>OY755040.1:135636323-136375267 GCA_963576565.1 Aspidapion aeneum
TCGTTATTTTTAATGCTCAATTTTACTTCACTCGCTGTTTTGAAAAGGTTTGTTAATACTGAAAATTTATTTGCAGCCAACAGTAGGCTTATATTTTTATTTGAGTAGCTGCTAAATTTTTGTTCTCAATATTTATATACATATATATACAAATTTTGTAAATGTGTTTTCGTTTTTATTTTTTTAAATATTTACACTATTATTATTTACACTTAATGTTATATTTTTTGTATTTGACGTATCTTATCTACATTATTGTAGCTGAAAAGATTAATAAAGTTGTCTATTGTCTATTGTCTATCGGCTACACGCTACTCAAACATTCTAAAACTAATTTGATTTGAAAAAACTGGATAATAACTCAAATATTTAGAAACTTTGTACAGTCGATTGCTCATAAAAATGGAAAGAAATGTTGATGTCTAAAATTTTTCTAAAATATAAAATATAGCAGATTTGGCAGAAATTGCCGTGTTATAAAATTATATATAGTGTGCAATGAGTTTCTACCTGCCACTTGTATATGTAAATGTAATTAAAAAAAAATTTCATACAAAAACACCCAACTGCTAAATTTACTGGTAAGTACTAGTCGCAGTTGAGTACAAAATTGATAGGAATACCTGTAATGTACGATATGCTTCAACTTTTAGTTTAATGCCCAAAGCGCACTTACGAAGTCATACAGTTTTGTATTTTCATGAATCAGGTTATTGGGTAATTTTGTACCCAACTGCGACTAGTAGTTACAAGTATATTTAGCAGTTGAGTGTTTTTTTTATATTTTTTTTTATTTCCAACTTTTAAGTTTAATTCTTTTAAAACTACGTGTAGATTTTCTAAGGCCGCGATCAGTGCTACCTTCCATTGAGTGAAGGTGGGGGAGGAGAGAGGGAGGAGGAAACTATGGTTTCAAAAAAAATCTTAAAGCGTGTGCCAAAAGAATTTTTGAAATGGCTTTAAATTTGTGAGATATAGCTACAACTATTACTAATAAGGAGGGTGGGGAGAAGAGAGTGAGAGGAAAGGGAAACTAGTAAAATGATATTTAAAAAAAAAAGTCTTAAAGCGTGTGCAGAATTTTTAAAATCGCTCTATATTTGTTAACAACTATTACTAATAAGGAGGGAGGGGAGAAGAGAGGGAAAGGAAACTAGTAAAATGATGTTGGAAAAAAGTCTTCAAGCGTGTGCAGAAAGAACTTTTATATTTGCGAAAGTTATAGCTATAACTATTACTAATAAGGATGGCGGGGAGGAGAGAGGGAGAGGCGGGGGGACTAGTAAAATGGTGTTGGAAAAAAAACCTGAAAGCGTATGCAGAAAGAATTTTTGAAATCGCTTTATATTTGATAAATTTATCCGAATATGATTTTTGAATAGGGTGGGGGAATGACAGCGAGAAGATGGGTGGGAGCAGGGAGGACTACAAAGTAACTACAGCAAATTAGAGGACATTTGCAATGGGTAATCAAAGGAATTTAAATAAAATCGCCTAAAATTTAGATAATTTATATGCCTTAAAGCCTACATCATGTGACAAAATGGCGTCTGAAGACCGACATGTTAACCTTCGATATCAGTAGCAAATCAACGACACTTTTTTTGTCAAAATCTGCTGTAACCAAAGAGGAAAAATTTTGCTGATTCAAACGCTGTTTAGTTTTTTCTTTCTGACGAAAATTAATAGTTAAAAAGGGCGGAAAGAAATAAAATAAAACACACTGTACATAGACCAAATTTCATTTTTACTGCACTGTATGTAACTATTATAATACCAAACTTTGATTTTGAAGGAAGTTCACGAGGTATAAAGTCTTAACAAAAAGTTTCACGGGCAAGACCTCAGAGGTAAAGGTAGCTACGGGGACGCGTTTCTGCCTCATTAGGCTTCATTCAGCCCGAGCATAACCATAAAATGGAAGGAGATGAAATGATGATGTGGGTAACTGAAAAAGAAATATGAAATATGGTGTTTACTGAGAAGAGACCAACTGTCAATTTGCAGCTTCGGTCAGGGTTGCCTCGGTTTTGAGGCTAATTTTGACGTCGCGACGGAGACAGATATAATCTGCTCCCAGAAAACAGCCTGAGCCCTGGATTTTTTTAAATTTGAAGAAGTTCACGAGGTATAAAGTCTTAACAAAAAGTTTCACGGGCAAGACCTCAGAGGTAAAGGTAGCTACGGGGACGCGTTTCTGCCTCATTAGGCTTCATTCAGCCCGAGCATAACCATAAAATGGAAGGAGATGAAATGATGATGTGGGTAACTGAAAAAGAAATATGAAATATGGTGTTTACTGAGGAGAGACCAACTGTCAATTTGCAGCTTCGGTCAGGGTTGCCTCGGTTTTGAGGCTAATTTTGACGTCGCGACGGAGACAGATATAATCTGCTCCCAGAAAACAGCCTGAGCCCTGGATTTTTTTAAATTTAAAAGAAGTTCACGAGGTATAAGGTCTTAACAAAAAGTTTCACGGGCAAGACCTCAGAGGTAAAGGTAGCTGCGGGGACGCGTTTCTGCCTCATTAGGCTTCATTCAGCCCGAGCATAACCATAAAATGGAATGAAATGAAATGATGATGTGGGTAACTGAAAAAGAAATATGAAATATGGTGTTTACTGAGGAGAGACCAACTGTCAATTTGCAGCTTCGGTCAGGGTTGCCTCGGTTTTGAGGCTAATTTTGACGTCGCGACGGAGACAGATATAATCTGCTCCCAGAAAACGGCCTGAGCCCTGGATTTTTTTAAATTTGAAGGAAGTTCACGAGGTATAAAGTTTCTGCCTCATTAGGCTTCATTCAGCCCGAGCATAACTATAAAATGGAAGGAGATGAAATGATGATGTGGGTAACTGAAAAAGAAATATGAAATATGGTGTTTACTGAGGAAAGACCATGAGGCAGAAACGCGCCCCCGTAGCTACCTTTACCTCTGAGGTCTTGCTCGTGAAACTTTTTGTTCAAACTTTGATTTTTAAAATAAATTATTAAACCTTTTTAAATGAACTTAGTTTTGTTGACTACGAAAAAATCGGAAAGGACCCGCAGTAAAGAATGGCGTTGCGAAACCGCATTACTATAGTTTCATTGTTTACTGCGGTACAGTAGCTGAGCTTACTGTACCACAGTAAAGAATGGATTTACGCTACCGGTACTATCTTGGTTTCTTTGCTAGAAAAGTTTTAAGAAAACGAATTCGCGCGATGTATTATTTATTTTTTCTTTGTCGGTTTTTTGAACAAGGTGGACCACCGGACCGGTAGTTAAAGAAAGTTTTCCTGATCGATTAAGGAAGAATATCTATAGTGTTTTTTTTATATGTGTGATTTATTGCGGTTTAGAATAGTTTAAGGTGAATTTGTTTATATACCAATTAGTAAAGAACTATCAAGTATTTACATAGGAAAAATTCTATTAAAAAATTTATAAAAATGTTGATGCTTTTGCACTAGTAATTCTGGTAAAGAAGGTAAATAAACGGTTCCATGATGGATCTGGTACCTTCCTAGGCAATTAGCACCCTACAAGTAAACTCCAAGCTATATCAGCCTTAGAAAAAGTTCTTGTAACAGAAGCTCCTATATGAGATTTTTGGTAATCAAACAAGTTTCGTGACTAATCGGGTAAAAAGGAGTTTTTGTTTCTCTCATATTTTTCCGTGGGTAGCTTAAAAGCTTAAACTCACGGGGGTCCAAGATCTAATGGACACCTAATAAGTTTTGACAGTTAACTGTTTCGTCCTTATGGGACTCCTCAGAACACTGCTTGGTTAATGTGACACTCTTGCGAAGTTAATTAGACGGTTTTGTCTTTAATCTTATGTAAATAGTGAGAAAACTCTCGCAAAAAGCGCCATCTACCGAAATACGAGGGAAACCAGTAAGGTTAAGCTTTCAAGCTACCCACGGAAAAATATGAGAGAAACAAAAACTCCTTTTTACCCGATTAGCCACGAAACTTGTCTGATTTCGAAATCATGACTTTAATAAAAATATTTTTTTTTACAATTTTGGCTAATGACTGTTGGTAAATGATCAACGCTATCTATTCTAGTATATAAGGAATATATTTATTACATAAGAGTACATAGTTACATCCAAAATACAAAAGATTTATTTATTCTGAAAAAAAAACAAACAATCAAATGACAATTAATTGATAATATTACTATATGGACACAGGATAAAATAAATCAAAAATTACAAGGTATAAAAGTTGTATAGTTTTCATCACTAGAGTGCAAAATATTAATTTAATCAACTAGTGGTTAAAGCAGTGTGTTTTAGTAGCGGTGTTTTAATGCGTGAGCAAAGCAAGTGCTTTAAAATCTTGGAGAGTGTAACAGTACTCTTTATGACAGTACAAAAAATACTCTGCCAATATATGGGCCCCTAAGCTCACACTAGGTTAGGTACTATAGTTCCAGGGTACGTGTGAGCTAATATAATGAAAAACTGAAATATATTTTAATCAGCTCCAGACTAAATTACCTTTCGTGTGATACCACACAGTTATGTTTTAAATTAAACTCAAATTTTTGAAATCTACCCCCACCCTTAAAAAGACAAAAACTAAAGTGTATTTTGTTTAACTCCGGACTGAATTACCTTTCGTTTGATATCACACATGCCATATTTTCACGTAAACTCTAATTTTTTAAATCTACCCCCACCCTTTGATTTAGGTTGTGTTCGGCGAATTTCGTTCATTTTTAAATGAGACCATCTCGACCCAAGACCCAGCCTAGGTACCAAATTTCATTGAAATCGGGCAAGCGGTTTTTGAGTTATGCGCGTTGGTCGTTACAGACAGACATACAGACATACAGACAGACAGACAGACAGACAGACAGACGGCGCGACAAAAAAGTTTTAAAATCATCTGAAACGCAAAGATATATAAAATTTTTTTAAATCGGAACAACTTTTTTTTTCTCGAAAAAATTAGGATCATGTGTGTTTGAGCTAAAAGTTACGGTGACCAGCGGCGTAGCGTGGGGGGGGCGCGGGGGGTTCGTCGCCCCCCCCGCCCCGAGGGTAGTGGCGCCCCATAGGTGGGAGAGGCGCCCTTGTGTCGTATCGGCCGCCCCCTCATACATGATGACCGTTTTTTTTAGTTGCAAGATTTCGTCAGACGCGCCCTTGTGACTTAGCGGCCGCCCCCTGACATATGATGACCTTTTTTTTTTTTGGAGACGGCGCGGTTCAAATTTCTACGGCGCGGTTTCTTTTTTTTTTGGTCGCAAGATTTGTGAGAGGCGCCTTTTTGACCTTTTGGTTTTTTTTTGTTGCCGTAAGATTTTTCATCAGTTTTCAGAGGCGCCCTTTTTAGCTGTCGCCCCCCCCCGCCCTTTCGGGCACGCTACGCCGCTGACGGTGACCATAAAACAGTGTGAGCAAAGCGGTATTTTTGACAAGGGTTCTAGTAACCAATAGAAACAGCGAAATTATAAAAAGAAAATCTAAATAGTTCTTATATGTCTAATATTACAATGTGTAAATATCGTGAAATTATGCATTAATTTTAATGGCCAAATCTTTGAATATTTATTGACTTTAGTTTTGGTGACAGCATTATAATATGTAATTACCATTTATGTTTAGGTATTTAAATTCAACTAAATATTAAAAAATGCGTATACACTAAAGTGCGTCACTAGCGTGCCGCTCACGCGCACGGACTCGTCTAAATCGTACTACTAGGGACTTATTTTGGAATAAAACCTGACTTTATTTTAGAGTCGCCTTTAGTCTGACAAATTTACAAAGAAAACTGGCAGCTGACCTCTTAAAATTGACATACCAAAGTCAAATTTAAAAATAAAGTCGGAAACTTCCATTCAATAAAAACAGTCCCTAATGAATCCGGTCCTTAAATATACAAAGGCCGAATTTTGTAAGAAAGCAGCTGCTTTTTATATGTAAATCTGTCACAATAATGCGTTTGCGGCTCACATTAGTATATACGCACTTTAAGGGAATAGATCTATTTAAGACCTGCTTTTGTAGACCACAAAGATTCTTTCTAACATTATTATTACGCGGCCATATCGTCTTCGTGGGCGTTTTGATAAAGATTTTAAGACACTTTTTTTGATCGATTTACTGCAAATATCACCAAAAAGTAGGTTAGGGTGTCAAAATATGTTTTAATTTCTTAACAGTTTCAGTTAGTTAATATTTCTTTCCATAAATATGTTTATGAGACATCCTTAAAATATCTCGTGCGTCTTGAGGATATCTGTGTGTTATCTGTGTAGTTAATACAAGATTTTTTTATAAAAAAAACGTCTTATGGTGAAAATGACATAAAAACATGTTGCAGTATGGTTGTTAAAAATAAGTAGTCATACAGTAACAAAGTTAGAAAAAATAATGTTACTTAATTTATAAAATAATGTATCTCTGTATCTAACAAAGAAAGTTACATTGTGGTTGCATATGTAATTACAAAGCTGGATTGTCGCAATGTTACGTAAGGGAGGGGGTAAATTTAACGGGGCGGTGATGTAACATTGCTGTATATGTTACTAAGTTGGTTACGTAACAATGTAACAAACATCTTTTAATTCAATGTTAATGTTACAAGAATTTGCACAATGGGTATTTTCAGTTCAGATTAAATAACGTCTTATCGTGAAAATGACATAAAAACATGTTCCAGTATGGTTGTTAAAAATAGGTAGTCATACCGTAACAAAGTTGGAAAAAATAATGTTACTTAATTGATAAAATAATGTATCTACGTAACAAAGAAAGTTACATGGTAATTGCATATGTAATTACAAAGTTAGACTGTCGCAATGTTACGTAATGGAGGGGGTAAATTTAACGGGGCGGTGACGTAACATTGCTATATATGTTACTAAGTTGGTTACGTAACAAAGTAACACACATCTTTTAATGCAATGTTAATGTTACAAGGATTTGCACACTGGGTATTTTCAGTTCAGACTAAATAATGTCTTATCGTGAAAATGACATAAAAACATGTTGCAGTATGGTTGTTAAAAATAGGTAGTCATATCGTAACAAAGTTAGAAAAAATAATGTTACTTAAATGATAAAATAATGGATCCATGTAACAAAGAAAGTTACATGGTAATTGCATATGTAATTACAAAGCTGGATTGTCGCAATGTTACGTAATGGAGGGGGTAAATTTAACGGGGCAGTGATGTAACATTGCTGTATATGTTTCTAAGTTGGTTACGTAACAAAGTAACAAACATCTTTTAATGCAATGTTAATGTTACAAGGATTTGCACACTGGGTATTTTCAGTTCAGACTAAAGAAACCAAAATTTTTAACAAATTATGAAATCAAAATCAGCTTTTGCTGGCTTTGTATCTTTTTAACACTAATCCAACATTATTTACAAAAACCTGTTCCATTAAGACCAGACACGTCAAAGGTTCGAAATAGTTCGCACATAGCCAGATTGCTCGGGTAATCTACACCCTGGATTTCTTAGAAACCATTTAAATAATGTCTAAAGGTTTAAAATTTTACAGTTAGATTTTTTTAATTTTTAAATTAACTTATTCAAATTTTTTTGAAAATATTAGAGAGTTATTGGTCTAACTTCTATAAGTATTTAGCGAGATGAATAGCCCTCTGACTGGATTTATTACTGTGATTGACGATTTTGCTAAAAAAGACCACAATTAATAAATAAAGGAAGCAATCGTGTGACTGGTTTTTAAAAGAAATAAGAGCCTGTATTTGAATGTAAATTTTATAATCTGAAAAATATTAAAGTATCATTTTACATTCAAACAAACCAATGGCATATCTCAAAAAGAATTATCATAACAAAAACATTTCATGCAAGAAAAAGCAAAGTATGCGAAAATGATATTCCGTAAAAAGAATTGAGAAAAATGTAAAGCCAAGTTCTCCAATCCAAATATCAAAATGAAGGGTTTTTACTAGTTTGGAAAGTTCTTTTTGTTCAATTTAGCACTGTGCCTAAGAGTCATTTGCAGCCGTAATAGCCAAGTTTAGAAAATTATTTCCAGACTAGATAGAACCCTTCATTTTAAAATTTGTATTGGAGAACTTGGCTTTACTTTTATCTCAATTCGTTTTACGGAATATTATTTTCGCGTACTTGGCTTTTTCTTAAAAGAAAGGTTTTTGTGAACATTTCACTCCTTTTTTTAAAGGATTTGGATGATATTTAAGTTTTAAAGTAGAAAATATGCGGAAAATTTTTGGTTTTTAAATTTTTTTACATAAATTTACATTTATCAGGAGAGGGAAGTAAATTAAAATTTTGGTTTTCTGAAAGTTCTTATCAGTGTTTCAAAGCTCAGCTCTCTATCGTTTCTGGAAGTGGGCAATGTTAATTTTACATAACTTTATATTTATAGAGAAAGAAAGTAAATTAAAATTTTGGGGTTTTTAAATTTTTTTCTATAGTTTTATCATAGCACCTACTAGCCTTCCAAAGCTCTGCTCTCTAGCGTTTCTGGAAGTGGGCAATGTTACTTTTATATAATTTTACATTTATAGGGAGGGGAAGTAAATTAAAATTTTAAGGCTGTTAAATTTTTTCCTACAATTTTATCATAGTTCCTATCAGTCTGCCAAAGCTCAGCCTTTAGTGTTTCGGGAAGTGGGCAATATTTTCTATAAGTCTGCGAAATTTCAGCTTTGTAGCATATCTGGAAGTACAGTAGAATTTTGATGATCTATACATGAGTGAGTGAGTGAAGTAGTAGAAGTACAAAATAGGAGTTCACATACCTCTCTAATAATATTTGGTTAGGTATTTAATAAGATTTATATAATTAAAATTTACAAAGTCCAAGTTCAATGTCAAAATCGTAAAATTTCGGATTAGTTTTAAATTAATAATAAAAAACCAAATTAAACTAGAATCGGTTTTCCATTTAGACAGAAGTAGACTTTTTATCACAAAATTTAAATTGCTAATTTTTAATTCTCGGTTGGTTTCTTATTTTAAAGAAATCGACAGGTGGCATTTTTTTAAAAATTAGCACATACCTACTGTTCAATATTATATCACTTATTAGCGAAAATATTAAAAAGCATAGACAATTTGTAAGCGTAAAAGTAGGTTTAAGACACGGTGCCTGTAATAACAGATCGGTGTTCGAATCTTACATATCGATGGCTGAAAGGCAAAAGGGCATAAGCGACACATTACTT
The DNA here is from genome assembly GCA_963576565.1 of Aspidapion aeneum. Taxonomy (NCBI): domain Eukaryota; kingdom Metazoa; phylum Arthropoda; class Insecta; order Coleoptera; family Brentidae; genus Aspidapion; species Aspidapion aeneum. The sequence goes on from OY755040.1 coordinate 135,645,504, forward strand.
GAAATAAAATTTTATCCAACCTGTCTTCTAGTCAAAGCCAAATATAGGTTTGAAAATTAGGAAACGCATTCATAAATTACCCTATGAAAAAATTCAGGATTTTTGACGCCTCCCTTCTCATTTGCTACGCATTTTAAAGAAAAAACGCATTAAAACAGATTAAGTGTAACGCGCGGCTAAATCTTTCTCCCCCTAGAGCATTACATAAGTTAAGAATGATCATTTAAAAATCATCATCATTTTAAAATAATAAATATGAAATGTTTATTTTACACCCTGCATCTCGGTTATTGTTAATAGGTTTAATTCTCAGTATTCTTAACCAACAAGAGCTACAGTTTTACTGTGTACAATTAGTTAAGGGAAAACCTGTATAAAAACTTTAAGCATCCAATTGTCGCTGATTTTTTAGAAATTATATAAAAAAAATTTATTATGCTAAAAAAAAGTTATATTTTATGCTTATAGAAATTTTTAATTTTTCCGAAATAAAGGAAAAAATGCAGTAAATTTAATAAAAAACTAGTGCGTAAAAGGTACCTTGCAACACTCTTATTTTTTAAATTTTTTGCGCGAGGAAAAGCACAAGTTCTAGCATGCTAAAAAGTGCGTAAAAATACACTTTCCGCACGTCCGTATGAAAAACATCCTTAGCATACTCAGTGCTGTAAATAAATTTTGATAAACACAATGCATGTACAGGTCTAGGGGATTTAGAACAAAACTGACTCCCTTGCAAACTTATAGTAAAAACTGTATTTTGAAATACCAATGCGTTTTTCAAATAGATTTTCTATTTATCAAAATTTAATGTTGGTGTAAATTGCTTTTTTAAAGATTTTTTTTAATAAAAAATTGAATAATATCCATCACATTTAGTTTGTGTTGATGATGTTGATTTTACAAACAAAAATATAAATCACATACAAATAACAATTAACAACATTCCAGTACCATATTCGAATCAGGCAAAATATCTAGGTATGACACTTGATGCCAAATTGCGCTGGAAAGCACATGTTAAGAAAAAAAAAGAAGAACTTGAGATAAGGTATAGAAAAATGAACTGGCTAATTGGAAGGAAGTCCAATTTAACAATTCATAATAAGTTACTGCTTTATAGACAAATACTGAAACCAGTATGGACATATGGTATTCAACTATGGGGTTGTGCTAAAGAGAGTAACATTCTAGTTGTACAGAGGTTTCAAAATAAAGTATTAAGAAACATTGTGAATGCACCTTGGTACGTTCGAAATAGTGACCTTCATCGAGATCTAAAAATCGAAACTGTAGCAGAGACTATAAAAAAGTACGCAAAAAGCCATGAAGATAGACTCCATCGGCATGTGAATGTGGAAGCAATTCAGCTTCTAGACAATACTATGCTAGTTCGACGACTAAAAAGAGTGAAGCCGTTTGAGCTAGTAAACTAAGTGAATTACACATAAAACAAAATAATGCTATAAACACAACACAATTGTGTGTTACAGACTAAACAAAGCGGGGAGAACTGTTGAGTGAACTCTAAGTTTAAATCTGACTTTTCTAGTAAATTAAGTTAAAACAAAATTGCTAATTAGTCTTACTGACTAGATTGTAATAAAAAAAAACACCGTGTGTTTGACAAATAAAAAAAAAAAAACATTTAGTTTGTGAGATATTATATATAACTATTTTTGCTTTATGGAATGACCCATTTATTTCTTTACATTATTTGTGTATTTGTATGTATCGTTGTATTCATTTTAAATTTTACATTTTTTTTTAAGTTATAATATTATAAAATGATTAAATTAAAAACTTAGTCAAAATTAGAAAAATAATTAGACCATTGGCTATTATAGAGCGGTGAAAAATAAAGTTAAAAAAAATTAATGCGTGAGCCGGGGCGTTGCGGGTTAGGTTTGGTGGGGTAAAAAGGGGCAGGGAATCGTATTATTGCGATTTCCGGCGAAAGTTGACGTCGAAGAAAAAAGTGACATACAGAAATGTTACAGGCCATAAAAATGTCTAAAACTTTTGTAAATGTAATTTTTTATATAACCTCAAAATGTTCGAGAAAAATTAAATGAACCGTTATTATTTTTTTTTGATTTTTATTTTTGCAAAAATAATATCAGTTTAACAAACCTTGGTAAGAGTAGAGCTCTTTGGTTGCTAAGTGTCTACAATATTTTACAAACAAAAAAATTAAGAAGTTTCTAGGATATTTGTTTTTCCCGCTCAAAAACACTTTTTTAAATGAAATTTCTCCTTCACAAAATCATCGTATCGAGTTCTGCTGGTACTCAGTTTTTGACACTGAGATATTCTTTTTGACAAAATAAAAATAAAATAATTGTCGTCATTTAAAAACATGTCCGAAAAACGAAAATACTAAAAAAAAAAGTTGTCACAATATTTTTTTAAGTTATTGTAGTTATTTTATGTTTTAAAATTACTTAGTTTTACGAAAAAAAAAATGGTTATTATTATGGATAAAAAAAAAATTAGGCTACCTGCCTTGCTTTTGGAATATTAATGAAAATATATACATTATGACAAAAAATTAATTTTTTCAATTTTCTTTCTGAATTTTATCGTCTCCAAAAGTGCCGCCTAAAGCGAAACACCCTGTCACCCCCTAGTTAAGCTATTGACATATGAACAGGGTTTTCCCATGTATTTTTACATTAGACATTTTTATGGTCTATGACTTTTCTGTATGTCGCTTTTTTCTCCGACGTCAACTTTCGCCGGAAATCCACGGAACTGTAACCGTGCGGAAATCGCAATAATACGATTCCCTGCCCCTTTTTACCCCCCAAACTTAACCCGCAACGCCCCTGCTCACGCATAAATTTTTTTTAACTTTGTTTTTCACCGCTCTATAATATCCAATGGTCTAATTGTTTTTCTAATTTTGATTAAGTTTTTAATTTGATCATTTTATAATATTATCAACTTAGAAAAAAAAAGTTAAATTTAAATGAATATAAACGATATATACAAATACACAAATAATGTAAAGAAATAAATGAGTCATTTCATAAAGCAAAAATAGTTATATATAATATCTCACAAACTAAATGTGCTTCGGTTTTTGCCGCTCTACAATCTCCAATGCTCCAAATCCTGTTAATAATTTTCTTTCTTCTTTGCCTTAAAATATGGTAATTCCACTGGCCTAAATAAAAATATTAACATAGTAATTGTGATACGTCACAAGGGTGAAATTTAACGTTTTCTAAGGATGCAAGTCGTTTGAAATTCATCATTTTCATATGTGGTGGTAAAAAAATATACCTACTTCATATTTTAGCTCACACATATACTATACTATAGTAGTGTGAGCTATGGTGATCCTAATTTTTTCGAGAAAAAAAAAGTTGCTCCGATTTCAAAAATTTTTATATATCTTTGCGTTTCAGATGATTTTGAAACTTTTTTGTTGCGCCGTCTGTCTGTCTGTCTGTCTGTCTGTCTGTCTGTATGTCTGTCTGTCTGTATGTCTGTAACGACCAACGCGCATAACTCAAAAACCGCTTGGCCGATTTTAATGAAATTTGGTACCTAGGCTGGGTCTTGGGTCGAGATGGTCCCATTTAAAAATGAACAAAATCCACCGAACACAAACCAAATAAAAGGGTGGGGGTAGATTTCAAAAATTAGAGTTTATGTGAAAATATGGCGTGTGTGATATCAAACGAAAGGTAATTGAGTCTGGAGTTAAACAAAATACATTTTAGTTTATTTAAAAAAAAGGGGGGGGGTAAATTTCAAAAATTAGTGTTTAAGTGGAAATATGGCGTGTGTGATATCAAACGAAAGGTAATTGAGTCTGGAGTTAAACAAAATACATCTTAGTTTTTAAAAAAAAAGGGTGGGGGTAGATTTGAAAAATTAGAGTTTAAGTCAAAACATGGCTTGTGGGGTATCAAACGAAAGGTAATTGAGTCTGGAGTTCAATAAAACATACTTCAGTTTTTAGTTATATTCGCTTTCACGTAGATACACTATAACTATAGTACCCAGTGTGAGCTTAGGTGCCCATAGATTGGCAGAGTATTTTTATATGCTACTTGAAATTGAAAGGCTGGTTACCGTGTCTAGTTTTTACATCTCCAGAAAAAAGCAGGAGAAAAACTGGAAAATCCCCTCTTGACCGATTTTCTCTTACATTCAGGGCACGATTGTCTCCGTAACAAGGTTACCCTCTGTCAAAATTGAATAAAGTCGGAAAAGGGAAGCTAGCCGTATATTTGGGTTGAAACGGGCAATCGAAAAAGAGTACATATTATGCTTTGACTTAAAAAATATGTAAGCAAAATACACAAAAAATTTCTATAAATTAAATGAAAATTCAAAAGGACCTTGCCCGAGCTTTGCTCTTTTTTTTTAACGGGCGTATTATATACAGAGATACAAAAAAATTGTGAGGTGCTTACTGGGTTTTTTATCATAAATTTATTTTCCTTAACATGCATTATGAAAAAACTACAAATATGAAAGTTTCTTAAATCTTTGCGATCCGTTACTAAACAAAACTTTCTATATCATTTTTAGATTTTCTGAATTTTTTACCCCACTGCAGCACGGCGAAAGCAAGGGTAATGTTTTTCGATTATTGTATGTATATATATATTAGAGACTAAACGGCTGAACCGATTTTGACAAAAAAAAGTGTCAGATTGCTACTGATCCGTAAGGTTCTATAGGCTATATTTTATCATGGCGGTCTTCAGACACTATTTTGTCACATGATGTAGGCTTTAAGACATACAAATTATCTAAATTTTAGGTGATTTTATTGAAATGTCCTCTAATTTGCTGTAGTTACTTTGTAGTCCTCCCTGGTCCTACCCATCACCGCTCCTGTCATTCCCCCACCCTATTCAAAAACCATATTCGCATAAATTTATCAAATATGGAGTGATTTCAAAAATTTTTTCTGCGTACGCTCTCAGATTTTTTGCCAACGCCATTTGACTAGTGAAATACTAAACTAAAGAAATAAAAAAATCCCAACTGCTAAATTTACTTGTAACTACTAGTCGCAGTTAAGTACAAAATTACCCAATAACCTGATTCATGACAATACAAAACTGTATAATTTTGTAAATGCGCTTTGGACAACAAAATGATAAGTTGAAGCATGTCGTACATTATCGGTATACCTATCAATTTTGTACTTACCTGCGACTAGTACTTACTAGAGGCCCTCGATACATTTGACAATTATTTTACACTTTTGTGTGAGCCAAAAGTAACGTGGAAACAGGGCTCACAATATTTAATTTAATCAAATATACAAAAAAAAGACAGCCAAACAAAGCAGTTAAAAAATTCAATACTCCAAAACTAGCACTATTTTATTGAAAAACGATTTTAAAAACTTAAATCATCAGCCCCGGTATTTGGTTTCACTATGTGCACCTTCACCCCCGGTATTTGTTTTAGACATATTTTAGACAAGTACACCTTTGACCCCGGTATAGTAGGTTTTGAGCAGAAGTCGATGGTTTTGAGTGTTTTGTTTTTGTTATGAAAACTTGAAGGATCCTCTAACCTAAAATACTAAAAGCGTCAAAAAAAAATCCAGAGAAATAACGCAGACAGAGATAGGTATATCTATCTGTTTCACAAAATCGGTTTTACATGTAAAACTGAATTTTGCCAGAAAGAGAGAGCAATATGAGTTGCCGACCTCTGGTGTAAAACAATTGCCAAATGTATCGAGGGCCTCTAGTACTTTCAAGTTAATTTAGCAGTTGGGTATATCTTCTTTGGTTGGGTGTTTTTTTTACCATACAAATTTTCCTTAACATGCATTATAAAAAAAAACCTACAAATATGAAAGTTTCTTAAATCTTTGCGATCCGTTACTAAACAAAACTTTTTATAACATTTTTAACTTCTAGATTCAGTTAAATTTGTCAATTTACCAACTTATGACGGAAATAGTCATGTTTCGATTATTATTGAGCTATTTATACAATTGTGGATCCCGTCTATATTTGTATATTAATTTATTTCAGATATTTGCAAAAGATGTGCCATTCAGTATTAAATATTGCTGCCATTTTTATTGGACTTACTCACACAACTTTAGCGTATGGATGCCAAAGAACTATCTTAAGTGAGTATTTTTAAACCATTATCCACGTTTTTGTTTGAAACTCGTAGTATAATGATTCACTAGAAACAAAATTGTGGCCTTACATTGTCTTTATTTATTTTAAACACTTTTCGGTTAGTAAGTATCACTAACCGTTTTCAGGTGTAAACTGAACAATCCAGTCTAGAGGCTACTACTTATACTACTTGGTGTACAGTCAGTTGTGACGGCCCGCCCCTTTTTAATCCTAAAATGCACCATTTGAACGGTATTATTATTATTATAGACAAAATCATCATGAATCATCAACAATAAAATGCACAATGAAAATTAAAGAAGACTCCGCCTTACCATTTTTGAATGTTCTTGTCAAATTAATAGACAGAAACATTTAAACCATTGTATTTAGGAAATCTACACACACGGGACAGTACCTAAATTTTAAGTCTAATCATTCTGTTGCTACAAAACAAGGAGTTATAAGAAGTTTGTATTTAAGAGCCATAAATATTTGTAGTAATAATGAAGAATTAACCACAGAAATTAAAAACATTAAAAAGGACTTACAACAGAATGGTTATTCCGAGAAATTAATAAACTCAACGATATTTAAAATTAAAAACAAACTAAATGTACCAAATTCTCAAAATAATAATCCGTTAGGTGTTATTAACATTCCATATGTTCAAGGGATTTCAGAAAATATAAGACGAATAGCTAAACACTATAATATAAAAACAGTATTTTCTTCGGGAAATACGATAAGAAGTTTTGTAACTAAAACAAAACCAGACAATCCCTCAAATAATAAGGAATGTATTTACCAAATCCCGTGTGAGTTTGGTAAATCATATGTAAGTGAAACGAAACGCCCTCTTCATGTTAGAGTAAATGAACATCTAAAAAGTACCCGATTAGGGGATATTGAAAAATCTGGTTTAGCGGATCATGTATGGACAAATGATCACAGGACTCACTGGTCAGAAGCTAAAGCTTTGCATAAGGAGTCGCATTGGCAAAAACGAAAGTTTATTGAAGCTGCGTTTATAATGCAGAATAAAGAAGTTTTCAGTCAACCAAGTACGGACACACCAAACATATGGAAACCACTCCTTAAGGAGAACACGCATCTTAGAATTAAAAAGGGGGCAGGCCGTCACACCTGACTGCACACCAAGTAGCATAAGTAGTAGCCTGTAGATTATTTAGTTTACACTTCAAAACGGTTAGATACTTACTAACCGAAATGTCGTGTTTAAAATAAATAAAGACAATGGAATTCCGAAATTTGGTTTCTACATTATCCACGTATCATACAGTTAAATGTTTTTGTTTGAAAATAACGCAAATAGTAAAAAATCTTAACAATGGAGGAGATAGGGGGCGGCTCAACGATTATAAACACACAGGATTGCTTATTTCCATTTAACTAATGTTAACGTCGCTCAGCGACACGAACAGTGTCTGCTTACGTCACCAGCGGACCAGTTGCTTTGTTTGTATTGAGAGGTTGTGTAATTTTAAGGTGTTTTTGACGTTTTTATCTCCGTTTTTTTGCGTTTTTTCATTAATTTGACGGTGTGGTTGACTATTTAGGAGATAAATAAACCTTTAGAAATGTGAATTAAGTGAATTGCTATAAAGAAAGTACATTAATTTATTGTTGAAATAAAAGCTTTGTGTTCTCTCTTTCAGTGTAGAAATATAACCAAACTTTTATTTTTTTTTGCATTTTTGGAAAGTCCTTGCTCATTAAAGTAATCACATTGAAGAAAATTGGTAATTATGCCGCAAAAGTACTTCTTTTATTAAACTGATTTTTGAAAAATTTATTTTTTTTAGTCTCTTCTGAAACATGTTACAGGAGAAGGAGTGAAAAGGGGCGCTGGGTGGGATAAAAACAACTCATAACACAAACAATGTAAATCATTTGAAAAAAAACTTATGAAAATCTATTGATTTAAAGCATAAGAAGTTGAAAAACACATCTTATTTGGCTGTTTTCTCCAAAAACTGACTGGTTTTTGATATAATAATATAATAAATATTATATACATAATATAAGTGTATTTTATTATATCCGCAACAAAAACAATAAATTATACATCTAATGATTTAAATTGATTAAACTTTTAGAAAAAATCCTACTTCTATTCTAAAACTTTCAATATTTAAAAAAGAAACTCCAACATATCGTCTGGTAGGAAAATTCAGCTCTCGGAGCAAACTCTTGATTTATCAAATCATTTGTTTTGAATGAATGAAATTATTAATTATATTTACTACCACGAATATTTTTTTTTTGCAAATAAGCAAGAAAAAAGCGGGAAAAACTCACGATTGCAATGCGTATTAAATGAAGCGCGCTGAGCAGAGGTCCACTAGTGACGTAAGCAAGGCGCCGCCTACCGCTAAAAGATTCGAGCAAATAGGCAATCCTGTGTGTTTATAATCGTCGCTTTCCTTAAGTTCGGAAATTTAAGGTGAGTTGGAAAAATTGATCTGGCAGTTTTGCAAAGTGACTAAAGACTTTTTGTTATTAGTTTGTAAAAGTGGCCTCTGCCCATCCCCTCTCGATAAAAAATATTCGCGATGCGCCGGAGCCGGCCGGTGAACAAAAGAATGTTAATCGTATTTTTTTAAAATCCGTTAGTCCATTATTCTAAAGTAGAAACGCAGGTTATAACAAAAACAGTTTTTTCATCGTTGATTACACCTGCAGGAGCAAATGGAGTAACTCCGGCAGAAAAACAAACCATTTTGGACCTTCACAACAAAATGAGACAAAAAGTGGCATTAGGTTACATTGGAGGACAACCGCCTGCATCTAATATGATGGAAATAGTAAGTCCCGAATAATATTTAAGTTATATACTGGCAGTAGCGCACCCAGGAATAATACTTGGGGGGGTCAAGACCCCATGATTTTATGTAATTTTGTTTTTGTATTCATGAAATTTGTAGCAAATATCTAAAAAAATTTTAGCGTTGATACACAGTGGACCTATGCATTTACACCCCTTTCGAAAGGTGGTCCTGCTACATGTTAGATTTGCATCTATCTAACACCGCTATTGTCCCAGCAGAATTTGGTTATAGACGATAGACTTATTTCCTAAAATGTTTCTCTTTATAACAAAAAGACTTAACCATTCCAAAGTTTATTTTATTTTGTAACAAGAAAACTATTTTTAGGTTTAAATAAAACTCAAAATATACAGTTGAATTTCTCATTTGTTTTAGACGTGGGACGACGAGTTGGCGGACAGGGCACAGTGGTGGGCGGAAACATGCCACGTTCAAAAACACGACGAGGAAAGACATATTTGTAAGTAAATCAAACTTAAAAATGTATTTAAAAAATTATATATCTATCTATCTATGGACATAGGCCTCCCCCAATATCTTCCACTCTTCCCTGTCTGTTTCTTCAAATCGTCCGCCGATTTCATTTGTGGTCATCTCCTACTTCTTTTATTTTCTCAAGGTTTCCCAGTTTACAATACATTTGTTCCATCGATCCTCTTTCTGTCTGATATTATGACCGGCAAATTTCCATTTTAATTATGCTACTTCTCCTCTGACATCCCTTATATTTGTGTTATTTCTTATCCATTCATTCCTTTTTCTATCTGTTAGCTTTACATGTAACATTTGTCTTTTAATTAATCTTTGGGATTTTGTGATCTTATCCATGTTTGATTTTGTAAGTTTCCAGGTCTGGGATCCATAGGTAAGTACAGAAAGGATACATTGGTGATAAACTTTCGGTTTGAGGTACTGAGGATCTTCATCTGTGTTTGTTATGATTTTAGTTTTAGTGTAGTTCATACTCAAGCCTATATTTTTAGCTACTGTATCCAGTTTTTCTGGCATTTTTATCAGTTCTTCTTTCTTATTTGTTATTACGGCGATATCATCAGCATATCTTAGGTGGTTCAAGTATTGTCCGTTTACTTTGATGCCCATTTCTTCCCAATCTAAGTTTTTAAGGCGATATTGTGTCACCCAGCCTTCTTATGTGAATTGGTTTGGTTCCTTTATAGATTATGATTGATGTTGTTGCTTCGCTATATATATTGGCTATTATATCTGTGTATCCGTGAACTATTCTGCTCTTAATTAATGTATTTACTGCCCAGTGCTCAATGCTATCGAAAGCTTTTTCAAAGTCTATAAGCGCAATATATATTGGAATGTTTTATTCGTTGGCTCGTTCTATTAGGATTTTCATAGTTAATAGGTGGTCAACTGTACTGAAACCTTTTCTGAAGCCTGCTTGTTCTTGTCAAATTTTGTTGTTAGTCTGTCTGTTAATATTTTCGTGAAAAGCTTATAAATTACATTGAGGAGTGTTATAGGTCGATAGTTTTTGAGGTCTACTCTATCGCCATTCTTGTGTAGAATAATGGTTATGGATTCTTTCCAGTTGTTTGATATTATTTTTTCTTTTAGTATTTTATTCAGTAGGATATGGAGGGTATTAACTACATAATTAAATTATAATTTATATTAATACGAATTATAACGGCACTAGTACAGATATTTGTAGGCGATATTTAGAAAAAAAAAACTCATCAAACAGGGAGTTAAATTGTGACTTTTTTATAATTCAAACCGCTAAGGGAAATCCACTGGGCGATGATTTAACAGCGATAACGAAGAATTAAATAGGAAATTCAGCACTTTTTGAAAAAGCGTTGGTTAAATATGCTTTAAAACTGGTTTTACTAAATAAACAAGTGTATAGTATGTATAAAAAAATTTTCATATAGCCCTCGTACAAATTCTTTTCCAATGTTCTACGTTTTCCGATTAAGCTGGAAAATTATCATACCCTGGAGGTTTTTCAGTTTCCATAAAATGTGAGACTCTACAAGGCCATCTGTGAAAATCCTGTGAATTAATTTATTAAAAAATTTTGAACAAAGAACTTTAATCATTCCTGGTGTATCAGGAATTACAGTGAAACCTCTCCTTGCAGGCACCTCTATTAAGCGGACACTCCCTTTAGGCGGACAAATTTGTTGGAACCAAGCTTTTCCCTATTTCTTAACATGTAAAATTCACTCCTATAACCGGAATTTTTTTTGGTTAAAAAATTCTGAAACCTTCCTTAACCGGACGCGAACCCCTGACAAATATTTTGTAGTATGTTGGCAACAACGCACTCTGCAGCCGAAGAATTACCTTTTTCGATTTTAATGCGGAGACTAAATACTTCTGTCGTATTTACAACATATTTTATTCGGCGGGACTGCTGTGTTTTATTTTTGTTGTTCAGTTGGGTAGTAATAGATCACTTTGAAATGGCGCCTAGTAAAAAACTTCTTAGTTTATGTGAAAAAATAAAAGTTCTTAACGTTTCGGAGAAAGAACATCTATCAGCACAAAAGATCGCTGAAAAATTTACTATCGGAAAAACTCAAGCAGCGGCAATTGTTAGTAAATATATTAAAATTTCGCAGTTCTCTCTTATAAGCGGACAAAATCAACGAATCCGTGAGTGTCCGCTTTTAGGAGGTCTCACTGTATTAGCATTAGTCATTTCTTTTATTAAAGCATTTTGACATTTTAGCAAGATTCGCCGTTGGTCAAAATATAGCGACAATGTGGACCACTAAACCCCCAGAGAGCTACGAAGATATAAATGCCAATTTTCCTGAAGCTATTGGCAAATGGTTCAACGAGTATAGATTTTTCAGCTTTGGTGGAGGACCAAGCAGAGGCAAAACTGGACACTACACTCAGGTAGGTAGAGAGACAAATCGATCAAGGGTAGTTGTACATAAAATATAGGAAATTTAGACGATAACTACGTAACGTAAATTACTTTTTTTCCAACTTTTTCTTTTTTATAAAATCTAATGCCGCGTCCACCACAAACTAAAGTTAATGACTTCTCAGCGAAACAAATAAGAGAGGAGTCTGTGTTTGTTTTGAACGGTTAAGAGTGATATATCATCGTTTATATCATTGGCAATTGCCTAACTGGAACAGGGCGGCAAAGCTTCTGCTACAGCACAAATCATAGTCTCGCGCCGTTCCCTTTCCTCTCCCATTTCACAAACATGAGCTGCCTCTCCACCACTACATTTGTGGCAAAAATTGATACATCCTGTTCGTTGGAAATGGGTCACTATTTTTTAAACCGTGCTACAGCTTGGAATATCTTTTCCCTCAAGCGCGATAACAAATAAATTTGCCACATCTTGACAGCTATTTCCCCCGAATAACCATTGAACCATCTGTACTTTTTGTTAAACGCTCAATGTAATGGGCGGCAGGCATTAGTGTAATAAAGTTAGGCAGTAGTAGTACCAGGCAGTGGCGGTTTCTCCATAAGTGCACATGTGCACGTGCACTCCCAAATTTTAATTAAAAAAATACTCAAATTTAGTTAATAATTACCCCAAACGGAATTCACTAAAGACTTGAATATGACCTACAAATTAATACCCGGTATATATGTGTTTGTATTCGTGTTCAAACCTCCTGCGGTGCATGCTGGCGGATGCGCTATATAGTTAGTTCGAATCTAATTATTCACTTTTATTTGCTCCGTAGATGTTGTGTCGCATTCTAAGTACGAAATATAGAAAGAGAGGACGACATGTCCCAATAGAATTTTACAGTACATAGAATCTGAACCTTCCTGCGGCAATGCCTAGGACAAAATGTGTGCAAAAACTAGCCTCGATGCCGCCCGCACCCCCGTGACGCCCCCCGCACCCATGGTTCGCGTTGCATGTTGGAGGAGCTCAAGGGCACTTTTAATTAGTGCACTTAGACAATTTGGCATAGTGATGTGCAACGATTCCTTTTTCAAGTATTGAGTAGATACTGACTTCCTATTCGAGTATTAGATTTTATTATTATTTATATTATATTATCGGTAAATCCAATATATAAATATCGGTCCAAATGATTACTCCAAACTCGTTACTCATACGGTAGATGCCGATACAATTGATACGAAAGTAACACTTCGGGTTCGGTCCCATTCGGGATTCGAGTAACGAGTAATTGGCGTCGAAGGATATTCGATTACTTCGAATCCGCCCATGTATCAGATATTGAAGTATCGAGTAGATAGTAATTGCACACCACTAGTTTGGCATTATTGGTCGGGCGCTGGCGGTTTGTTTTGATTTCAACGATTTGGTATTTACGACAATGGCGGAAGTTTCTAATTCTGATAGCATTAGCGTGCAATATTTAAAAACAATTACATTTTCATCTTTGCCATTAGAAGAGAAAATATGTAAATAATTTCAATAATAATAGATAAGTAACTAATATCTAACTAAATATCCGCCTGCGCCGCAATTTTTTATTTTTTTTTTGGTGTGCACTGCGCAAGCTTTTTACCACGCGCCGCCACCGGTACCACGAAGTATCAAACAGTTTTACATTATAAAATGACAGTTGGACTTGAATATATTATTCTTTTGTTTAATATAAGAACCGGAATAAATTCTGCTCTTCTTTATTTAATATAAATAAACTATTTATTATTTAAGTTTAAATTCGACTTTCTTATGTCAATTTTAAAAGATTATCATTCAATGTATAATATCAATTTGATGAAATAAACCTTAAACTAAATTAAAACTAAAAATGTTGCTACCAAATTGTGCTTTTCAGGTTTGACTTTTACTGTGAGAGTGATATATTCAGTAACAACAGAATAACACTGTTTTATCTAATATGTTCTTTTATTTGTAGATGTTATGGGCTGAGACTAACAAAGTTGGATGCGGCTTTGCTTTTTACTACGACTCGGTCAAGGGCTATACCAAAAACTATGTCTGCAACTATGGACCTGGGTAAGTTAAAAATTCGAAGAAATTAAATAAATAAAAAAAAAAGAAAATCAACTTTAAGTATGTATTAATACCACAATAGACTCACTAGTGGTCGCAGTTGAAGGACTGTAAGGCCCACTCACATATGAATCATACCTATAACAAACAAAGGTCATTTTTTTTTACTGAAATAAACTTATACCTTACTTATACGAATTATACCTTAGCTCAAGATTTTTTTTCTTTTACATGTGATTTTCAGCGCAATTTCGCATCAAGTGTCATACTATTTTGCCTGATTTGAATATAGTACGGGGATGTTGCTAATTGTGATTTGTATGTGATTTACATTTTTGTTTGTACACACACCATTAATTGATTTGATTTCATTTAATTTTATTTGCCAATTGGGAACATGAGTAAATCTATCTTTAAGTTTTAAGTAGATTTTTCTACCGTCAATAAACCAGTATCATCGCATCGAATAATAAGTATAAATACTCTGCCAATATATGGTCACCAAAGCTCACACTAGGTACAATAGTTATAGTATACGTCTGAGATATTGTAACTAAAATCTCAAATATATTTTATTCGACTCCAGACTCAATTACCTTCCGTTTGATACCACACTTTGACTTAAAATCTAATTTTTGAAATCTACCCCCACCCTTTTTTTAAACTAAAATGTATTTTGTTCTACTCCAGACTCAATTACCTTTTGTTTGATATCACACACGCCATATTTTCACATAAAATCTAGTTTTTGAAATTTACCCCCACCCTTTTAGTTGACTTGTGTTGGGTGGATTTTGTTCATTTTTAAATGGGACCATCTCGACCCAAGACCCAGCCTAGGTACCAAATTTTATTAAAATTGGGCAAGCGGTTTTTGAGTTATGCGCGTTTGTCGTTACAGACAGACATACAGACATACAGACATACAGACATACAGACATACAGACATACAGACATACAGACATACAGACATACAGACATACAGACATACAGACAGACAGACAGACAGACATACAGACAGACAGACAGACAGACAGACAGACAGACAGACAGACAGACAGACAGACAGACAGACAGACGGCGCGGCAAAAAAGTTTCAAAATCATCTGAAACGCAAAGATATATAAAAATTTTTGAAATCGGAGCAACTTTTTTTTTTCTCTAAAAAATTAGGATCACCAAAGCTCACACTATCGTATAGTAGTGTGAGCTAATAGGGCCTAGAACCGAACCGAACCGAACCCCCCCCCCCAAGATTCAGATTTTTTTAGATCTTTTCCACATATTTCATGAATAAAAAGATAAAATAGCATAAAATACGCCATCATAAGACCTCGTGCCCCCCAAGACTTATTCCTGGGTGCGCTACTGAATAAGGGAATAAAATATTTAGTTGTTTAACATTCAAAGAGTTAGAACCGCTCTAGGTCCCCTTTTTAAAAAACATATATTGCTCTGCTCGCTTTAGCAGAGCACCAAATTTTAGAAATAAAACAGGCATCAACAAAAAAAAAATATATATGCGCGACAAATGATTGTAAACACCCTATGTATATGTGTATGTTGAACGCAACTGTTCACTAAACACATTTATTTATTGCTAAAAATTCACAAAAAATCCCGAACCCTTATAATCCCATTTTCCCTATTCTATGCCCTACAAAAAGTGCTCAACTCACCCATTATCCAACAAATCTCGGCACATGAGACGAGTTCGATTGCGGTGGAGCTCCGGGGCGCGTATTTACGTTTCCGTGCTCATTTCACGTCGGCGCGGTTTTGAAATAGACACAATATATTTGGGTTCAAATACGTGTTGATTTTAAGAGTTTTGATCTCGAAATGAGCACGGATCTGTAAGAGAACATCGCTCATTAAACTATTACAAAAGCGTATTCAACTGTCAGGTTAAAACGCTAACATAACGAAAGCTAATCAATCAAATCTAACCGAACCGAACCAAAGGAAACCGAACCAATAATTAAAAAAAAAAAACTTTCCTGACTTCCTACCCGGGATCCTAGAGGATGTGAATCTTAACCGAAACGAACCGAATTGAACCAAACCAAACCGAACCGAACCAAAGCAAACTGAACCAACAATTAAAAAAAAAACTTTTCTTTCCCGGGGTCCTAGAGAGTGTGAATAGTGTTGTAGTTTAGTTTGGTTAGGTTAGGTTTGGTTCGGTTTAATTAGGATCAGTTCGGTTCGGATTCACATCCTCTAGGATCCCGGGTAGGAACTTTTTTTTTGAAAAAAATTATTGGTTCAGTTTGCTATGGTTCGGTTCGGTTAGATTTTATTGATTAGCTTTCGTTAGGTTAGGTTTTTCAAACTTTCTATTTCCATGTGGTTAGAAATCAAGTGAAAATCATTTAAATCATTAAAATTTATTAATAACACCTGTCGTCGTAGTTGCCGGTGTAAAACAATGAACACTGAATTTTGCACGTATAGTTAATGGAAGAGTGTTCTTCAAACTTCAAAGAATTTCAAAATCTTGAGTAATATTAGTACAAATACTTTTAAACTGCTCCATAATTTTCATATTAACAAACATATAACCTCAAAATTAAACTAATAAACAACGTGAATCCAATTTTAGTTTCAAATGTGCACTAATAAGTAAACCCCTGCGCTGCGTAATTTAATACAAATCCGTGCCTTGCTCGAGCCTCGGCGCCTTAAAATCAACACGCATTTGTAACCAAATATGTTTCAACATTTCTGTGTCTATTTCAAGACAGCGCTGCCGTGAAATCAGCACGGAAACGTAAATGCCGTGTGGTCTCTTTGCTGGTCAAAGATGGAAGGGGCGAAAATCTCGCCTTTTTTAGTGTTTTTGACGTACGTCACGTCAACACATGACACTGGGCATAGAATCAAAAATATGTAAAGTTTTTGACAACAATTTCAATTTGGACCCCTATTTCTGAGAAATCTATGACCCACACCCACTGTTTGAACACATATTCTTAAAATTAAGATCCAACATATGTAACTTGTAGATCTGAAAATTATTAGAAAATATTGTTTCTTTTCCAGAGGTAACGTGATCGGAGAAAAACCATACAGATCAGGATATCCAAGTTGTCAAAATTTTGGAATGGTTGAATCCAATAACTATCAGGGACTATGCTGTAAGTTACTAGAGATATTATATACTTATATTTTTTTTAATCCCAAAAGAACTTGTGAAAAGATTTGCCCCTTGGCCTTTTATTAACTGTCGGCCTTTTGATATGTCGCTGTTTTAACATGTCGCTGTTTTAATATGTCGCTCAAATGAGATCGCTGTTTTAAATGTCACCGTTTTAAATATAGCTCTTTTGAACCGGTGCTGAGGCTGGCGTCTTGCTTGTGCCAAACAAATAGCCTTTTTCCTCGCAGTAAGTACAAGTTACCAGGTAACCTGGTTACTCGTTTTCTGTTTTTCTTCGCTGAGTAACACTAACTATGACGTCACAAGTAACCACACAGTGTAACCAGCCTAGCAGACGTGGTTGCTGAAAGATTTTGAGGTTAAGATCGTTTTGTTTTCTTTTTTTTTCAAAATGTTTGATTTTAATCATTGACTTCTATACCCTACAGGGCGTTATACAACTCAATGATTTTAATATATATATATATATATATATATATATATATATATATATATATATATATATATATATATTACCAACGAATTATGTTTGGTAACGGTAGAAAATGAAGCACATCCCTTGAAGTTGGTCCTATATCAATTCAACTGCAACTAGTCTTAAAATGTACTGCATTTGGTGTTCTGTGGTACTGCGGCCTTACCACAGAATACCAAAGGAGCACCCTGTTTCCACCCCGAATCAAAAAATGCATCAGGTAACGCTGCATTTAAAACTGGTGTAAATCCATGTCCCGTGATACGTTTTTTGAATCGGGGTGGGCATGCATTGGTGGAAACAATGAATTATTTTCTGCATTTCGGAAGTTCCTGGTAAAAACAAAAACAAACAATTGGAAATGTCATCCACAGCTGACTGTCTGACGTCATACAGCGGTTACTCCGAGTAACCGTGACGTCATTTCGAGTAACTTAAATGAGTGACTAGTAACCTCGAGGAAAAAGGCTTAAAATTTAAAACGTGTGGTTTTTGGAATACGGGAATTTGGCGCAAAATTTAAAATTAAAGCTTTAACACTTTAAGCTCCATGTGTACCATTTTTGGTACATAAAAAGTTATTGAAATGGACCATGTGTACCATTTCAGATACACAAATTATTGATCGATATTTTAAGGTTGTGATAACGCGGGGCTCAAGGATTGCATTAATTCTTATGAACAGAATTGTTGGTCTGGTTAAATGTTTTTGTGGCTGGTCCGAGGTTTTGTGGAGAAATGGTACCACGAGGGCATTTTGAAATCTGAATTTATTTGTGCCGGCGAATAGCAATCTGTGAATGTGTGGTCCAAATCGAAAAAATATAGTTTCTATGGGTGGGAGTCAAAGTGTTAATGTTGCATGGACAAAGTTTTTTTAGAAAGTTTTGAAAACAACTATATTTATTTTCTATATTAATTGTATGTTTTTTTTGTTTCAGTAAGGACAAGCAACCAAAATTCCTGGTCGAATTACTACTATGGAATTTCAAATTACATCATCGACAAAATTTCGAAAAAGTAAATTTTAGTTTGATTTTAAATGAGTACAAAGTGTGAACCATGAAAACTGAGTCTAGCATAGACCCGGGCCATCGAACATATAATATGTTCGAAGCTCGGGCCCTCGAAGCATTTGACACTTGATACCAAACCTATCATCTAAATGTATCAGGGCCTTTAGCATCGACAAGAAGATTTGGATGTCATTATTTATTTATCAAACGTGAAATTTAGTACCCGTGAATTTAAAAATCAAACAAGTTTCGTGGCTAATCGGGTAAAAAGGAGTTTTTGTTTCTCTCATATTTATCCGTGGGTAGCTTGAAAGCTTAACCTCACGGGGGTCCAAGGCCTAATGGACACCTAATAAGTGTTGACAGTTAACTGCTTCGACCTTATGGCATGGTCGCACCCAGGGGGGGGGCCGGGGCCCGCCCCCCCCCAAGCCTATGATTTTTGTATATATTTTCCACATATTTCATGAATAAACACAAAAAATAGCATGAAATACGACATTATGAGGCCTCGGGCCCCCCCCAAGACATATTCCTGGGTGCGTTACTGCTTATGGGACTCCTCAGAACACTGCTTGGTCAATGTGACACCCTTGTGAAGTTAATTAGACGGTTTTGTCTCTAATCCTATGTAAATAGTGAAAAAACGGCTTCTGTAACGAAATAGCGCGTATCAAAATAGCGCGTATCAAAACAGCGCTTTCCAAAACAGCGTGTGTTCAGAATAGCGCGTGTTCAAAATAGCGCGGATCAAAATAGCGCGTATCAAAATAGCGTGTTATTTATTTAGACAGTTTCGTATCGTATCGTTTCGTATCGTATCTCGGCTCTGTAACGAAATAGCGTGTATCAAAATAGCGCGTACCAAAATAGCGCTTGTTCATAATAGTGCGTGTTCAAAATAGCGCGTGTTTAAAATAGTGCGTATCAAAATAGCGCGTGATCAAAAATTTATTTTATAAAAGCGACGTTTGTAATGGCGATCTTTCAAAACGCGCTATTTTGAACACACGCTATTTTGATATGCGCTATTTTGAACACGCGCCATTTTGATACGCGCTGTTTTGATACGCGCTATTTTGAACACGCGCCATTATTATGATACGCGCTATTTTGATCACGCGCCGTTATGATACGCGCTATTTTGAATACGCGCTATTTTGATACGCGCTATTTTGAACACGCGCACAAATGAGCGCGCTATTTTGATACGCGCTATTTCGTTACAGAGCCGAAAAAACTCTACCGAGATACCATACGAAACGATACGATACGAAACCGTCTAATTAACTTCGTAAGGGTGTCACATTGACCAAGCATTGTTCTGGCGAAAAACAGCAATTTTATGTCTCTAATGATTGGACTAAAAATATTTTTATGCTGTTTAGTTTTCATGGAAAAAATTATAGGGAAAATCTATGTCTTTAAAAACATTATTTAGTCTAAAAAACAAATGCGTGCCAAAAATTTATATAAAGTTAGGAGATGAAATTTGTAAAAAGTCCAGGATAGTATTTAAGTTTAATTTATATAATAATATCTGCATAAGGTTTGTTTTGATTTTTTGCCATTTTCAAAATTAGCGGAAAAAATTTAATGCATTCTAGGAATGTTTGTGAAATTTAAAAGAATAATGAACAGGCTGTACTAAAATTTATTTAACAAGCTCGTTAATTGGAAAGACAGCAAATTTTAGCAAGCGGGTTTTTTCACTAATAGCCTTTCATACTATATTGCAAGCCCGGATCTGGGTCAAAATCCGGGGGGGGGGGGGAATAGTCGACAAAAAAATTATTTGTAATATCCTTAGAGTAATAAAATATATTTTATTACTCTAAGGTAATATCTATTTTTTCTTCTAGGGGGGAGGGGGTACTTCTTCTGTTTTCCCTTTAATTATCAGGGAAAAGTGCATGTTTTTCATTCAAAAGGCTTAAAATAAGCCCTATATTCATTTGCAAGTCCTTTTTTTACGATACTTTTGTTAAAAAGCTGAATATTCAGGTGATAAAGGTGCTATGTACCATATATTTTTTCCAAACAATGGATAGAAGTGTCAAGGTAACATGATACCTTTCTCCACAGGTCAGTTTAAAAGTTTTTCCTAGAATAAGAAAAATTGTGATTTGGAAAATTGTTTCTATAACTTTGAAGAACTCCCAGGAAAGCTGCACATATTGAATAAAAATAATATCGAGCTTGGTGAAGTCCTTTTTTTAAGCTATCTTTGTTAAACATATTCAGGTGATAAAGGTGCTATGTACTATATTTTTTCTTTCAAACAATGGATAAAAATGTCAAGGTAACATGACATTTTAAACCCACTGCTCGGTTAAAAGAAGCTTGGTGAAAAAGTCAGTTTTAGAGTGTGAAGTGGATTAGAGTTGACGAGTTTGGCAGCTATTTATATAAAGAAAATTATGATGAATGCTCACCATTTTTTGGAGTAGATGTGTGCAAAAAAAGAAGTAGGGTAATACCAAATTGCAAATAATGTAAGGACCTAAAACTATAAACAACACATGAAATTAAAGAAAGAAAAATAAGAAAAAAGTTTTCTGCTTCGGCCGGGGATCGAACCCGGGATCTCTTGCTATCTAGCATTCTACCACTGAACCACCGAAGCCACACATAAATTTTTCGGAAAACTTCTATCTATGCAGGCCGCGGCGTCTCAATACAAGAACGAGAGACACTCAAGTATTAACTCGACCAAGTCATCCAACTGATCTCTAAATTCTTCTTTCCCACTATCAAAGGTATGATAACTCAAATTAGACGTAAAGAATCAACGTCTGAAAGCATGAGATCACCTTTTCGTGTGTTAAAATTTTTGATCGCAAAATGGGCGATTTGCCAATATAATTATCAAATACCAAAGGACCTAAAACTATAAACAACAAATGATATTAAAGAAAGAAAAATAAGAAAAAAAACATTTTTTGAAGAAAACGAAGAAAATCATAAGAAAAAAAGAAGAACCAATTAGTTTCACGATAAGTCTTTTAGGTTTTGTTACTTTTTTTTTAAAAATTCATATTTTCGAGTACACAACACCATTTTTCATTTACTTTCAACACAGGTTTCATCCCCTTAAAGTACAAACTTCTCCTAAAATATTAAGGTATTTTTAAACTGACAAATAAGCAAAACAAATGTTGAATTAGACTTTTAAAAACACTATCAGTAAATGCCCATAATTACATTAGCAAAAAAGTTTCAATCGAAAATCTTAAAACCCATTTTTCTTGGAATAAATATTTTGCGACACGGCGCCTTTATCCACTTCGGATATGTCTTCGATTCGATTATCGTTATCAGTCCAGTAATGATTTTCTTTTAACATAGGTACCAACCTAAATTATTTTTCTTGTTATTATTAACTAGCAGAAAATTCTTTGTTGTCTAACTCCTTACACGTTGTTAAATTATTAGTCTTTCTTAGTAATGAAAACAATATATTTTAACTGAATTTTGGAACATCCTGTATAAACAAACTGCGTTAGTTTATTTAATCTTTAGCATCGTATTGTATTATTTGCTGTTTTAATGCCTACTATACATCATGACGTTTTTGATAATAAAAAAATAAAAATAAATAGCTGCAACCTCAAAGAGTCTATATAGTTGAATTAAACGGTTAAAAAAATTGTTTTAGATCAAAGCAAATTGCTTTGAAGTAAAATAATTTGTGCTTTCATATTCACCAAGAGAATATTTTCTTGATATTGCACAAAAAATTTCTTGCCTCTTTATTTTAATGTGAAACAGAAATTGTTTTATTATAAATTGAAACTGAATAAATCTAAGGCACATTTTTCTCTGGAAGCAATATATTACTTATATGAAGACAATTTGTTTTGTTACAAAAATGGAGTATACTGAAACAAAACAATTAAAGAAGAAGAAAAATGAAGTCTCATTTCAAGATTAAACGCTGCGTTAAACTAAAAAGAAATATTTTATTTCAAAACAAATTGTTTTAAGGTAAAACAATTTATTCAAGAAAAGTATTTGTTTTCATTGTAGACAAATTTTTTTACCGTGAGTAGAGAGAATTTATAAACGCACTAATACTAGAGTTAGAACAAACGGGCAAATTGTAGAAATTTCACAAAAAGTATTGTATTTTTGTACAAATATTAGGTTTAATGTAAATATTACCAAGTATATTTTTAATAATAAAAATTATAGAAGTAAAAAAAATGATGTCTATTATTTTCCGAATCCGCACAGCAGCTAGAGATACGTCTGCGTCTTTAAAAGCTCGAGGATTGATTCAAATTATTATCTTACTCCAGTGGCGTATAAAAAAAGGGGCTGGGGCCTCCGGGCCCCCCCGAAACTAAGATTTTTTTGATATTTTCCACATATTTCATGAATACATAGCCTTTCATAATTTTTCATGTCACAACACTTATATTATAGCCTTTCTATAAATAGAACAATTCTTGCCAATCCTGTAATAATTTTTTTTAACATAGGTACTTAAATTATTTTTTTTTATTCTTATTATCAAAATTCTTTGATTTATCTTGTATCTTGTAATTAGTTTGATTTACCGTAGTCAGGCAAGCCACGCTGAGGATGGAACTATCTACACGTTGTTAAATTTTTAGTCTTTCTTAGTAATGGAAACACTACATCCTGTATAAACAAACTGCGTTAGTTTATTTAATCTTTAGCATCGTATAGTATTATTTGCTGTTATAATACCTACCATATATCATGACGTTTTTGATAGTAAAAAAATAAAAATAAATAGCTGCACCCTCAAAGAGTCTGTAGTTGAATAAAACGGTAAAAAAAAATTGTTTTAGATCAAAGCAAATTGCTTTCAAGTAAAATAATTTGTGCTATCCTATTCACCAAGAGAATATTTTCTTGATATAGCACAAAAAATTCCTTGCCTCTTTATTTTAATGTGAAACAAAAATTGTTTTATTATGAATTGGAACTGAATTAATCTAAGGCACCGTTTTCTCTGGAAGCAAAATATTACTTATATGAAGACAATTTGCTGTGTTACAAAATGGAGTATACAGAAACAAAACAATTAAAGAAGAAAAATAAAGTCTCATTTCAAGATTAAACGCTGCGTTAAACTAAAAAGAAATATTTTATTTCAATACAAATTGGTTTAAGGTAAAACAATTTATTCAAGAAAAGTACGTGTTATCATTGTAGACAAATTTTTTTACCGTGAGTAGAGAGAATTTATAAACGCACTAATACTAGAGTTAGAACAAACGGGCAAATTGTAGAAATTTCACAAAAATTATTGTATTTTTGTACAAATATTAGGTTTAATGTAAATATTTGTATATTTTTAATAATAAAAATCATTGAAGTAACAAAAAATAATGTCTAATTTTTTCGGAATCCACACAGCAGCTAGAGATATGGCTACGTCTTTTAAAACTTGAGGATTGATTCAAATTAATATCTTAATCTGTATACAAAGAAGAGAGGTTTTGAGTTTATAGGGATTGTCATAATGGTAAAAAAAACGCCAAGTTACACTTTGCGTTGCGAAGCGAGAAGGAGGTAAGAATTGCGTTTTTATAAATTTTGCTAATTTCTATTTCGGGAATGTTAAAATTACTCAAAAAATAGGTTCAAATTGTGTTTTGCAAAAAACTACGCTAGGGATGTAATAAATTTGTTTACTGCTAAGTACGAGGACCGTGATATTTCTTGCAGAACTACCATTTTGAATATAATTAAATATTTTGATAAATTTGGGTGCGTTAAGCTCTGCAGAAAATGTAGCGACATAGGATTTTTGCTTCGATTCAGTCAGTTTTTATTAGATAGGCAACTTTGGCTGTTTGACAGATCATTAACTCTGTGGCGCCCACTACTGAGCTTAGTGACAAACTAAAAGTTGAGGCGGGAAATTTGAATCGCCTTTTATAATAAATTTTCTTTAATTATAAAGTTTTTTTGAAATTTTCAATCAGTCAATATTTTATAAAGACAGCCAAAAGCTGAAAAGAATAAAAAAATCAACTTATAACCACGTTAATCATAGGTACTAGATTATGGTAAGATAAAGATTTAAAATTAAGGAATAAATTTATTCAAAGTACATTACGCTGCTGGGTAATCCCTCGTGTACCCATCAATTATGCATAAATTTAGTGTTAATTTTGTATGTGTCTCCTTTTTACTTAATATCATAAGAAAGAGATAAAACATAAAATTAACAATAAATTTGTGAAAATTGTGAAAGGCTTTTGCGGCCATCGTCCAATGGTGGGTGTGCTTTCGGGCTGTTCGGCCGTCGTCGTTGGAAATTCGTTCTCGACGTTTCGCCATCTCGAGTGGATAATCTTCAGGAGATGTTGACTGTTTGTCGGCTTCTCGAAGACTGGTGGTTAGTCTGTCGCGGGCGCAGGTTATATACGCTATGGTGGGCGGGGCGTATATCAGAGATGGTCGGTGATTGGTCACATTCCCTTGATTCAGTTTTGTTATTGTAAGCGAGCCGTTTAGTGTTTTTAAGAACCGGTACCCATTTTCTGTTAATTTTAAGAGTTTCTTCAGATCTGTTGAAGTTCTGGTGTCAGTACTATAGGCTCACCAACATACAAACTTGCGAAACATCTTGCTTCCCTCTTGCAACCCCACATCGGACTAACGGATTCGTATGTAAGAGACTCCACCCACTTTATTGAGAAGATCAAAAACATCGTCATGGACGAGAAAGACATCTTAGTTAGCTTTGATGTTGTGTCTTTGTTCACGAAGGTACCTTTGACCGAGGCAATGAGGGAAGTGGAACACATTTTTCCGAAGGACATCACCGACCTATTTAAAATCTGCCTAACGACATCATATTTCACCTTCAATGAACAAATTTATGAACAGATCGATGGAGTATCAATGGGTAGCCCTTTATCGCCAGTGATTGCGAACTTTTTCATGGAGAAACTAGAAGAGAAGGCGTTGAATAATGCCCCTCATAAACCCAAAGTCTGGTTTCGATATGTAGATGACACTTTTGTCGTTTGGCCTTAAGGTAGAGACAGCCTTAATGAATTTCTCAACCACATTAACAGCATACACCCCAGTATACAATTTACAATGGAAACAGAGAACAACAGAGAATTAGCATTCCTTGACGTACTAGTAACGAGGAAAGAGGGACGACTAGGACATACCGTATACAGAAAACCTACTCACACAGACCGCTACCTAAACAACACATCTAACCACCACCCGTGCCAACGAAAAGGGGTAATAAGAACATTGGTAGAAAGGGCGAAAAGAATCTGCGAACCAGAACATCTAGACAAATAATTAAACCATCTTAAAAACGCCCTCGTAGCAAATGGATACACTCAAAGTGACATAGATAAATGTATACAACCAAAGCCGAGCACTAGAAGTAACAGTAGCGGTGGACTGAGCAGCCGTGAAGTTACTTCAAGAGCCTTTCTGCCCTACATCCCTAGAGTGACAGATAGGATCGGACGTATTCTGGGAAAACACAACACAAAAACGATTTTCAAGCCATCTAAGAAGATCGAGAACCACCTCAGATCTTCGAAGGATATAAGGAACCCACTAAGTTCTTCGGGGGTATACCGCATTCCCTGTACCTGTGGAAGTGTCTACAACGGAACAACCAAACGGTCCGTAACCACATGAATCAAAGAACACAAAGCCAACTGTCGACTCGGACATACGGAAAAATCCGCAGTTGCAGACCACACACTAAACAATGAAGACCACCGAATAAAATTCGAAGGCACACAAGTTCTCTGCGCTTCCTCTTCATACTATCCAAGACTCTATAGAGAAGCAATCGAAATTCATAAACACCAGCAGAACTTCAACAGATCTGAAGAAACTCTTAAAATTAACAGAACATGGGTACCGGTTCTTAAAAACACTAAACAGCTCGCTTACAATAACAAAACTGAATCAAGGGAATGTGACCAATCACCGACCAGCTCTGATATACGCCCCGCCCACCATAGCGTATATAACCTGCGCCCGCGAGAGACTAACCACCAATCTTCGAGAAGGCGACAAACAGTCAACATCTCCTGAAGATGCCATCCACTCGAGATGGCGAAACGTCGAGAACGAATTTCCAACGACGACGGCCGAACAGCCCGAAAGCACACCCACAATAAATTTGTGCTTAATTGATAGGCAAATAAGGCACCTACCAGGCGTTGGAAACCTGTATTCAGAGTTCCGTAAAGTAAGCGATAAGAAGGTAAAAAGACTACCAATACAAATTTTATCAAATGCCAATCTAACCTCGAATGAGAAAATAAGAAAACTTACCTTAAAATTTCTCGGAAAACTATGCATCTTATACTAGTCTGAACTTTAGACACTTTACCCAGGAAAGCAACTAGAAATTCTCATTGTTTTATATTTAAAAATGCAAAAGGTACAAAGTTAACAAAATTTAATTTTAATTCGTCACAGCAGCAAAGATTACCTACATAAGCCAAAAAGATAGATTTAAAATAAACCCGAAATAAAATGCGGTGGAAGAGGATTTTCTACCTGAATAAAAGGGGGACGGAAAATCCAAACCACAGATAATTCTCAAAAAAAAATAGAATAAGAAACAAACGCTCAACCGCAGCGCCTCTTTTGAGCTTAGTGAGAAGTTTAACCTAACGACCTGTCAAATTGCACTGAGTTTCCTAGGCATGAGTGAAGAGGTGGATGAGACCCATGTCGGAACAAAGGCAACAGCGAGAAACTGCCGTTTGTGGTGCGGCTGATGTACTCCCTCCTTGTTCAAGTTCAGTCATTGCTAATGATATTCCTTCCAGAACCTTTCCAAACATTTCAAAAAGACATGGATACAAAGCCTACAAGGTAAAAAAAATCACATATTCTTATTTTTTTAAGCTGTTAAATCGGCTATGCCGTAACAACAGAAGTGTAAAAAAAAGCTTTGTTGCTTTAAATTTGAATCCCCTTAAAATTTTACCGCAGGAAATTTGAGAAATTTTAACATGCCCCGTGGCCCAATTTGCCCCACTATTCCCTATGCCCAATTTAATTTTTCTAAATACAAATGTGTATTCTAAAGACCATATGTAGCTCCTTCTCTTAGCACCAGCGCCAACTCCTTCTCTTAACTCAATATACTCCAGCTCTAACTCAAAAATCAATATAGGTAAGGGAGAAGGGAACTCCTTGATATATAGTATCAATATTTCACTAAACATTACATTGGTAACTTTAACGAACTAATATTTTCTTCTCAGTGCAAAAACAGATGGCTGTATAGGGTGTCTCATTATATTTTTTCCCACCCTTTTAGACCATTAATAATTGATATAGGAATATACAAGAAATTGTGTTCGAATTCGCGAAATTTTTACTTTTAAATTGCATCTTGAATTTATTCCTGATGCTTACGATATTTGACAGGCGCTTAAATTTATAGTTTTGTAAATTGGATGCTCCTTATATTATTTAATTAATAGATTAGGCTTGGAACATATTTTCCACTAGACAAATAAAAGGGTGGGGGAAGATTTCAAAAATTACAGTGGATGTAAAAATAATATGGCGTGTATGATATCAAATGAAAGGTAGTTCAGTATGTAGTTAAACAAAATATATTTTAGTTTCTTTTTAAAGGGTGGGGGCAGATTTCAAAAATTAGATTTTAAGTGAAAATATGGCGTGTGTGATATCAAACGAAAGGTAATTGAGTTTACATACATTTTAGTTTAAAAAAAAAGGGTGGTGGTAGATCTCAAAAATTAGAATTTAAATCAAAACATGGCTTGTGTGGTATCAAACAAAAGGTAATCAGTGGCGGATCCAGGAGGGGGGCACTAGGGGCACTTGCCCCGCCCCGAGAATTTTTTGAATATAAAAATTCAAAATTTTTGCTTGCGGCGCATGAAAGTGTCTATTGTTATTATCATCAAAATTACAACCACTTTTATTAATAAATTACCCTGAATTTGTAGCCTAAACTTGCAAAATATTTTGTAAACATATATGTAAGATATTGTACTTTTTAGTTCTGAATAATTTAATAAAAAGCTGCTTAAAAAAATATATACTGTTTTTAACCAACAGAGAATGTCACCTAAAGTACCCCCCCCCCCCCCCCCGAGAAGCACCTCTGGATCCGCCCTTGAAGGTAATTGAGTCTGGAGTTCAATAAAATATATTTCAGTTTTTAGTTATATTAGCTCACACGTACACTATAACTATAGTACCTAGTGTGACCATAAGTGTCCATATATTGGCAGAGTATTTTTTAAATTTGTTGGAATATGTTTGTTATTATAAAGACATACTTCTATATCAATTCCAAACCATAGGTCAAAGTAAAGAACGAAAAATTATTTATAAAACGTTTCCTGTGCTTCAGCCGGCATTTAAACCCGAATCTTTGGCTATGTACGGCAACGCCCTACCAATTAAGTATATCAAGAGAGTATCAACCTTTAAAACTCCTCATCACGATCAGTCTCACAGTGTAGGAAGGCGAGTTCTCAAGGTATTCACTCCACCAAGTCTGTCACGTCTGGTTTCGACCATGTTTCGACTTTCCATCGCAACAATGCTGGCTGATTCCGGCGAAGAAATAACCAATTTATCAAACGTCTCGGTGGTTAGAAATCTTCAAGTGTCGCAGAAGGATACCAAGACACCTCAACTGAATTTCAAACAAATATATCAAATAAAATTTTGAACTGCAGCGACTTTGTTCCTTCCACTATTCAGCAACTTTCACCTATACAGCATTCCAAAGTGCCTCCATTTAGCCACAGTTACGTGGCCACAAATGCAATAATTGGTGCTTCTGAAAACTTAGCAGTGTTGAACCGAAACTCAAGTTTCAAGTTTTCTACTTTATTGGAAAAGACCTTAGCCTCTGCTATCAACTTACAGGAGGCTACAAATTGCACTTTTAATATTAATGTGTATAACAATAAATAATAATTGATCCGTTAAAATGTTTTAAATATAAATAGTTTTTTGAATTAACTTTTTAGTGTGTACCTGACACGCGCGTAATGTGACTTTTCCACACTGATTACTGGCCGCACGACCCGTTAGCGGAAAAGTGACACTATCCGCACTTGTTAAGTAAACTACTATAACGAGTGTGTAGATGGTCCATTTATGCTCTTAGTATAATAATGACGGTAAATCAAAAGATTTCCTGAACAAAATTTATTTATAGTTATAAACAGGGACTTAAGATTTTCAAAGTTAAAAAAATTCTGATAATTTTAAAATTAAAAAAAAAAATTAATAGATGTAAATATAAAATTATAAGAAATTATGATGAATAAGTAACTTAATCTGATGCCGATTTTATTGGATGATTTTTTGTAAGTTAAAAAATATTCATTGTATAGTTTTCCTGACCGTTGTTTAATACAGTGTGCGCTTTTTTTTTTCGGCCTGCGTCTTTTTGCTGGATTTTTTTTACAAAACTTTTGTTTGCCTTAAATTGGCGTCTATGCTAAAATAATCAAGTTTTAAAAATGTTGTGTTTATGACATTTAAAAAAGTTATTTTCTGTTGGTGGTGCTAAAAACATAGGCACCTACTAAAAATTAAAATAAAATAAAATAAAATAAAAACTTTATAAGAAAAATTAGTTATAGCTGTGTTATTGAACAGATTCTAAGAAGATATACTAAAAATATGAATACCTACATAACAAAAACATTTTTAAATAACAAAACCTACACCTTCATGAAATGGTATGACGAAATATGCAAAATCGTGGCAAAAAATGATAACAGAATAATAATAACACTAGTTACTATACCAGGAATAGCCGTTATCAATAAGTAAGCTTCATTACCTATTGTTTTTTTTTAAATGTCCATTTTTCTATCGAGTAATATAACTTTAACTATTCATTAAAATAAATCTATATACATAAACTATTCATTAAAATGTTAAATCTATATTAGAGTGACACCTTGCGTAAGCACTTTTTTATTCAAGCTCTTCATACCCACGATCCGTAGAATTAAGCGGTCGTTGCATTTTCTCCGCAATTTTTTTTTTGACCTTACTACTGGCCAGCTGATTTTAGTAAACAACAGTTAGGTAGGATGGGGCTTGTTCTTAAAATAGGTAACGGACTTTCTTTCACTGAGGTAAAGAGAGGCAGTTAGTGGTTTTTGCGTTACGTAATTTAAGGATGGGCCAGTGGCGGTTTCTCCATAAGTGCACATGTGCACGTGCACTCCCAAATTTTACTTAAAAAAAATACTAAAATTTAATTAATAATTACCCCAAACGGAATTCACTAAAGACTGGCATATTACCTACAAATTAATACCCGGTATGTATGTGTTTGTATTCGTGTTCAAACCACCTGCGCTGCATGCTGGCGGATGCGCTATATAGTTAGTTCGAATCTAATTATTCACTTTTATTTGCTCCGTAGATGTTGTGTCGCATTCTAATTACGAAATATAGAAAGAGAGGACGACATGTCCCAATAGAATTTTACAGTACATAGAATCTGAACCTTCCTGCGGCAGTGCCTAGGACAAAATCTGTGCAAAAACTAGCCTCGATGCCGCCCGCACCCATGGTTCGCGTTGCATGTTAGAGGAGCTCAAGGGCACTTTTAATTAGTGCACTTAGACAATTTGGCATCCTGATGTGCAATCATTTTTCCAAGTATTGAGTAGATACTGATACTTCCTATTCGAGTATTAGATTTTATTATTATTTATATTATATTATCGGTAAATCCAATATATAAATATCGGTCCAAATGATTACAAGTACTCCAAACTCGTTACTCATACGGCCGATGCCGATACAATTGATATGAAAGTAACACTTCGGCTTCGGTCCCATTCGGAATTCGAGTAACGAGTATTTGGCGTCGAAGGATATTCGATTACTTCGAATCCGCCCATGTATCAGATATTAAAATATCGAGTAGATAGTATTTGCACACCACTAATTTGGCATTATCGATCGGGTGCTGCCGGTTTGGTTTGATTTCAACGATTTGGTATTTACGACAATGGCGGAAGTTTCTAATTCTGATAGCATTAGCGTGCAATATTTAAAAACAATTAAATTTTCATCTTGGACATTAGAAGAGAAAATATGTAAACTAGGTATGATACACTTATTATTTATTTATAATTTCAATAACAATAGGTAGGTAACTAATATCTAACTAAATATCTCATTTTTTAATTATTTGCAAAAAAAAATTCCGCCTGCGCCGCAATTTTTTATTTTTTTTTGGTGTGCACTCCCAAAGCTTTTTACCACGCGCCGCCACTGACTGGATGAATATACTAGAACTGGCTTACTCTAAAGAGTTCATTAAAGAACCTTGTCAGAAGAGAGCCAGGAATATCATTGGACTTACCAGACAGGAGATCCGTATAATGACTGGACTCTTTACTGTCGACTAACAGTACCCATGCACAGAATGGGAATAACAGAAGACACCGAATGTAGACTCTGTATGGAGGATGATGAAACAGTTAGACATGTACTGTGCGAATGTCCGGCTATTGCACGTTTACGTCAAAACACTTTCGGTAAACCTCAGATTGATTCAGAAGATCTGAACAGTGTCTCCCCCAAACTGATAGGTAACCTTTTTACAGGATTAGGCATACAGTGGTGAGAAACCACTCAAAAGTGAGCCACAATAGACCCACTAGTGGTCGCAGTGGAAGGGCTGCAAGGCCCACTCACATATGAATCATCATCAATCATATCTCTTTAAGGAATATTTTATATTTTGTTATTTTTTAAAAACTGAAGCAATTTTCCAACCGTTTTTTAGTATAGAGCATGGGTTAAAGCTATAGAATTCATAGACTGCTTTTTTACAGCAAAACGAAAAAAAAGGGAGAAGTAAAAGAGAGAAAAATATATTTTGGGTGGTGTCTTGAAATATTTTTCGCTGTTTTAGACCCGCATTTGGACTGGTAGTGGGAAAGAAGGGGAATATATCGTGACCTTTCATCTTTATGAAGCTTTTCGTCATTCCCTCGTGTGCAGCGAAATAGGTGAGAAGTGGATATTTGATTTTTACGTAAATTCTAGCCCAAACAATGCCACGTATTACGTTTAGCGTTCAGAAAAAAGTACAGATGTTTAGCTAAATATAGCTGTCAAGATGTGACAAATTTATTTGTTGTCGCGTTTAAGGGAAGGGATATTCCAAGCCGTAGCATGGTCTAGAAATAGTGACCCATTTCCATCGAACAGGATGTGTCAATTTTTGCCACAAATGCAGTGGAGGAGAGGCACCTCCTGTTCGTGAAATGGGAGAGGAAAGGGAACGGCGCGAAACTATAATTCCTGCCACAGCAGAAGTTTTGCCTCCTTATTCCAGTAACGCAATGGTTAATGATGTGGGCGATATATCACCCTTTATATATATTTATCGGTTTCACAACGTTCTACGTCTTCCGATACCCAATCCCCACTCGTTTCTGTTTGCTCATAATTCATCATCTAGGCCTCTTATTCTTATTTCACTGTCTATTCCTTCTCTTCAGCTTCTCCTTGGGCGTCCTCGTTTTCTTCGGCCAGTTGGTTTCCATTGTAGTATTTGTTTAGGTAGTCTTTCATCATTCATTCTATGTACATGTCCGTACCACACCAGTTGTTTTGTTCTTATATCATCCACTAAAGTACGTTCACCCACTGTCATAATTTCTCTTATTCTTTGATTTGTAACTCTTTCTCTTTTTGATTTTCCTGCTGCTCTTCTCCAATAGTCCATCTCCGTAGCGGAAAGCATTTTTTCTGTTCTATCCTTGATTGGCCATACTTCTGAGCCGTAAGTAATAATACTTTTTACAATGGTGTTATATATAAGCTTTTTGTTATGTTTTGATATACTTTGGTCCCAAATTATTCCATTTAATAAAGTTATTGCTTTTCTTCCTTGTACGCTTCGATCTTTTATAGCTTTTTCTGGTGTTCCGTCAGCTGTAATTTTCAGACCTAAGTATTTATACTCATCATAGGACTGAATTCGCTGCCCGGTATTTAAGATTAAATCCTGTTTCATTCCACCGATACACATATACTCTTAAAGTATGGAAGAGAATATATCAAAACATGGGAATTCTGTTGGACAAAGCCACCTTGTATACTTTATGTCTCGCCGATGATCAGATAGTAGTGGATCAGGATTATGACGAACTTGAATATATGACACCAAAAACTAATAGAAGAGTACAATAACTGGGGACTAGAGGTTAATCTCAATAAGACAGAGTATATGTGTATCGTTGGAATGAAACAGGATCTAATCTTAAATACCGGGCAGCCAATTCAGTCCTGTGATGAGTATAAATACTTAGGTCTAAAAATTACAGCTGACGGAACACTAGACAAAGCTATAAAAGATCGAAATGTACAAGGAAGAAAAGCAATAACTTTATTAAATCGAATAATTTGTTAAAAGTATTATTACATACGGCTCAGAAGTATGGCCAATCAAAGATAGAACAGAAAAAATGCTTTCCGCTACGGAGATGGACTATTGGCGAAGAGCAGCAGGGAAATCAAAAAGAGAAAGAGTTACAAATCAAAGAATAAGAGAAATTATGACAGTGGGTGAACGTACTTTAGTGGATGATATAAGAACAAAACAACTGGTGTGGTACGGACATGTACAAAGAATAGATGATGGAACACTACCTAAACAAATATTAAAATGGAAACCAACTGGCCGAAGAAAACGAGGAAGGCCGAGGAGAAGCTGGAGAGAAGGAATAGACAGTGAAATAAGAATAAGAGGCCTAGATGATGAATTATGGGCAAACAGAAACGAGTGGAGATTGGGTATCGGAAGACGTAGAACGTTGTGAAACCGATAAATATAGATAGTTCTTTAATCAAATCAATGCTTTTAAAACAGACCCCTCTCTTATTTGTTTTGCTTGGGAAGCCATAAACTTTAGTTTGTGGTAGACACGGCATTAAATATCATAAAAAAGAACAAGCTTAAAAAAAGGATTATACGTTACGTAGTTATCGTCTAAATTTCCGATATTTTATGTACAACTACCCTCGATCGATTTTCTTTAAGTATCTGTCGAAAGAAAAGATCGCCGCGCTAGATGAAACAATCGGTGTCATAAATTTCCTCCCTCTACTTTACCTAGGTGCATAGAGGACAGGTATTGGCTGTGGGTCTGGCTATCCTGAAAAAATGGGCGTAGCCACGTGTATACTTCTATCTTTTTTCTTGTCTTTTCTTAACTTTAAGAATAGCTGCACTGATCAAACCTATTTAGGGCAAAAATAAGTTAACCCTCATATGTCTTCAAGCGTTTTGAGATTTATTTAGTTGTCTAGGTAGTCAGTGCAATAAGAGATAATGTTTTTCACACCTGAATGTTCGCCTTGCCTTGTTTTCTGGCACAACTTTTTAAAAGTTTTATTATTTTGTTTTTAAGATAAATATTTGCTATTTAAGTAAGCAATATTTAAGTTGAGTGCGAATTTCATGATTCACTTTGTTTAGCAAACTCTTTAATGGAGAAGTCACAGTTCTTAATTATTTGTTCAGCTATCTTAGTTAACTGCTTTGTGGAATATAGCTTAGCGAACTGCGGCGTCTATGGTAGGTATCCCATAGTAAGAATTTAATTTATTTTGGATAAAACTCTCGATCTTGGAAAAAACAACTAAAAAAATTTATTGTTTTTTTTTTAATGTACCTAGGTAATTTATTTATTTATTAAGAAAAACGTTTAACTAGGTACCTACAGGGTGATTGGTTATAATTTACTCAATAGCAATCTTCGTTAATATTATAATATTGATCCCACATGCTTATAGGTTTAAATGGACACAGTTTTATGATTTTCCTGAATGGTCAGCAACAGAGCTTGTAAAAGGACTCGACAGGAACCGACAGAACCAAATTCCTGTTCAAATCGGTACAAATTGAGCTATTTTGGTTCGCCAATGAACCTTCTCGATTTTATCACATTTTTAGATTCTTCTTTTCATTCTGTTTATCAAAATATATAAATAGGTAAGGTCCATGCTGTGTTAAACAATTTCTGAGATATAACGAATTATTCATCCATTGGAAGGGGGAAGGTTGGGCGGGGGGGAGGGTAAGCAAACATAATTATGGGCATTTTGTTTATTGTGGTTTTTGAGACAAACTAAAACAAGACAAATTTGAATTACAAGTATTTTGTAAATTCAAATTGTCTGTCGTTAAAAAAATTAATAGTTGATGTGCATCATAATGTATTTAAAGAAAAATGTTTCCTTCCTGAATGTCTTTATTTTAAAATAATAACATTACTATATTGTAGGGGATGAGAGGTTAAAAGAGCCCACCATAACATAAAATACCGAATCTACCCTATTTAGCGACTTTGTGCATCATAATGTATTTGAAGAAAAATGTTTCCTTCGTAAATGTCTTTATTATAATATAATAACATTACTACAATGTAGGGGATGAGGGGTTAAAAGTGCTATTAAAATTAATAGTTGGTTCACACACATCAGGGGCGGATCTAGGAACTTTATTTGCGGGGGGAAATATCATAATAAATTAAGCTATTTTACATAGTTACCAGGAGGTGTATTTTGCGTGTCAAAACTAAATATAGTGTGAGATTAGGGTGGGGGGGATTTCCCCTTTTTTCCCTCCCATAAATCCGCGCCTGATAACATTTTGCAATAATAATTTACGATCATTTTTGAAAAACTAAATGTATAATATATTAATTCAAAACCTGCGCAATTGTTACTGTAAGTAACAAAATTATGGCGCTCAGGAAAAAACAGCTTTGGCTAAATGGATAAATTAAACAAAACATTTTTATGATCCATTGCTCTTTAGATTGTGCAAGGAACGTAAATTTATAAAAATCATAAAAAAATTGTGTATGTTCTCAGGTACAAGGTCAATCATACATGTATTTTTAAAACAAGACGCCCTCTTGATTTTAAAATTATTACAATTTTCCTTAAACCGTTATATATAGGAAAATATATAAATGGTAAGACAAAATATACTGGATCGGTAAGCAAAAAATTTAAAAAATAGGTGGATAACCTATATTTTAGATTAATAAAAATAGTAAATTTTAAATTTTTGATCATACTGCAAAATTTTAAATCTATTATTAGGTATGTTTTTCTTTGCCTGAATATTCCGCTTTGTTATTTTATATTACAGTACAATAAAACAAAATTGCTTTTTTAACTAAATACTTGTAATGTTCTTTTATCATAAATTATTGTTTTGTCTAAAAAAATTATGTAGAGTGTAGAACTGAAACGTCACAAACAAAAAAGATAGACTTTTATTGACCGATTCTCAGGATCTAAAATATATTTTAAATGATTTATCAAACTTTAAGGGCTTAGTAAGACAGGTCAAAAAAAGGATTTTTTTCCTATAATATTTTGCAATAAATCTGTTTTTTTAGGTACAGGGTATCAAAATAACATTCTTTTTGTTATAACTTTCTCAAAAATTACAGCAGACAATTGAAATTTTGTGAAATTTTGCATTACAATAAGGGCAATAATGGAGTGTTAAAATTATTAAAAAAAATAAAATTACAGAAAATAATTATCAAGAAAAAGTATTTCTTGTTTTTGTTTTTTTTAATGTTGTTAAATGTGATGTTAATATTACTAATTACTGTAATAATTAGAGGCCTTTATATACAAAAATTTATCTTAATTTTTTAAACAAATTTAATAGCTCATAAGAAAATTATTTAAAAAATACTCTGCCAATATATGGGCCCCTAAGCTCACACTAGGTGCTATAGTTATAATGTACGTGCGAGCTAATAAAACTAAAACCTGAAATATATCTTATTCAACTTCAGAATAAATTACCTTTTGTTTGATACCACACAAGCCATGTTTTGACTTAAACTCAAATTTTTGAAATCTACCTCCCCCTTCAAAAAACAAAAACTAAAATGTATTTTGTTTAACTCCGGACTCAATTACCATTCGTTTGATATCACACACGCCATATTTTCACATAAACTCTAATTTTTGAAATCTTCCCCCACCCTTTTATTTGGCTTGTGTTCGGTGGATTTCGTTCATTTTTAAATGGGACCATCTCGACCCAAGACCCAGCCTAGGTACCAAATTTCATTAAAATCGGCCAAGCGGTTTTTGAGTTATGCGCGTTGGTCGTTACAGACAGACATACAGACAGACAGACAGACAGACAGACAGACGGCGCGACAAAAAAGTTTCCAAATCATCTGAAACGCAAAGATATATAAAAATTTTTGAAATCGGAGCAACTTTTTTTTTCTCGAAAAAATTAGGATCACCATAGCTCACACTACTATGGTATAGTATATGTGTGAGCTAAAAATTACAAAAATACACATTTCAAAGAAGAAGGTATTATTTTCGACAAAATAATTTTTTTTGAGATAACGCCGAAAATGTGTTATTTGGATGTATTTTGACCTATCTTACCAAAAATGTCGTGATGCCTGTCTGTGTGTGCGTGTGTGGGAGTGTGTGTATATTATTTCTGTTCGTAACACAATAGCTCCTAAACCGCTGAACCGGTTTTTCATTAAAAAAATTCCAACTTTTTAACGGAGTATCGCATCAATATGCGGTTTTCGGAATATAGTAGACTACATTTTGCCTAATAATTTGTGTTAAAAATACAAACCTCGTAAGAGCTTAAGTTTTTGAGATATTTACAAAAAACTGTTTTCGAATAGGCTAGCTAGGAAGGTATTAGATCCATCATGGATCCATTTATTTTAAGAAAAGGCGGTAGAACATTTTTTGATCACAATAAATCAGAAAATTATTTGACGTTGTCAAATTTGTCCCCACCCTTCAGACTTGACAAATATGGTATAACTTGAAAAAAAAAACACTTTTCGCGCATTATTTAAATTACACCCTATATATTCTTACCTATTAATTTTTTATAATTTAGCAGTATTTTCATGTAAATCAGTTAATGAAAACAAATGGTATTTATAAAATATTTTGAGCGGTGTTTTGTGGCCCACCCGGTATAAAAATTTTATGTGCTACGCTTGAAATTACACTAATTTTATTGTTATCATTAATTTAAAAGCCGCGTCAAACCTTAAACCTATTTTTTATGCTCGTTATTCAAAATTTTTGTTAAAAAAAAGTAAATTATATGTTTAGTTAAATCTATCAGCATAATAAATGCATATGGGTTAAATTTTTTGATTTTTTTTCAAATAATCAACGCTTGGTTCCTGAACCCAGTATATAAACTTCAACTTTTTGTTATATATAACTAAGTATACCGATGACTGTTATTATAAAAAAAAAATAAGTGAGTTTTCGAGTGCTAACGTAAAGATTGAAGTAATTAAATTATGATATGTAAAATTTTGTTATATTTATTTTGTTTTTTTAATTACTGCCAATCAGAGATAAGATGTTATATTTATGGTAAGAATTTTTAGAGCTTTGAAATCCCCTCCCCGTTATCACCGTTACGTAATTTGTGCACGGCCTAATTAAATAACGAAATGTCAATTTAATTTAGAATATGGAGTAAGCCAACAAGAGAAAAATTACATCGTCAACACACACAACGAATTTAGATTACAGATTGCAAAAGGACAACTCCCTGGTCAACCGAGAGGGATAGATCTTAAACGAATGGTAATGACAGGGCAAACACAAAAAGCCTTTTTCCTCCAGGTTACTAGTCACTACTATAGGTAACTAGAAATGACGTCACAGTTACTTGGAGTGACCAGTTGTATGACATCACCGGTCAGCGACAGATGATTTTTCTCTAAATTCATTGTAAAATATACTTCACTTTTAAAGATTTTGCAATTACAGTACAGTCCCGATTATCCGAAATAATGTGGACCAAAGTGATTTCGGATAATCGAAATTTCACGAGTCGTTAAATACCGAGATGAATTCCATCAAAGGAGCATGCGCCAAAATTAACGTCAAAATGTCTAATTTAAATTATTGGCGCGAATACCGGGATTGGCGCGAGATCGAAGAGCTTAACGTATAATAAAAAATTCAAGGTATAAAATAATGGTCAATTCTAATTTTTAGGTATGATTTTATGTAGGTACCGAGTGGTTTTTTAAAACCGGAGCACTCAGCAACTTTATCATTGAAAATAAAGGGCTATAATAAATTGTAGATTTTTTTTGGTTAATTATGATGATGATGAACTTTAAAAGCCAACATAATTTTTTTCTATCCGTCACCATGTACAGGGTGTCCCAAATTCGATGTTTTTGGGGAGTTTCGGGTATTTCTAGAGGAACTAAAAAAACCTCATCAACGTTTGCGACACTCAAATTTCAAAAGAACCTTAAAGGTGAAAATCGCATTTTGATATAGCAAGCCGTTTTTAAACTACGGGGTGTTTTTAAAAAGTCTGCATTTTGGGAAGGGGTCTATAACTTGTTTATTTATTAATATTTTTATTTCTGTGAAAACATTCTTTAGACACTTTTTTAAGAGGAATTCAACTGTTAAATTAAATTTCATTTGTCACGTTTAGTTTT
This sequence comes from Aspidapion aeneum, assembly GCA_963576565.1. NCBI lineage: Eukaryota > Metazoa > Arthropoda > Insecta > Coleoptera > Brentidae > Aspidapion > Aspidapion aeneum. Next base: position 135,685,617 of record OY755040.1, read on the forward strand.
TGAGATATCACATAAAATTAATTTTTCTTTATGGGATTAGTGGGATTTCTTTATATTTTTGTTTTTTTTTTATTTTTACCACATATTTTAGTTTGCTTAATATTAAAAAATAATAAAGAGGTGATTAAAAAATAAAAATAAAGAAAACAATAAAAAAAATTAAAAATTAAAATATTGAGTGTGATACATCATTTTAAAGGAAATTTTAGAGAGAGTTTTAGAGTTATTCTGTAAGAAAAATAACAACTTTATGCAATATTTTAAAAACCAAAAGAGATAAATAAAAACCGTTGACATCTGTCAATTCTTCGAGAAAAGATCTATAAGAAAGCTATTTACACAAAAGCAAAATGCAGACAAAAACACTCCGTAGCTTAAAAACGGCTTGCTATATCTAAATGTAGTTTTCACCTTTAGGCTTCTCTTAAAATTTGAGCGTCGCAAAGGGGGCTCAGTTTTTTTCTTTCTCCCCTAGAAATACCCGACACCACAAAAAAACAACGAATTTGGGACACCCTGTACAGGGTGTGACACCCTGTACAGGGTGTGACAATAAAGTCGATTTTTGTATATTTTTGCATTTTAAGATTCGTCTTTTCTTTTTGATTTCAAACATTTACAATATCTAAGTGCTGCGATTAATATTTTTTGAGGTATATGCAGTATTTCTTCTATATGCATTTCACGTTTATTTTGTTTTGCCATGGGAGTATTGACAAATTTAAATGCGCTAAATCTTTAAAAAAATGTTTATCGTATCATAGACATACAGTAGAACCCCGATGACAGTGTTTATTCAAATTAAATTGGGCAATAAATAATTTGTCACATAACTTGCACGTCACCGGCATTTTCACAGAACAAAAACGACGAATTTTCATCAAAAAGAACTGGGAATTATTAAAGTTTTGCTGTATAAAACCATACTGAAATATCTCTCAGTTGATTGGTTGGCAGAAGTGACAGATCAACGCTTGCGCACGGCTTGGAATTCATCTCGGTATTTAACGACTCGTGAAATTTCGGTTAATCCGAATTTTTTTTTTTTTAATAGGAGTTTAGGTGCGCATATCATTATTTTCTCTATGCTTAAAAACATTTATGACACTCTGTCGGCTAACTAAAACAATTCGCATTTTAGACCGTCGTATTGCCGTGAAACCCCGAGGGGAACCACCTAGCAGTGTAGGTGAATCCCAGACGCGTTTCTAGCGGGTTAATAATATTTGGTTAAAAAAAAAACACATCAATTCAGTTTTTCACGAGCTTTCTTCTTGATACAAAAGAAAGCTTATAAAAAAAGAACAGTGGAATATAGTTTTAAAAATAGCGTAGATCGGGGCAAAAGCCCGCACTTAAGGTTTCATTCCCCACCACTTCTATAATAATGCGACTTTTTGACGAAATTTACTATATCTAGTTAACATAGGGATTCACCTAAATATTTGCTCGGCTGTTTTTGAAAGAAGCTAAAAATAAAGGAGTTTTGGGCAAAAAAGCTAACACGTGCACTTTCGGACTTTTGCCCCATGGTATGGGGTAAGAGTCCTTTTAGTGCGGGGCAAAAGTCCGAACGTTTGGGTTTTAAATTTGAATATGTATTTCGAAAAAAATAATCCTTAGATATGCATAAAATATAGAACTTAACATAAAATAGGAAAAACCGTATGTAACTAATGTTCTTAAAAGAATATTCTATAAACTTAAGGCTAAAAAAATGGAATAATAAACAAATTTTGGAAACCTAATCTATTTAAACCTAACTCTGTGTTATGTGTCAAAATTTCCAACTTCATAATCGGTCCAGTTTTCATGCAATCATTGAGTGCATTTACTGTATTGTATCCGCTATTTTCCGTGTGTGCTTTTTCGATGTGCGCTTTTATTCACGTGCGCTTTTTGACGTGTGCGCTCTTTTCCTATGAGGATCTTTCATGTGTGCTTTTGTCATATGAGCTTTTTTCCTGTGCCCTAATTTACAGTCACCGGTTGACCATGCCCCCCCCCCCCCCCTGAATTTGACAAAGGTGAGGAATATTGTTTGCGACAGCATACTGATAGGCTAGATGTCTGAATGACTTCTCGGACATACCATAAAACCTTTTGTCCATTTCCTGGGAGTGTCGCGCCAATTCGGTTTCCTGTTGAGCAGTAAAAGTCCGTTTACATCATTCCAATATTTTAACCCCAAAGTTTTTTCTTAAGCGCTTATGAAGTGACGACTTATCTATACCGTTGTTTGATCGAGAGTACAAGCAACGTCTATACCATGACTCCTGGCAATGCTTCGAATCGACTCTCCCCTAACTTGTCTCTTTTTTGCGTCATCTAAAATTTCTTCAGAAACAGGCTTTCTGTCGATTTTGCGTTTGTAACTCAGAGTAATATTAATCTAAGGTTTGTAGATTCTGAAAGAGAGAAAAATCTAACAACTTTAAAGAAGGAATTTAAATGCAGACAAAAAAATTGGGGCAAAAGTCCGCAGATTGGGATTTTTACCCCAGACCTTCAAAGCGAAACATTTTAATTTACTGTTCTATTAAAATACGGCATGGTGTATGAGAAATGCCAAAAGGCAGAAACCAATAAATGCACAAGGAAAACATGCACTTGTTATTTTTTTAGTTTTAAATTTTAAGGAGATATTCCTTATGGGGACAAAAAAGTTATAGTAAAAATATGTTTTTTGTACTTAGTTTATTTTAAAACATCTAAAAACACTCAGCAGAAAAACAAACCTCCTCACGTTTCCGCATTACAGAGTAGACTAAACTAACACCACGACATCACTGAAGCAATGTTGCCAACCTTAGAATCGACTGTGCGGACTTTTACCCGATGCGGACGTTTGCCTGGATCTACGCTATCCCAATTAAAATGCCAAACAAATATTTTTTTATTTATTTACGTGTGGTACCGCGTTCGAAAAATTATGAAAAAAGAAAAACAAGGGTATATATTTTTTGTCAATTAAAATGTGGAAAAAATATTTTTTTTTGTTTTTATGACATCTTGATTGACGTGAAAAAAACTTAGTTGATGTGCTTTTGTTCTCGTACAAAAAATCAAATGATAACCCGCTAAAAGCAGTGTTTTTAAAGTCGCTATCCTGTAGTGGCGGATCCAGTTTTTCTCGGGGGGCCCAGCAAACACCAAGATAAATTTTCTTTGCGGTTTTTATTCTAGTTTTTATAGGTTTGAGGTGTGAAATTTATTATTATTAGTGATTAAAAAAAAACATTTTTCTTGAATTAAGCAGGTTGTATTTTAGATCAGGCAAAGGCGGCGACTTTTATATCTAAAAAATTTTGATTGTTTTGAGTTATGTTAGTTTGATTATCACATATTATTGTTCAGTGATAAGATAAATAAACTACATCCCTAATGTTGCAAATCTTTAGCAATTTCTATATTTTCTTAGTTTTTCATTTCAAACTATAATTCAAAGTACATTAAAATTTTACTTTTTTTTATGTATTTATGCAACCAATCTTTATGGGTATCACCTTTTCAAAAACTAAAAAAAATGAGAATTGCCTCAGGGACTTAAAAAAAAAAGATATACTTGATTAATATCTAAAATTTTAATCGTCAAACTCTTAAATTGTACCGCAACGGACTCGTTCATTACGAGAAAAACGATGTATCGTTTAGTAGTAGTAGTAGTAGTGGGGGGGTTGACCCGCAGGTACAAAAAAACTACAAAGTATTCTTAAAAATAATACAAAAATAAAACATTTTTCTAAAAAGGTTTTTTGGCCATCTCTTTCACATGGTATGGGTGAGTTGCCGCATGCAGTATGGGAGAGATGGCTTATGGAAAAATGCTGTAAATTATTTTTTTACACCAGTAACCTTATTAAAATATCGGCCACAAGCGTTACACGTGTTGGGATACATAGTACATGTTTCGTGTAGCCAGCGCCCACATCTTACACATTGTATCCAGTCAACTTTGGATGTAGTAGCTTCATAAAGCTCGAAGCATTCAAAACATTCATAATATAATAGAAAAAGCACTAGAAGAGGGAAAAGTTTGTTCTGCAGTTTTTCTAGATGTAGCACAAGCATTTGACAAAGTGTGGCATGAAGGCCTTAATTTTAAACTAAAAAGGTTACTGCCAAAAAAATATTCGGATATTTTGGAATCATACATATCTGATAGACATTTTAGAGTAAAACAGGAAGACTCATACTCAAATTTAAGAGAAATTCAAGCAGGCGTGCCCCAGGGTAGCGTACTAGACCCTTATCTATACTTATTATTCACTTGTGATATCCCAAAGCCAGAAAATTGTCACTTAGCAACATTTGCCGATGATACTGGTTTATTGACGGTAGAAAAATCTATTGAAAAATGCATAGAAAAACTTCAGGATGCAGTCACCCAAATTCACAGTTGGACCACAAAGTGGCGAATAAAATTAAATGAAACCAATTCAATTCATGTTGATTTTACAAACAAAAATATAAATCACATACAAATAACAATTAACAACATTCCAGTACCATATTCGAATCAGGCAAAATATCTAGGTATGACACTTGATGCCAAATTGCGCTGGAAAGCACATGTTAAGAAAAAAAAAGAAGAACTTGAGATAAGGTATAGAAAAATGAACTGGCTAATTGGAAGGAAGTCCAATTTAACAATTCATAATAAGTACTGCTTTATAGACAAATACTGAAACCAGTATGGACATATGGTATTCAACTATGGGGTTGTGCTAAAGAGAGTAACATTCTAGTTGTGCAGAGATTTCAAAATAAAGTATTAAGAAACATTGTGAATGCACCTTCGAAATAGTGACCTTCATCGAGATCTAAAAATCGAAACTGTAGCAGAGACTATAAAAAAGTACGCAAAAAGCTATGAAGATAGACTCCATCGGCATGTGAATGTGGAAGCAATTCAGCTTCCAGACAATACTATGCTAGTTCGACGACTAAAAAGAGTGAAGCCGTTTGAGCTAGTAAACTAAGTGAATTACACATAAAACAAAATAATGCTATAAACACAACACAATTGTGAGTTACAGACTAAACAAAGCGGGGAGAACTGTTGAGTGAACCCTAAGTTTAAATCTGACTTTTTTAGTAAATTAAGTTAAAACAAAATTGCTAATTAGTCTTACTGACTAGATTGTAATAAAAAAAAAACACAGTGTGTTTGACAAATAAACAAAAAAAAAATTTCATTAGTTTCACTCTCTGCACTGGAAGAATGGTTTGAAATATACTCTTCAGATGAATCTGATGAAGATGATGATAACTTTAGTTTCTGCTTCCTTTGATTTTTTTTGGGTTTTGGTTATACTATTTTCATGCGTCATCTCTCCCCTAATCACAATGCGGCATCTGTCCCCAAGGCGTGGGATAGATGCCGCACCTAAAAAAATGTCATTGTTTGCAGTCGACAATCTCGTAATCTAACTAAACATAACCTTACATATATGTATGAGTATCCTAAATAATAAAAATAGTTTAAAACAGTATACAAACGGATCAAAATCAAAATTTATTTTTGCTCTATAAAACTTCTGGTACTTACTTGTGCGATCACAACATGAAAGTTATAAAAAACTTTGGTGTATTATAGAAAAAATTTAAAATTTTAATAAAATCTTTGATTGTGTGCAATTGACAACCAATTTCTAAGACCCACAGTGTTGCCAGAATTGCAAGTGCGGCAACTCTCCCCCTGCAGCATCTCTCCCACATTTACCCTACATAATATTCCAATACCCACGGTAACTGCCCATTCATGATGCAAACATGAGGGCCTTGGGGTCTTTAAGCTTGGTTGCTTTCAAAGACATATGCATATTATTTCCATATAGTACGTATTATTGCAATACTTACAGTACCTTACGATGCAGAATGCAAACATGTTTAAAATAGCAATATTAAGATAAAATGTCCTGATTGGTTATGCTTTTACGCATGAATATTATTTTATTCTTGTATTCGTTACGTCAAATTATAGGCGTACAGTTGACAAAAACTCTATCCATATAAATTTGGTATCTGTGCATTTTTCGTACCTTTAGTTCTGAATGTTTGCATCAAACGCCAACCATTGTGTAAATAGGTTGGAATATTACGTACAGTTCTTGTCATTATTTTTGGGTCAACTTTTTACAACTTTTTTTTGTTGGCCTATGCTTTTTGTTATGGTAAACAACTGATAACTGTCAAAAAGTTATCTCAAAAATTATGATATATAGTTTATATGCGATCGTGTCTGTCGACCACGTGCGGCACCAAAAATTGTTTTAAACTCAATTTTAAACCGTATTTGTTTAAACGTAGTACTCTATTGTCTAAATTTTATTTAAATATACTACATTAATTTAATTGTTACACATATAGTGATAGTCTAACTTTTAAAACCTTTTAAGCTTTTAAAACACGAGTAAAATATAGTAATTAAGCAATAACAAAGTATCAATAAAAAAATACAAACAATTTTTGGGTAGTCCGATTAGCAAAAAAAATAATATGTTTTAATTATTTTTAGGTGAATTAAGCTTAGCCATTATACGTCGCACGGTGGTCACCAGTCAGTGTCGGTTTTGAACGATCCAAAATATTTTATGGTTTTAATTTTGACAAATTGATACTGAAAGTTAGGAAATGTCAACTAGCGTTTAAAAAATGTGATTTTGATATACTGTGCATTCTGGAGATGGTACAGTCGGGGACTTTTTAAATTGCCGTTGTATTTTTTTCTGTCAAAATTTAGAATGTAAAGATAATAAAAAATATATTTTTTTATAAAACGTATGTATAAAGACAGAGGTAAGGTTCACTATTTTTTTGATTTGGTTCAAACTGGGTTTTCTAATTTCAAGTAGGAATATTTTCTAATTTCGAGCGCGGCCAAATAAAAAGTCCCCGACTGTACAGTCGCCTCCAAAAATTATTTTGTATATCTTTTTTTTTCTCTTTTGCAAAATACTTGAAAAATTGATACTTAGAGAGTGTGTACGTAACTAGCTTATAGCTTTTTTTATCTAACATAGCTTTTTTATAAAATTTATTAATCTTTCGATTCGATTTTCTGCATTGGGGTCCTACTAATAAAGTAATTGGGCACTTTTTTAAGACTTAGTGGTTAGAGTTCGATATTGAGGTTTCGATCGTCTAAATTAGACAAGCTGACCTCCGAGCGTCGCACACAATAACAGAATAACAATTTGGCGCGACAAAAATCTAAAATTTGATTTTATGTGACAATATGATCAGAAATGCTTATGAGGAATATATATATATTAATGCTTATTTTGCAAAAACATGCATAATAAATGTTATTTGAACTTAAGTATTTTAGTTAAAAAGAAAACAATTGCATACTAAAGCTTCCTCGGAACTATACGGTCTTACAGTAGTAGAACTAGAGGCTGCATTAATTACCATTTTAATTTTTTTAAGCCGTCTGGGCGATTTTTTAAGTGCTAACTTCATAACTTGGGCGGCAGTTCTTTTACCTGACTTTTCCAAGCTTGTTTCTGCTGCTAAGCATAGCTGCTCTGGACTGAGATTTGATACAATTGATTGCACATGTCTTTGTTTACCGCGTTTACAACTCTCTTCAAATGATTTTTTTGGCCTGCCTCGTGGTGCTGAAGCTATATGCTGTAGTGGCTGCCTCATATTTGGACGTTTTATGTAATCATCAAGCCATTTCATATGTGTGTTAATAAATGTACATGTATTTACAATCACGTAATTTCGCCAATAGCTTTGTGATAAACACTTTTATTAAAAGTTGTATTTGTTTTACGTAGTTTTCAGAAAGTTCACCACCCCCAAATTTATCCACTATATACTGTACTAACTGTTCATTGCACTCTGATGACGATAGCTTAAAAAATTGTTTATTTTTCAACGCTATAAATAGCTCCCTTCTCTTAATCTGCATTTTTTTTAACGGTTCCACAACTACCTAAAAATAATGTGCTCAATGCAAAAAATACCAGATTAAAAACTTGGATCCGCAATTTTGATTGTAAATTAAGAAGTTTGAGTTAAAAATTAAAAAAGTATGATATATTTTTTTTTTAATTTGAGTCAAAAGTCATAATCAGCGAGTCCCCTAAAGGTTTGAATTTGATACATATTGACTCGTAAATTGGAAAGGCCGCCATTTTGGATCGGTCATTATACTTTTTTTAAGTTTAAATCAAAAATTGTATTAAGTTACCTTAAGCAGTGCAAGTTTTTAAATTTAAGGCAAATTGGTTCTCAAATAAATAAGTCCGCCATCTAAAATCCACCATTTTTATTTTTTATAAAAAGAAATTAAAGTTATATTGTTAACGAAACCCTATACCAAATTTCAAGTCTCTAGCTCATCGGAAAGTATCTGAAATAGCTGTCGCAAAATTTGAAACAAAAATTGGCAGAAAAACAAATATACGGATTCAACTAAAATAAAGCCATTAAAACAAAGAGGGGGAAAAAGCAGGACGTAAATTATACTTTTTTAAATTGGCTATAAGATATGATTTTCAGCCAGTAAAGAAATATCGGTGTACTCGGCGGAACTTTTTTTATAACTCTAGCAAACTTAAAAATTTTTAAAATTTTTTGATCAAAAATACTATTTTATAAAACCCTGTATATACCAGGTCTAAAAATAACTGGTTTGTTAACAATAATTGCAAAATTAAGTAATTACCTGCCGCATCACTATCCATCTTGACACCCTCTCAATTTGACTTCTGACAGCAAATAACAAATAAAAGATTTTCTGTCACATTTTTAGAAACACGTCATTTAACAAACAGCGCGTATGCAAAGCCAACTTTGAGCTAATACTAATACAATTGGGTGGCCTTAAAAATTAAAATTCTTATGTTGCCTTGTGGCCGCATCTATTGGCAACATGTTTAATATATGTGTGATTAGATTGAACCAAATTGATTTTAGTATTATTGACGCGCCAATGTAGCCATTTGTCTTTATGTGCGTCGTGTCGCGCAGTTCTCTGCTGTGCAGTTCCGCTTAGTGCGGTTTAAACGGTTCTGTGTGTGTTTTATCCAAAATTTAATTTCTTTTTATGTTATCTGTTTTAGCAATGGGATGACTACCTAGCTGGTCAAGCACAAAATATAGCCAACACTTGTATCTATGGACATGTACGTGTTCAGGATGGTAAGTTTTACTTTTATATGAATTTTTTAAATTAATAAAAATACAACTAAAAATGCACTTAAATATTAAATTTCATCGATCGATATATATTTTATTTACTCCCTGCGCTTGTTCTAGTTTCTCTCGTATCTCGGTAGATGACGCTTCTTGCGAGGGTTTTCTCACTATAGACGTAAGGTGAGAGACAAAACGGTATGATTACTTTCGCAAGGGCGTCACCTTGACCAAGCGGTGTTCTGGGGAGTCCCATAAGGACGACACAGTTAACTGTCAACATTTATTAGGTGTCCATTAGATTTTGGACCCCCGTGAGTTTAACCTTTTGAGCTACCCACGGAAAAATATGGGAGAAACAAAAACTTATTTTTACCCGATTAACCGCGAGAACTTGTTTTTTTTTAAATTCATGGGTACTAAAATTTAGTTTTGTTAAATTCTTACTTTTTAGCAAGATTTGGCGTAGGTCAAAACATTGCAGCATCCTTTTCTACCGCATATTCTAAAGGCAGTAACTGGTCTTTTCCTGTAACCAGCTGGTGGGATGAATATAAAATATACCATTATCCCAGTGGATTTTCGGATAAAGTTGGACATTATACACAGGTAAATTGAAACGGTTTAATGTGTTAATAATAATTTTTTCCTAAAGTTTACTGTTTGAACGTTATTTTGAACAAACAATTTTTAAGGAAATTAAATTCTAAATATTAACAACATATTATATAAAAATCACTTGTTCATGTGTACTTTTTTGCACTTGTACGGTAAATTTACTTATCAGCAGGGACGTGGGCGTGTGGAGAAGAAGCAGTGAACAAAAAGGACATTCGGAGATCGCGACTGTGACGGAACAGGAGATTCCTCTATCGACGTACAGGCTAGCGATGCCAGAGAAGCGGTTAAGGGAGAAAAGGAGATACCGTGTAACCATACCGCCAAGGGATGCATGCAAATGTCAAACATACAAGGAGGCAAGAAGAGAGGTATTCAAAGAGGAAGCCTTTGAGATGAAGGATCTTCTGAATTTCAGGTGGCCCGATATTCTGACCTTTGTACAGAAGACGAGCAGATTCCTTAGCAAAGGAAGGACGCGAAAAGGGCGCCATGTGCCTAGTCGCCAGGCCTAGAGCCTACTCCACACTACTACTACTACTTTTCAGTACTAGTGCGCTAAAATCACTTTTTCGAACAATTAAAATATTAGAGTGCAGTAAAGAGTGCATTAAAGCTACATTTTAGCACTAGTGCGGTAAAATTACTTTTCCGCTCAAGGGTGGTAAAGTTACTTTTCCGCTCTAGTGTGGTAAAGTTACTTTTTCGCTTTAGCGCGGTAAAGCTAGTTTTCCGCACTCATTTTTTTTATTTTCGATTTTATAAAAATATTTAAATATAAGCACAAAATATAACATTCAATGACGTTTTACTTCATTTTTTAATCAATAAAATATTCATTTGACGGCGTGACTGAACTCCAAAGTCTTTGATCGTTTCCGCACTTGTTAGGTTAGTAACTATTACCTACTAAAGTAAAGTTACTTTACCGCACGCGCACCACAGACAGCTTCAATATTTGTTTACATTTCAATTCCATCTAATTTGACATGGTTATTTATAAATTACAATTCAATTTTTTGACTCATAGGTAAAATATTGTAGAGTCGGGGACTTTTTAAATTGCCGCCCTCGAAAATAAAAAATATTCCTATTTGAAATTCGGAAAAGTAGTTTAAACCAAAACAAAAAAATTGTGAACCTTACCTCTGTATATAAGCATAATTAAAAATTATTTTTTTTTTATTTTTTTAAATAATTAATTTTGACAAAAAAAATAGAACGGCAATTTAAAAAGTCCTCGTCTCTACCTAACACATGCGGAAAGTGTCTTTACCTCCCTTGACGGTTTGACCAAACTTCGCTCCGCGTCGTTCGGCCAACTGCCGCACAGAGGGGCAAAATCAAGAAAACATGCGATTTAGTGCAGAACTCATTTATCTAATATGGGAGATATTTTTACTGAAAACTATTTATTAATAATCGCTTTACCATAGCAAGCTAGCTTCGGATAGTCAAACGTCAAACAAATGAATAAAACACCTTGTCAAAGTTAGCGTGTTTTGAAAACTGGCGTTGCGTAGTTCTTTTAAGAACACAAATGAATCAACTTTGCCACAATTTTTAATGTTGATCAAGTTTGGTTAAAATAATTTTAATAATGTCAGATAATCACTATGGTGAGTACATTATTCTCGTATAGAAAGAATGCAAAATGTTTAGTTGTTTTTCTTCAAACTGCCATTTTTGTAAAATCGTTAAAAAAAAAATTATTTTCTTTAATTTTAAAAATATACGTGGACACAAAGTAACTTGTCGCCCGCTGTCGCGGGCGAGTTTTCACATGTTATATTTTATTGAACCTTCCTTTTTAAAATGATGCCACACTTAGCTGCTACCTTTTGCTACTAAGGCCGGAATTAATTTTTAAATATTAACATTTTTCTCCAAACTTAGCGAAATGTGTGTTTAAATTGTAGTACAGATATTGAAAATATAACGTACTAAATACATATACATCTTCACATACTATTATTATACTCAATATATATTAAGGAATAAAAGTCACACCTTATCCCGAGGCAAAAAGTTTGTAGTCTGAGCGTAGCGAGGTATATAATTGGCCAATAGCTAACAAGACACTAATTACGAATTTTAGGAGATATTTTTTAAACTTTTGGATTTTTCTGCCCTAAAATTAAATTGTAATTATAATTATGTGGTTTTCAGCTACTTTACTACAAACATAATGTGTGATAGAGCCTTTTTTTTAAATTTTAAGGATAAAAAGTGAGAGTTTTATCGCTAAAATAAGGATTAAAGAGGGCCCTGTTCTTATAATGTATACCAAGGGATAAAAGTGAAACTTTTTATTTCAAGGTAAAAAGTTTTTAGCACGAGCGTAGCGAAAGCTACAATTTGTTACAGGATAAAAATACTCTTTTATAACGAGGTTTATACGTTAATTTTACACTTTCAGACCGATGTTTTTTTTAACTTATTATTTAATTTATTAATATAGTTAAATTATTTTTTGTTCTGTTTAGTATAATATATAAACATGATTATTTATAAACAAAGAAAGCTTCCAGTGGCGTATATAGAAAAATGTCTCGGGGTGGGCCTAAGACAGTTTGGGGGGGGGGGGAGCGAGACCCCATGAGGCCGTATTTTAAGCTGTTTTATGTTTGTATTCATGAAATATGTGGAAAATATTTGCCCGGGCCCTCAGGCCCCCCCTTATATGTACCACTGAAAGCTTCTGTCAAGTCGTTTTAAAAATGGCGAAAGGCAGACAGGAGAAAAGTATGTAAAAATTCAATGTCGGTTCTGTCAAGTTTTTTTTGGGGGGGTTTAGGTGTTTTCATTTTTCAGGGGGACGATTAGTTATTGGAGAGGGGGCAAACTTGGCCTTTCCGTTTCTGTAGGGTCGACAACATAATATAATATTTTGTAAACATTGCCGTCGTACACAGTATTTTAGGAAAGAAGCTTATTCGACCACTTATACCTCGACTAACAGCTCGGGGTCAATTTTTTTATTTTGGATCACTAAGTAATTTATTTTAAACATTCCTGACTACAAAGGAATACATCCATTGCACTGTGGGACTTTATCGCACCTTTTTGTGCTTCTGCCCCACTGTGTGCCGTCGCGTGCGGTAAGGTATTACTTTCGCCATTTGTTAGGTTAATAACTATTACACTACCTTTTGCAAGCTGATGATGTTCTTTTGTGTTTTAATAACGGGGTTAATTGTAGATTTTCATTTTGGTTACAGATGGCCTGGGCATCTACTAAGTACGTTGGTTGCGGGTATACTTACTTCCCCATAGACAACAAACCGCCATTCAAATACGAAAAATACTACGTATGCAACTACGGACCTGCGTAAGTAAAATCTAATCTAGGAAATTATAGCCAAGTTTAGAAAAACATTTCCAAACTAATAAGAACTTTTCATTTTGAAATTTGTATTGGAGAACTTGGCTTTACTTTTATCTTAGTTCTTTTTACGAAATTCCATTTTCGCGTACTTGACTTTTTTTACATGAAATTTTTTGTTATGATTTTACTCGTTTTTTAAAGGATTTGGATAATATTTAAGTTTTAAAGTAATATAATATGCAAAATATTGTTCAAAACTATTGCAATGCCTTATTTAAAATTTTAATGTTTTCTAATATTTTCCTATGGTTTTATCATAGTTCTTTTCAGCCTTCCAAAGCTCAGCTCCCTAGCGTTTCTGGAAGTGGGCAATATTACTTTTACATAACTTTACATTTATAGGAGAGGGAATAAATTAAAATTTTGTTGTTTTTTAATTTTTTCCTGTACTTTTATTATAGTTCCTATCGGGCTTTGGACGCTCAGCTCTCTAGCGTTTCTAGAAGTGGGCAATATTTATTTTACATAACTTTACATTTATAGGAGAGGGAGTAAATTAGAATTTCGGGCTTTTTACAGCAGTTTGTCAAATTTCAGCTTTGTAGCATGTTTTGAACTACAATACAATTTTGATGATCTATACATAAGTGAGTGGTATTTCGACGTTTTTTCAAGTTTCGTTACTACTTTACTACTTTATGGATGTCTATAAAACTTAAAAGGGTTGTTAACTATATATATCTATAAAGATTCATGACTGTGCAAAATTTGAGTTCGGTTTGAGTAGCTAATTCCGAAGTAAAAGTTTTAGATAGGTCAATTATGGTCTAAAATGTTTCAAGGTTGTATAGCAGTTTACGCGAACTTGGCGGGACACTGCCGTGCCCCCACATATAAATTATCAAAATAATTAACAAATTATGAATTTCTACTGCATAAACTAAAAATTTCTATTTGTCTTATTTTTTGTGTTTACTGTACGTATAACTGGACATTAATAATTTAAAGCCAGGCTATAATAGTGCCAGGCACAATTTAGACACCTTCACATTGTAATATCAGCTGTGATCTTTCAACCCACGGCCTTTGTTTACTATATGAACCGGAATAAATAGTGCCTTCTTTTATTAATTGAAAATAAACGACGAAAGTTCTTAATTCGACTTTGGTATGTCAAAGGATTGTTAGTTTTCAATGTGAATGTATCCAAATAGTGCCTCGCACAATTATAGACTGGCTGTATTTCAATAATTCTCTATTTGCATATGTTAAATATTTTTTAAATATCCATTTACTAAATTAGTCAAGCTTCTTTAATACACTTTCATGAAAATTTACCTTTTTTTATTTTTAATTTTCAGAGGAAACAGTGGCGGACCTCCATACAAGACGGGCAATTCTGGATGCGAAAATCTTTGCTAAACTCATCGCTTAAGAACATGTAGTATTAATAAATCTTAAGACATCACGAAAGTATTTATTTATTTTTCAGGGGCGTGCAGTAAAATTTAAGACAAGGGAAGCATTTTTTTAAAACTTGCTTATTTGTGCTTTTTTTATCCTTTTTAATTTTCGGTAAAATTTAATTTCTTGCTTTAGCCTACTGTCAATATTATGAAACCTATTTATCGTAGTTTTAACGACCGTTGCAATATCCTTTACCAAAACCGAAGCCTCTTGCTGGCGCGTTATTCTAAAACGCTTTCGTACGTAATCGAACAGACTATTTCAAAACTAGAGGGCGCGAACTGAATTCTCGCATTGGGCTTCTATGCATTGACCAACCGAATTCTTATTCGTTTTCTACGCCTACGACAAAGACAACTGCTTACATGGTTGTCTTTTCTTATACGCCCTTTTAATATATACAAATAGGTACATAAAACATAGGTGCGCACAAAATATACTTCTTCTGATACACTCTTACCACTCCTAAGTTTTAGTAGTAAACTTTTAACAATTTATTTTCATTATGTCTGATTTCTTAAGGGAAGCAATGCTTCCCTTGGTTACATGGACAGCACGCCCCTGTTATTTTTTGATAAACAAATTTGATGTTTAACTTAAAAAAAAGACACGAGAATGAAATAATAATTGATTTACAATCAGGTGATTTTAGACAGTAATTAATAATAACAAATGTAAATAACTAAATAAGTGGACTTTTCTGCACACTAGTAAAAAATAATTTTTTCTATAAGCGTGCGGAAAAGTCCACTTTTCAGCACGCATTTTAGTGTGGAAAGTGCCACTTTTCCGCACTAGTGCAAAAGTAAATTTGTTACGATTTTGAGGTGTTCTATAACATTTAGACCGTTCAAAATACATTTGTATCTTTCCTAGCACACGAAATATCCTAAAAATATTCAAATTGACTAAAATTCTGCTATATTTTCAATATTTTCGATAAAATAAAGTTTTCAGTAAAATAGGTTCAAATTATAAGTTTTAAACCTCCCCGGTATAAATATCGTCATTGTCAATGTCAAACAACAATGAACACTAGTGGTTTTAGATTTGGCATCTTAAATCACCATAGCAACAAAGTACAAACAAACTGTCAAAACAAAGCCAATTTTGCAGATACAAGCGTCTTTTGAATTTTTCAAACAAAAAAATCAGATTTTCAATGGATTCTTCGGACGAAGATCTACCCCAGTCAGTTCTAGAAGCCGCTAGAATGTGAATAATAATAATTGATTTGATTAAAACGTTTTGAATATAAATAATTTTCTGATTAATTTTTAGTTTTTTCCTCACGCTTATAGAAAAAATAGTGTACCTAACTCGTGCGTAAAGTGTCTTTTCCGCACTTGATTGCTGGCCAAACTCCGCTATCGCGTCGTTTGGCCATCTGCAATCGCGTGCGGAAAAGAGGCACTTTTCGCACTAGTTAGGTAAACTACTATATAATAACTAAATGCGGAAAGTGTCAATTTCCTGCACGCTATTGCAGTTTGCCCACCAACGCATAGCGGAGAAAAGTTGTAAGGAAAACGGCATTTTCAAAACTAAAATGCAAGTGACACTTTCTGCACTTTAGTAGAAAAATACTTTCATATGTCACAAAAATGTATTCAACTTTCCTTAATCAACACCCGGTACATTTTACATAAAACTCTCACTAAAAGTCTTTGAAAGTCATTCCTGTTTGTTTGGTAATAAAATTAATTAAATTAAAGTGCATGCATACAAAGTTTGACGAAAATGTTGTAATTTACTTTCAAACACATTTTTTAAATCACAGAAAAAATATCGATTACTTATTCTTTACTGTTACTTTTATATCTTGTAATTAATAAAATTAAAAAATTTATCGAAAATAATAAGTGCCTATACTCTTAAATATATTTCACACTTAAAAAAAATAACAAATTATCTTGCAGAATTGTATCAAAAGTTTACAATAACGATTGAAACAAAAAGAAAAGAAAAAATGCAAAAAATCGCTAAAAATGATTGCAAAATTGTTTGAAAATATAACAAAATATAAAGAATGGAATGGATTTGATACTTCAAAAAATGAAACATATTGTCTTGCATACTGTTGAAAAATTTTGTACAATTTCTGGAAAATTTTGCACAATTGTATAAAACCTAGCAAAATGGCAGGATACGCTTCCTTAATAGCTGGCCATACACACAGAGGTTGATCCCTCGGTTTGGAACGGCACAGATAAGTTTGACCGTTTAGTCCGCAACGGTTTAAAACTGCTGCAGTCCACTAACACAAAAAAAAATCTTTCGAATCGATCCTTCATATCGGGCTATGGCAGACATAACCGCGCGTTAGTGGGCGAAAACTCAAGATTTATCGGCCGGTTAAACCAAAACTGTGGAATTTCGTCAAGTCGAAAGTTTTATGCGGCACGGTATTTTAAGCATAGTGTATGTAAAATGTTTCATGCTAAAAAGAAGCAGGTCTGTGTATGGGAATGATTATTAATATGGAAATAATGCATAGTGGTGTAAAAAAGAGACGTTCCAAGTGGGTTAAAAGTTTTTTGCTTAAGAGGAAACTATTAAGCCATGACCTTCTATTAAAAGAGTTAAGAGAAAATGATCCAGACAATTTTAAAAATTATTTAAGAATGAATATTGTCACGTATGACCTTTTATTAAATTTGGTAAGAGAGGATCTTACGAAGCAAGATACCCAAATGAGAGAAGACATTGGACCAGAACAGCGATTAAATGCTGCCCTTTGTTTTCTTGCCACAGAGAAAGATCATATGAAGATCTGAAATTTTCAGTGGGAATTTCTGCACGGGCACTTAGTTATATCACTCCGGAAACATGTGCCATAATATTCAATAAATTAAAGAGAGACTATATGAACGGTCTGTTATCCCTGGCACAGTGTAGACCGACAGACGAGTCTGCGCCGGTTAAAATATCGAGCGCGGAACTCACAAGTTTTGCCCGCCGGTCTGAACTCACAGATAAATCTATACCGGCTATAACTGGCGCGTGGAATGTCCACTAATTGAAAGACAAATCCGCCAGTTTGAACCGCGCCGTTCCAAACCGGCGGATCAACCTTTGTGTGTATGGCCAGCTAATGGGTTACAAAAAGCAATAAAAAAATGCAACGAATTGTTGAAAGTTTTTGTAAAATTGTTTAAAAAGATAACAAAATAGTACGAGTTGCACTCTCGGATGCATTTTTCGTTATAAAATGAAAAGAAAATATTGTTAGTATTTTGAATGAATTACATGTAACATTTGTCTTTCTATTCATCTTTGGGTTTTTGTTACCTTATCCATGTTTGATTTTGTTTCTCTCCAGGTCTGGGATCCATAGGTAAGAACAGGAAGGATACATTGGTTATACACTTTCGTTTTGAGTTACTGAGGATATTTTTTATTTTTTAATATGTAGCTTAATTTACCGAATGCTGCCCAGGCCAATCTTACACGTCTCTTGATTTCAGCTGTTTGGTTTTCTTTTTTTAGTTTAATAATTTGTTCCAGGTATTCCTCTACTTGTTCTATTTTCTCCTGGTTTATTCTGATCGTGATATTTTCATCTGTGTTTGTTATGATTTTAGTTTTAGTGTAGTTCATACTCAAGCCTATATTTTTAGCTGCTGTATCCTCTTCTTCCAGCATTTTTATCAGTTCTTCTTTCTTATCTGTTATTAAGGCGATATCATCAGCATATCCTTAGGTGGTTTAAGTATTGTCCGTTTACTTTGATGCCCATTTCTTCCCAATCTAAGTTTTTAAAGACATCTTCTAGGGCCTGTTTAAATAGCTGTATCATCCTGTCTGACACCTCTACCTCTTCTTATGTGGGTTGGCTTGGTTCCTTCGTGGATTTTGATTGATATTGTTGCTTAGCTATATATATTGGCTATTAAATCTGTGTATCTGTGATCGATTCGGCTATTAATTAAATATTTTAAAAAACTGCCCATTTTACCCCCCAGGGGCGGCTAGAAATACTTTTAAAAATTAAAAAAAATATACGTTAGCGTTTTTGACCCGTTACACAACTTTTTTTAACTATGACAAATCAATTTTCCAAAAAAAATTTTTTAGGCCTTTTTCGACCCAACTTAATATGTAGCTCCTTCTCTTGGCATCAACGCCAACTCCTTCCCAAAACTTAATATACTCCAACTCTATCTCAAAAATCAATATAGGTAATGGAGAAGGGAAACTCCTTGATACATTGTATTAATATTTCTATGCAAAGACAGATGGCTGTACATATCTGGGTTTTGCATGGATGAATTATTCCTAACGCTTGCAGAAACCTATTTTTCAGCACTTGAATGGTTGACAGACAACTCGCTATGAATTGCTTTGATAACGGCATTTGCGATTTTCTGCACTTGTTAGGGAAATAGCTATTTCCTTCGTATTTAAACAAGCAGCAGGTGGCAAGGATCAGCAGGCGTACGTTGTACAGCCAAGCGCGGATTTGAGGGGAGGTAACGGGGTAATTACCCCTCCCTAGAAGAAAAAATATGTACTTTTTCCTAATAAAATAAGAGAAAACAGGAGAATTACCCCCCCCCCCCTAGAAAAAAAAAATTACATTACAAAAAAAAATTTAGTTGACTATAACCCCCCCCCCCCTAGACTTTAACCCAGATCCGCGCTTGTGTACAGCGTGTACCATTTTCAATGTGACTAAATGGGAAACTAGGCTCTTAATAAAATGCGGATTTCGCCTTTCCGTGCTTTTCTTAAGCTCTTGAAAATGGGGTTATCAGATTTTCATTCTTTACTTAATAATTTCATCATAAAGTATAAATAAACCCCAAAAGGAATTTACCAAAGACTTGAATACGAACTAGAAATTAATACCCGGTATGTATGTGTTTTTAAACCAGGATGCGGTGAATGGTGGAGGCGTAGGTCGGCTCGCGCCGAGCTTTACTGGAACTAAATTTTATACACCGTAGATGTCGCATTCTAATTAAAAAATATAGAAAGAGAAAAGGATATGTCCCTGTAGAATTTTACAGTATATAGAATCTAGGCCTTACTTCGGTTGTGTTCTTATGAAGAAATTAAGAAGATCGATGCCGCCCGCACTCTCGTGATGTCCCCGCGTCAACGATTAGCGTTGGCTATTACAGCACCTCATGTGCACTTTAAATCAGTGCACTGAGACAATTTGGCGTTATCGATCGGGCCGTATTATTTTGATTTTAACGATTTCGTAGTTACGAGAATGGCGGAAGTTTCTAATTCTGATAGCATTAGTATGCAATATTTAAGGAAAATTATTTTTTTTTATTTACCACAATGGCTGAGAATCGATTAACTGCCCTCGCAATTTTATCTATTGAGAAAAAAATTATTCAAGAAATTCTAAAGCTCTATGAACTGTTTATTTCATTTCAAAAAAGAATAGACACAATACAAAACGTGTTTTACTCTCGTAAGGATAAAGCGAGGAGAGTCACCGAGCGTTCACAAGTGATTAGCGTGTGCAAAAACTACCCGTACTTGTTAGTACGCGCAAAACCTCGTGTAACTGGAGCTTTATCCTTAACGTCCTACCGCGTCCGGGCTTATCCCACGTGAGAGTCGGTAACTGCTGGAGATGTCTTCCAGCAGGAAAAAGGTAGGACAGGCGCATCCCCTCGGCGCCCCCGACAGACTGAGCCTCCCCCCGTCCCAGCGCGAGAGGAGACTCAGTCTGCCGGGAATTACCCCGCTCGGACCAACCACCCGTCCGAGCACCCCTGGGCAGTCCATCCGCCCAGGTGCCCATCCGACGCCCTCTGGGCGTTTGAGCATCGGAAGGGCATCAGATAAAACCCACAGGGTGAGATTTTCCCTCGCCCCACCCCCAAACACCCAAAGGGGGCACCCCGCCCACGGGGGCGCAAGCGAGACAAAGGCCTCAGTGCCCGCTAATGGGGTCAATTCACAGCACTATTCCCCCTGCGCCCCCGAAGCAATGAGCTGCCGTGTGTGCGGTAAAAACTAGGTATGATACATTTATTATTAATTTAAAAAAACAATAATACTAGTTAACTAATATCTAACTAAATATCTCATTTTTTATACAACTGCAGCACGGCGAAAGGAAGGGTAATGTTTTTCGATTGTTTTATGTATGTAAGTAAATATGTTTGTGTTACGCTAGAGGCTAAACGGCTGAACCGATTTTAACAAAAAAGCTGTCGTTGAATTACTACTGATCCCGAAGGTGCTATAGGCTATATTTTTTTAAACAGGAATCAACATGGCGTCTTTAGATGCCATTTTGTCACATGATGTAGGCTTTAAGGCATACAAATTAACTAAATTTCAGGCGATTTTATTGAAATTTCTGTGATTACCAAATGTCCTCGAATTTGATGTATTTACTTTGTAGTCGTCCCTGTTCCCACCCATCTCTTCTCCTGTCATTCCCCCCCATCCCATTCAAAAACCATATTCGCATAATTTTATCAAATATAGAGCGATTTTAAAAATTCTTTCTGCATACGCTTTCAAATTTTATTTTATAACACCATTTATTTTATTTATATTTATTTATTTATTTATTTCCGGGGCAGCACATATAAGAAAATTTCAGAGCTTAAATCACATAAAAAAATAACATATGTTATGTTACTATTGACCCCCCCCGCTACCCCCGCCTCCCCTCTCTCCTCCCCGCCATCCTAATTAGTAATAGTTATAGCTATAACTTTCACAAATAGAAGCGATTTAAAAGTTATTTCTGCACACGCTTGAAGACTTTTTTCCAACATCATTTTACTAGTTTCCTCCTGCCTCTCTATTCCCCTCCCTCCTTATTAGTAATAGTTGTAGCTATACCTTTCGCAAATATAGAGCGATTTCAAAAATTCTTTCTGCACACGCTTTAAGACTTTTTTCCAACATCATTTTACTAGAAATAAAATTTCGGACTTCCATTGTCTTTATTTATTTTAAAAACACGACGTTTCGGTTAGTAAGTATCTCTAACCGTTATCAAGTGTAAACTGTTAGTAGTTGTAACGGTTAGAGATACTTACTAACCGAAACGTCGTGTTTTTATAATAAATAAAGACAATGGAACTCCGAAATTTTATTTCTACACAATCATTGTCTACGAGTTTCAAACAAAGAATCATTTTACTAGTTTCTTCTTCCTCTTTTCTCCCCACCCCCCTTATTAGTAATAGTTGTGGCTATACCTTTCACAAATTTAGAGCGAATTCAAAAATTCTTTCGGCACACGCTTTAAGATTTTTTTTGACACCATTTTACTAGTTCCCTCCTCCCTCTCTCCTACCGCACCTTCACTTAATGGAAGGTAACACTATTAGGGTCCGTAGAAAATCTACACATACCTTTTGGGTAAAGCTAAATGAATTGTAAATGCATAGTGCTTGTTATAAGGCTGAATAAAAATTAAACCTAAAAGTTGGAAATTAAATAAAAAAAAACACCCAACTCTGTCAACTACTAGTCGCAGTTGGGTACAAAATTACCCAATAACTTGATTCATGGAAATCCAAAGCTGTATAATTTCGTAAATGCGTTTTGGGGCATCAAAATTAAAAGTTGATGCATGTCTTACATTATACGTATACCTATCAATTTTTTACTCAACTGCGACTAGTTTAGTTTAGCAGAAGGGTGTTTTTTTTTATTCAAAAATATTTTTATTTATTATTTGTTCTAAATTATATGGCTACTCGATAGCCCAAAAAGTTGGTAGTGACACTCCAAAAATGTTGTGATTATGCTAAAATAATAAAATTTTAAAGAGGTTGTGTTTTTGACAATTAAACAAGTAATTTTGTTTTGGTGGGGATAGAAGCGTAGGTACCCACTGTAAGAAAATAAAATAAAAACTTGTTAAGAAAAACTAGTTATAGCTGGGTTAAAACTATTTCTAACAGATTCCAAGTAGGTATACTAAAAATATGAATAATAACAAAAACATTTTTAAATAACAAAACCTACTAATAAATGCTGGTGTACCACAGGGAGCAATCCTTTCGCCAACACTTTTTCTGATTTACATAAATGACCTCATAGATAAAACAGTAAATCCACTTTATTGCCACGGATCACCTAAAGGTGATCCGTGTTATTGCTTTGCAGATGATGGCAATGCAGTCTCCTCACTCATACCACGGATCACCTAGGTGATCCGTGCTGATACCACCCACATGTCTCTCCGCACGTAAATTCCATCATCTTACAATAGAATAACTCAAATATCGCAGATAAATAACGACCTGGAGATAATAGAGGACTGGGGCAACAAAAATCATGTACAGTTCAACGCGCAGAAAACCCAAGCAGCCCTGTTTTCAAAAAAGACCAGCACCGGTGAGCCAAACATCATGCTATCTGGAAGTGCTGTGACATTGCAGAGCGAGCCAGTTGAACATCTTAGGAGTCACTGCAGAGACCAACATATCTTGACACAGTCACGTGGCAGATATAGCTAAAAGGGCGTCCCAAAAGCTTGCGGTGCTATTTCGTACAAGACATCTGTATACACCAAGCCAACTGCTGACACTCTACAAAGCCCAGATTAGACCAACTATGGAATACTGCTCACATATATGGAGTGCGGCAACGAAACATACCTTAATGCTTTTGAACACTGTGCAAAAACGAGCTATCAAGCTGATCAATGACCCCGCAGTTAACTGTAGCTTGGATACTCTCGAACATCGAAGAACTGTGGGCGACCTATCTCTCTTCTACAGGTATTATCACGGAAAATGCTCTGAAGAGCTGGCACGTATGATCCCCGCGGGGTAGCACCTACTAGGCGAATACGTCAAACAGACGGAAACCATCAAATTACCGTCAAAATAGAGGCACCAAGAACTTCATTATATCAGAATTCATTTCTCTGGAGAGCAGCATCGCTGTGGAATAAACTACCTGCGGCAGTTTTCCCTGCAGGTTACAACCTGAACCGTTTCAAAACAAACATACACCAAGATTTCCGCGCACTTGCCGCTTCTCGAGCGTGATAGGGACCTCCTTGCAAGTGCGCATAACCGTAAAAAAAAACACCATGTAATGGTATGACAAAATATGGAAAATTGTGGCAAAAATGATAACAGAATAATAATAACAATGGTTACTATACCAGGAATAGCCGTTATCAATAAGTAAGCTTCACTAACTATTGCTTTTTTAAAAATGTCAATTTTTCTATCGAGCAATAGGTATAACTTAAAATGTTAAATCTATATTAGGGTGATACCTTGCGTAAGCACTTTTTTTATTAAAGCTCTTCATACCCACGGTCTCTAGAATTAAGCGGTCGTTGCATTTTCTCCGCAATTTTTTTTTGACGTCACTACTGACCACCTGATTTTAGTAAACAAAAGTTAGATAGAATAGGAATTAGGTAACGGACTTAGTTTCACTGAGTTAAAGAGAGACAGTTAGTGGTTTTTGCGTTACGTAATTTAAGGATTCGCCCATATCTCTCGAGGGAAATGAGGCCGCAGATCAGGCAGCGATGGAAGCGGCATCTGCCGAATTTTTCGGCCCCGAACCAGCCCTGGGGATATCACACAATGCTTTGTTTCGAACGGAAATATTTCCATTTACATCACTAGCACTGATCAAACCCATTTAGGGTAAAAATGAGGTAGCCCTCATATATTTTCAAACGTTTTGAGATTTATTTAGTTGTTAGTCAATGGTCATTTAGAGATAATGTTTTTCACACCTGAATGTTCGCCTCTCCTTGTTTTCTGGCACAACTTTTTAAAAGTTTTATTATTTTGTTTTTACAGATAAAGATTTGCTATTTAAGTAAGCAATATTTAAGTTGAGTACGAATTTTATGATTCACTTTGTTTAACAAACTCTTTAATGAAGAAGTCACAGTTCTTGGTTATTTGTTCAGCTATCTTAGTTAACTACTTTGTTGAGTATAGCTTAGCAAACTGCGGCGTCTATGGTAGGTATCCCATAGTAAGAATTTAATTTATTTTGGGAAAACTCCTAAATAAAAAACAACTAAAATATTTATTGTTTTTTTTTTTAATGTAGCAATAATAGCAAAAACATTCATCTAGGAATATAACGACTGGATTTATAAATTGGACTTTAGTGAAAGATCAACTGTCATTTTTCAATGGAAAACTGTCAGAATAGTGCCCAGCAGTATTATTGTCTGGCTTTTTTGCAATAAGTCCCTAATATCTCAAAAGCCAACCAAATGAAGTTTGTAATTTCTTTTGTATTATTTAAAGAATTTTTAGCAGAATAGAAAAATAGTATAAAAAAAGATCGACGAATTTAAGAAAATAAAGGACATGAAAAATATTTGGTAAATATCTAACACGGGAAAAAAGTTTTGTGCCCAAAGAGTTTTTAGGCAATTTTATTTTATCAGATGTTTGTTTAAAAATTTTAAATCTTTAAATAAGCGCTCCAGGTGTGTGTCCAGGTATAAATGATCGCACTGTATATAAACACAGTGCGAGCGAGTCATTTAGTTATGAGTCGCGCACTCAGGAATATGTCTTGAGGGGGCCCATGATTTTATGCTATTATCTATAAAAAAAATTACTGGTGAAATATGTGGAAAATATCTAAAAAAAAAGGAGTGATGGACCCCGGGCCTGGAGCAACCCCCCCCTTCTGTGTGCCTCCATGTAGTTGTAAACATTGCCAAAATAAACTGAAATGCACTTTTGCCGTAAATTTGTTGAATCGTTGCATTTGACAATTTTGATATGTCGTATGTTTGAGACTATCTAAAGACGCAATTTATAACGTCATAAACATTGTTGACAAAAACACACAACGACTTCGTAAAATGTAACTTTTTAAATTAGCACATTTCTTTCCAAACTTATATGGTTTTTTTCGAGTTTTTTTTGTCAAAAAATAAAAAAATTATTAACCAATTTTAATATTTTTATTGAAGGCATTTGATAGCTTGTTAAGGTTTACTTTTTTAAAAATATAGGTAGAGCAAAAAAAAGACAATTTAAAACAAGTTGTTTTTTAAAAACACAAGGTTCGTTTGCATGACTGCAGTACGGTCTGGGACATCTAAGCGCAGGCGACGCCAAATGGGCTCTGGGCCAACTCGGCGCCGCCAACTGGGGCCGGACCAACTCCGCGCCGGACTAAAACATCTTTAAAAAACTTTACGTAATGTTCTTGAAATTCGGTTGTGTTAAGTAGAGTTAAATCCATTAAGTTGAGTGTCGAAATTTCGAAAGTGTAGTGTTCTGATAACCTGGTAACATAAAATTTACGTCTTTTATTAAAATGGCAGATCCAAAATGGCGGATTTCTTTATTTATGCATCGATATGTATCAAATGTAGAACCTATTGGCGGTGTTTCAAGTCACTGATTATGATTTTTGACTCAAACTCATAAAAAACTTGAAAGTTTGCAGTGTTTGAGATCACTTAATGCAGTTTTAAACTTAAACCTAAAGAAATTAAAATGGCGGATCCAAAATGGCGTATTTTCTTATTTGTGCATCGATATGTATCAAATATGGAACTTGGCGGTGTTTCAAGTCGCTGATTATGATTTTGAATGAATTCCAAAATGGCGGAAATTCTTATTTACTAACCGATTTGTCTAAAACTTGAAACATTGCATTGCTTAAGGTCCCTTAATATAATTTATGACTCAAACCTAAAAAAATAAAAATGGCGGGTGCAAAA
This sequence comes from Aspidapion aeneum, assembly GCA_963576565.1. Lineage (NCBI taxonomy): Eukaryota > Metazoa > Arthropoda > Insecta > Coleoptera > Brentidae > Aspidapion > Aspidapion aeneum. Next base: position 135,711,854 of record OY755040.1, read on the forward strand.
TGGCAGATTTTCTCATTTATAAATCGATATGTATCAAATTTAAAACTTTGTGGTGTTTAAAGCCGCCGATTGTCATTTTTGACGCAAAATTATAGCTAAATACAATTTATGACTCAAACTTGGCAAAAGCAATGTAATTTAAGCTTGAGACAAATCGGTTAGTATATAAGAAACTCCGTCATTTTGGATTCGCCATTTTAAATTTTTTATAATTTTAAGTCAAAAATGACAATCAGCGGCTTGAACATCGCCAATTTCTATACTTCCCCCTACTTAACAAAAAAAAATTAAGAATTCAGACTGCTCTATTTTTGTGAGATGAGGGATCACAATTTTGGGTTTTTTCAAAAGAAGTGGGTTTGTAATTGTAATATTTTTTAGAGCTTTGACAAATCCCCTTCCCTCTATGACCGCTACGTAATTTGTGCACGGCCACAATTAAATAACAAAATATCAATTTAATTTAGAATATGGAGTAAATCAACAAGAGAAAAATTTCATCATCGACGCACACAACAAATTTAGATTACAGATTGCAAAAGGACAGCTGCCTGGTCAACCGAGAGGGATAGATCTTAAACGAATGGTAATGACAGGAACGCACACTACATTTAGTGCAGGCGCTGTAGGTAGTTGAGTATGAAAAATATGAGGACCGCAGTTTGACAATGGATTCTGGCTGACAAAAGGTCACAGATTAACGATCTGGATGTTAATCAAAAAGAATGAAAAATAGGTGAAACCTATTTTTCATTCTACGATTGAACGACAGCGAACCAAGGAAACTTAGTCCATGGCGGGACGAAAACGTCCACCGGTCTATAAGGAAGAAAGACTTTTCGTCACAGTTCAACCAGACCATGCTGTCACCGTCTCCACGGTATCGGTTTGTAATCGAACACAATGAGTTAATCAAGTATAAAAGGCAACTTCATAGGGGTATAGTCAACCACGGACACCGGTGTTTCGGAAAAAGGCATTTCCATCCTCAGCGTGGCTTGCCTGACACAAAGTAGAACAAACTGAGTACAAGATACAAGGTAAATCAAAAAGAATGAAAAATAGGTGAAACCTATTTTTCATTCTACGAGTGAACGACAGCGAACCAAGGAAGCTTAGTCCATGGCGGGACGAAAACGTCCACCGGTCCCGTCAGTTTGTTCTACTTTGTGTCAGGCAAGCCACCCTGAGGATGGAAATGCCTTTTTCCGAAACACCGGTGTCTGTGGTTGACTATACTCCTATGAAGTTGCCTTTTATATTTGTTCTGGATGTTGCCAAGCCAGGTTTTGGTCCATCTCGAAAAAGGAAGAACATTAAATTCAGAGTACTACAGTGACTTACTGGACTAGCTCAAGCAGAATATAAGCGAAAAACGCCCTGGTTTGGCAAAAAAGAAAATTTTGTTTCATCAGGACAATGCACTTTGCCACAAGTTCGCTCTTGTAATGGCTAAAATCCATCAGCTAGGCTTTGAACTGTTAAACCATCCACCTTATCCGCCAGAACTAGCCCCCTCAGACTTTTATTTGTTTCCAAACCTAAAAAAATTTCTTGCTGGAAAAAAATTTCCTCAGATTTAGAAGTCATTGCAGCTATAAACGCCTATTTTGACAAGTACAGGCGCGCCATCAATTTCACTGGAGTGGGAGATATTTGAAGGCTGGTATTAACCCAGAGGCCGGCATTCCCACACTCTCCCCTATGTCGTGTCGCGCAGTTCCGCTGCAGTACAGTTCCGCTTAGTGCGGTCTAAACCGTCCTGTGTGTGTTTTATCTAAAATGTAATTTCTATTTTGTCTGTTTTAGGAATGGGATGACTACTTAGGTGGTCAAGCACAAAATATAGCCAACACCTGTATCTATGGACATGTACCTGTTCAGGATGGTAAGTTTTAATTCTATTCCAGTCATTATCTGAGGGCACGGCAGTGCCTCGCCAAGTTCGCGCTGTTATGGTTTTATCAAGGTCTACGACTGTGCAAAGTTTGAGATTCGTAGCTTAATCCGAAGTAGAGTTTTAGATAGGTCAAATATGGGCTGAAATGTTTCAAGAAAAGATGGTACAGCCGTTTCCGCGCGAACTTGGCGGGGCACTGCCGTGCCCGCCAGAATATAGTTCGTGTCAGACATACAAAGCTCAGCTCTCTAGCGTTTCTGGAAGTGCGCAATGTTACTTTTACATAACTTTACATTCATAGGGCAGGGGAGCAAATTAAAAATTTCGGGTTTTTAATTTTTTCCCATGGTTTCATCATAGGTCCTTTCAGCCTTCCAAAGCTCAGCTCCCTAGCGTTTCTGGAAGTGGGCAATGTTACTTTTATATAAATTTACATTTATAGGGGAGGGAAGTAAATTAAAATTTTGGTGTTTTTCAATTTTTTCCTATAGTTTTTCATGGTGCCTTTCAGTCTTAAAAAACTCAGCTCTCTAGCGTTTCTCGACATGAGCAAAGTTAATTTTACATAAATTTACATTTATAGGTGTGGGAAGTAAATTAAAATTTTGAAGTGTTTTAATTTTTTTCTATAGTTTTATCATAGTTACTATCGGCCTTCTAAAGCTCAGCTCTCTAGCGTTTCTGGAAGTGGGCAGTGTTAATTTTACATAACATTACATTTATAGGGGAGGGTGTTTTTAAATTTTTTCCTATAGTTTTATCATGGTTCCTATCAGTCTGCCAAAGCTTTGCTCTCTAGCATTTCTTTTACATAACTTTACATGTATAGAGAAGGGGAATAAATTGAATTTTTGAGGTTTTTTGATTTTTCCCAGGGGTTTGGTCATAATTTCTATCAGTCTGCCAAATTTCAGCTTTGTAGCATGTCTGGAAGTACAGTAGAATTTTGATGATCTATACATGAGTGAGTGAGTGAGTGGCAATTGCGACGTTTTTTGAAATTTTATAACTACTACTTTATGGAATTCCATATAACTTGGAAGGATTGTTAACTCCATGAAGATCTACGAGTGTGCAAAGTTTGAGATTCGTAGCTCATTCCGAAGTAGAGTTTTAGATAGGTCAAATATCGGCTGAAATGTTTCAAGAAAAGATGGTACGAACTTGGCGAGGCACTGCCGATGGCGTGCCCTCAGATTTACTAAAAATGCAACATTAAAATATTAAATTCTTACTTTTTAGAAAGATTTCAGGTTGGTCAATGCATTGCATCATACTTTACTGCCGATTATAATAAAGGCAGTAACTGGTCTTTTCCTGTAAACAGTTGGTGGGATGAATATAAAAGATACCATTATCCTGATGGATTTTCGGAAGCAACTGGACATTATACAACGGTAAATTGAAACGGATTAATAGGGACCTTCCAAAAAACATTTATTTGACTTACAACCTAATGAGACCTGCACCGACGTTGGATTTAGTGAAATATTAAGTTGCAAGATTGATTATGCGTTGAGCGACGTCACATTTATATCAAAACCGACGTTATTAAATATACGTCCGTTTTTTTAACGATCTCGCGACGTCATATATTGCAACGCAATATTCCATTGATTTCCCAACGTCGGTCTTACGTTCGTTTGTTCGACGTACAAAAACTCTAACCAGCCCAACGACCAACAGACGTCGGCGTCGGGTACCTCCGGTGAAGACCCTAACTTCAGGCCTAACTAGCGTTTAGTTTGGTTGGTATATTTCCCGTAACTTTTACTTGACCTATTCGACGTCCGTTCATATGTCCTACGCGTCACATTTACAGCATACTGTAATTTATAGAAGCCCATAACCTAACAAAAAGTGCATTTATTTGGTCAAGACGGCTACATGTCAGGACATGACGCAGATTTATATCTTTTTTGGATTTTGGAAACCATAATAGCCTATCCTCTTCCCACAGGTGGGGTATCGATTTTATTTCCCTTAGATTTTTGGTATTTAAACAAACATTTCTAAAAACAAAAAAATATAAAAAAAAAACAATGATTTCGTCACTGCCTGACAGTTGACAGCGCGGTAGTTAGCTTTGGGACCGTGGGCTTTACCTATTGTAGGCAAAAAAGAGCGGACGTTGAATTCTATACCAAGATTTTGGTTAATATGATAGATATAGTTGCGAACCTAGAGTTCCAATCCGTTGGTAGGCTGACGCAAAATCATGCGGGGCGAACGTCCGAATTTAATGGGACGAAATACGTTTACCAGACGTCGGACTTCCACGCTTTGGTTATCTTTCACAACCAAAAGTGGAGACCCGGTCCGAATTGGTATATTATTAGTTCACATTAAGTCAGACACCGAAATCCGCCATTCTGAAAAGGTTAGCGGCTGTCGGCCATTATAAAATATTTTTTTCTTTTTCTAATTTTAAGTAGAAATGAAGGAATGATTCCAAAATTAGTAACAAATTTGAGTTTAGTGAAGCAGCAAAACATTTTTTTTACAAAAATAAAGTAATAATAAAAATTAGATCTATTTAAAAAATATGTATATTTTAATAAATCTTGCATATTTCAGGAGCGCTTGCTTTTTTTGAAAGTATTTTAATCACATTTATCAATAAACATGCCTTCGTTGTAAAATTTTAGTTGGATTCCTGCTTTAAAATATAAATTATTAATATTCTAATACCGCCTTTTATGCATGACTATAATTGTCATTTGTAAAATGCACCCATTTTTATGAGACTTGTTTAATAAGTTTAAAATATTTACTTATCAGGTATAATTTTAGTTACTTGACAGGAATTCTTTTTAGCAAAAACTATATATATATTCTAGGCAATGGAAACAAAACCAAACGCAACTTACCTGTTTGCGACTAAATTTAAGTGACGGAAATCCAACTTACAATTACGTTGTTAATTGGTAAACTCTATTACCTATAAGGTCAGATGCTGACGTCGTAGCGACCCGAATTTGTATTCCCCATTTAGGTGCAAACGAGGGTCCTCAGGCGGTTGAAACGACGTCGACACCCGACGTCGCGTTTATCGCAAGCAACGTATGCGTAACGTAATATGACGTCTAAATGCTGCTTGGGCTATTGCAATAGTGCCAGGCACAAATTGTGCTGGGCACTATATTGACAGTTTCACATTATAAGAACAGCTGTTTTCTTTTAAAATTAGGCCTTTGTGGATCATAAGACCCGGAATTAATAGTGACGCCACTATTAATGGAAAATAAACGACTGGATTCCTACTATGGTATGTCAATTTTGAAAGATCAACTGTCAGTTTTTAATGCCTGGCACTACTGCAATAGGTCCCTAATGTGTTAGTATTAATTTTTTCTTCTAAAGTGTACCGTTTCTGAACAACATATTATATAACTAAAAAAATATTAAATAAAAAAACATACAACTGCTAAATTTACTTGTAAGTACTAGTCGCAGTTGAGTACAAAATTGATAAGTATACCTATAATATACAACATGCTTCAACTTTTAGTTTTGATGCCCAAAGCGCACGTGCGAAATTATACAGTTATTGGGTAATTTTGTACCCAACTGCGACCAGTAGTTACAAGTAAATTTACCAGTTGGGTGTTTTTTTTATTAAATTTTTTTTTATTTCCTACTTTTAGGTTTAATTCTTATTCAGCCTTATAAAAAGCACTATGCATTTACAATTCATTTAGCTTTACCCAAAAAGTACTTGTAGATTTTCTACGGACGCGAACAGTCTTACCTTCAATTGAGTGAAGGTGGGGGAGGAGAAAGGAAAGAGGGAACTAGCAAAATGGCGTCGAAAAAAATCTTAAAGCGTGTGCCGATCGAATTTTTGAAATCGCTCTAAATTTGTGAAAGGTATAGCTACAACTATTACTAATAAGGACGGTGGGGAGAAGAGAGGGAGAGGAAGAAGGAAACTAGTAAAATGATGTTGGAAAAAAAGTCTTAAAGCGTGTGCAAAAAGAATATTGGAAATCGCTTTATATTTGTGAAAGTTATAGCTGTAACTATGACTAATAAGGATGGCGGAGAGGCGAGAGGGAGAGGCGGGAGGGGGGAGCTAGTAAAATGAAAAAAATCTGAAAGCGTATGCAAAAAGAGTTTTTAAAATTGTTTTAAAAAAAGACCTGCACCGGTGAGCCAAACATCATGCTATCTGGAAGTGCTGTCACATTGCAGAGCCAATCGAACATCTTAGGAGTCACTGCAGAGACCAACATGTCTTGGCACAGTCACGTGGCAGATATAGCTAAAAGGGCGTCCCAAAAGCTTGGGGTGCTATTTCGTACAAGACATCTGTTTACACCAAGCCAACTGCTGACACTCTACAAAGCCCAGATTCGACCAACTATGGAGTACTGCTCACATATATGGAGTGCGGCACCCAAACATACCTTAATGCTTTTGAACACCGTGCAAAAACGAGCTATCAAGCTGATCAATCACCCCGCACTTACCCGTAGCTTGGATAGTCTCGAACATCGAAGAACTGTGGGCGATCTATCTCTCTTCTACAGGTATTATCACGGAAAATGCTCTAAAGAGTTGGCACGTATGATCCCCCCGGGAGTAGCACCTACTAGGCGAACACGTCAAACAGACGGTAACCATCAATTTACTGTCAAAATAGAGGCACCAAGAACCTCATTATATCAGAATTCATATCTCTGGAGAACAGCATCGCTGTGGAATAAACTCCCTGCGACAGTTTTCCCTGCAGGTTACAACCTGAACCGTTTCAAAACCAACACACACCAACATTTCCGCGCACTGGCCGCTTCTCGAGCGTGATGGGGATCTCCTTGCGAGTGCGCTTAACCGTAAAAAAAAAAAATTGCTTTATATTTAATATAATTATGCAAATATGGTTTTTGAATAAGGTGGGGGGACTGACCGGATGGGAAATGGGTGGGAGAAGGGAGGACTACAAAGTAACTACAGCAAATTAGAGCACATTTGCAATGGGTAATCAAAGAAATTTCAATAAAATCGCCAGAAATTTAGATAATTTTAATGCCGTAAAGCCTACATTATGTGACAAAATGGCTTTTGAAGACCTCCATATTGATTCCTGTTTAAAAAAAATATAGCCTATAGCACCTTTGGGATCAGTAGCAATTCAACGACCCCTTTTTTGTCAAAATCGGTTCAGCCGTTTAGCCTCTAGCGTGACACAAACATATATACTTATACAGATAATAATCGAAAAATATTACCCTTCCTTTCGCCGTGATGCAGTTGGGTCAAAATCACTTGTTAATGTGTACTTTACCGAAAGGTTGTACTTTTTTGCACTTGTACGGTAAAGTTACTTATCCGCACTAGTGCGCTAAACTCACTTTTCCGCACTAATAAAATATTAGAATGCGGTTACGTAACTTTTCCGTACTAGTGCGTTAAATTTACATTTCCGCACTAGTGCGTTAAAACCACATTTTTTGCACTATTGCAGTAAAATTACTTTTCCGCTCTAGTGCGGTAAAGTAACTTGTCTGCTCTGGTGCGGTAAAATAACGTTTGCGCTCTAATAAGGTAAAGTTGATTTTTCGTTTTATTGCGGTAGAGCTAGTTTTCCTCACAAATTTTTTTTTTCGGATTTTTTTTTTATATTTAAATATAAGCACAAAATATAATCGTTTATTGACGTTTTACTTCATTTTTTATTCAACAAAATATTCTTTTGACGGTGTGACCGAATTCCACTGGGCGTCGGTCGCTAAACTGACGCCCAGTGGCGTGTCGGGTAGGGGGCCAGAGGAGGCGAATGCCCCCCGCCCTTGGCGCCCCTGGCGTCCTTTGAGAAAAAAATAGAATCATAACAAAAACATTTCATGTAAAAAAAGCCAAGTACGCGAAAATGGCATTCCGTAAAAAGAATTGAGATAAAAGTAAAGCCAAGTTTTTCAATACAAATTTCAAAATGAAAGGTTCTAACTAGTTTGGAAATGTTTTTTTAAAACTTTGCTATTACAGCCAAGTTTCTTTATGTTCAATTTAGCACTGTGCCTAAGAGTCATTTACAGCCGTAATAGCCAAGTTTAGAAAAATATTTCCAAACTAGTAAGAACCTTTCATTTTGAAATTTGTATTGGAAAACTTGGCTTTACTTTTATCTCAATTCTTTTTACGGAATGCCATTTTCGCGTACTTGGCTTTTTTTACATGAAATGTTTTTGTTATGATTTCACTTCTTTTTTAAAGGAATTGGATAATACTTAATTTTTAAAGTAGTAAAATATGCGGAATATTGTTCAAAACCTTTGCAATGCCTTACTTAAGTTTTTGAGATTTTTTAATTTTTTTCCATGGTTTTATCGTAGTTCCTATCAGCCTTCCAAAGCTCAGCTCTCTAGCGTTTCTGAAAGTGCACAATGTTACTTTTACATAACTTTACATGTATAGGGGAGGGAAATAAATTAAAATTGTCGTGTTTTTAAATTTTGTCCTATAGTTTTATCATAGTTCCTATCAGTCTTCCAATGCTCAGCTCTCTAGTGTTTCTGGAAGAGGGTAATGTTACTTTTACATAACTTTACATTTATAGGGGAGGAGAGTAAATGAAAATATTGGACTTTTTAAATTTTTTCCCATGGTTTTATCATAATTTCTATCAGCATTCCAATGCTCAGCTCTCTAGCATTTCTGGAAGTGGGCAATGTTAATTTTATATAAATTTACATTTATAGGAGAGGGACGTAAATTAAAATGTTGGTGTTTTTAAATTTTTTCATATAGTTTTATCATATTGTCTTTCAGTCTTAAAAAGTTCAGCTCTCTAGCATTTCTGGAAGTGAGCAGTGTTACTTTTACATAACTTTACATTAATAGGGCAAGGAAGTAAATTAGAATTTTGGGGTGTTTTAATTTTTTTCTATAACTTTATCATAGTTACTATCGGTCTTCCAAAGCTCAGCTCTCTAGTATGTCTGGAAGTAGGCAATGTTACTTTTACTTAACTTTACATTTATAGGGGAGGGAAGTAAATTAGAATTTTGGGGTGTTTTAATTTTTCCTATAGTTTTATCATAGTTCCTATCAGTCTGCCAAAGCTCAACTCTCTAGCATTTCTGGAAGTGGGCAATGCTACTTTTACATAACTTTAAATGTATAGGGGAGGGGAGTAAATTAAAATTTTGGGGTTTTTTGATTTTTTCCTATAGTTTTATCATAGTTCCTATCAGTCTGCCAAAGCTCAACTCTCTAGCATTTCTGGAAGTGGGCGATGCTAATTTTACATAACTTTAAATGTATAGGGGAGGGGAGTAAATTAAAATTTTTGGGTTTTTTGATTTTTTCCAGGGGTTTGGTCATAATTTCTATCAGTCTGCCAAATTTCAGTTTTGTAGCATGTCTGGAAGTACAGTAGAATATTGATGATCTATACATGAGTGAGTGAGTGAGTCAGTGAGTGAGTGGCAATTTCGACGTTTTTTGAAATTTCGTAACTACTTTACTACTTTATGGAATTCCATAAAACTTGGAGGGGTTGGTAACTCCATGGAGATCTACAACTGTGTAAAGTTCGTATCTCATTTCGAAGTAGAGTTTTAGGTAGGTCAAATATCGGCTGAAATGTTTCCAGAAAAGATGGTTACGGCGCGCGAACTTGGCGAGGCGCTGCCGTGCCCTCAGATTAATAGTGCTATTATTTTAAAAAAATGTTTGTAATTTATTTAACTCCCATACCTATATTTGCGCCCCTTAAGGTCTTCGACCCCCCCACCCCCCCCCCCCCCCGAAAAAGCAATGAACCGAACCGAACCGAACCGAACCCCCCCCCCCTCCCCCCCGCACTTTTATCCATGACACGCTACTGCTGACGCCGCGTGCGGAAGAGTATCAATTTCCGCACTTGTTAGGGTAATAACTATTACATTACCTTTTGCAAGCTGATGATGTTCTTTTATGTTTTAATAACGGGGTTAATTGTACACGGTAAAAAAAATTGTCTTGGATTAAAGCAAATTGCTTTGAAGTAAAATAATTTGTGCTTTCCTATTCACCAAGAGAATATTTTCTTGATATAGCACAAAAAATGTCTTGCCTCTGTATTTTAATGTGAAACAGAAATTGTTTTAATATAAATTGGAACTGAATTAATCTAAGGCACCGTTTTTTTCTGAAAGCAAAATATTACTTATATGAAGTACTTTGTTACAAAACAGAGTATACTGAAACAAAACAATTAAAACAGAAAAATAAAGTCTCATTTCAAGATTAAACGCTGCGTTGAACTAAAAAGAAATATTTTAATTCAAAACAAATCGTTTTAAGGTAAAACAATTTATTCAAGAAAATAACGTGTTTTCATTGTAGATAACATTTTTTACCGTGTAAATGTTTATCTTGGTTACAGATGGCATGGGCATCTACTAAGTACGTTGGCTGCGGGTATACTTACTACCCCATAGACAGACCGCCATATAAATACGAAAAGTACTACGTATGCAACTACGGACCTGGGTAAGTAAAATCTAATTTAGAAATTTACAGCCAAGTTTAGAAAAATATTTCCAAACTAGTCAGAACCTGTTATTTTGAAATTTGTATTGGAGAACTTGGCTTTACTTTTATCTCAATTCTTTTTACGTAATACCACTTTCGCGTCCTTGGCCTTTTAACATGATTTTTTTTTATGATTTTACTCCTTTTTTATAGGATTTGGATAATATTTAAGTTTTAAAGTAGTAAAATATGCGAAATTTTTAAAACTATTGCGAGACCTTATTTAAAATTTTGAGCTTTTTTAATATTTTTCGATGATTTTATCATAGGGACTATGATCAGCCTTGTTACTTTTACATGACTTTACATAAACATTTTAGAAGTAGGGGAGTAAATTAGAATGTCGGGATTTCTTTATTTAGTCTGGTTATAATTTCTATCAGACTGTCAAATTTCAACTTTTATAGCATGTCTGGAAGTACAGTAGAATTTTGATGAGCTATACATGAGTGAGTGTCAATTTCGACGTTTTTTCAAATTTCGTAACTGCTTTAGTACCATCAAACGGGGTGGATCGGGACGATTTTCAGATATTTTTCAAAATAACTTTTTTTCAAAAAAAGCTGTGGATTTCAAACCACCGCCAAATGTGTGTCCCGATTGACCCTTCATATGGGGTCAATCGGGACATCTCATTTTTTTCAGTGTTAAGGCTCGATTAGCCCCTCAAATGGAGTCAATCGGGGCAAGGAAGGTTAAAAAAATTATTTTGCAAAAAAAACCGGAAAAAAAAAACTTTAAAAATAATCCAGAAAACGAGGTTTATTCATAAAGCCCGGTCTAGACATAATATTTTACCTTACGTCTTGCCTGTCAGTTTTAAATGTCTATGACTATTAACCGTTTTAGTAGCTAAACATAGTTTTTTAACCAGTTTTTCAAAATGTTGTGCTGATTTAATTTGGTAATGTCCCCTGAAGATGTAAGTTTCTGCTTACGAAACATGTCGGGACTATTTGTTTAAAACAAATTAAAAATTAGTGGAGGAAGACAATAGCCTGTTTGATTTCCTAAAAAATTATCTTTTCTAATGTCGGACGTTTCGTATACCAACTTCTAAGTTGCACTCGAAAGGAATTAAAATTGTATGCACTACCACAAGAAATGCCGCTAAAACTGACGGTTTTACCGGAAACAAAGCCTCTACCGATCAGTTCAACAGGTTCGACTTCACACCGAACCTGTTCAGTTCAGGCAAAACGTACGTTTTATTGTCTACACGAAAGTTTTTGCCTGATCCGTTTTACCTGATCAAGTAAAACGTCAGGCAAAACGTTATGTGTAGACCCCGCTTAAAACTTAAAAATAAAAGCGAACATTTTGTTGGTTTTTTTGCGTGCTGCTCCATTCAAAAAGCCAAAGCGAACTGGCCGGCGACTTGCAGAAACGCGTTCACTAATGCCGTATTCCATTGGGAAAATGAGTGCAGCACTGGTGGTGCACTGACACTGAAACGGTGCTGTCAAAAATTTGCACCGAGTGCAGTTTCAATGGAACACGCGGAAAATGAAAAATTGCACTCGTGTGGTATAAGGTCACTATATCACGAAGTTCCTAACATCGTGATATAGTTACCTTAGTGTGGTATGCCATTATGAGCTGTAGAACTTCTTTTTTATTCTTGCTTTAAGCAACGTTAATATAACATTTTCTTGCAAATAATTTTTTATAGTATATCCATTATGAATAGGGCAAATTGATTAGGCAAAAATCTCATTTTTGAAAAAAATGTCACACAACCTGTAGTTTTATCAGGCCAACGCCGATATCCATTTTTATTTGTTTCAAAGTTACACGCCGATAAATATTATCCTCAGATAAATAAAATTCGTCAAATAAATAAATAATGATTTTATTTAAAAAAAGTTAATAAGAATATTTTAAAAATACCCACCTCCTTGTTGAGTGCAGGCTTGTGCTCGTATACCAACTAAACCTAACATTCCTGCCTTGCGGAATTTGGTCAAAAACATGTTGTTCAAAATCCATTTGTTCGAAAGTAATATTAATACTTCAATAACATTTTCTTGAAAAGGAAAATTATTTAAAACATTTCCTTCAACAAAAAATTGTTTGAAAACATTTTATTAAATTTTTTTTCTTCAAAAACATTTTCTTTGAAAGTCATTTCTTTCATAAGGAAAATTGTTCAAAAAAGTTTTTGAAGAAAATATTTTTGAACAAATTTCCATTCAACAAGAACATAACCTAACCTAACAGCTAAACGTAAGGGTGTTTAAACATACCATAAAAATTGCAAGACATGTGCCTCAGCGCTAATGGGGTTTCGTCCCCCTTGTTCTTTTTTTGGACAAAATTGAGGCTACTTGAATTTATTTATGAGAAATTCTGCAGTGCTCATCTCGAGCCGAAAGTGTTTCTTGAACTAAAAAATACATTTATTTTTACTTATAATCATAGCTGCCAGAAAACCCCAACTGTCGGAAAATTAGCCCCAGGGCCCCAGTCAACCAAATCCATACAAATCTACTTACCTGTTTGTTGTTAAATCGGTAAACCACATTTTCAATAAAGTTTTTTATTTTTGGGGTTTCCGGTCTCATTGTTTTTATTGCACAGAACTGTTCTTCTTCATCTTCATCGCTGCTACTACTTAGCAGCGAAGAAAATAATAAAAAATCGCTCACTACTTTATATGTACTCATTTTTACGTCACACGACAATAATAAGCGTTTAAAACTAATGGCGGGAAAAAGTTTTCGGTGCGGCACGAGCCCTCAGAGCCGGTGTCAAAAAAGCCGCACTCAGTGCAAAACTGAATTCATAAGCTACTCAATGGAATACAAAAACTGAAAAAGTGCATGTCAATGGAATACAAACACCGAGCCAGTTGTGCCCCATTGCTGCACTCATTTTACCAATGGAATACGCCATAAGATATCGCCTATGAGTTTTGAATATTATGGAACCTAAAAACATTGACCTTGAGATACAGGGGCCATTTAAATAGTAAAAAAAAGGTTTTGTCCCGATTGACCCCGCTGTCCGATCCACTCCGTTTGACGGTACTTCTTGGAAGTGCATGAAACTTGAAGGAGTGGTTGACTCTATAAAGACTGTGCAAAGTTTGAGTTTTGTAGCTCAAGGTCGTACAGCAGTTTGCGCGAACTTGGCAGGGCACTGCCGTACCCCCAGATCTAAAATATTAAGATAATTGACAAATTACCTTTGTAAATGATTTTCTGCTGTATAAACTAAAATTTTATTTTTGTTTTATTTTTTGTGTTTAGATACTATACCTATAACTGGACATTTAATTTAAATAAAAGATATTCTATAAAGATAAATTAGTCAAGTTTTTTAGGGCCGGTTTCTCAATAGAGGGTTAGCTCTGACCCGTGGGTTAAAAAAAGAGATGACTGGCATATTTACCACATGCTAAAAAAAGACAGCTATCAAAGATAACCCACGGGTCAGGGCTAACCCTCAATTGAGAAACCGGCCCTTAAAGCATTTAAAAAAATAATAATTTTTTTTATTTTAAATTTTCAGAGGAAACTATGGCGGACCTCCATACAAGACGGGCAATTCTGGATGCGAAAATCTTTGCTAAACTCATCGCTTAAGAACATGTAGTATTAATAAATCTTAAGATATCACGAAAGTATTTGTTTATTTTTCAGGGGCGTGCAGTAAAATTTAAGACAAGGAAAGCATTTTTTTAAACTTGCTTATTTGTGCTTTTATTATCCTTTTTAATTTTCGGTAAAATTTAATTTCTTGCTTTAGCCTACTGTAAATATTATGAAACCTATTTATCTTTTCATTTAAACTTTAAGAAGAAAACTTTTTGTTAATCAAAAAATATACTAATTATGAATAACTGATAGAATCACGTAACTGTATAGTTTTAACGACCGTTGCAATATCCTTTACCGGAACCGAAGCCTCTTGCTGACACGCTATTCTGAAACGCTTATGTACGTAATCGAACAGACTGCCTGTTTCAAAAGTATAGGGCGCGAACTGAATTCTCGCATTGGGCTTCCATGCATTGACCGACAGTCAATGAATTCTTATTCGTTTTCTACGCCTACAACAAAGACAACTGCTTACATGGTTGTATTTTCTTATACGCCCTTTTAATATATACAAATAGGTACATAAAACATAGGTATGCGCAGAATATATTGCTTCTGATACAGTCTTACCACTCCTAAGTTTTAATAGTAAACTATTAACAAGTTATTTTTATTACCGTAAAACGAGGTTACTTTGCGCCCCCTGGTCCTACTTTGTTCCATTGCGAAAACAAGTTCTTAAAAATTCCACATTAAAAATCTGCGCATCTACCACAAGACGCTAGCGCTACCAAGTCCACTTCCAATCCCTGACTTCGCATGCGTAGATCTACCAATATTATTTACCTCATGTATTAGAATAGATGTACAGGGTGATTTTCACTTGAATGATTCTAACCACATGAAAATAGAAAGTTTCAAAAACCTAACCTAACGAAACCTAATCAGATCTAACCGAACCGAACCAAAGCAAACTAAACCAATATTTTTTTCAAAAAAAAAACTTTCCTGACTTCCTACCCGGGATCCTAGAGGATGTGAATCCGAACCGGACCGTACCGAACCGAACCTATCCAAACCTAACCCTACCCAACTAAACCTAATTAGCAGTACGTGTTGTAGTTTAGTTTGGTTAGGTTTGGTTCAGTTTAGTTAGATTCGGTTTGGTTCGGTTCGGATTCACATCCTCTAGGATCCCGGGCAGGAAGTCAGGAAAGTTTTTTTTTTGAAAAAAATTATTGGTTCAGTTTCCTTTGGTTCGGTTCGGTTAGATTTGATTAGGTTTTGTTAGGTTAGGTTTTTGAAACATTCTATTTTCATGTGGTTAGAATCATTCAAGTGAAAATCACCCTGTATTCATCTATTCTAAGACATGAGGTAAATAATATTGGTAGATCTGCGCATACGAAGTCAGGGATTGAAAGTGGACTTGGTAGCGCTAGCGTCTTGTCCACAACGCCACTACGCGTGAATTATCCGTTGCGAATTTGACTTTTCAAAGACGCGGTAGCCGCTGTTTTCAGCTTAGTCGTCTCGAGTTAATACCAGAGTGAAGTGCAGCTTGAAATTCCTTTAAATTTGACCTCGAAAAATTTGGTGTCTGGTGCAGTTATCGATTTCTATGCAATAAAAACTTAAAAAACCAATATTTTTAAACTTTTTATTTACCATTTGGAATGTTTGGGGAAAAGCTAACTAAATATTGGGTGTAGTTTGTGCCAACATATAAAACACCAATGTTTTTTTTCATATTTTATAAAGTGGGCCAAAGTAACCTCGGACTAAGGGAAACTTTGCTCCACTGTTCAAGCTAGAAAAATATTTTTATACGACTGTCTTGTAAAAGGGGGTTTTGCGCACGGAGAACACGATCTGAAAATGGCATTTTGCGCACGCTGTGTGCAAAACGTTTTGCACACGCTTATGTCATTTTTGCGCACGCCTATGTCATTTCTGCATACGGGTCTCCCGTCATTGTGATTTTTATTGTTGTCACCCATCAATATAAGTTGGCTTAGTTCCGTAGCAACCGTCACTGCTCGTATGTTTTGTTGATTAGATACGTCAAAAAATTGTTGGATTGCACACTCCCTCGACTTGCCTTCGGCTCGGTCTACCAAACTGTCTCGATTGTGTGCAAAGAGTCGTTTTCAAACCTTGTTGTTTAAATAACTATTATATTACTAAGTATTTTGTAATAAAAATGTCATTTGTTAATTACCTATGCCATGTGTTTTTAGCTCACACATATACTATACTATAGTAGTGTGAGCTATGGTGATCCTAATTTTTTCGAGAAAAAAAAAGTTGCTCCGATTTCAAAAATTTTTATATATCTTTGCGTTTCAGATGATTTTGAAACTTTTTTGTTGCGCCGTCTGTCTGTCTGTCTGTAACGACCAACGCGCATAACTCAAAAACCGCTCGGCAGATTTTAATGAAATTTGGTACCTAGGCTGGGTCTTGGGTCGAGATGGTCCCATTTAAAAATGAACAAAATCCACCGAACACAAACCAAATAAAAGGGTGGGGGTAGATTTCAAAAATTAGAGTTTATGTGAAAATATGGCGTGTGTGATATCAAACGAAAGGTAATTGAGTCTGGAGTTAAACAAAATACATTTTAATTTATTTAAAAAAAAGGGTGGGGGTATATTTCAAAATATGAACATTCTTTTAATGAAATCCCTATTTTAATTAAATTCTAATATGGCAGAATAGTGCCTTGGATTTAAATCCCAAATATAAAGTTTACACTTTTTTTAGAAATCGCAACCTGAAAAAGAATTCTCCTCCAAGATAGTCTACATCTTTATTAAAAAATGTTAAAGTGTATAAAATTGCAATAGAAAAAATTAATGCTAGTACACCCCCTAATTTATTAGGAATTGATCGTAAAATTGCGTAAGCAAAAAGAAAATATCATTCAGGTTGAATGTGAATTGGCGTAATTAGAGGATTGGCTGGGGTAAAATTATCTGGATCTCCTAATAAATAAGGGTTTGAAAGAGTTAAAAATATTAAAAGAAATAATAAAATTAGGAATCTTACTAAATCTTTAAAGGTAAAATAAGGATGAAATGGAATTTTATCTAAGTTTCTTTCTGTACCTATAGGGTTATTTGAGCCAGTTTGATGAAGGAATAATAAATGAATTATTACTAATGCTACAATAATAAATGGGCATAGAAAGAGAAGAGTAAAAAATCGAGTTAATGTAGCATTACAATATTTATATCAGGATAAGCTGCTAATTTTGAATATGATTTAAAAAAAATTATTGCTTTATCTACATTAAGTCAATTAGGGCTAATAATAAGAATTTTAGCATTAGGGGATTATAAATTATCCTTTTTTCATTTTCAATTGAGTGACTTCAAAAATTTCCGCCAGCTGAACATTCTTTTAATGAAATCCCTATTTTAATTAAATTCTAATATGGCAGAATAGTGCCTTGGATTTAAATCCCAAATATAAAGTTTACACTTTTTTTAGAAATCGCAACCTGAAAAAGAATTCTCCTCCAAGATAGTGCTTCTCCAGAGAGATGGTCCCATTTAAAAATGAACAAAATCCACCGAACACAAACCAAATAAAAGGGTGGGGGTAGATTTTAAAAATTTGAGTTTAAGTCAAAACATGGCTTGTGTGGTATCAAACAAAAGGTAATTTAGTCTGGAGTTGAATAAAATATATTTCAGTTTTTAGTTATATTAGCTCACACGTAAACTATAACTATAGTACCTAGTGTGAGCTTAGGGGCCCATATATTGGCAGAGTTTTTTTTTATAGTATAATTTTTGGTTATTTCTTTGAATTTTTCGAATTAACTCAAAAAAATGGAGCAAAGTAACCTCGGTATGTCTGATTTTTTAAGGGAAGCAATGCTTCCTTTGGGTACATGGGCAGCACGCCCCTGTTATTTTTTCCATACAAACGTTTTGAACTTGTCATTCTCCTTTTTTTATTTTGTTAAACAAATTTGATGTTTAACCTGAAAAAAAGACGAGAATGAAATAATAATTGATTTACAATCAGGTGATTTTAGATAGTAACTAAAAATAACAAATGTAAATAACTAAATAAGTGGACTTTTCTGCACGCTTGTAAAAAAGAATATATTTTAGGAGGGGAAAGTGTCAATTCTCCGCAGGCAATTGCAGTTGGCCGACCAATGCATAGCGGAGAAAAGTTGTATGGGAAAGTGGCTTTTTCAAAACTAAAATGTGACACTTTCTGCTCTTTAGTAAAAAAATACTTTCATATATATATATATATATATACTGTTTGTTTGGTAATAAATATAATTAAATTAAAGTGCATACAATGTTTTGGCAAAATACGTTTATTGAGTAAGATAAATAAAAACAAATACAAGAACACAAAGCATTATTAAAATACTAAGTAATTAAATTGGGATCCTAAACAAAAAAGCATACATTTCAAATAAAACTTATGAAAATATCTTAAACTAATCTTCATCACTATCAATAACTCTGCTTTTTTTGCTAGCCGGTTTCTCCAGATCAGACTCGGATCCAGATCTTCCCCTTTTTGTAATTTCTTCCTGATTATCTTGATTAGTTATTTTAGTCTTTTGACTTTGATTTTCTTTAGTATCTTCATTATCGCTATCGGAGTCTATAATTTTGTTTCTTGATTTACGATTTAAATCGCTTTCTCGAGTGCCGTTTTCTTTATCAATTTCTTCTTCACTGTCGGAATCCAATATTTTACTTTTAGATTTTTTTTCATTTTGACTTTGATCCAAATCCGAATCTGAATCTAACACATTTTTAGAAATAGGTTTAGACAAAGAAGCCTCTGTATCATTACTTTCGTGTTCGTTAGTTTTTATGTTCTCATTTTCTGCTTCACTTTCAGATGAACTAACACTGCGAACTATCTTTGACTTTCCTTTCTTTTTCGCATCATTTTTGTTTCTGGATGTTTCTGAATTTAGGCCTTTAGTGCTTTGAATGCTCTTGGGAATAGATTGGCTGGAACTTTCATTGCTTTCGTATAATGGAGACAATGTTTTAAAATTTACTTCGTTAGATTTTTGTAATTTATCTGTATCAGAATTTTGGGAACTACTTGCACTTACAGCTCCATTGGACATTTTATCGTCAGAGGATAAATTGGAATTATCTTCACTATTACTTATATTAATAGGGGATTTTGGTTTGTGCATTCTTCTAATTTTATCAAACACGTCATCATCGTCTGATGATTCTTTGTCCTTATTATTTTCTGGATCACTTTGTTCATCAATAATATCGCCATTTTTATGGTTTTCGGTAATTTCTGTATCTTCAGGCATTGTAAGTGTTTTATCCAAAGCTTGTTGAATAAGATCGCAGTGACTTTGAATTAGTTCTGGGGTTAGATGACCAGGAATTCTCCAATAGGATTCCTAAAAGTAAAAATTTAAATGACAGACAGCTCAAAACCTCATATACTAAAAAATATATTTCACAAATCTGGCTTCATTTGTATCCTAATAAATTATAGGGATAGCTTAAATAAATATCCTTAAAAAATTTCAGATACCATTTAGATATATTTTAGCTTAGCGTACTTGTTCCAACTTGCGTCACCAGAAAAATTAAGTTTAATCTCTTTAGTTGTATAGAAATATATTTGCTTTATAAAGTAATTTAATAAAAAAATATCTTTGGTATCTAGATTAACAGCTGACGTTTTAGCGTTTATAGGTGTTGTTAACAAATGATTATGAGAAACATTGCACTTATTTTTTCTTGATGTGCAATAGGATTCTTAATATTGGCAAAACAAAATCAAAACTGACGAAATAGGGGGTCACTGACGGGAATAAGGACAAGTACCTTAAATGTTTTTGCGGAAACCAAATTAAACATTCGACAGTCTGACAATCTTTCGGCAAGCTGTGTTATTAAATGCGTATGGAGCGGGAAGCGTTAAAATTGAGTCGGCAGAAAAATCAATATACGCGAAAACTCCGGAGCAGTTTAAAAATAGAGTTGGGTGTTAAAGAAAACTTTTTCGTTTGAGCAATAACTTTATAAAAATTTGAATAGGCGGCATAGTAGTCGCTAATAGTATTTTTAGAGGGCGATAGATATGATAGTAACTTAAATATGTTTGCAGAAACCAAGTGAAACATTCTACAGTCTGACAATCTTTTGGCAAGCTGTGATATTAAACGCATATAGAGCTAGAAGCGTTAAAATCAAGTTAGACAGAGAAATCAATATACGCGAAAACTCCGGAGCAGTTTAGAAATAGAGTCAGGAGTTAAAGAAAACTTTTTCGACTGAGCAATTACTCTATAATAAATTGAATAGACGGCATAGTAGTCTTAAATATTATTTTTAGAGGGCGATAGAAGTACAAAAAGCTTCTGTAAGAGTAATCGTTTAACTAAAGGAAGGATGCCAAATGTGGAATATACCGGGTAAAAACTAAATGAAAACTGAAGAAATATGGATCACTGACGAGAATTGGGACAAGTTCCTTAAATATTTTTGCGGAAACCAAGTTAAACATTCTGCAGTCTGACAATCTTTTGACAAGCTGTGATATTAAACGCGTATAGAGCGGGAAGCGTTAAAATCGAGTCGGCAGAAAAATCAATATACGCAAAAATTCTGGAGCAGTTTAGAAATAGACTTAGGTGTCAAAGAAAACTTTTTCGACTGAGCAATTACTCTATAAAAATTTGAATAGGCGGCATAGTAGTCCCGAATATTAATTTTAGAGGGCGATAGAAGTACAAAAAGATAATAACATTCTCTCGTTTAACTAAAGGACGATGCCAAAGGTGGAATATACAGGGTAAAAACAAAATCAAAACTGACGAAATATGGGTTACTGACAAAAATTGGGACAAGTACCTTAAATATTTTTGCGGAAACCAAGTTAAATACTCTACAAACTGAAAATAGACACTTATTACATATAAAAACCAGCTGCTTTGCTTCAAAATTCGGACTTTGTGTATTTAAAAACCGGATTTATTAGTGTCGGTATTTATAAAATGGAAGTTAGCGACTGTATTATTAAATTTGGCTTTGGTATGTCAATTTTGAGAGGTCAGCTGTTAGTTTTCTGCGTGAATGTGTCAAAATAAAGTCGACTCTAAAATAAAGTCAGGTTTTATTCCAATAAGTCCCTAATCTTTCGGCAAGCTGTGATATTAGACGCGTATAGAGCGGAAAGCGTTAAAATCGAGTCGACAGAAAAATCAATACACGCAAAAACTCCGGAGCAGTTTAGAAATAGAGTTAGGTGTTAAAGGAAACTTCTTCGACAGAGCAATTGCTCTATAAAAATTTGAATAGGCGGCGTAGTAGTCCCTAATAGTATTTTTAGAGGACGATAAAAGCACACAAAGCCATCGTGGTGTAGTGGTTGCAATGTTTGATTCCCACACCGGCGATCCGGGTTCGATTCCTGGCTAGGTAGGTACTTGGTTGTTTGTTTAAAAATGCTTTAAAACTTTGCGAACTGAGCGATTGATCCTGATTGGATGGAAAGTCTCAGTATAAAAAAAGTAAAAAAAAAACAAAAAGTTGTAAAACTGTAAGAGTAGGATATCGTTTAACTAAAGGAACGATGCCAAATATGAAAAATACTGGGTATCTCATAACTTAGGAGCTATAGTGCAGCATGATAACGAAGGGTTTGTCTAATAAAAAGTTTACATATCGTGGGGATCAATACTCACTCACTCACTCAACACACATTTTTTTAAAGTTAAAGAAGTGGCGGAAAAAGGGTTCTATAAAAATAATATCTAGATAATTAAGATCCAAAAATAAAGTTTTCCTTTTTTTGATAAAATGAGAAATTAAGGAGATACAGCAACGGCGCGGCGGTTTCAAAACAAAAGTCGGGGGTGGGGGGGGGGGGGTAGGGCTTTAATGGTGACATGTTGACCTTTAATAAACAAAAAGGAAATAGTCCAACAGGAAAAAAGCACACACAGAAATAATCGCAGACCAGAAAAGGGCGCAAAGTAAAAAGCGCACAAAACATGTTGTTCGAAAACATTTTTTTGAAAGGAAAACTATTCGAAAACCTTACCTTTGAAAGGAAAATTGTTTGAAAACATTTTCCTCAAATGACTATTGAGCTGCGAAAGACCCACACCCTGAGTTAAGATTCGGAAAAACGTCATTTAGCGAATTTTATGGTAGGGAATCCCTTAAGACCAAAATGGACAAACTTTGAAAATTCATATTTTAAAAACTATACAGTTTATCAACAAAGGCACCGACCTGCAGTATAGTAGGGCCATAGAGATGCGCAAAAACCACAACCTGAGTTAAGATTCGCAAAAACGTCATTTAGCGAATTTTAGGGTAGGGAATCCCATAAGGCCAAAACAGCCAAACTTTGAAAATTCATATTTTAAAAACTATACAGTTTGTCAACAAAAGCACAAGAATGCAGTATGGTCGCGTCGTAGCGATGCAAAAAAGCCACTCCCTGAGTTAAGATTCGCAAAAACGTCATTTAGCGTATTTTAGGGTAGGGAATCCCATATGACCAAAATAGTCAAACTTTGAAAATTGATATTTTAAAAACTATACAGTCTATCAATAAACGCACCAAGTTGCAGTATGGTAGGGCCATAGAGATGCGAAAAAACCACACCCTGAGTTGAGATTCGCAAAAACGTCATTTAGCGTATTTTAGGGTAGGGAATCCCATATGACCAAAATAGTCAAACTTTGAAAATTGATATTTTAAAAACTATACAGTCTATCAATAAAAGCACCGAGTTGCAGTATGGTAGGGCTATAGAGATGCGAAAAAACCGCACCCTGAGCTAAGATCCGCAAAAACGTCATTTAGCGAATTTTAGGGTAGGGAATCCCATATGAACAAAATGTCCAAATTTTGAAAATTCATATTTTAAAAACTATACAGTTTATCAACAAAAGCAGCGAGTTGCAGTATGGTAGGGCCATAGAGATGCGAAAAAACCACACCCTGAGTTAAGATTCGCAAAAACGTCATTTAGCGAATTTTAGGGTAGGGAATCCCATATGACCAAAATGGTCAAACTTTGAAAATTGATATTTTAAAAACTATACAGTCTATCAATAAAAGCACCGAGTTGCAGTATGGTAGGGCCATAGAGATGCGAAAAAACCAAACCCTGAGTTAAGATTCTCAAAAACGTCATTTAGCGAATTTTAGGGTAGGGAATCCCATATGACCAAAATGGTCAAACTTTGAAAATTGATATTTTAAAAACTATACAGTCTATCAATAAAAGCACCGAGTTGCAGTATGGTAGGGCCATAGAGATGCGAAAAAACCGCACCCTGATCTAAGATCCGCAAAAACGTCATTTAGCGTATTTTAGGGTAGGGAATCCCATATGACCAAAATAGTCAAACTTTGAAAATTGATATTTTAAAAACTATACAGTCTATCAATAAACGCACCAAGTTGCAGTATGGTAGGGCCATAGAGATGCGAAAAAACCACACCCTGAGTTGAGATTCGCAAAAACGTCATTTAGCGAATTTTAGGGTAGGGAATCCCATATGACCAAAATGGTCAAACTTTGAAAATTGATATTTTAAAAACTATACAGTCTATCAATAAAAGCACCGAGTTGCAGTATGGTAGGGCTATAGAGATGCGAAAAAACCGCACCTTGAGCTAAGATCCGCAAAAACGTCATTTAGCGAATTTTAGGGAAGGGAATCCCATATGAACAAAATGTCCAAATTTTGAAAATTCATATTTTAAAAACTATACAGTTTATCAACAAAAGCAGCGAGTTGCAGTATGGTAGGGCCATAGAGATGCGAAAAAACCACACCCTGAGTTAAGATTCGCAAAAACGTCATTTAGCGAATTTTAGGGTAGGGAATCCCATATGACCAAAATGGTCAAACTTTGAAAATTGATATTTTAAAAACTATACAGTCTATCAATAAAAGCACCGAGTTGCAGTATGGTAGGGCCATAGAGATGCGAAAAAACCAAACCCTGAGTTAAGATTCTCAAAAACGTCATTTAGCGAATTTTAGGGTAGGGAATCCCATATGACCAAAATGGTCAAACTTTGAAAATTGATATTTTAAAAACTATACAGTCTATCAATAAAAGCACCGAGTTGCAGTATGGTAGGGCCATAGAGATGCGAAAAAACCAAACCCTGAGTTAAGATCCGCAAAAACGTCATTTAGCGAATTTTAGGGTAGGGAATCCCATATGAACAAAATGTCCAAATTTTTAAAATTCATATTTTAAAAACTATACAGTTTATCAACAAAAGCACCGAGTTGCAGTATGGTAGGGCCATAGAGATGCGAAAAAACCACACCCTGAGTTAAGATTCGCAAAAACGTCATTTAGCGAATTTTAGGGTAGGAAATCCCATATGACCAAAATGGTCAAACTTTGAAAATTGATATTTTAAAAACTATACAGTCTATCAATAAAAGCACCGAGTTGCAGTATAATAGGGCCATAGAGATGCGAAAAATCCACACCCTAGGTTAAGATTCGCAAAAACGTCATTTAGCGAATTTTAGGGTAGGGAATCCCATATGACCAGAATGTCCAAATTTTGAAAATTCATATTTTAAAAACTATACAGTCTATTAATAAAAGCACCGAGTTGCAGTATGGTAGGGCCATAGAGATGCGAAAAAAAAACACCCTGAGTTAAGATAACCAGTCTTCGAGAAGCCGACAAACAGTCAACATCTCCTGAAGATGCCATCCACTCGAGATGGGCGAAACGTCGAGAACGAATTTCCAGCGACGACGGCCGAACAGCCCGAAAGCACACCCACCATTGGACGATGGCCGCGAAAGCCTTTCACAATAGTCTACTATATTCCGAAAACAGTATTTTGCTGCGATGCCCCGTTAAAAAGTAAGCATTTTTTAAAGTTTTTAATTGTCAAAAAACTATCATTAGCATTAATGGATTTTGACCAAAATCTAATCAGCTCGTAAGATTGTCGAACACTACTTACCTGAAAATTTTATAAAAATTGGTTTAGCGGTTTAGGAGCTATCGTGTTACGGACAGAAATAATATACACACACACACACAGAAACACAAACAGACATCACGACGATATTGCTAAGATAGCTTAAAATACATTCAAATAACACATTTTTGGCGTTATCTCAAAAAAAAATTTGTCGAAAATAATATAGCCATTGCTACACGGGCTAGGAAGGTAAAAAGGAGATTTTCCTAAAAAAAATATGAACCCATAATTTTTTTATAGTTATTTTTCAGAATATTGCTCTTGTTCATATACATGACTTTAACAATTTTCATATTAACTTTGATGCTCTGCATCTCAACAAGGGAAGAGTGTTCATCCATGCGTTATTTAAACATTTTAATCAGAAATGACCTCCTTTCTCACTTATTGTCCTATGATTCCTAAGTTATGCGACACCCTGTATATTTTATACTAAATTTTTTTTTTTAAATATTTTTGACTATTTTTTTGAGGCATTATATAATATGACTTAAACTTTTGTCGTATACCTTATTAAGGGACCTATTGAAATAAAGTGATGCAATAATAGTTTCAGGCCATATTTTGACAGTTTTGTATTGGAATATGACAGCTAATCTTTCAACATAAGGATTTTGTTTACTATACGGTCCGAAATAAACACTGTAGACTTTAATTATGGATAAATAAACGACTTCGTTTTAAATTCGACTTTGGTACGTCAATTTTGAAAGATCAACTGTCAGCCTGGAATGTAAATCTGTCAAAATACTGCATTATTGTTAAAATAAGTCCACATGTTTATTTTATTTATCCTAGTACCTCATGCTTATTTATACAAATCTTAAAAAACAAAAAAAATATATTGAAAGCAAAAAATGCTTGTTTACCTGTTCGTCGAAGGGAGGCGTACAACCAAATCCCCTTAGCATTTTTAAAAACGCGTCATTTTCCATGGCAGTTTCTGCGTAATCCATTAGAGGGACTAATGGAATGCCCTCCTGCATCCCAGCCCCCTCTTGATAATCCTCGATGGCGTCGGATAAACTGTCCTTTAACCAGTCCAGGGCTTCGTGCATTTCTGTGGAAAAAGATAAATGTCAGTTTTACTAACTCGGAACAAAGCATCTAAGAAAAGCTAACTAGGGAATCAAAGAGATAAGATTTTTCTATTTTGAAAAGTAGAAAACAGACGACTCAGGAAAAGTGGCTGACCGAAAGTTTATTTGGAAAATTTGGGTACTTTCAAACCTTAATTCAAAGAAAGATATCTGCCTAATTCAAGAGATGCTTTTTATTATTATCGGCTGACTACTCATAAAGTTATCTATCTATCTATTTAACCTCTTCGATCCATCTTTGAACATAGGCTTCCTCCAATATCTTCCACTCTTCCCTGTCTGTCGCGGTGTTGATCCATCTAGTTCCCGCATGTTTCTTCAAATCGACCGCCCATCTGATTTAGGGTCTTCTCCTACTTCTTTTATTTTCCCAAGGTTTCAAGTTTACAATAAATTTGTTCCATTGATCGAGCTGTTTGGTTTTCTTTTTTTAGTTTAATAATTTGTCCCACATTCCTCTACTCGTCCTATTTTCTCTTGGTTTATTCTGATCGTGATATCTTCATCTGTGTTTGTACTGATTTTAGTTTTAGTGTAGTTCATACTCAAGCCTTTATTTTTAGCTGCTGTATCCAGTTCTTATCCAGCATATTTATCAGTTCTTTTTTCTTATCTGTTATTAAGGCAATATCATTAGCATATCTTAGGTGTCATAAAGTTATATTGGTTTGAATTTGGGTATTTTTAAGAGTCATTCTAAGGTTTATACGACTTCGTATAACAATAGTGAATTTTAAGGCTTTGTCTTGTAAAAGTGCCAAGTTTTTCTTGATAAAAAATACAGGAGAAGGAAAGCAACGCGTGGCTTCGAGCTTTACAAGCTTCCTCACTTAGGAACCTTTTGAATATCTTATTATTCTGGATTTCCATCTGCTTACGGGTTGGTCGACCTGTGTGCGAGCAACATGTCTGTTCCTGCGGCAAAATAGTAGACAGTTATGGCCTTCACGGGCTCTACTGCAGAATAAGCATAGGCAGGTTGTCTCGGCACAGTCAGATCAACCAAATTATCAGGCCAGCTTTGGGATTGGCTGGAATTCCTTCCCAGCTCGAGCCACCTGGTATTTTCAGGAAGGATGGAAGGAGGGTCGATGGGATATCTTTGGTCCCGTGGCAAGCGGGTAAAGCTCTTTTGTGGAATGCCACTTGTAGGGACACAGTTTTGAGTCCCCTTTCTAATAACCCACTCTCCTATTTCTTTCGTGACTGTAGCCTTCGGTAAGCCAAAGTAAGGCTCCGGTCCAACCAGCGTGGATTCTGCTCCCGCCCTGGCTAGTGCGTCTGCTTTTTTATTTCCCTCAACTCCCGTGTGGCTTGGCACCCAGATAGACTGATCTTGTTGGTTCTGCTGGCCTGTCTTTGGGATTCCAGTCAATTCCAGACCAGTATACTAGGAACTATTCCGAAAAACCAGGGTTTGGAGGAGAATTTTGACTTTTTGTGAGTGTGAATGTGTTAGTATTAGTTGTGCTGTCTCATCAGGTTTCAAATGCCAAAATATTTGTTAATTAAAAAACTCTTTCATGACTTCTTTAACCCAGGATAATTTAACACATTTAATTCAAATTTCACCCACGCTCTGCAATCTTCAACCACTTTCCGTCCATCCGGCTTTGACGACGCGGTGCCACTTTTAATAAACCTTCATCGACTTATTCTGAAACGGGGTTTCTTAGTGACCTCTTTGTCACCTTTATCAATTTAACAGAAATTGAGCATTAGTCTTAACATGTAAATACTATAGACTCTTCAATAGGGTTTGTAAAAATCACTTACCATTTTCCATAACGTCCAAGACCATTTTAATCAAATCACTCTTAGATACTTTGGGTTGACTCTTTTTTCTTTGGTCATTCTTAGTCTTGGCACTTTTCTTTTTCTGCGACGGTCGGTTATTTTGCGCTCTAGTGCTAGAAGCCTGAGAGCCGTTTGAGCGTAGCGAACGCCTTTCATCTTCTGAGCCGCTTGTATCTACGATTTCTAGTGAGTCGTGATCTAATTCATTGGGCCCAGCTTTTGCTGAAACAATAGATTAAAGTCATATACATAATATATAACGTATATGGTTCAGGTAAATTGAAACCAAACGTATATTACGTTCGCGAACAGATCTTGATCCTTGTTTAGGTTATTTCTCAAAATATCATCATCATCCCGTAATAGTGTTTGTTAGACTTTGAGGGTGCACATCCAAAAGAAATAGCGACGCAGGCAAAAATATACGAGTTGGTGCTAGTGAAAAAAAACCAGTAATATCTGACAAGCATGGAAATGTATTGTTAGAGTTAATAAGTTATCAGGAAACACAAGAAAGTTAACAATAGTGTGAAAAATAAGTTTAAACTCTAAACAGTTTGTAAATTGAAGAAATAGTCCATGTTGGGTGGAGGTGATTTATAAATCAAACAAGTTCAGTCGTTCTCCACTAGTTTTATTTTTTACATGTTTCAAGAGCATACGCTCTCATCTTCAGGTTGCACTTGATGGAGTTAGCCCATCGCCATTGCCTACAGTTTGTAGGCTCAAAAAATTTTACAGCAGCATGTGCAATGAAGCAGTACACCACATTACAGCCACATGTGCAAAGAAGCAGCACAACCAATCACAGCAGCATGTGTAAGGTAATTAACTTGTGGAAAACGAGAAAAAAAATCCATCTTTTTTTTCCTTTTCTTTCTTTCTTTTTTTTCTTTTCTTTTTTTTTTCTTCTTTTTTTTTCCTTTTTTTTTTCTTTTTTTTTTGATTTTTTTTCTCGTTTTTCACAAGTTAATTACCAATTACACATGCTGTTGTAATTGGCTGTGCTGCTTCTTTGCACATGCTGCTGTAAAAATTTTTGAGCCTACAAACTGTAGGCAATGGCGATGGATTAACTTCATCAAGTGTACAACCTGAAGATGAGAGCGTATGCTCTTGAAACATGTAGTTGTAAAAAAAAATAAAACTAGTTGAGAACGACTGAACATGTTTGATTTCTAAACAGTTTGCCGAAACTTCAAATGTGGACGAAGAAATTCTAAAATTAATGCCAATCAACACAACAAAATCAAAAACATCTTGCTGGAAGAAATTCCAGTGTTTTCTGGAAGAAGAGGGGCCTGTGTTGCAGCTAAGAACACTTATCGTAAAGCTTGCTCTACGATGAGTGTCGTTAGTTGTTGCAGCCGGAGACGCAACTCGCTTTTATCATGAAAGATTTCGGTTTCAACATGAAAACAAAAGATGGAAGTGAGTATAAAGAAGCAGTGATGAAAATATTGTGGAACGCTGTAGCAAATTTGTTGCAGAGGAGGTATTTCAAAGCCTGCAATGTAAAATTTGATCCTGTTTAAGATGGTGAGAAAAGCGAGAAATTCGAAACCAAAACAGCTTAAGAGAATACCTGAAAAGCGCAAACAGAGTTCAGCAGATTACAGCAAAGGAATTTTATAAAATAAGGTACCCACAAATTATACCTTTTGTGAACCAACAGAAACAACTACTCCGAGGGAAAATACCCCTACCGGCATTGAATTATACTGATGGCTTGATGCTTTCGTTGGGAACTTGTTAAAACTGTTTGGTTTTCACTATCTCCAACGTCGATCACAAGGATACGAATGATCCCCGTCTGGAACACGTCCTGACAATCAGGAACAAGTGATCCATGCCAATCCACGACCGGACCGTTTTCGACGTTTTGGGCCATCCTCAGGGGAATGTTGGCGATAGCTCCGTGTAGAGCATAAGTTATGAACCGAACCAATCTTATGCTCTACACGGAGCTATCGCCTACATTCACCTGAGGATGGCCCAAAAGGTCGAAACCGGTCCGGTCGTGGATTGACATGGATCACTTGTTCCTGATTGTCAGGACGTGTTCCAGACGGGGATCATTCGTATCCTTGTGATTGCCGTTGGAGATAGTGAAAACCAAACAGTTTTAACAAGTTCTCAACGAAAGCATCGAGCCATCAGTATAATCCAATGTCGGTAGGGGTATTTTCCCTCGGAGTAGTTGTTTCTGTTGGTATCACAAAAAGTATAAATTGTGGGTACTTTACTAGTACTTACAGGCTTGTTTTGAGAGATTTTCAGATACGATTTTATCAGAAAAATAAATCTGGCAGGCAATTTGATCATCAACAAAACGACAAACTCGGTATATTTTTATGTGATAAAATAATTTTGTGACCTAAATTTTTTTATATAGCCATTTTGAATCTAAAATATCGCCATAGCTTTTATAGGAAAACTTTTTTACTCGAAAGGTATTATTGTATTCAAAAGAATCGCCAGGATACCAAATTACCAAATCTAGTTTTATAATAGGATAGAGGACGTTTCTGAGTTGCTTTTAGAACCTGGCATAATAGCTTTAGGCTCTAAAAGGTTCTATACTGGTGGAACCGCTAGAGGGCGAAGCTGGAGTTTATTTCTTATGGTTTTATAGTGAGTTTAATACATAGGTTGCCACCACCAATTGGCGAGTCCCATTTAGGAGGTCTAAGGGGTATATAAGGGTAATGGGAACATGCTAGCAACCAAACATTGAAACTAATGGTTTTAAGGAAAGGCGCTGGCAACCTTTTAGCTTCTGCTATAAATAAAGAAATGTTACTTGGGAGGGCTTTACTTTTCGATTCTTTGAACATGTATTTATGCTAAAACGTATTTGGGTTTGGTAAATAAATATTGTGTGATGTAAAACTATCAACTACACATAACAGCAGAAAAGAGAGCAATAATTGCAAGTTCGAAATTAACAAATCTAGTGACTCGTGGAAGCCTATCATCCTGATTGAGCAAGGATTATAGCACTCTATATTAAAAAGACAAGCCACCAATCACTTTGTAAAGCACTTTACTGATTGCTAATAATTATTTGTTTAAAGTTTAGGTGCGTTTATAATGCAGAATAAAGAAATTTTCAGGCAACCAAGCACGGACATACCAAACATATGGAAAACACTCCTTAAGGAAAACAGAAGTCTTAGGATTAAAAATGGGGCGAGCCGTCACAACGATTATAAACACACAGGATTGCTTATTTCCATTTAACTCTATGTTAGCGTCGCTCAGCGAGACGAACAGTGTCTGCTACATCACCAGCGGACCAGTTGCTTTGTTTGTATTAAGAGTTCGTGTGATTTTAAGGTGTTTTAGACGTTTTTACCTCCTTTTTTTAAGTTTTTTCATTTATTTGACGGTGTGGTTGACAATTTAGGAGGTAAATCGGAGAGCACGGCAGTCCCTCGCCAAGTTCACGCGCCGTACCATCTTTTCTTGAAACATTTCAGCCGATATTTGACCTATCTAAAACTCTACTTCGGAATGAGCTACGAATCTCAAACTTGGCACAGTCGTAGATCTCCATGGAGTTAACAATCCCTTCATGTTTAGTTTCATGGAATTCCCAAAAGTACTGAAGTAGTTACGAAATTTCAAAAAACGTCGTAATTGTCACTCACTCACTCATGTATAGATCATCAAAATTCTACTGTACTTCCAGACATGCTACAAAGCTGAAATTTGGCACACTGATAGAAATTATGACCAAACCCCTGGAAAAAATCAAAAAACCCCAAAATTCTAATTTACTTCCCTCCCCTATACATGTAAAGTTATGTAAAAGTAACATTGCTCACTTCCAGATATGGCAGACTGATAGGAACTATGATAAAACTATAGAAAAAAATTTTAAAACCCCAAAATTATAATTTACTTTCCTCCCCTATAAATGTAAAGTAATGTAAAAGTTACATTGCCCACTTCCGAACACGCTAGAGAGCTGAGCTTTAAAAGGCCGATAGGAACACAAATTAAAACACCCCAAAATTCTAATTTACTTCCCTCCCCTATAAATGTAAAGTTGTGTAAAAGTAACATTGTCCACTTCCAGAAACGCTTGAGAGCTGAGATTTAGAAGGCCGATAGGAACTATGATAAAACTATAAGAGAAAATTAAAAAACCCCAAAGTTTAATTAACTTCCCTCCCCTATAAATGTAAAGTTATGTAAATTAGCATTGTCCACTTCCAGAAACGCTAGAGAGCTGAGCTTTGGAAGATTGAGAGGAACTATGATAAAACTATAGGAAAAAATTTAAAAACACTAAGATTTTAATTTACTTTCTTTCCCTATAAATGTGAAAATCTATTGATTTAAAGCATAAGAAGTTAAAAAACACATCTTATTTGGCTGTTTTCTCCAAAAAGTGACTGGTTTTTGATATAATAATATAATAAATATTGCAATTTTAGATCTGAAGTATCAAATAAATACCTTTTTGTTACTACATAATATAAGTGTATTTTATTATATCCGCAACAAAAACAATAAATTATACATCTAATGATTTAAATTGATTAAACTTTTAGAAAAAAGCCTACTTTTATTCTAAAACTTTCAACTATTTAAAAAAGAAACTCCAACATATCGTCTGGTAGGAAAATTCAGCTCTCAAAGCAAACTCTTGATTTATCAAATCACTTGTTTTGAATGAATGAAATTATTAATTATATTTACTATCACGAATAAAAAATTAAGCAAATAAGCAAGAAAAAAGCGGGAAAAACTCACAATTGCAACGTGTATTAAATGAAGCGCGCTGAAAAGAGGTCCACTAGTGACGTAAGCAAGGCGCCGCCTACCGCTGAAAGATTCGAGGTAATAAGCAATCCTGTGTGTTTATAATCGTTGGGTCCGTCACACCTGACTGCACACGAAATAGTATAAGTAGTAGCCTACAGACTAGATTGTTTGTTTACACTTGAAAACGGTTAGAGATACTTACTAACCGAAACGTCGTGTTTAAAATAAATAAAGAAAATGGAAGTCCGAAATTTTATTTCTACTTGGGAATTGATCAAAAAAAAAGAATATGAAATGCTTCTAGAAAGTGGATTTTCCGAAATCTTGCCTTAACTAATCAAAGAAAATTACTTTTGAAATTTTTCTATCTTTTAATCACCCTGGCTATTCTATGTGGGAAACGACCGGACAGTTAGAGATCTTAAATTTAAATTAATTACAAACACAAGAAATGTCTGAAGCAAGAGAGCTTTAGCCATTTGTAGCTTGAGGCTAGTATCCAGCTGAAAGGCTTTATTCTAGACACCAGTGGATTAAATGAAAAATTTTCAAAGGAACTCTTGCGTGGCATTAACGCGTTTTGCTATTACAGCAGCTTTAATTGATGATAGCCATCGCCCACACCTGCAGCCTACACAAACATGCTACCTATATTACAAATAAATGTGCTAAAAAAAGAAACAAAATAAATACTTAGAATTGTATTCTAAAAAATCAACTTATTTAATTTTTATTAAAACAAGTTATGTTTGTTTTTTTTTCTATTAACATACAAGATATGCTATCTAATGGAATATGTTTTTTACCCAACTGCAGCACGGCGAAAGCAAGGGTAATGTGTTTCGATTGTTGTATGTATAGTTCAATGAATAGAGGCCAAAATAGGGGGGTTACCCTACAAAAGGTCCGGTAGTTCTGAATTTTGGATATGTTATTAAGGTCGAAAGGGTAGTTAAAAATCTGAGTTTTCGTCACCCCCACCCCTGTGCTCCCTCCGCCATCTTGAAAAAACCATCAAAAATTGGCACTTTTTATAGTTTTTTGCCTTTAATTTCGTTCCAGCACACTAAATCACAAAAAGCGTTATATCAGATTTTTTAGAGGATATAATTATCTACAATTGGGTGGTACTATGGTTGTTCTGCGAGTAGTAGTAACGGAGCTAGGTAATTTCTAAAAATGACTAAAATCCGTGCTTGGGCAAATTTTCAGATTTTTTCTACTTTAGACGGCATGAGCTCCGAAATACTTTGTTCTAGGGTAAAAGTTCTAAGAACATATCTTGTAGAGAATTTTATCAGCTACAAAATCCAGTCTTTGAATGTATTTTTAAATATTGTAATGGAGTGGGAGTAACTTTTAACTTAAAGTAAGTAAGTTAGAAAATAATCATTTTTTTAAATGTAGTGCTTTAAACGGCACGTTTTTATTTATTTTTATTTTTTGTATAAATTTAGTGAGGTACAAAAAGGTAAGAGAGCTTAGGGGTCAAACATCTTAAACTAACCACCTCTTCAAAAACCCCCCCAGACACCTCAAAATCTAACATATTTAGGTTTTCTCAAATTTTCTCAAAAAATACGCTTCTAAGAGAAAAATGTGTAATATACTTTATTGTCGACAATGAAATTTCCTGTTGAAAAAGGTACTTTAAGTTAAAGGTTACTCCCACTCCATTACAATATTTAAAATACATTTAAAGAATGGATTTTGTATCTGATAAAATTCTCTACAAGATATGTTCTTAGAACTTTTACCCTAGAACAAAGTATTTCGGAGCTTATGCCGTCTAAAATAGAAAAAATCTGAAAATTTGCCCAAGCACGTGATTTTAGTCATTTTTGGAAATTACCTAGCTCCGTTACTACTGCTCGCAGAACAACCATAGTACCATCCAATTGTAGATAATTATATCCTCTAAAAAATTTCATATAACTCTTTTTGCGATTTAGTGTACTAGAACGAAGTTACAGGCAAAAAATTAAAAGTGCCAATTTTTTATGGGTTTTTCAAGATGGCGGAGGAAGCACAGGGGTGGGGGTGACGAAAACTTAGATTTTTAACTACGCTTTCGACCTTAATAACATATCCAAAATTCAGAACTACCGGACCTTTTGTAGGGTAAAACTCCTCTATTCATTGTACTAGTATGTAAGTAAATATGTTTGTGTCACGCTAGAGGCTAAACGGCTGAACCGATTTTGACAACAAAGGTGTCGTTGAATTGCTACTGATCCCGAAGGTGCTATAGGGTATATTTTTTTAAGCAGAAATCAACATGGTGGTCTTCAGACGCCAATTTGTCACATGATGTAGGCTTTAAGGCATACAAATTGTGTAAATTTCATTTTATTGAAATTCCTTTGATCACCCATTACAAATGTCCTCTAATTTGCTGTAGTTACTTTGTGGTCCTCCCAGCACCCACCCATCTCCCTTCCTGTCATTCCCTTCACCCTATTCAAAAACCCTATTCGCATAATTTTATCAAATATAGAACGGTTTCAAAAATTCTTTCAGCATACGCTTTCAAATATTTTTCCAACATCATTTTACTAGTTCGCCCCCCCCTCTCCCTCTCTCCTATACCTTTCACAAATTTAGAGCGATTTCTAAAATTCTTTCGGCATACGCTTTAAGATTTTTTATGACACCATTTTACTAGTTCTCTCCTCTCTCTCTCCTTCCCCACCTTAGCACATAGTGCTTTTTATAAGGCTAAAAATAAAAAAATAAAAAAAAAACACCCAATTGCTAAATTTACTTGTAAGTACTAGTCACAGTTGGGTACAAAATTACCCAATAACCTGATTCATAATAAATTGGTAATTTTTTTTTTTAAGTCACAAGCTTTTATAAAATGCAATAAGATATCCGTATCAATTAAATATCACTACTTGCAAGAATCAATCTAGCAGAAAAATGCAGAGGTACCAAACCCACCCAACCCGACCCAAGATACCCCAGAATTTCTCTGACATAGGTATAGCAATGGCATAACATTGCGGCACATCAAACATATCTTTGATGACCTGCTATGTTGAATATTCTTTAAGTGTTTAGATCACAAATTTAGATTAACTTATGCTTTGATTTCCGGCCATCGCTTTTATTATTATAATAATATTAGAATGTTAGAAAATTATTTTTTAATTTTTAGTGCATTTAATAAAAGCTTGTTACTTAAAAAAAAATTTTTACCAATTTATTTTCTACTTTTAAGTGTAAGTACTATTAAATGAAAATATTTGTTCAATAACAGAACAGAAGACTTTATTCTAGATTATAATGAAATCGCTGATCGTCAGTTGTTTGGAAACTCATTTTTCTATTGGGGGAAGGAGAGGGTGGGGGTAGAGGTAGAAATATATTTTTTGTTTGGGCTGTATTGCCATCGGACCTTTATGCATATACCAAATTTTATAAAAGGCATTTGAAGTGAAATGTGTCAAACACGATTTTTTTATGGAAGGGGGTGGGGGGTAGGGGTGGGAGGTTCGGTTCGGTTCGGTTCGGTTCGGTTTTTTCATTATTGTCATCGGACCACTATATGTATACCAAATTTCATCCAAATCGGATAATGGGAAGTCTGTCAAAAACGCATTTTTCTATAGATGGGGGTGGGGGTAGGAGTGGTAGGATTTTTTTTCAATGTTGTATTGTCATCGGATCACTATATGTATACCAAATTTCATCCAAATCGGATAACGGGATGTGTGTCAAAAACAAATTTTTCTATGGAAGGGGTTGGGGGTAGGGGTGGGAGGATATTTTTTTCTTCTTGTTCTATTATCATCGGACCACTATGTGTATACCAAATTTTATCCAAATCGGATAACGGGAAGTGTGTTAAAAACATATTTTTCTATAGAAGGGGTGGGGGTAGGCGTGGGAGGACCTTTTTTTCTTGATGTTGTATTGTCATGGGACCACTATGTGTGTACCAAATTTCATCCAAATCGGATAATGGGAAGTGTGTCAAAAACGCTTCACAAGATTAGATAGATAGTTAGATAGTTAGATAGTTAGACAGAACATCTGAAGCTAAATAAAAGCTTGTAATAAAAAAAAAATACAAAACTGTATAATTTCGTAAGTGCGCTTTAAGCATCAAAACTAAAAGTTGAAGCATGTCGTACATTAAAAGTCTATCTATCAATTTTGTACTCAACTGCGACTAGTAGTTACAAGTAAATTTAGCAGTAGAGTGTTTTTTTTATTTAAACATTTTTTTATTACAAAAATTTGTGAGGTGAGTTTAGGTACCCCAAGAGACACGACAAAGCTCATTTAGTAAGATTTGTTAAGATTTTTAAATAATTTATGGTGACATGGGTAAAAAAGGAGCAGCAAAAATATTCAAAAAGGTCACGAGCCACTCTTGTAAATCTATGTGTAGGAAGATTTAACAAAAAATGCGGTTGATTCAACTGGGCACAAAAAATATAAAATATTCACAGTCACTCTTCCAAGTTTTTGACATGTGGATTAATGTCTAAAAAAATAATAAATCCTATAAATACATTTAAGTACTTAATGTATTTTGTTATAAAAACTCTCAAGTGTTAAAAAATTGGAGAATAAACGGGGTAAAATGTAAAAAAATTAGCTATCTATTTGCAGATACGCTTGATAGACTAAAACTCCAAACAGTATGTTAGAAGAAATACTTTCTACCTCTATTTCATACACTTTTAAACCACATGATTGCCTGATATAAAATTTGTTTTTGTAGATTTGATTCAAGCAATTCAGTTTTATTAATAATTTAATAGGGTCAAAATGTCATTAAAGATCTCTTTACGTAAATTTAATATACAGCATGAGCTTTTTTCTTAATCTGGTAAGTAACTGGAAATCTTTTAGGTATTACTGAAGTTTTTTCCTTTTAGGGAAATAATGGATTATTGTTTAAAAATGCACCCTTTTTGCCGAACAAAAATGAATAATGAATATTAATCAATCAAAAAGTTCCTGAAGAGGGATTCAGTGTTGAAAAAACAACTTAATTTCAACGATTTTATTCAGCTAAATGGAGTTTTAATTACCAGGGACAAATAGGGAATTTCGGATGTAAAAAGATTGATTATGATAAACTTAGTTGAAACAAACAAAACGTAAGGAAATAAAAATAGTTTGATTTTTGCGATGCGACAAAATATGTATAAGAAATATTTTGGAAGAAGCATTAAATATTGTATTCATAAGCCAGACAGAAAAATAATATACAGTTGGTGCTAAGCAGGTGACTAAGGACACGTTTACGTAACGCAAAAATTCAGGAATTTTGACCCCCCCTCCACCTGCCTAACGCATTTTCAAGAAAAAACACATGAAATCTTTGAAAATGTTAACTAGCGTTTAAAAGATGTGATTTTAATATACTGTACATTCTGAAGATGGAACAGTCATCTCCAAAAATAATGTCGCATATTGTTTTTTTCCTTTTAAAAAATAACTTGAAAAATTGATATTTTGAGAGTGTGTACGTAATTAGTTTAAAGCTTTTTTTATTCAACATAATTTTTTAATAAAAATTTAAATAAATGTATTAATCTTGCTATACTATATATCAAGATAGATCAATCACTATGAAACTTTGCAAGGTTTTTTTTACCATGCACTGATATTCTTTATGGTAGTCTTATATTCACTATTTTCACATACATAATTCAAAACGGACTGATTTTTATCCTGTGAAACCGGTGTCTTGTGCCATACGTTAAATAAATTACGTCGGCCAATCCCATGCGCAACTCTGAAACAATAAATCATAGCTAATACTCCGGCAAGAACCGGCAGCTGAATGTAGCACAAATACAACCTTTGATACATGATTGAAATAATGAAGTCACAAAGGAAATTTTTCAGTCCAATATACCTATATAATATACATTTGAAAAATTATAATAATTCAATACACAACTTTTATCCAATTTTTTTAATAAGCAAATTGAAACTTTGCAAATGGTTTGATATTATAAGTAATACACGTATATTTATAATATACGTGAAGAAATCACCATTTATAAACTCTGGTTTACCAATTTGAAGCACTTTTGAACATCGCCTTTCCGCGCAGAATAAGTGACAACGACTTAGTTGATCGATTTCCTTCTTTGGGGTTTACTAATAAGGTAA
The DNA here is from genome assembly GCA_963576565.1 of Aspidapion aeneum. Classification (NCBI taxonomy): domain Eukaryota; kingdom Metazoa; phylum Arthropoda; class Insecta; order Coleoptera; family Brentidae; genus Aspidapion; species Aspidapion aeneum. The sequence goes on from OY755040.1 coordinate 135,750,645, forward strand.
TTGGGCACTTTTTTAAGACTTAGTGGTTATGATAAATAGTTCGATATTGAGGTTTTCATCATCTAAATTAGACAAGCTGACCTCCGTTCTATAAAGGATCAGGCACACCTCTTATGGGATTTCTGTAATCCGTCAAACTTCATGAAATTTTGGTATGTTATAGACTGAACCTTTCTTATCAAAAGTTGTCATGGGCCCAACTCAAACTAATGACCAGTTTTTGAAATATAGGATGTTGAAAGTGATAATGTCTAAGAAGCATAATAGCTCTTTAGACGGGTTTTCCAAACTTATATGCACTGTTAGTATTACATATATTTACGATTTATTTATTATTTTCAATCTGTACCTTCAAAATCTTCTTTACAGGGTGTTTAAGTAAATATTAGTCGAATTTTTTCATGAGAAACAAGCTTTAGTATGTTGTAGATTAAACCTTGCTCATCAAAATCTCTTATGGGTCCAACTTAAATGTGTGACCAGTTTTTGAAACACAGGGTGTTGAAAGTGATATTGTCCAAGAAGCAGAATAGCTCTTTAGACGGGTTTTCCAAACATATACGCAATGTTAGTATTACATATATTTCCGATTTATTTATTATTTTTAATCTGTACCTTTAAAGCATTATCTACAGGGTATTTAAGGAAATATTATTAGCCGAAAGTGTTAATAAGAAACAAGCGTTAGTGTGTTTTAGATTAAATCTTTTTTACCGAAAGTTCTTATGGGCCCAATTTAAATTAATTACCAGTTTTTAAAATACAGGGCGTTGAAAGTGATAATGACCAAGAAGCATTATAGCTGCTTAGACAGGTTTTCAAACAAGAAATGATTAAAAAGTAATTGTATTACGTTATTTAAAATTTTTCAACAGGTATTTTAGTAGAGGATTTTAAAAAAAAGTCCCTTTTTCTTAACAATTAGTCCCTTTTCACTTTTTTTGCAGCACAATTTTGCTAAAAGCCCTGTGTTAATAGTAAGATGCTCAATAATATATACAATACATAGTTTTTGTAATTGGTATTTAAAAAATGATATTTGCCGAAGCACCCTGTATCAAATACTTAATAAGTTCAACTTTATCATTAAAAGAAGAATTAGAAAACTAATAAATACTCTATATGTAACAGTAACATTGTGTATATGTTTGGAAAACACATCTAAAGAGCTATTATGCTTCTTGAACATTATCACCCTCAACACTCTGTATTTCAAAAACTGGAAATTAATTTAAATTGGGCCCATGAGAACTTCTGATGAGCATGGTTTAACCTACAGCACATTAAAGCTTGTTTCTCAATAAAAGATTCAACTGATATTTACTTAAACACCCTGTAGATAATGTTTTAAAGGTACAGATAAAAAATTATAAATAAATCGTAAATATATGTAATAAAAACATTCCGCTTATGTTTGGAAAACTCGTCTAAATGGTTCTTGGATATTATCACTTTCAACACCCTGTATTTCAAAAACTGGTCATTAATTTAAGTTGGGCCCATGAGAACTTTTGATAAGAAAGGTTCAGTCTACAACATACCAAAATTTCATGAAGTTTGACGGATTACAGAAATCCCAAAAGAGGTGTGCCTGATCCTTTAGTTTTGTTTTCTTTATAATAAATATCAATAATCACAATTATATTTATTAGCTGTACCTACATAGCCAATACAGCTAACCGGTGCGGTAGCTGAATGAATAAAACCATTAACTAATTACGTAGCTTTTCTCTCTGGAAGCAGCCTCAAGGTTTTAAGCCAAGCAGGATCGAGTATTGCGTTAATTAAAAATATATGCCTGTAATATCTGTTTCATACTTTTTTAAACAACTATCACAAATTGTTCCATTAAAATCAATAAAAACAGTTTATTTTGGTTTTGTCCAATCCCTTCTTTTTTGCCTGCGGAGGAGCCTATGAAACCACTACAAATTGCCCCAAAAAAAAATTATAAAATTCGTTTGCGAACTCTCGCCAAGACACTGAACACAAGAACTTTTATTATACAAATATAGGGTGTCCCATTTAAAACTTTCCACTCGGGATTTATCGAGAACTGCTAAAAATTAATTGAATGTCGTTAATAAAACTTAACCTCTTAACTTCAATCTTTACCTGACCTCAATTCAAAACGTCAATGCTATAGTTTTTTAGCTACAGTGAATTTTTTAAGTTAACAAATCAGTCGAAAAATTGAATTAAGCCGAGAACATTTTCGGGCTGTAGTTTTTTACAACTTTCTCGAAAAAAATTATCTCAAGAATACGTTGCCGATTTCTGTTTTCGGTAATGAAGCGCCGCAGCCAACGATAAAGACCGGCCAGGGCGCGTTATAAGCAAGTCGGCGGTCACGTGATCTTAGGAGTCCCAGGATTCTTATTGTATTGCTTAATATATTATATGTTTTTACACAATTTAAATAAATTAACAAAAAAATTTTGTTCTTTTATAAGCAAAAATTGAAAAAAATATTTTGCTGATATATGTGTTTATTATGGATAAAAGAACTGAATCTTTAAAATAAAAAATTATACAAAATTTGCACTCTAATATCTTCAGGTACATATATTAGGTACATAATATCGTTAGTAACTTCAAATCTATACAAGTCTTTCAAAATTGGACATATCAAACCTAAGCTTTTAGTTTTTTAATTTTTCTTTGACTGTCATCATCTTTGAGTTCTTATTCAAAGATTTATTAGCAGACACTAAATCATTGTGCTTTTTAATAAAATTATTTTAAAAAACTTTACATGCCCTTAAACTAATTTTTTCAAGCTTTGACAATAGTTTTTCTCTACAAAAATACTCGCTAGAGTTATCTGAAGAAAATTTTTTAATATAAAACATTTCACAATAATTTATTAAAAAGAAACAAGTGATTTTGTGAATAAGTGAGATGGTTTTCCCATTCAATGAACTGAATGTAGTGGTCGTCAATAATTTTTTGAAAAATTACCCAGCACAAAGTTTAATATCTATTTCAATAAAGTGTAAGTTAACTACCGACTCATGTTATTTTAAAAGCTGTATCTTACTTTTTAAATATTTCAAACTACCAGAGAGATTACTATCTGTTAACAATATTTTACAAATCAGTTTTTTAATATTGCGAGGGTGCGGAAGACATATTACCTTAGAATTGTAAATTGACGTGTATGCACTGGATAACTGGATAAACAAAGATGAAGCCAACATTAAAGTGTATCCACCATATCTTCGATTCTCGATTAGGTTTCAGTTTTATAGTTGGACCGACAAGGAACAACACTAATTACACGTTCGCGGCATTGTTTATCTTATACGTATTTTCTTTATAATTTAGTCATTAGCCATTAATTATTTTAACGCAGCCCACTACAGTCTTTTTCGTGGGCTGCATTACTTTAATAACTTTGATAAAATTCACATAAAATTCGTGCCCGAATTAAAAAAAATGACGTAAACAAACATACCAAAACTGAACACACACATGTTTTATAATGACAGCGGGCCGTGAGGCGTTTTTTTGTGGGACTCCTACGGTCACGTGATATTTCCGCGCCCGGGCCGATCTTTCTCGTGGGCTGCGTGAAGCACCACATCAGTCAACAGTTTTTCGTTGCTATGGAGTATTCAAGCGTGGACGGATTAGCTTTAGCGACCATCCAAGGCCAGATGTACCAAAAAAGGCTGTCCCACGGAAGTTCGACATATCGCGAGATGGAGGCTTCGTTGTGGATTTCAATTCAAAAAATTTTGCATAAAGAATTAAGGATAAGAAAATTAGTTTCTCACTGGATACCGCATCTGTTAACCAAAGAATAGAAAGAATAGGGTCAATTGGTGTCAGAAAACTCTATACAACTTGAGGCAGAAAACTCCAAAAACGTGTACAGAATTGTCAGTTTTGACTCATATAAACCCGAAAATAAACGTCTGTCGTTTGTTTGGGTATTCTAAAATGAAGAAAAGTCAACAAAAGATTCGTTTCTCAAAGTGTATCCAAAATAGGTGGTCGCGACATTTTTCTCAAAAGCAGGTCATGTAGCAACAATTCCTCTGGAAGATCAAAGAACTGTTAGTGCCAATTGGTACATCACCATTTGTTTGCCGAAAGTCATCGCTGAGCTTCAAAAAACGAACCCCGAACGACCAATCATCCTCCACCACGACAATGGAAGTTCGCACAAAGCACAAAAAATCATTAAATCATTAACCCAACAAAACGTCGAATTGTTGGACCATCCAACATACAGTCCCATCGATTTCTATACTTTGTTGACGCCTTCAGGAATGTAATTTTGAGAGTACCAACAAACGAGTGTAACAGCTTTGACAACTGATTTGAGCGCATGCAAAATGCTTTCATTTCCTTGGAGAATACTTTGAGAAACAACAAAATCTTTAAAAAATATAAACTGTTTTATTCCTGCTGTATATGCTAGGACCGAACTGAACCCTCGTTTTATACAATTTAACTTTCAGCGTACATGGTCAGGTCTTGAGTTATTTATTACGTACGAAGTACGAACGGTAATTGGCCTGGGTCTGCTATAATATTTTAAACAGGGATGAAAGGTACTGAATTGTTTGGATTTTCTTTTATTTCATATAAAATGGATTGTTTAATTTCAAATTAATTTAAAACTTGGAACAAGTCCTTAAAGTATGGAAGAGAAAATGCCAAAACGGGGAATTCCGTTGGGCGAAACCACCTTCTATACTTTATGTTTCGCCGATAATCAGATAGTAGTGGCTCAGGATTATGACGACCTCGAATATATGACACGAAAACTAATAGAATAGTACAACAAGTGGGGACTAGAGGTTAATCTCAATAAGACAGAGTATATGTGTATCAGTGGAATGAAACAGGATCTAATCTTAAATACCGGGCAGCGAATTTAGGCCTGTGATGAGTATAAATACTTAGGTCTAAAAATTACAGCTGATGGAACACAAGACAAAGCTATAAAAGATCGAAACGTACAAGGAAGAAAAGCAATAACTTTATTAAATGGAATAATTTGGGACCAAAGTATATCAAGACATAACAAAAAGCTTATATATAACACCATTGTAAAAAGTATTATTACATACGGCTCAGAAGTATGGCCAATTAAGGATAGAACAGAAGAAATGCTTTCCGGTACGGAGATAGACTATTGGAGAAGAGCAGCAGGGAAATCAAAAAGAGAAAGAGTTGCAAATCAAAGAATAAGAGAAATTATGACAGTGGGTGAACGTACTTTAGTGGATGATATAAGAACAAAACAACTGGTATGGTACGGACATGTACAAAGAATGAATGATGAAAGACTACCTTAACAAATACTACAATGGAAACCAACTGGCCGAAGAAAACGAGGACGGCCAAGGAGAAGCTGGAGAGAAGGAATAGACAGTGAAATAAGAATAAGAGGCCTAGATGATGAATTATAGGCAAACAGAAACGAGTGGAGATTGGGTATCGGAAGACGTAGAACGTTGTGAAACCGATAAATATATAAAAAAATAATTTAAAACTAAAAAGAAAATGTTAAATTTTTAATGTCTTGAAAAAATCTTACTATTACACTACTTAGTATTGTTTTACCAAGGTTCGTACATTAATTTAGTTTTTTAGTTGATATAATTTACCATTTTGGTAATTTTCTTTTAAAAGCTATTGCGTTAGTTAAAGTATAATTTTAAGACAACGTCAGCCCTTTCTAATTTCCGTTTTGTTTTTCAAATGTTCATATTTTTTTCGAGGAAATTCCCTTTTGGTTTTTAAAATTATTTTTATGTTTCATGAACTGTCAACATATTTTCTCCTTAATGACACAATCCAAGAGCTCTTGTGCCCCTTTTTGCCATTAGGAATCTCTTTTTTTCGATGGGACTATTCGAAATAATTTATTGTTTGCGAAACAGAGAAAGCTGCTATGTGACTGTTTGTTGCACAGATTTAGTAATTCAAGAGATTCAAATGCTTTTTCGTGTTGGTAACCTTTTCTAGACATTCAACTACAATTAAAACCTGTTTATAATTTATCGTTTCTATGTATAAGTTCTGCTGTATAACACAATGTAGCCTCTACAGTAGTTTTGATATATTTTGAGAGTTGATCTTAAAATTTTTCCTTTTCTCTAAAATTGCAATACTCTCAGTAAGAGAATCTCAGATGAGATCTGAATTCTTGTTTCCTTTTAATATTTCTATACGACGTGTGACAATAAAATTATAAGACTTGTAAAAAATCTACTTTATTTAAATAATAATACAACTTAATGATGTTACCCATCAATGTTGTCCCCTTCTCTATCGACGCAGCGTTGCATGAGTTTTATTCCAATGTTGGAAGCAATTTTAGAAATCATCAGAAGAGAGGCTGTTAAGAAGTCTTGCCGTTTTTTCCTTAACATGTTCTAATATTTCAAAACAGGTTCCTTTTAACGATTTTTTCACTTTCGGAAACAGGCTGAGGTCGCAAGGGGCCAAGTCTGTTGAATATGGTGGGTGGTTAACGACGGGGATCTTCTTATTAGTTTAAAACTGCTTAATGGATAGGGCATTGTGGGTCGGTGCATTGTCCTGGTAGAGCAGCCTTGCGTTGTTATTCCACAAATCTGGACGTTTTTTCCTTACATGTTGTCTTAGCTACATAAATACTTCCAAATATAAATTTTGGTTCACTGTTTGACCCTCACGCGCCCATTTAATAAGAATAACACCCCTAATATAATAACCTGTTAGTATGGGGGCCAGTCTTAAAATTTAATTGTGACACTTTGTAAATTCTTCTGCTCTATTTTTGTGCTGTGCTCTCATTTCCTCTGCATATCTCTTTTTTGTCTTATTGTCTGACTGCTTGCACTTGCATTATGCTCGATTTGGTTTAATATCTTGCATAAAGCACTGTTCTTAGGCTTTTCTATTTTCTTTACTGTTACTTTTCTACAATCTTTATCATAACATCCTATATTTTTTTTAATACGAGAATTATTACAAACAATTTTAGATCTTCAAAAAAGAAAATATTTTCGGTTCCTTTTTTTAAATAATTTTCTAATGTGGTCTTTTCTAAGCACCACCGCCGTTGCGCTATCATAAAAATTGTTCAGGAAGGGTTATGCTTAATGAATATGCAGCGATAATGGCTCTAATTTCCTTATCGCCTGAGAAGCTCTTAACTCGCAACGGGACAGGTTTTCTGGGTCAATCATTAGAACAAAAACTACTTGGATTTAGGCCCCAATCAAACGCACCCACCGCCTTTGCCGTATCATAAAAATTGTTTACCAACGGAGTTCCGTAATGAATATGTTGCGACAATGGCTTTGATTTCCTTGTCGCCTTATCGCCTGAGTCTTGTGAAAGTATTGGATATTCTTATCATTGCTTCATTGTCACTGTTGGATCATAGAAAGTGCATGTAATTGAGTCACTACTTTCTTGATTTACTTACTTCACGGACCGTCAAGAATAAAGGTGAGGTGGTGAGCGAAATCTTCACTCTTAAGTCCACCGGTGATCTTTTGCTACGGGGAAATGAATCCACGCGATTCTGTCTGACTTTACCATGTGGTGGTTTTGGTGGTCAGTTTTGTTTTCGAGAGAAGTGTTTTGATTGTTTCAATTTTTTTATAAAAATGGGTAAAAACTTAATAATAACACTTTAAAAAAAAGCTCGCCAAAACAAAAGTGACAGGCAAAAGTAAGGTGATAAACACCACAAAAATTCCCGTGAATTTATTTTCCTCTGGAAAAAGGTGATAAACATAACTTTACCTCCCGGCCATCAAGAATAGCGTCTTGAGATTTGTTGAGCCCTCATCTCACCTCACTTCACGGACAGTCAAGAATAAACGTCTAGGTGGAATTATTATTAACAGTTTTAAATAGAAAAGAGAGATGGGCTAGTTCTGGAGGTAGTAGTCGTAGTATTATAGTAGTAGGGAGATCATTTTTGGTCTAGCGACTAGGCACACGGCGCGCCCTTTTCGCAAACCCCGATTTGTCGGTACACTATATAGCAAACTGGTGCACGTGCCCCTTAGGATGTAAGTTTTCATTCTCTAAGAGGAGTTAATTTCGCCTTACACCTCTTTGTCAAGGGCAGGGATCTTTTTACTACTCTTTACTCTCTCCAATATTTAAACTCTCCTCGATTTTATAATAGGACAGTCAACGGTCTTTAGTTATCAGTTTTATATCCGCAGTTTTTTAAAATTATGAGATAGTTGTACTCGAAAGCGGCGTATCTAGACATTTTCAGCATGAAATTCGTATTTTTTTAAATTACTTAAAAGTCGTCGTTCATTGTTTCATATTATTAGTTTGTTTTACCCTTAGGTAGGTATTTATTTGACTTAATTTTTCATAGGGATATGTTTTGTTTTATTCACTATTATTCTCATATTAATGGCAGTCTTTTCCAAATATAAACTCTATGTCCTGTCGTTTTCCTGCGATTGTTTGCTGCGAATGGGATGTGTCATAGAGAAAAAGATAAAGCGACTGCAACTTTTCTTTTTTCCAATTTAAAGGCATCGTGGATAGACATAAGGGTAGATCGCTTAAAGTAAAATGGTGGATTTTTAGAGCCAAATGGAAATATTTTGTTGATGCTTAACGGAAAGCGCAAAAAATACCGTTATCAGGCTTTTACTGTTTACTATTATACACGCGTTCAATTCTCATAAATAATATTCCGAGTGCATAGCAAATTGTCGATATTCTTTTTTTCAATAAACGAGAGAACGGACTATTTTCCAAAGAAAATATTGTATGATTTGCTTTTATATTTTTAAGACCTTTACGACTTGCAATCTGGTAAGATGTTTTTTTCAGTCTCCCGAAATAATACTCTACATAAATAAATCAGCGAAAACAAAAAAAAGCGACAAAAGCCTGAAACTCGTTTCCTATTGGTCCAAATCTGTCAGTTTCATTTTATTGGTTAATATTTTCTAAAGGCAATAGTTCGTCAAATTACGTGGCGTCTGCGGCTACATTTACACAGATAGTTTTATCATCAAATTAGCTGACTTTTTAAATTGTGTATTGCTTTGATAGAAACACACCGGTGTCCGCGGTTGACTCTACCCCTTTGAAGCTTCCGAACCGATGCCGTGGAGACGGTGATAGCATGGACCTGTGACGAAATGGCTTTCTTCTTCTTCTCTGTCGTTTCACGTATTTTTTCATTCCTTTTAATTTCTATCTTGTTGTCAGTTCGATTAATTGTATTTAGGCAAGCCACACTGAGGATGGAAATACCTTTTTCCAAAACACTGGTGTCCGTAGTTGACATTACCACTCTGAAGTTGCCTTCTATACTATGTTAACTCATTGTTTTCGGTTCCGAACTGACGCCGTGATAGCATGGTCTGGTTGAACTGTGACCAAATCTCTTTCGTTTTTAAATACCACGCCATGGACTTGGTTTACTTTTTTCGGAATCGACAACACTACAGTTCGTTTAAATTATTTTTGTCTATTTTACCTTATTTTTTTTTATTTTTGACAAAGTTACGATTTGACATTTTTTAGACTATTCTACGTTTCGGCAAAAGTTTTTCAGTCGCCTTTTAAGACCGTACTAGCTTATTTGTTACTCTCCTGACCACTTTACGTCAGTTTGGGTGACAGCTAACTTCCACGTCCTCGCAAAAGTCCTGCATGGAACCGTTCTATTGGTCAATTATTGCAAACCCCGAAAAGACTTCGATTCGTGCAGAGTCAGCGTTAACATAGTTTTTGGACTAGGAACCCAGAGCAATGGACCCATTACGATTTTTGCGTAATTGTGTAAACTAAATTGTTACAATCGAAAATTCCACATGTAATTTATAACGTTGAAGGAATATTTAATATCTTTTTGGAATAATTATTGTCACAATATAAGGCACATTATATTTTAAAATAAATTAAAAATGCTCTACTGACCTTGTTCTTTTCTGGACTCTATAACTGATCGACGCGTAGCCGGCACCAGATACAACGTTAAAAACAAGAATGTTGACTGATAAGCACACCTACTACAGTTATTATTTGCGCAAGTTTATGAGGGACCGTACCTTGTTGTTAGATGCTTGGTGGTAAGTAATCTGAAGATGTAACTTGTTACCCACTCTAAACACCAACTGCAGAATCAGATCGTCAGTAGATCGTCATTGTCGCTGATAAATGCCTGATTAGTCAAACTGTTAAGGCCACACTACTACGAGTGTACTTAAACGGTTACCGACAAAAATCAAGCCTACCCTAAAATTTTGTAGCGACTGTCCCAAAACTACGCTTTTACTCCTATACCTCTGTTTTGCAACAATTTTACCTTGTCGTTTTTAAACTTAGATTAAAAACGACAGAAAACAACGAAATAAGTGGGGACTTTAATGTAAAAAATCCGTCACCAATACAGCTTTTCTTTAGATAGACACGGCATTAATTTTGTTCCATCCTTTGAGACGTTTGAAATGAAAGACGGACACTTTCAACAATTGTTTTCGTTTTCGTTTTTTACCGTGATGAAGCGACAGACGCGATTTCCCGGCCATGATGCCGACGACTCATGAAAAATGAGAGTTTTGGGAAACAATTTGAATTCAGAGTAGCCATTTATTCACATGACAACCGATTGTTGATATGGGTTAAAGTTATTATTTGACATTCCTAATGTCGTATCCAACGATTTTTTTTCGATCAATGTGTACTACGAGATCCGTTTTTGAAGATATCAGCGTCCTAAAATGCTACAACTGTGCACAAAGGTGGCAATTGTCAAGACAAATCTACTTGTAAAAAATGCTCTGGCGATCATGACTTCAAAGACTGCAATACCGCACTAAATATGAGGTAAACCATGATTCTGGTGATTGAAACTTCCTAAGCAATAAATACTCTTATTCAAAATTAACTATGGCTAGCCAACACATACAATTTTTAGAGACTATTTAAGAAGAGGCAAATAAAAGTCTTAGGGTGAATCCGATTGTAGTAACGGAGTTTGTTCAGAAAAAACATTTTTTAACGGGTGATGATGATGATTCATATGTGAGTGGACTTTGCACACTAGATGTCTGACGGTTTCATCATCCTCCAGACAGGGTCTTGATTCGGTCTCTTCTGTTAGTCCCATTCTGTGCATGGGTACTCTCAGTCGGCAGTGACCCGTAAAAAGACCTGTCCTGTCTGGTAAATCCAATGATGTTCCTTGCTTTCTTTCTACAAGGTTCTTTAATGAACTCTTTAGAGTGACCCAGCTCTGGTATATTTATCCAGTATTGTTAGAAGCTATTCTCCATCCATTTTAATATGGTTGAATTAGCAGGATTGTATGATATTCCCCAGGGCTGGTTCGGGACCGAAAAATTTGGCAGATGCCACTTCCTTCGCTGCTTGGTCTTCGGCCTCATTTCCGTTTACCTTACCTTATTATGTATATTGATTTGGCTCATTTTTAACATCTTAGTTTGAGACCATGCGGTAGGGATTCCCAGAAAATTATAATCTAAATCGAATTTTTTTTTCATTATTATATCTTACTGGCGTTTATCCGTGAACACACTGTAGATTGTCAAAAAACTTGATGATTACTATAGGAAAACCCTGACTTTTTCTTATTGGTGGCAAAGCTGATCCTGATGTGTTTGAAACCCCAGTTGCTGACGATATTTCACGCTTAGTCGCCTGAAAACTGGCACTATTTAGTGTCATTTTTCAGCGATTTCGTTGCGGATTATTCGCCGTCCCGGATATTCATATTTATGCTATGAAAATCGTCGATGCGTTGCGCCTACTGATAAGGTTTCATATAAACTCGGTAAAAATCTCACTCGGAGTAAATTTATACAGGATGTTTTAACAAAAAGTTCTTGGGATAAATTAGTAGTCTAATAATTACGAAAGTAGACATGTTGCAAAGGTTACATAACATTTCAATATTAATAAATCAAAAATATATCTAAACGTGATCTTGAGAGAAAATAGTCTAATCTCCTTTTAATATGGTTACGTTGGTCCTAATAAGTGTTGACGGTTAACTGTTCCTTATGGGACTCCTCGGAACACTGCTTGGTCAATGTGACACCCTTACACAGTTATTCAGAGCGTTTGATAATGATGACAAACTGCTATATACAGGGTGTCCCAAATAAAAGCAACTAATGACTAACGACTAATGACTAATGACAAAGTTTTGACAGATAGTTACATAGGTATGACAACAAACGCAACTACCGCTTTTGTTTCACAGCCAACCAAGTTTTTTAATAAATTCACATTTTCCGTCATTCAAAGATAGGCTTATTATACATGGTTGAAAAGCTCTTTTTTTGCTCTATTTACTGACGTATAAATTCAATATGGCGGTCATAAGAAATAACAAAGTTGGCTATGGTTTCAAAAAAACTAGAAGGCCTAGTAAAAATTTGTTATTTTTTGTCCGTAGTTGCTTATACAAAACTACCAAATTTCATTAAATTTGTTTGCAAGATGGCGGAGATGTTTCCTTTTTTCAAAAAAACACAATTTTTAGTTGTTGCTCGATATTTTAGTAACCTATCTTTAATATTGATACAGCACCAGATTGGACTTAGAATAGCGCAACTTTTGTCTCATTTAAACAAACTCGTATTTCTTACCTTTTCTGAAATCCCCATGTATTTGTTTTTATCTGGGACACCCTGTATATCGATCGATGAAAATATTAATTGCAAAGAAAAAGAAACCATCCGAGACCCACGACAGCACTTTTATCTTTCAGGCCAGATCAACGCTAATTAGCATTTTTACCCACCTTTAGATATGAGCGTCAATCAGCGACTACTAAAATAGACGTAGAATGAGAGACAAAACGGTCTGATTAACCTCGCAAGGGTGTTACATTGACTAAGCATTTATTTTTTTTTTAATTTTTTTTTATACTGGATTTTTTTCCATCCATACTAGGATCAATTGCCCAGTTTTTGCCAAAGTTTTTGCGTCGAAAATAGCTTTTTAGACATAACAATACAATCATGCGTTAAGTGGGACTCGAACCCACAAGCTCGCGCAACGCCGTGATCGAGGCAGTCCCGTCGAATATAAGCAGCGCTATTATCCGAAGCAGGACCACGCAGACACGAACACAAGCAGACACGAACACACACTGGGGGAAGTCCGCTGTTTCTGTGGTGAAATCTGAGAAATGAATTTACAAATCTGATAAACTTTACTTGAAAGATACATTGATTGAGCACAGTGGTGGCGCGTGGTAAAAAGCCTTGGGGGTGCACACCAAAAAAAAATAAAAAATTGCGGCGCAGACGAATCGTTTTTTTGGGTGCCACGTTAACTTTTTGGGCCATATCATATAATTTAGAGCAAAGAATTAAAAAATTAGATATTTAGTTAGATATTAGTTACGTAGGTACCTATTATTATTCTTTTTATAAATAAATAATAAATGTATCATACCTAGTTTACATATTTTTTTCTTCTAATGGCAAAGATAAAAATTTAATTCTCTTTAAAGATTGCACGCTAATGCTATCAGAATTAGAAACTTCCGCCATTGTCGTAAATACCAAATCGTCGAAATCAAAACAAACCGCCAGCGCCCGACCGATAATTGTTGTCTAAGCGCACTAATTAAATGTGCCCGTGAGCTGCTCTAACATGCAACGTGACCGTGGACGCGTGGGTCATCACGGGGGTGAGGGCGGCAACGAGCCTAGTTTTTATATAAGCGCGGTGCCGAAGGAAGGTTCAGATTCTATGTACTGTAAAATTAGAATAGAATTTAGTTCCGGTCCAGTTCCATTCACCGCCCAGTGGTTTGAACATGAATACAAACACATACACACCGGGTATTAATTTCTAGATAATATTCCAGTCTTTAGTGAATTCCTTTTGGGGTAATTGTTTGCCCGCAGGTAGAAAAACGATAACTGCAGTGGACTGTATATATTTTAATTAAGGAAAGCGCGAACAAACATAAATATATTGATATGAAATCACGAAATAATTAAGGTCCATAGGTTAATTGTTGGTACCACACAACGGAAATCAGAAACAAAGCACTTACCAGTTTGCAGCCAATTTCTCCACGTTCCAAGGGGCCCCTGTCTGGATCTAATGATGGCACCACGTAGCTGAAGGGCTGAAGTTTCTAGTTCTATGCTTCAGTACACCAAAATCGAGCACTTTCAAGTGTAGAAATTTGTAAATGTTGGAGAAAGTAAATTAACACGCCATTTTTTCGAGGCGGTAGAAAAGGATCTCCCTGATTGTTGGTGCGCATGTCGAAATGCGCGAAAATGTACTCTGTCCGTCATCCAATTGTGTGGTTTTAAATTAAAAACAACCGCGAAATTTAGTGGGAGCTAACAGTAATTATTAATTAAATTAAAGAATGATCAAATTTTAATATTTTTTAAGTAAAATTTGGGAGTGCACTTGCACATGTGCACTTATGGAGAAACAGCCACTGACTGAGCAGTGTTCTGAGGAGTCTCATAAGGGCGAAACAGCTAACTGTCAACACTTATTAGGTGTCCATTAGATCTTGGACCCCTGTAAAGTTAAGCTTTCCAGCTACGCACGTAAAAATTTGACAGAAACAAAAACTAAATTTTACCCGATTAGCCAGGAAAACTTGTTTGATTTTTAAATTTACGGGTACCAAAATTTAAATTTTTTAAATATTTACTTCCCATGATCCACCATAAAATTATAAAATGCATGAATTTTATGCCACCCTGTAGCATCAAATAAAAATCCATGGGTCGGGTGTGCTTATGCGTTCTAATATGAACGCTTTCCCGTCAGTCATGTGAATAAAGTATGGTTTACGAGTTTTAGTTCGGATATCAAAGTATCAGATAGAGCTAAACAGGAGGGATATTCATGGACTTATTGGAGGGTCTTCAATGTACATAAATGTATAAATGTACAGAAGTGGCGGTTAGCACCCTTAAAGGATCTAACCTGGTACCTAGGCACGCCTTTCTGGGCCGGTGGTGCACCACGTACCTACTGTGTTCAAGACTTCAAATTATATTTTAGGCCAGAAACTTAGTCATCATGATACAGAGAGCCACAATGTGCCCGCAATAGCTGCTAGCTCCAAATAGGCCCTCTATATACCCTGCCCCATGTGGTGATTTCATGATTTGGTAGGTCACCGAATCCATTCAGAGAATCACCAGATTAACCCATCCCCTTTACCATAGATGTTATCTGATGTGATCCCAAAGGTAAACCAGTTTAATTTTTTTTCTTTACATACTGGTCAAAGCTTGTCCGTTATCAGACTACCCATTTACCCATGAGTCGAGGCTCCTTTAGTCGCCTCTTACGACAAGCCTAGGGGTTACCTTGATGCTATTGTCATCTCCGGACACCATACGGACACTTCAATGTGTTCATTTAAACTGGTTTATAGTTCTCTAAACAGATCTGTCTGTTTCTAGTAGTAGTAGTTTTTTGGTCCAACTAAACTATACATGCAGCTGTAAGAAGAGAATATATTTTGGTTGGAGCAAAAAACTACTGATTTCCAAATCAGTAGTGTGCATATAAACTAGTGTATACTTCTCTAGACAGAGTTGTCGGTTGCATTCTTTGAGTTATGAAAAATTCTTAAAAATCAGTAGCTTTTTGCTCCAACGAAAATATTTATGCTGCTATAAGAAGACGAGTTTTGTCACATAGGGGCAAACTCTTCCAGATCTGACCAGATCTAATAATTCCTCATAATTTAAAATTTAATGACAAAACGTGGCCCTAATATATCAGGTCTTGTCAAATGATCAAAAAAAAATCACCTTGTTTCGCCATATCTTGTCAATGTCTTAAGGATTCTTCTCATTTCTCAATCTTGTCTTCATAACAACGTCAGAATGAACAAACCCTTAAAATTTTAATAGGATGGGAAAGCAAGTGATCTTTTTCGATAGGTTTATCTATCCAGTGCTGTTTAAAATTTTAGCTCACACTACTACTATATAAGTAGTGTGAGCTATGGTGATCCTAATTTTTTCAAGAAAAAAAAAGTTGCTCCGATTTCAAAAATTTTTATATATCTTTGCGTTTCAGATGATTTTGAAACTTTTTTGTTTTGCTGTCTGTCTGTAACCAGCGGCGTAGCGTGCCCGAAAGGGCGGGGGGGGGGCGACCGCTAAAAAGGGCGCCTCTGAAAACTGCAAAAGACAAAAAAAAAAAAAAGGTCGTCATGTGTGAGGGGGCGGCCGACAGGTCACAAGGGCGCCTCTCACAAATCTTGCGATAAAAAAAAAAAAAGGTCTTTATTTCGTTAGTTTCCTTTGGCGCCCACTCAACTGGCCGTTGCCGGCCCGACTTAATCAAGCTGGGGGCGCTTCGACCACCAATGGGGCGCTACTACCCTCGGGGCGGGAAGGGTGGCGAACCCCTCGCCCCCCCCACGCTACGCCGCTGTCTGTAACGACCAACCCGCATAACTCAAAAACCGCTTGTCCAATTTTAATGAAATTTGGTACCTAAGTTGGGTCTTGGGCCGTGATAGTCCCATTTAAAAATGAACAAAATCCACCGCACGCAAGCCAAATAAAATGGTGGGGGTAGATTCCAAAAATTAGAGTTTAAGTGAAAATATGGCGTGTGTGATATCAAACGAAAGGTAATTGAGTCTGGAGTTAAACAAAATACATTTTAGTTTGTTTTAAAGGGTGGGGGTAGATTTAAAAAATTTGAGTTTAAGTCAAAACATGGCTTGTGTGGTATCAAACGAAAGGTAATTGAGTCTGGAGTTAAATAAAATATATTTCAGTTTTTGATTATATTAGCTCACACTATAACTATAGTACCTAGTGTGAGCTTAGGTGCCCATAAATTGGCAGAGTATTTTAAATCGGTGTAGTTAGTTTTTTTTTAACCGGTTTAGTCTGTATTGAAACATTGAAAGGGAATGCAGGAATATTGTCATTGTTGCTGCAAAATCTCTTTAATTCCAAATGTGGCAAGCAGGTTCAACTTTGCAGTCATTTATTTTAACAGGTTGCAGAAGTCGTAAAAATAAGTAATTTTACCAAAAATCATTTATATAGAAGTTGCAGAATAAAGAAGTTATTAACAATTCGAAAAATGTAAAATTTAAAAACTGTAAGACCTGATTTTTGGAACAATTACTAACTTTTACGAGTTCTACATCCTGTTAAAATAAATGATTCAACTTTGAGACCACCCTGTATAGTATTACTATCCAACTATCCAGGAACCTTAATAATAATATAAATTGATATTAACTAGTGTATAGCTTTTTATAATAAATATAAATAAATCACTCAACTTAAAGAATAGAAGGTCAAAATATGTGAAAAAACTGCTGAACCGAAAATTACGGTCTTTTTGATACTAAAATCCGCACTTCTATAAAGGTCCTAAATAATAATTCGACGATATTTGACGTCCTTATGATTCTTATCGAAACGGAAGAGAGATTTAAGCGAAGAGGGTATAAAAGTTCTGGATATTTATTTGACGTTAATATTATATTTTTGTACCGCGGGGAAATACTTTGCACATATGGATGGATGTAATAATGGTGCCTTTATTACAACAACGCACAAGCAACACTTTTTGTATTTATTATGTAATTTGATTTTGGAGTAGTTTTTTGTAGAGCTTTAAATTACCGTTCCACCGATTAGGTTGCTAGGAGATGCCCTAAGGAATAAAAAATAAACGGGAACACCTTGGTGCAAAATCGTAGGTCGGCCATATTTAAACCGTCATATTTGACAGAGTATGAAGTACAAAAAAAAAACGCTTACATTGTTTAAAATAGAGACCTTTAATTTTTGAAGCATTTTTTCCACATTTGAAACTTTCATGAAAAATGTAAAATTTTAGTGTGTCAGGTCAATTTCGTAGTGTGCATAAATCGAACTTTTTTTAACCTATGGAAAAATTTAAACCAATCTACTGTGAATACAACTCGTCAGTGCACATCTTTTTTGTATCTTATGATTTTTTCCTAAAATCAGCAGTTTCTCTAAAAGACGCGAAAAGAAACATAACTTTTTTATCACTCTACTTCATAAAACGCTGTTAAGACATCCATGCCAATTGCATGGAGATATTGTTTGTCCATTGTCTAGTTCTAACTCACTTGATTCGTTTCCAATACATAAGTACTGTGTCCTGTCCACGCTTACTGTTAATCCCCACTTTTGGTATTCTTCCATTAACTTTCTCATCATATGGAGTATATGATAGTCTTCTTTATCATTAGCTACATTTACTTGGTCATCAGCGAACTGTAGTGTATAGCTACTGCAAAATATATTTTAAAAAGAGTTGGAGAGATACAACATCCCTGTCTTAAGCTTTTTGTTACCAGGAATTCTTTTGAAAGTCGATTTCCAATTTTAATTTTAGATTTAGAATCTTTGTATAGTTCGTTTATCGCGTTTATGTATGCACGATTAATATTAGTTTGCTTTACAACTGTCCATAATTTTTCTACAAAGGTAACATGAGTCTGTATATTTCTGGCACTTCTTTTCTCAATTACTTGTTTAAGACAAAAAACATTATTACTACAAGATCTGCCTGCACGAAACCCACTCTGCTCTTCTTCTTCTTGTTCATGAAAATTATTCTCTATTAGATCTCTAAGAATCTTACCGTACAATCTACTTAGGGTACTGGTTACTGAAATTTCCAGCTTATTTCCTTTTTTATGTATTGCGGATATGAATGCAATTTTCCAATCATCAGGTACTGGATGTCCGTTTATGCATTGATTGTGTAACAAAACGGGATTTGAGCATAAATGGTATTTTTGCCATTTATAAGTTTTTAAAGATTTTTAATTAAATATTGTTTTGACATCAACAGGCATTAATTATATGCAAGACTAGGTTAAGATTAAGTAAAATTTATGGCAACTCCGGCGACTTGTTTTTAGGCATATTTTCAGGTTCGCTGTATTTTAATAAAAGTTGTATTCGGCTAATATGTCCTTTGAGCCACTAACATCAAAATAATTCATATTTTGTAACTGGAAACAAATTTTAAACTATTTTCAATTTAAAAAAAAAACACTGTGTAATTTTACTTTCTAACGGGTTTTTAAGTCTGGCTTGCATTGCTATTTTATCTCTTAGTGGAGCGCTTAAAGCGCAGTCTATCTCTTTCTCGCCAAGGCGAAAGGGAGTAGAATTCTAGCCAATCAACGCCAAGATATTTGTCCCTTCAAGCGCAGGGTCGCTTTAACTGAGACGGGAAACTTCCGAAAGTCGTCAGGGACGTCACTTTTTAGTCGCGCTTTGCTTGGTACGTTACACTTTCATTCACACTTCTTAAGGGGGGTTTTATTTCAACTGGGGAAATTTGTCAATCATTTTAACATTGTATTATCTTTATTATTCATAATTATTTTAGTCTTTTCTTTTGGAGTTTATTGATTTTAAAGTCATTAATTATTACTGTTTCCAGTGTTTTGAAATAATGTGTTTAACTGTTTTATGGCTTTTTTTAACAACAAAATACAAACCATTCGTTGCCCTAAAATCGGCATTTTTAATTAATAACATATCCCAAACCTAAACAGTAATATTAAGTAAATTAAACAGTTGATTGAATAGTTTCACTCATTCAATCAACGTTTAAGATGTTGATAAATATATATATTTACAACAAATATATAAAAGGTTTATAAAACCTAAAAGTTTAAGAAGTGTAAATATTTGAATACAAAAGTTTAGTAGTAGTAAAAAGTCGATATTCAACTAATAAATATAAGAAGTGAAAGTGTGAAGCTACAAGAAAATTGAAAAGGTATGTATGATTATCCTACATTAGTTAAACATTTGAGAAAAACGTTTATAGCATACTTTTCCTCCAAGAACCGTCAAATTCCCTTTCGAAATCGTGTAAATTTAATAACATATAGTAACATTTAATCTTTTTATAATTTATATAAGTTGTAGCCTAAGTTGGTAGCTTACAACATTTAAGCCTTGGCCACTTGAGGTGACAGTACCACTGTCACACACAGAGGCCCCTGTTACAATTGATAATATATGTGAGATTTTCTAGTAGTTTCTCTGATCCATATTTGAGCATTTCAGCGTATATTCCCCCAGGTCCGCAAGCTTTTCCGGATTTAAGCTTTTTAATACTTTTCTTTATCATTTATTTTTCGATGATTACGTCCTCTCCATGTCCTTCTATGTCTCTCCTCGGAGAGGCTGACAGATATTCGGGTATCGTTTCCTGCAGCAGTCCCTTGTAGTGTTCTGTCCATTGTTCTGGTTTGATTATCTGGATGTTTACTTTTTCTTTTGTTGGGTTTTTTACTGTAAAAATGAATTTCCATTCTTCGGAACTCTGCCTACCTCCTACGTGTGTTTATATCGTGGTATTTGCGCTCAAACATTTCTTTTTTTCTGTGCCTATCAAATTTCTTAGTTGTCTTCTGGTCAATTTTGAACACAGGATAAATACATAGCAAAACTCGAAGCCGGTCAAAAATTTGTATAAAATGAAAAGAGGATAAAACAATAGTGGGTGTTTACAATCTATGCATCAAACCTGGACAAAGCAACCTTTACCCTAGGGGAGGAACTTTACCCGGTTAATGTACTTTGTGAAAATCGACACGACAATGATTTACCGGGTTTAATATCTTTCGCCGATCGGTGCTTTTTAAAAATGTTTTTCGTTCGAGAGTGGAAAAATGATATATTGGGGACAACAGGGGACTAAATAATGCCGCAATACTGAACCGATACCCGATGCGTCCGCGTCGGGTGGCCTTTGATACATGGCAATATAGATTTTTTTTTATTTCTATCTTGGTTTTCCATAACATTCCGTCGGTGTCAGCGTTTTTTAACTAAAGCAAATAATACTTCTATGTAATTAAGTTAACAACGAGCGATTAATTGGGTGAACTTTTTAACGAAGAATCCAGTGAGTTAGTACTAGAAAATGGACAAACAATATCTTCATACAATGAGTATGTATACTTGGGTGTCACATTTGATAAGACAGGAACAGACTCTAAAGAATTGGAAAAAAGAATAGTAAAAGCAAAAAAAGTTATTGGATGTCTTAACAGTATTCTATGGAGCAGAGAGGTAAAAAAGAATGTAAAATTTAAGATATATGAAACAATGGCCAAAAGCACGCTGTTGTATGGAATAGAGACTTCGCGTAACAGAAAAATACAAAAAAGACATGGAAAGTATCGAAATGGATGCAATAAGAAGATCAATGAGAATATCTAGAATAGATCACATAAGAAATGAGATCATAAAGAAAGAATGGGAATCGAGGGAAGCATAACGGATGACATCACTAAAAGGCAACTGATAAGGTACGGCCATGTACAACGGATGAACGACGAAAGATTACCAAAGCAGGTCCTAGAATGGCAACCAATAGGGCGCAGAAAAAGAGGGCGTCCTAAACTAGAATGGCAACAGTCAATCCAAAGATCAATGAGTCAAAAGAATCTGACAGAGGATGATTGTCAGGATCGAAGGAGGTGGAGAATAGGCGTCGGACAACGTAGAAAAACGTTCTAAACCGACATAGTATTAGTAATACTTTTTAACGTAAATAATTACAAGCCGGCAGCGGCGCGCGGGGCAAGGCTTCAATTTCACCCGTTTTTCAGCGGTGTATGGGTTGCTGTTCTCGCGCGGGTGCAGGAGAAATGTTTGTTTTATTTCACGTCGGCCATCATCATCGTGCCTAAAGGTTCGTTGCCCTTTCTAGTGTTGCCGGTTCTATCCTTAGTGAAGACGTATGAATATGTTTTAATTTGGAGTTTGTCCGTAGTAAAAAGTCTTGCCGGTCGCATGTCAGTGTTTGTTTTCGTTATCGTTTGTTTATAAAATGGAAGTAAATACCGTCGATTACATAGTTAACTGTGCAAATTTAAATACGTTGACATATGAACTTCAATTACAAATAAAATCTTTAGGGCTACATAGACCGGACCTAGAAATTAACCAAAGTGTAAGTAATGCCGAGGGGTGTTTTATAAAAACTTATAATAGAAAATTTAATTAAAAATTATACGATGCTTAAAACTGGTTGTGCGGTTGTGAAAAAAGAAATACTTGTTTTTGCTTTATTTGTCTTGTTATAAACATGTTATGTGTGATATCAAGCACTTTAGTGAAAAGTTAAAAAGACACAAAGTAAGTCGTATTCATTTAAATAACCACAGAATTTTCTATGCTAGACTGATATTAGGTGCCTGAATAGTGTCTATAGGCAAAACATTAAATTAACATAATGAAAATGTGACAAAAATTAGACATATACTTAGTAGGTTAATAGCCTGTTTCAAATTCTGTGGGATTTTTGAGGTTGTTCTACGAGGCCATGAAAAACAAAGGCGAATGGATTTTTCTATAAACAAATAAACTAAAACCTACACCAAGTAGCTGCTTGCTTGGAAAATACTAAAATAAAATTGTTTCGGTAAGATTTGTTATCTAATTTTTCATGCAATTTAAATTTCTGTCCCCCCAATTTATAACGTCACCAGCCGCCACTGGATGTTAACATTTATTTTAAAAAAAAAGAGATAGTAAAAGTTTTAAAAAAAATATTTTTGAAAACAATTTGTTTTTTCTATATTTCATGGGGCACCCAGGGGGTGCCCGGGGCCCGGGCCCTCCCCAAGCCTATGATTTTTGTATATATTTTCCACATATTTCATGAATAAACACAAAAAATAGCATGAAATACGACATTATGAGGCCTCGAGCCCCCCCAAGACATATTCCTGGGTGCGTTACTGTATATTTTACTTAGGTTGTGCTTACATACATTACAAAACACAATTTCCAGTTTCCATTTTTTTTAAAGTTTTTGCGAATTGAAAAAGTTTAGCACTTTTTTTTGAAAGTTGCCACCAAAAATTATTTGAACCGTTTTCATTTCTTTACATCAGAGATACGAGTTTGTTTAAATAAGAAAACAGTTGCGCTATTCTAAGCCCAATCAGATGCCGTATCAAAATTAAAAATATCTACAGGGGTTATAAAATATCGAGCAAAAACTAAAAATTGGGTTTTAAAAAAAATTTAAATATCGCCGCCATCTTGCAAACACGGTTTTGAAATTTTGGAGGAATTATAAAAACTCACTTAAAAAATGCATCAATAAGACCCAATGTAAAAGCCGGTCCACCATTAAGTATGATTTTGTTTTGCTAATAATAAGAATCCTATGCATGAAATTAAGAAAGTAAGTCTTTTACTATTGTTTTACCTTAAAACAATTTGTTTTAAATTAAAATATTTCTTTTAAGTTTAACGCAGCGTTTAATCTTGAAATGAGACTTTATTTTTCTTCTTTAATTGTTTTGTTTCAGTATACTCCATTTTGTAACAAAGCAAATTGTCTTCATATAAGTAATATTATGCCTTAGATTAATTCAGTTCCAATTTATAATAAAACAATTTCTGTTTCACATTAAAATAAAGAGGCAAGACATTTTTTGTGCTATATCAAGAAAATATTCTCTTGAATAGAAAGGCACAAATAATTTTACTTCAAAGCAATTTGCTTTGATCTAAGACAATTTTTTTCTACCGTGTATGTTTACACACTTCTAAAACGAATTTCTAAGCGGTCTTGTTCGACCTGAAAGATTATTGTCATAACCGAATAGCACACAGCTGAACCATAGACGCTGTATGCATTTTAAGCTATAGAAAGCTATCCTGCTTTGACATTTTCAATATACAGTCTGGTTCGATATTGTGTACATAAGGGCAAAAATAATAATATTATCGAACGGTCAAGAGATAACGACAGAAAATTGTTTGAATATAAACAAATATATTTAATTTTTTTAATTAATTATACACTCCGTATATGAAATTATGTTCTTGTTAGTAAGAATCTGAAGAATAGGTGTCCTGCAATATACAGGGTGTCCCATAACTTAGGAGATATAGGCCAACAGGTGATAGAGGAGGACATGGCTGATAAAAAAGTTTTTATAATGCATGGGTCAAAACTCTTTCTTTGTCAACATACAGAGCATCAAAGTGGGTGATGTTTGAAACTTTTTTGATAATAGCTTTTTAAACAAACGCAGTAAGAATATGCAATAGCAATAAACTAAAATAAAAATAATTTTAAAAAATTGTTCGTTCAATTTTTTTTAGAAAAAACTATTTTTTTGGTATTAACTTTTATGAATGCTATCTTAAACTCAATGTTTTTTTTTATATTTTTTGTTAATAAAAACAAGTCTCTAGCCAGACATAATAATAAAAAATTATTGATATTTTTTAAAAGAATAAGTAAGCAAAAATATATATATTTTTTTTATCATTATTTTTTATACATTTTTGGAGGTTACTTTGACAGCCTGTATCTCCTCAACTTGTAATTTTATCAAAAAAAGGAATATCACGTTTTTGAATCACAATTAGCTGGGTATTTAGCTGGATGTAACAGATTTATTTTTTTTTGTAAATCCCTTTTCCCCCCACTTCTATAACTTTAAAAATCCTATATCTTAAAAACAGATGCGTGTTAACCACAATATTATATAAACATTTTTCTCGGAAATAACCTCCTCTATTACCTGCTGCACTATGGCCCCTAAGTTATGGGACACCCTGTATTTAATTGTTGAAAGGAGATTTTATCTCTCAAAATAGTTTTTCCTTTTTTTGCAGGCAGTTTTATGTTTCTCTAAGTTTATTAGTTTTAAGTACAATGATACAAAATATCCAACACCTTCTATCCCTTATTTGGTTTGAAAAAACCGAAAATCTAATCAGTAACAGTCAGGGGCGGCTCTAGGAACTTTATTTGGGAAGGGGGAATATAATAATAAATATTGCAGAAAACTGTTTTGCATAGTGACCAAGAGGTGTATTCTGTGTGCAAAAACTTAACATAGTTTGAGATTTGGGGAAGGGGACTTTCCTTTTTTCTCCTCCCGTAGATCCGCGCCTGAACTAGGTGCCTACTAAAAGATACCTAACTTTTTTGTCTGAAAATTAAAATTTTATTCTGTTTTTTTTTCACATATTTTCCCCCAACTTCAATACACTTACGCATTCGGTAAAACCACCTTTCAAATTCTTGTGACCAACGTTCTTGTGAAAGGTTGCTAATTTAATTTCCTCCTAAAATGCAGCTACTGCCTGTGCATCCGTTGAAAATCCGATCTCGTAACTTTTCTTCGATCTTAGGGAATAGAAAGAAGTCACACCAAGCTAGATCGGGAGAATAAGGTGGCGTTGCAACATTTAAACCACCTGTTCAGCAAAAAAAATCTACTGTTTTAGCGGCATTGTGGGCAGGTGTATTGTTATGGTGTCATTCAGTACCCTGTTAACCAGTCTTTGGACGTTTTTGACATAGCTTTTAGAATAGTACTGGAACATATATACCATTCAGAAGTAATCGTCTTTTAATTTTCCAAGCTACCATCGTGATGTATCCACTTCTGTCGGAACTTCGGGATCGACGAATTTTCATTGCAGGCTGCTCATTTTCAAAGTTGTAAACTGATGATTGCTTTTGAGTTTCGGAATCATAATGATTTCGTCATCTGTTACGATGTTTAAAATGTTTTTACTTTGCCCATTGTCAAATTAATGAATCACAAACTTAGCCTAATCAACTCTTATTGCTTTTTGCTCATTGGTCAACAAATGTGGCACCCATCTGGCATATCGCTTCCTTAGGCGAAGCAGATCGTTTAAAATTGTTTTAAGCGCTGCCGATACAATGCCGACAGAAGCTCCAACCTCGATATAGGTCACTCGTTGATCTTGTTTTACCATATTTTGGACAGCTTCTACAGTTTCCGGAGTCACAACAGTGGGAGATCGAACTCTGCGAGGCTCATCATGACACTTGGCTCCTTTTAAACTCTACAAACCAATTAAACATTGTAGCTCTGGAAGAGGCAGAGTCCCCAAAGCAACATACCAAACTTTGGTGACATTCGGTTTGTTTAAGTCCTTTTTTGTAGTTTCATATTTACGGTAAAATTTTGCAAATAATAAGATGAATTTGCGTTCCTGATAAAACATCTGCTGAATGAATAAAGTGCTGCCGCGAATATAGCAGCAAGTCTACCTATCTATCTATTTAGCCTTTCCCAATATCTTCCACTCTTCCCTGCCTGTCGCCATGTTCAATCATCTAGTTCCCGCATGTTTCTTCAAATCATCTGTCCATCTTATTTGAGGTCTTCCCCTACTTCTTTTATTTCCCCAAGGTCTCCAGTTTACAATACATTTATTTGTTTCTTTTGTTATAATTTTAGTTTTAGTGTAGTTCATACTCAAGCCTATATTTTTAGCTGCTGCATCCAGTTCTTCCAGCATTTTTATCAGTTCTTCTTTCTTATCTGTTATTACGGAGATATCGTCAGCATATCTTAGGTGGTTCATGTCTATTTTTTCCCAATCTAAGCTTTTAAAAACATCTTCTAGTGCCTGTTTAAATATTTTAGGGGATATTGTGTCACCCTGTCTGACATCTCTTCTAATTGGCTTGGTTTCTTCGTGGATTTTGATTAATGTTGTTGCTTCGCTATATATATTGGCTATTAAATCTGTGTATCTGTGATCTATTCGGCTAATAATTAAAGATGCTTTTACTGACCAGTTCTCAATGCTATCGAAAGCTTTTTCAAAGTCTATAAACGCAAAATAAAGTGGAATGTTGGCTCGTTCTATTAGAATTTTCATGGTTAATAGGTTGTCAACTGTACTGAAATCTTTTTAAAGCCTGCAAGTCTAAACTAGTTTAAAATTGTATGGATAAGAAATATCTAGAGTTTAAGCATAACCCTCATAACCCCGTACCTAGTAAATTTAGTCGTAGTAGTGGGGGGTTGACCCGCAGGTCTGACAAGTAGGCCAGAGTAGGCCCTTTTTGCCATGCCCCTTAACCCACTCACTCCACTTCCCTTTGATGGTCGGGTAACTCATTGGGCCTTCGTGTTCTCTTTACAAAGTCCAGTAAGTCTGCCCATTTGAGCATGTGCAATTCTTCCTCGCTCAGAGTTGGCGCTCCGAGTGCCTGTTGTCTCATCCTTGCGTAGGTCTCGCATTCTGCCACGAGGTGTCTTGATGTCTCTTCTTCCTGTCCACAGGCTGGGCAGGTAGGGGTCATTCTCGACTCATATACGTGTCATGTGCCTCCTCAACCGGTTATGTCTGGTTAGAGTACCTATCAGTAGTCCGAGGTCTTTTCGTGCCGTCCCAGCATCCTTCTAATTCTGGTCGCTTTTGGACGGTCTACGAATTCTCTGGTCTGTCTGCAACCCGTCCCTGTTTCCCAGGAGTTTAATAGCGCGTCCTGGGCCTATTTGTTGAGTCCGCTTTGCACTTGTCTTTTTGTCACCCACAAAAGTGGCTCCGGTCCTACATAGGCGGTTCCTGCCCCGAGTCGTGCGTGTTCGTCCGTCTTCTCGTTGCTTGGTACCCCCGTATGTTACGGAACCCAAACCAGCGTCACCCGTTTGCCATCGCTTAGGGTCTCCAGCGCCTCTGTGCATTCTTCCACCAAGCCGTCAGCAATCTTGGGTGCGTTTAGCGCCTTGAGGGTGGCTTGACTGTCAGAGCATATATATAAGCTCCTCTTCGCTGTTCCGAGCCCATTGTCAAATTACTGTATCACAAACTTAGCCTAATGAACTCTTATTGCTTTTTGCTCATTGGTCAACAAATGTGGCACCCATCTGGCATATCGCTTCCTTAGGCGAAGGTGATCGTTTAAAATTGTATTAAGCGCTGCCGATACAATGCCGAGAGAAGCTCCAACCTCGATATAGGTCACTCGTTGATGTTGTTTTACCATATTTTGGACAGCTTCTACAGTTTCCGGAGTCACAACAGTGGGAGGTCAGCCGGTGCGAGGCTTATCATCCAATGACACTCGGCCCCTTTTAAACTTTGTAACCCAACTAAACACTATAGCCCTGGAAGAGGCAGAATCTCCAAAGCAACTTACCACGCTTTCATGACATTCGGTTTGTTTTCGTCCTTTTTTGTAGTCATACAAAATGATAGCTCGAAAATCACGGCTACCTGGTTGTATTTTTACGATAAAATTTTACAAATGCTGAGGTGAATTCGCGTCCGTGATAAAACACCTACTGAATGAACAAAGCCGTGCCGCTTCATGTGAACTCCTTTGACTTGAAAGAATATAGCAGCAAGTCTATCTATTTAGCCTTCTTCGATCCATCTTTGGACATAGGCCTCTCCCAATATCTTCCACTCTTTCCTGCCTGTTGCCATGTTCATTCATGTAGTTGCCGCATGTTTCTTCAAATCGTCCGTTTATCTCATTTGGCGTCTTCCCCTACTTCTTTTATTTTCCCAAGGTCTCCAGTATTCGAAATATAGTGGAATCTTGGCTCCTTCTATTAGGATTTTCATGGCAAATAGGTTGTCAACTGTACTGAAACCTTTTTTGAAGCATGCAAGTCTAAACTAGTTTAAAATTGTATGGATAAGAAATATCTAGAGTTTAAGCATAACCCTCATAACCCCCGTACCTAGTAAATTTAGTAGTAGTGGGGGGTTGACCCGCAGGTCTGACAAGTAGGCCAGAGTAGGCCCTTTTTGCCATGCCCCAAGTCTGTCCCTTAACCCACTCTCTGCACTTCCCTTTGGTGGTCGGGTAACTCATTGGGCCTTCCTGTTCTCTTTACAAAGTCCAGTAAGTCTGCCCATTTGAGCATGTGCAATTCTTCCTCGCTCAGAGTTGGCGCTCCGAGTGCCTGTTGTCTCATCCTTACGTAGGCCTCGCATTCTGCCACGAGGTGTCTTGATGTCTCTTCTTCCTGTCCACAGGCTGGGCAGGTAGGGGTCATTCTCGACTCATATACGTGTCATGTGCCTCCTCAACTGGTTATGTCCGGTTAGAATACCTATCAGCAGTCCGAGGTCTTTTCGTGACGTCCCAGCATCCATCTTATTCTGGTCGCTTTTGGACGGTCTACGAATTCTCTGGTCTGTCTGCAACCCGTCCCTGTTTCCCAGGAGTTTAATAGCGCGTCCTGGGCCCATTTGTTGAGTCCGCTTTGCACTTGTCTTTTTGTCACCCACAAAAGTGGCTCCGGTCCTACATAGGCGGTTCCTGCCCCGAGTCGTGCGAGTTCGTCCGCCTTCTCGTTGCTTGGTACCCCCGTATGTTACGGAACCCAAACCAGCGTCACCCGTTTGCCATCGCTTAGGGTCTCCAGCGCCACTGCGCATTCTTCCACCAAACCGTCAGCAACCTTGGGTGCGTTTAGCACCTTCAGGGTGGCTTGACTGTCAGAGCATATATATATAAGCTCCTCTTCGCTGTTCCGAACCTCTTCTATGTAGTAAATTTAAATTTTACTCTTTCTATTTCCGTTATACGATGAGCAACTTGAGGTCTATTTGCCGAACCAAGTTACCGGTTACAGCTACAAACCGATATAGCTTCGTGGGCTAGGAGCGGCGTCGGCAGCGCGATTTTGATTGTATTGTAGGCCAGAGTTGCGAAAATAGCCCCTGCGAGGAAAATAACATAATTTTGTTATGGCCGCGGGCTACATTCACTTGATAGCGGTATGCATTTAAACGATATATTAAATTTCTGGAGCTCCTAGTAGGCGAAATATTTGTAAATGGATTACGAACATTCGGTAGTTCTGGATTAATAACTATTTTAACCCTTTACAGCAGTATTACAAGCGGGGTTCAAGTTTAAAATGTTAAGTTTTTTAAATGACTTTTAAGTTTGCCTATTTTTTTTTCAAAATAATAGCAAATGCTATCGAAATAGGTTGGTTAAAAAAACGAAATAAACTTCGTAGACTTTTTTTAGTACTTACTATTATTACAAACTTTTTAATAATATCTCGTTATGATACCGTTCCAATAGAAAAATTATGGACAGTGTTAGAGCAAACTAATATCAATCATACATACATAAAAGCGATAAAAAAACTATACAAAGGGTCAAAATCTAAAATTAAAATTGGAAATCAACTTTCAAAAGGATTCTTGGTAACGAAATGCTTAAGACAGGGATGTTGTATCTCTCCAACTCTTTTTAAAATATATATCGCAATAGCTCTAAAAAACTGGAAACGTAACGTGCACGGCATGGGAATACAACTTAGCGACCGATTTACCAGTATAGTTTGCTGACCACCAAGTAATTGTAGCTAAAAATAAAGAATGACATGGAGTATATAGTGGGGATTAACAGTGAACGTGGACAAGATACAGGAAACGAATCCAGTGAGTTAGAACTAGACAATGGACAAACAATATCTCCATGCAATGAGTATGTGTACTTTAACGTCACATTTGATAAGGCAGGAACAGACTGGAAAGAAGAATAGTAATAGCAAAAAAGGTTATTGGATGCCTTAACAGTGTTTTGTGGAGCAGAGAGATAAAAAATAATGTAAAATTTATCATATGAAACAATGGTGAAAAGCACGCTGTTGTATGGAATAGATACTTGTCGTGTAACAGAAAAATACAAAACAGAAATGGAAAGTGTCGAAATGGATGCAATAAGAAGATCAATGAGAATATGTAGAACAGATCACATAAGAAATGAGATCATTAAAGAAAGCATGGGAATCGGGGGAATCATAACAGATGACATCACTAAAAGACAACTGATATGGTACGGCCATGTACAACGGATTAACGACGAAAGATTACCAATGCAGGTCCTAGAATGGCAACCAATAGGGCGCAGAAAATGAGGGCGTCCTAAACTAGAATGACACCAGTCAATCCAAAGATCAATGAGTCAAAAAAACCTGACAGAAGATGATTGTCAGGATCAAAGGAGGTAGAGAATAGACGTCGGACAACGTAGAAAAACGTTCTAAACCGACATAGTAGTAGTAATAATCTCTGTTACCTCAGGGTAAAAGAGAATGAAGTTTAAAGTTTCTGATTTCCACTTCTTTAACTAGACTAAAATTTTTCTCATTCCACATCTTAGCGGTTTTGAGAGGTAAAGCCACCCTAAACCAAGATATCGATTCATATAATGACAAGCTTTCGGAAGTTCTTGGAGAGCTGAAGGACAAAAGCATTGATGAACTTATCGCTCAAGTTCGTGAAAAGAGCTCAATATCATCTGGTGGAGGAGTGGCTACCGCTGCGCCTGCTGCTGGTGTCGTCGCCCCAGCCCAGGAACAGAAAGAATACAACAAAGAAGAAAAAAAAAAGAGTTTGAATCAGAAGATGATGACATGGGCTTTGATCTTTTCGACTAAGCTTGGTTTTATACATTCTTTAAGTACGAAACAATCTTTACACATTCATAAAATGACCTTAAATTTAACGTAAAGTAAGTTGGGACAAAAGCTATTAAAATTGTTTATATATATCCATAAAAACAAAGATACTTACATAAAAAACCAAGACCTTCATTCATATAACACCAGGAATGGTCACCTCTTTTACTTACCTAAACCAGAACATGAGTACTATAAAAAATCTCCAATTTATACCGGACTTAGTCTCTACAATATGTTACCAGAGTGTTTTAAAACAGTACCACAAAAAAACTTTAACAGCCAAATTAAATTGTTTTTGACCAAGGAGTGTTTTTATAATCTGCAAGAGTATCAAACATTTGTAAACACAAATTGAAATATACATTCCTTAAACTAGGTCATAGTTCTTGGACAAGTTATACTACTCAAACGTTTGTTTAGTTATGTACTACTTGTAATTTGTTTTTTACTTTGGATGTATGTGTAGGTATTTTTTTATGATTAAGTCTCTTTTTATATTGTAATTTTTATAAGTACATTTATCTATTTTTTTTTATGACGAACCTTTTAATGTAATAATTGGTAGAACATAGGAAATAAAAATTGAATTTGAATTTGAATTTGGATAGCCATTTAGAAGATTAACTCTCTCTTTCTCCTGTCAATTTAATGTTTTTTTAACTTAATATAGTTTTGATCTAAGGAACATATATTCAACTTTTATTATATAGTTTTATAAGTGCAAATTAAAACAAGTTAGTACATTAAAACCTCGACTTTGAGCAAACGCCTTAATTTTAATCATTTAAAATTTTTTCTTTTAAAATATTTTTACCTAAATTACGTTTCAGAAACAATTGAAAAGCAAAAGATTTATTGCTAATTTTCAGGATTCCGAAGAAAATTTATTGACTTTAAATTATCCCGCTTTCCAAATTAATTAAATAAAAC
Source organism: Aspidapion aeneum (assembly GCA_963576565.1). Taxonomy (NCBI): domain Eukaryota; kingdom Metazoa; phylum Arthropoda; class Insecta; order Coleoptera; family Brentidae; genus Aspidapion; species Aspidapion aeneum. Next base: position 135,782,830 of record OY755040.1, read on the forward strand.
GGAATTAAAGTTGTCAGCCAATATTTTACGGTGCAAAGAAAGGGTGGCAAAGTTATTCAAAATATCTTAACTTAAATTACGAAACAAACCAAAAATAAATTATACCTGATGGACCTTCCCAACCGAAAGGCATTACTTCGAAATGGAACCTAATAAAATATTTAATAAATACCAAATACGTTAGAGCAAAAATATGGGGCATACCTAGTGATTTCCGTTGGAAATATTTCCATGGAAATGGAAATATTGGAAATTTCCGAAGGTGTCTCGGAAATATTGGGAATATTGGAAATAATTAAAAAAATATTCTTTCATATTTTGTAACCTTAGGGAGCGTTCTTAAACTACGCAACGCAAAAATTCAAGATTTTTGACCCCCACCCCCCTCTTAACCCATTTTCAAGAAAAAACACATTAAAATATAATTGCCCACATAGCACAAATCACAACAAAGTTAAAAACACGCACTTTTTTAAGTTTAATAGGCCGCTTTTTAAAGTTATTTTCAAAACCACGTTATTTCGGTGTGACTTTAAAGTGGTTTTAAAAATAACAAACGTGAAATTTCGTACCCGTGTAAATCAAACAAGTTTCATGGCTAATCGGGCAAAAAGGAGTTTTTTGTTTCCCTTATATTTTTCCGTGGGTAGCTTGAAAGCTTAACCTCACCTCAAAAAACTCCTTTTTGCCCGATTAGCCATGAAACTTGTTTGATTTTTAAATTCACGGGTACGAAATTTCACGTTTGTTAGTATTATTTGGCTTAAAAATTCCGTTGATTGACGCTCACTGTCTTGATGACGGGTTTCGATCTTTTCATTGATCGATATTGTATAGCAGTCTTTTTCCCTGCTTTTGGTTTTTTGTTTCACTCGTATCTCGGTAGATGGCGCCTCTTGCTATAGTTCGCTCACTAATTACATTTAATTAGAGACAAAACCGTCTGATTAACTTCGCAAGATTTGTCACTTGGCCAGCAGTGTTCTGAGGAGTCCCATAAGGACGAAACGGTTAACTGTCAACACCTATTAGGTGTCCATTAGATCTTGAACCCTCGTGAGGTTAAGCTTTCAAGCTACTCACGGAAAAATATAGGGGAAACAAAAAACTCCTTTTTGCCCGATTAGCCATGAAACTTGTTTGATTTTTAAAAATAACATTAAAAAGCGACCTATTAAACTTAAAAAAGTGTGTGTTTTTAACGATATTTTGATTTGTGCAATGTGGGGAGTGTAACGCAAGGCCAAAACCCCATTTTGAGCATTACATAATTTAAGGATAGACCAGGGCCGTATCTGAGGGGGGGTTTTGGGGGTTCAAACCCCCTCCGAAAAATAGATAGGAATGTGTTTTTTAAGTTTAACTTTTTTTCATTAAAACCCATTAAAACATTGTAGTTCTTTTTTAAACCACAATTTTTCAAATTCCACTGGCCTAACCCCCCCTAAAATTTTGGTCCAGATACGGCCCTGGGATAGATTCTTATAAGGAGTAAACTTACTTAGAACAATTTTTTTTCTGATACTATTAAAGCTTTTGAGGAATTAGACTGGCAAGACGATGTTATTGAGTGTGATGCTGATGACAGCGATAAAGGTATGCCTCTTACTTGACTAGTGAATAATTTAGGGTTTCAAGAATAAGATTTTTGTTGTACAAATTTTACCTTATTTCTGTATATTTCGTCGTTGATCTTACAAACGGACGTAACTCATTTATTGTAATTTTATAAGAGAGCAATTTCAAGTTTTAGGGAAAGTTTATATTGGATTTATATCACTAAAAATGTTCTTGGATTTAATGATTTTGGTGCTATTTAATAGTTATTTAAACAACAAGGTTTGAAAACGACTCTTTGCACACGATCGAGACAGTTTGGTAGACCGAGCCGAAGGCGAGGTCTACAAGTCAAAGGAGTGTGCAAAGAGGTTTTCAAACGAGTTTTTTACAATATTTTTTATACGACTGCTAATAAAGAAAGAAAAATCAAATTTTAATTTAACTTGTTTTTATTTCCGACATTTTTACAACAAAACTTTAAAAATTCAACAATTTTTTGACGTATCTAATCAACAGAACATACGAGCAGTGACGGTTGCTACGGAACTAAGCCAACTTATATTGATGGGTGACAACAACAAAAATCACAATGACGGGAGATCCGTATGCAGAAATGACATAGGCGTGCGCAAAAATGACATAAGCGTGTGCAAAACGTTTTGCACACAGCGTGCGCAAAATGCCATTTTCAGATCGTGTTCTCCGTGCGCAAAACCCCCTTTTACAAGACAGTCGTATAAAAAGGATTTTTATGAATTATGATACTTTGTGAGATGAAAGAACGACACAAATAAGGTAGTATTATGGTCATCTCAAAACTGCATTTTTAGCTCACACATATACTATACTATAGTAGTGTGAGCTATGGTGATCCTAATTTTTTCGAGAAAAAAAAAGTTGCTCCGATTTCAAAAATTTTTATATATCTTTGCGTTTCAGATGATTTTGAAACTTTTTTGTTGCGCCGTCTGTCTGTCTGTCTGTATGTCTGTCTGTTTGTCTGTCTGTCTGTCTGTAACGACCAACTCGAAAACCGCTTGGCCTATTTTAATGAAATTTGGTACCTAGGCTGGGTCTTGGGTCGAGATGGTCCCATTTAAAAATGAACAAAATCCACCGAACACAAACCAAATAAAAGGGTGGGGATAGATTAAAAAAATTAGAGTTTATGTGAAAATATGGCGTGTGTGATATCAAATGAAAGGTAATTGAGTCTGGAGTTAAACAAAATACATTTTAATTTATTTAAAAAAAAGGGTGGGGGTAAATTTCAAAAATTAGAGTTTAAGTGAAAATCTGGGTGTGTGATATCAAACGAAAGGTAATTGAGTCCGGAGTTTAACAAAATAAATTTTAGTTTTTGTTTTTTTAAGGGTCGGGGTGGATTTCAAAAATTTGAGTTTAAGTCAAAACATGGCTTGTGTGGTATCAAACAAAAGGTAATTTAGTGTGAAGTTGAATAAAATATATTTCAGTTTTTAGTTATATTAGCTCACACGTACACTATAACTATAGTACCTAGTGAGCTTAGGGGCCCATATATTGGCAGAGTATTTTATATATTTCCAATATTTCCATATATTTCCAATGTTTCAGGAAATATTTCCGGAAATATTTCCTAAAATATATTTCTGGAACTTTTACAACACTAGGCATACCCATGCATTTTCACACGCGATTCTTGAAGACAGGACTTCTATTTAATTCTTAATGTTCCTTTTTCGGGTAGACAGGGTATTGGTTACTGCGCATGCGTCAGTTTTGGTGGTATTGGAACATACTCCGTTACGTCACTACATTATTTGACGATTGTCGAATGTTTAGGTTTATGTCTATTATTTTTTTCTAAATACTAGTTGATTGGGTGAAAATTTATCGAATTGTGGATTAATTTTGTAGCTTTTTTAAAACTAATTGTGCAGATAATGGCATCTATAAAGCACTATTAACTTTATTAACAAATTATAAACAAAAATACACGTATTTACCTATGGAATCACACTCCCTTACTTTTTCCTGACATTTTTCCACAAACCGCACATGTTTTACGTGAATTATTTCCTTTTCACTGAAACAAACATAATTTTACACGACAAACGCAAAACACCGCAAAATGTCAATATGGCCTCCAACCACATAGCAGCTGTGTGTCTACATGACAAAACACACGCATGCGCACTTGAAAATTCGAATCCAGCCAGCTATGAGCGCTTCCCTTTTTGATTCTTTGAACAGATATAACGTATTTGATAAATACATTCACCTTTTTTAAATAAAATATCTCGAAACCTGATTAATCTAGTCTTTGAACACCAAATCAAATTGATATTGGTGTTCATAGTAGAGACGAAAGATCTTTAACTGAAATTTAACAGTACTTGATATAGAAATCAAAAAACAAGAACTAAAAATAAAATACCATTAGGGTAAAAGCTATAATGACCATAAGGATTCTGTTTAAAAAGATAAAAACTAATTTAGATAATAGTAAAAACAACTTCTCCTCTTATTTAATTTTGTACTTTTTTAAAATTTCAACCGATTGGGTTTCAAGATATTTTCATTTTAAATAATTATTTGACATTTTTATTAATGCATTGAATGCTTGAAACTAATCAAAATTTTTTAACATGATGAATATGAACCCTTGTGTATTGTGTTTTTCTATATTTTAGCCCACTTTCTTTCCCTTAAATTTGGCTGAAAATGTAATAACCAAACCGGTTCGGTTCGGTTGGGTTGCAGGATCCCGGGAAAAGAGTCAGGGAAGTTGTTTTTCGACCTTATCAAACAAGTTTCGTGGCTAGTCTGGTAAAAAAGGAGTTTTTGTTTCTCTCATATTTTTCCGTGGGTAGCTTGAAAGCTTAACGTCAGGGGGGTCCAAGATCTAATGGACAGTTAACTGTTTCGTCCTTATGGGACTCCTTAGAACACTGTTTGATCAATGTGATACCTTTGTGAAGTTAATTAGACGGTTTTGTCTCTAATCCTATGTAAATAGTGAGAAAACTCTCGTAAGAAGCGCCATCTACCGAGATACGAGAGAAACTAGAACAAGAGCAGGCGAAAATAAGTTGTTATACATATCGGTCAATAAAAAGATTGATTGAAAATAAAAAGAAACAAACCATCCGTGACCTCTGACAGCTCTTCTGTCTTTCAGGCCAGATCAACGCTGATTAGCCTTTTTACCCGCCATATTTTTAAATTCACGGTTACTAAATTTCACGTTTTCGACCTTATGTTTTCGACCTTTTGTACTTTCGACTTTTTATTCATACCCCCCTAACCCTTTACAAACCTTCCCTCAGAAAAGCTAATTCTAATCTAAACCATTACAATTAGTTTTTTTTACGCCATAATTTAATTCAAAAGGACAATCTTAAAAAGGTAAGATAACTGTTGTTATTGGATGGCTATTTGTTCGAACGCTAAAAATTGCGGGTGGCGGAACAAAGAACGAAAGACAAAAGATCGAAAGCCAAAAGATCGAATACAAAAGATCGAAAAACAAAAGATCGAAAAGGCAAAAGATCGAAAATACAAAAGATCGAAAAACAAAAGATCGAAAGAAAAAAGATCAAAAATACAGAAGACCGAAAAACAAAAGATCGAAAAGGCAAAATATCGAAAATACAAAAGATCGAAAAACAAAAGATAGAAAAACAAAAGATCGAAAATACAAAAGATCGAAAGTACATAAGATCGAAAGACAAAAGATCGAAAGGCAAAAGATCGAAAAACAAAATATCAGAAGACAAAAGATCGAAAAAAAATCGCAAGTAAATAAGATCGAAATATGTAAGGTAACATTACTTAACCGTTAAATAAACCAATGGCTTGCCATACTTAACACAAATAATATAGTTCAATAAACGGGTCTCTTTTCAATCTTATTTTTTCAAAAAAAAACTTTGCTGATTTCTTTCTCGGGATCCTAAAGGGTGTGTAACCGAACCGAACCGAACCAAACCGAACCGAACCGAACTGAACCGAACCAAATCGAACCGAACCAAACCGAACCGAACCGAACCGAACCGAACCGAACCGAATTAAAAAATATGTTAGAAAGAGACCCCATGGTCGAACCGGTTCGATTCGGTTCGGTTTAGTTACACACCCGAATCACCCCTAGAATCCCGAAAAAGAAATCCAGAAAAGTTTTTTTTTTGAAAAAACTATGTAATAGCGATATTTTGAAACGCACTATTTTGATATGCACTATTTTGATCTTATGTCTTTCGATCTTTTGTATTTTCGATCTTCTGTACTTTCGATCTTTTGTCTTTCGATCTTTTGTTTTTCGATCTTTTGTATTTTCGATCTTTTGCATTTTCGATCTTTTGTTTTTCGATCTTTTGTAGTTTCGATCTTTTGTTTTTCGATCTTTTGTTTTTCGATCTTTTGTGGTTTCGATCTTTTGTCTTTTCGACCTTTTGTATTTCGATCTTTTGTGTTTTCGATCTTTTGTTTTTCGATCTTTTGTATTCAATCTTTTGTCTTTCGATCTTTTGTCTTTCGATCTTTATTCCGCTATCCAAAAATTGCATTCTGTTATTTTTTTGTGTTAACAAGTAATTATTAAAATTAAATTTTTTTCAAATAAAGCAAAAACCCGACAAAACAAGTGAGTTTTATTAATTTTTGCTGTTCCGGAAATCCACTTTTTATTTTCTTGTAAGATATAAAAAATTTATTTTAAAATGAAAACCCGGCAATGTCCACTCTAAATTAATGGATATAGGGTCGAAGTTCATATAAAACCTTTTTGTGCATGTCGAAAAACCTAAAAATTTTACCGTCCTTAAGCCTTACGATCCATCAAAGCCAAAGGACAGTAATGAATAATTGGTAGGTCGTTCATTTACCACTGAAATCAACAAACTTTAGATTGAAATCTATTTAACCCCTTCGGCCCTGAATACCATTTTTTTATATTTTTATGAAATACTTTATGATTTGAGTATTTATTAACTTAACTAAAAGGTTCTTAGGCCTTGAACTTGCATTTTTGAGCGAGGGGATGATTTCACCCCTGGTACATAATTGTACCATCAGGAATTTTTGGTGGTACAAATATGTACCAACAGTTTCGAGTAAAAACAAAAATTCAAAAGTGATACACCGACCGAACATCGTCAAAATTTCCATCAGTTGGCCATCGCTTTTATTATTATAATAATATTAGAATGTTAGAAAATTATTTTTTAATTTTTAGTGCATTTTATAAAAGCTTGTGACTTAAAAAAAATTTTTACCAATTTATTTTCTACTTTTTAGTCTCAGCTATCTACTCTATTAAATGAAAATATTTGTTCAATAACAGAACAGAAGAGTTTATTCTAGATTATAATGAAATCGCTGATCGTGAATTGTTTGGAAACTCATTTTTCTATTGGGGGAAGGAGAGGGTCGGGTAGAGGTAGAAATATATTTTTTGTTTGGGCTGTATTGCCATCGGACCTTTATGCATATACCAAATTTTATAAAAGTCATTTGAAGTGAAGTGTGACAAAAACGCATTTTTTATGGAAGGGGGTGGGGGGTAGGGGTGGGAGGACATTTTTTCATTATTGTTGTATTATCATCGGACCACTATGTGTATATCAAATTTCATCCAAATCGGATAATGGGAAGTGTGTCAAAAACGCATTTTTCTATAGATAGGGGTGGGGGTCGGAGTAGTAGGATTTTTTTTTCAATGTTGTATTGTCAACGGACCAAATTTCATCCAAATCGGATAATGGGAAGGGTGTCAAAAACGCATTTTCTATGGAAGGGGGTGGGGGTAGGGGTGGGAGGATATTTTTTTCTTAATATTGTATTGTCATCGGATCACTATATGTATACTAAATTTCATCCAAATCGGATAACGGGATGTGTGTCAAAAACAAATTTTTCTATGGAAGGGGGTGGGGGTAGGGGTGGAAGGATATTTTTTTCTAATTGTTGTATTATCATCGGACCACTAACTGTATATTAAATTTTATCCAAATCGGATAACGGGAAGTGTGTCAAAAACATATTTTTCTATAGAAGGGGTGGAGGTAGGGGTGGAGGACATTTTTTTAAATGTTGTATTGTCATCGGACCACTATGTGAATACCAAATTTCATCCAAATCGGATAATGGGAAGTGTGTCAAAAACTCATTTTTCTATGAAAGGGGGTGGAGGTAGGGGTGGGAGAATATTTTTGTCTTAATATTGTATTGTCATCGGATCACTATATGTATACCAAATTTCATCCAAATCGGATAACGGGATGTGTGTCAAAACAAATTTTTCTATGGAAGGGGGTGGGGGTAGGGGTGGGAGGATATTTTTTTCTTATTGTATTATCATCGGACCACTATGTGTATACCAAATTTTATCCAAATCGGATAGGACAGGTAGGGATGGGAGGACATTTTTTTCTTAATGTTGTATTGTCATGGGACCACTATGTGTGTACCAAATTTCATCCAAATCGGATAATGGGAAGTGTGTCAAAAACGCTTCACAAGATTTGATAGATAGTTAATTAGATACTTAGTTAGATAGTTAAATAGTTAGACAGAACATCTGAAGCTAAATAAAAGCTTGTAAAAAACGAAAAATTCTATAAAAAATTGAAAAAACTTTTTAAAAAATTTCAAAACATGTTTACTCCGACTAGTATTAGAGCATTTTACTTTATTCCCAAAAAAAAAGTTTCTACTCAAGTTAACCTCAATAGCAACTTAGCATATTGAAACTGACCACTTACATTTCCGTTGCCTTCTCGGTCAACCCCAGGACAAAAGCGAAAAGGGACGGGGAAAAGACCCTCAAGAAAAATGTTTGGTATGTAGCCACTCCTGTGGACATAGGGTTTGAGTGAAAATAAATGAATACTTAACCGAAAAATAATTTTAAATATGTACTGTACAGGATAATACCTAGAAAATACCTGACATGAATTAGTAGGCCAAGCCCTAGGTACAAAATATGGGGTTGTATTTGCAAAAGGTCGAACAAAAATGAAATTTGGTGGGATGGTAGACATAGGTCCCCTGATAGTACATCTAAGTTTGCGACCTCGGTGGGTTGCCGCTCGCGGGGGAGGGGGGTGAAAACTCTGCATCGCGGCGCTTGGAGGAAAATAGCACCGTTGGAGTAGGTGGTATAACAAAAGAGTTCAAAAAGAATATGTAGAGAACAAAATTGCGCACAACTTTGGTTTTATTCATTTTTTAATTAGACGTGCTAGAAATTACCATATTGTGGATGCTTAAGGGTGCGTATCTTTGCAAGGGTAGTATTTACGTAGCTCGGAGATATCTCGTTTGATAGGTCTTTTAATGGAGTTTAATATTCCTTTCCACATACTTTCTAAAAAAATCAATACTTTTTGAGTAAAAGGCTAATTTAGGAAAAAATCGAAAATCCAAGATGGCGCCTCCATCTTGACGCTGTTTTCCTTAATGGAGAGGGATCGGGAATTTTACTATGTTTAATGGAAACCCAACAGCTATCGTTTGCGCCTAGTCTTGATTTTATGTTTTTAAAAACTTTTTATTATTTAATTTTTTTATCCGTCATCCCATATCCAAGTTGTTTGCGTTTTTTAATATCATTAGCTTGTCTAACGAACTGTCAAGATGGTCGCCATAGGACAAACAAAGCGTTTTCCCATAAGCCGCAATGTTAACAAAAACGTAATTTTAAAAAAATTGAAACGATTTAATTTACAACAAAGATGCTGTTTTAAGTATTGAACCTTTGTACACATGGAAAAATTCGTTTTTCTTAAAAAAAATCAATTGAAGCCAGTAAATCTCAAATAAAAGGGACCATGTTTTGTTCAAAAGTCAGGTTATGTTTTTATTTACTTCTGTTTTTTTTTTACTTTTTTTCCAGTTTTTTACTCAGTTTGAATCATTATTATTAGTTTCTGTGCTGTTATGAATTGTGGCAGCTGGGGAGAGCTTGATAATGTTAGTTTTGATGGAATGCCAAGTATTTTGACCTTAAAAAATCATCTTGATTTAAATGAACTAGGTATCAGCTCAAAGAAGGGAAAAGAAAGTGGATAAGTGCTCTATTACCTGACTTAACAGAGGATAAATTGAAATATTTGAAAGTTTTTTGTCAGGTTTGTTTTGGATAAATGTGTAACTGCCATTTTGGCAACATTTTCTATTGGGATCTTTTTTTGTGCTTGAGTGGACCTTTTGCAGAAGTGTAACATAGAATTGTGTTAAACTGTAAGAAATATTTCACTATGATTTTTTTACTATTCTAGGCAAGCAACTTTCAAAACTAGAATACAGCAATGATCATGACTGGGTCTCTTCTGAATGGATTATTGTTTCAAAACGGTTGAAAAATTTTAAAAATGATGGTTGAGAAAAGGGTCCAGAGAAGAAGAAAAGGAAAACAATATGAGGTTAAAGTGTGAATAATGAGCTGAACCAAATTTGTACACCATCCTACAGAACCTTAAATAAACTTTTGGTAGTGCAGCGTCCTGTATAGTGTCGAGTGAAGTCCTGTATCATCAAAGTTTCTTTTTCTTTAATAAATATTTATTTTACAGACCTCAAAACAGTTTAGAATAAACTGGTGAGTTTGACAATCTCCCTAACTCAAACCTCTTTTTATCTTAAACTATTTTGGTGCACATTTTCCTTTATTTCCATGCTTTTTGACACCTAAAACTTGTACACCGTAAAATTTGTATAGTATCTGACTGGACCTACTACAAGTCCTGTTGTGAAATTTCTCCGGTACTGTTCTGAGCTTATTACCAAAAAAATTTTTTTATGGCATCATTAATAATAGATGGATAAAAAAGTAATCTTTGTTGACTTTGATGACCACAAGAAAAACAAATAAGTTCTCTCAGATATTTTTTTCAATTTCTCTCAAAAAAACTTGGGTTCTAATACTCCTAATGGGTCATATGCTGTTACGCCCAATTGTAGAGTAGAGTATATGTTTATTTGCATAAACTTTTAGATACATAATTGGTCAAATATTGTTACAAAAAAACAGTAATAAAAGTAATAGTAACAGTAGTAATACAACAGCGAATATTGTACTGTTGTAAAATTTGAACAGTACTTACTGTTGTGAGCTGATGAACCTTAGGTTTGACCGTACTTAAGCCCTATGTATAATAGTTCATGGAAAATCATATGGTGATGTACGGTGTCTGAGGCCAATGACAAGAAAAAACTGTATTTTAATTTTGCAAGTTTTTTTTTTATATAATGTTTACTTATATTTTTTTAAATAAACATATTTTGTAAAGTACTTATTAGAAGTTTGCTTGACCAACCTCGGTTGGAACTTATATGTGCATATTGATCTGTTGGACTGACCTACCTATAAGTTGTGCCTCTTTTTCATGTTACTACTGGAGGGTTAAAACAATTAAACTTTGTCTAAACCTAAAAATCATAGTGAAATATTTTTCACAGTTTAACGCTATAAAAGGTTTAGTCAAGTACAACAAAAGATCCTAATAGAAAACCTGAATCTGATGAGAAAAGTATGTATGTATGTATGTATTCGAAAGTGGTGGCAGGCCCTACTGGACCTCCATGCACTGCGACCACAAATGGATCTATTGTGCCTATGAGAAAAGTTTAGTCTATTTCAATTTCGTCTCTGTTAAGTGAGCCTTGAAGTGAGCTCTTTGAATAGAACTACTTTCCCCTACCTTGGGCTGATAGTTCATTGATTCATTGGTCAAAAAACTTCAAAAACCTTTGGGGGCCCGATACCTTTGGGGGCCCCAGAGGTCTCATGATGTACTTTATGCTATTTTTTCTGTTTATTCATGAAATATATGGTAAATATCTAAAAAAATATGTGGTTTGGGGGGTCAGGGCCCCTAGCCCCCTTGGTGCGCCCATGTAATAATTCAAAATAAGTGAAAAAACTAGAAAAAAAGTTAAAAAAAAACAAAATAAACAAAAACATAACCTACTTTTTTGAAGAAAACATGGTCCCTTTTATTTCAGATTTTCTCGCTTTAGTTTATTATTTTTAAGAAAAACGCATTTTTCCCATATGCACAAAGGATCTATTCTTAAAACTGAAATTTTTGAGACTAAAGCTCTTGTCGTTTTTGTAAAATTTAAGTTTTTGTTAACATTACGGCTTATGGGAAATCGGTTTGCTTGTCCTATGGAAGACATCTTGGATTTGATCATATGTTTTGTTAGACAGCCCTATATTATAAAGGCATTAAATAACCTAAAAAAATCCAACTTTTTAAATTGTTGAACTTTTTAAACTTCCTAACCTTAATAATATTATTCTTATCTTTTGTTTACGTTTTAGTAAACGCTAAGATACATATTCCTTTGCATCCTTCGATATTTTAAAAAGTCAGCAACTAACCAAAACAAAATAAAAATCCCCCTTTTTGCAAAGCTGTTTAAGTTTCCAAACTCCTTGAAATTTACCTTTCGCCTTTTAAACTGTACGGGTACAGCGAACATACAACACTTCAAGAACTTTATTCATCATTAGCCCATTAAGATTGAATCTACAATAAAAATCAGGGTTTTGCAGTAGCGGCTCGTGACTGCCGATAGGGTATAAAATATGGTATTTTTCTTCATAAGTAAAGAGAGAGAATTTTTTTACATTAATTAAATTATCCACCACATTCATTGTGACACAATTATACAAAAACAAACAACAAACACGACCATAACCTCCCGCTCATGCGTTTGGCGTCTTCTAAATAAATAAATGAGCCCGCAAACATGCAACGCTGAGCCCGCCCGCCCGGAATTGTACTGGAACTGCAAGTTTTGCAGCAAGCAAACCCAAGAGCAAGTGCGGTGCGGGGCGAAGGAAGGGGTTCCTAGCCGAGCACAGATCTCGTTAGCCGCCCAGCTACGTTGTGTTGCAATTTAGCAGCGCAACAATGCCAATAACTTCATTTGACCGACTGTGAAATGCGGCCTTCGGCGACGGCACGCGGCATCATACTCAACACACGTACGCGATTTGAAGGCCTACTATACCAACACCGGACCGAAAATATACTGCTATTCCAATAATTCTAGAAATAAAATAATCATATTAGAAAAATAGCAGCGGCTGAAAAATAGTCAAATAATGTGAAAATTTTGGAGGTTCTGCAGCTCTGCAGCCCTTATGCAGGAGCCGCCCCTGCTTTTATCTCAATTCTTCTTACGGAATACCATTTTCACGTATTTGGCCTTTTTTCATATGAAATGTCTTTGTTTTGATTAAAGTTTCTTTAAGAGTTGTATGTTCGTTGCTTTCGTACTTTAAATTGTGCAGTTACCTAGCAAGTGTATGTTTATCATTCAGGATCGCTCTTCTAAACTTAAAGAAAACAACCCCGGCTGTTCGGTAAGCCTTCCTAAACGCTATCTTGTACGTGCACACGTCAGGAGAGTTCAACTTTCTGACATTTTACAGCGCCTCGTTGATGAAGTATAAAAGTTGTGCGGAGGAGTAAGATGATAACGCAAACGACCTGAAATGGCCTAGAAGAACCTGGAATGGCATGAAAACAACTTTATTAGTGCCTTGAAACGGAATCAATACGCTTAAATTTTTTGTTTCATTTTGTTTGAATTCTGTATATTTGTTTTTCTGCGAGTGTGAGGAAAGTATCACTTTTCTGTACGCATTTTAGTTTTGTGCCACTTTTGGCACTACTTTTCCGCAGTCTCCAAAGAATTGGTACATTAATATTTTTTTTTTTTTGGTGTCCTTAACAACCCCACTTTCAAATAATTCTCAAGAACCGCTCATATTAAGGCATTGTCAAGGTTTTGATGCTTTATCTGCTTGACAACGATCTGGCAATAAGTGCCCAGTTATAAAGTTTCGGAACGTGGTGTGCATAGGAAACCTCGGAATTTAATAAATGTTTTTTTTATAATTTTTGTTTTTTTATGTCTTCTGCAAACTTGAAGAGAAAATAGTGTTCCTAACTCTTCGGGAAAGTTCCATTTCCGCACTTGATTGCTGGTGTAACAAAACGGGATTTCAACATAAATGCTATTTTTGCCATTCATAAGTTTTTAAATATTTTTGAATAAATATTGTTTTCGACATCAAGAAGCATTATTTAATTATATGCATGATTAGGTTAAGAATAAGTAAAATTTATGGCAACAACAGCGATTTGTTTTCGCGCATATTTTCAGGATCGCTGTATTTTAACAAAAGCTGTATTTGGCTAATCTAATAATTTATATTTTGTAACTGGAAACAAATTTAACAAACTCTTTTTAATTTTTAAAAAACACACTGTGTAATTTTAATTTATAACGGTTTTATAAGTCAACGCATCTGTGGTTTGCACTGGTGTGTTTTTTCTTTGTTTAAAGCACAGTCTTTCTCTTTATTTGTGGACTGCTTTAGCATTAACGTTTGGGCGAATCAACTATGAGTGCCTATAAAGCAGGGTTGTTTTCGCTGGGACAAGAAAATCCTTAGAAAGCATTCCTAAGTTGGTTTCTGTATGCCTCACTTCGCTTCATTTAAGGTTTTTTTAACTGGGAAATGCTAAATCTGTCAATCATTTTAACTTTGTATAAAACTATTACCTTGGTTCTTCATAACTATTTTGATCTTTACTTTTAGATTTCATTTTAGTTTTAAATCTTTTTTATTGTTGTTGTTTCCAGTGTTTTAAAATACTGTTTCTATATTTTTCGGGTTTTTTAACATCAAATACAAACCTTTCTTACGAGAATGGGGCCGCCTCACTCTGGTCCCTCTGGAACTGCTCAAGATAAAAAACTCCGGTTTACCTTTGCTTACGTTAGTATTTTTTTAGTTTGTCTTTTGTTAGCCGATAACAATATTTAAAGTTTCTTTAAAATTACGACTGCAACTTTTTGCTTTTCTTTATCACACCACAGGACTTGTTAAGAAATGTCAACACCATCACGATTATACAGAATTAATTACTCATATAAGTTTTAATACATAACACATGTGGTTGACTGCTAGTTTATTTTAATTTTAAGTAGTTGATGCATATTTTTTTGCCCCATGATCGGTACCAATCCATAAAGCACCGGCTCATAAGGCACCGGCCCATAAGACATCGGCCCATGAGACACCGGCCATATGAGGCATCAGCCTCTAAGTCACCGGTCCATACGGCACCGGCCCACCGGGAATTTTTTTATTTTCCCATATGACCAATCCACCCCTGGTATAGGCAGTGACGTTAGGGGGCAGAAATTTTTATTGCATGGAAAAAGAGATAAAAAAAATTACCTACATGATATTTTAGCATCTTACAAACAAGCAGCTACTTGGTGTAGTTTTTAGTTTATTTGTTTATAGATAAAGTCTATTCGCCCTTCTTTTACATGCGCAAAGTGCTTGGATTACCACCAGTTACAGACTCATAATGGCCCCGTAGAGCAACTTCAAAAATCCCATAGAATTTTAAACAGTCTATTAACCTACTAAGTATATGTCTATTTTTTGCCAAATTTTCATTATGTTCGGTAATGTTTTGCCTACAGGCACTATTCAATTGGCACCTAATATCAGTCTTGCCTAGCATAGAAAATTCTATGTGGTTATTTAAATAAGCAGCACTTACTTTGGTTCTTTAACTTTTCACTACAGTGCTTGATATCACAAATTCCTTTTGCCACCCACGCAGGAGCACTTCCTGGATTGTTCATAATAAGACAAATAAAGCAAAAAAAAGCATTTCGTTTTTCACAACCGCACAACCAGTTTTCAGCTTCGTATAATTTTTTATTACTTGCACTAAAATTTTGGTTAATTTTCAGGATTTTTAGGTCTGGTCTATATGGCCCTAAAGATTTTATTTGTAATCGAAGTTCATATGTCAACGTATTTAAACTTGCACAGTTAATTATCGACGGTATTTGTTTCCATTTTATAAAAAAACCATAACAAAAACAATGGCACGCGACCGGCAATGCTTTTTACTACTGACATATCGCAAATCAAAACAATCTCATATGTCTTCACTAAGGATAGAACCGGCAACGTGTAGAAGGGCAACGGACGTTTCCGCAGGATGATGATGGCCGACTTCAATTAAAACACACAACCGAACCGAACCGAACCGAACCTCCCGCCCCCGCTCGAGAATATTCACCCATACCCCGCTGAAGAACGGATGAAATTGAAACCTTGCCCCGCGCGGCGCTGCCGGCTTGTAATTATTTACGCTAAAAAAGTTCACTTAATTAATCGCTTGATGTTAACCACAGAAAATAAAAAGAACTAGACAATCATGTCGCAAGGGAAGATTTAACTTTTTTAAAATAAATCAGTTAAAAATACTGTTTGTTGTCTAGTTTTGGGAGGGCATTGCCCCGTTGCCCTGCCTGTAGCAGACGCCACTGGGTATAGGTAGTCAGTGGCGTATATAGAAAAAAGTTTCGGGGTGGGCCCGAGACAATTTTGGGGGGCCCGAGACCTCATGAGGCTGTATTTTATATGAAATGAAATATGTGGAAAATATCCAAAAAAAATCTTCGCTTCGGGGGGGGGGGCGCTCCTCGTATATACGCCACTGTAGGTAGTAATCTTTAGCAGTTTTCTACTTCATTTTAGCAACGCATGAATAAATGAGATTAATTCACAGTGGGTTTTGCCATAATTGTTTTAGTGCTTGCCCGCTCCAAACACGCCCAAATCCAAATAAAGTGCACATCCTCTTTATTAAAATTAAATTTTTTTAAAGCTTTTATGCACACTTTTACTAAATCACCTATACTTTGATTGTCTCTACAAAAGGTAAATATCAAGATTTAATGAATATTAAAGTTTTTGGAGATATTTCTAGAAATGTCAAACTTCTACGAATCTAAAGTTGAAGTATTTCCGGCCTATTCAAGCGCATATACCTCAAACATTTTTGAAATAAACTTTTCAACCAACACAGCACTGAAAAAATTACGAAGCTGGTCAACGTTTTAGTTATAGTAAAAAATCAAAAACCAATAGCCACTTCAAAAGCTTTTCGCTGGTCGCTGGGAAAACCATATAGGTATAATAGTTGAGAGTATCCCGTGGGCTATAGTTGTAGCAGATTTTTAGCTCATTATAATAATAGTGTGAGCCATGGTGATCCTAATTTTATCGAGAAAAAAAAAAGTTGCTCCGATTTCAAATTATTTTATATATCTTTGCGTTTCAGATGATTTTGAAACTTTTTTGTGGCGCTGTCTATCTGTCTGTGTGTCTGTCTGTATATCTATCTGTAACGACCAACGTGCATTACTCAAAAACCACTTGCCCGATTTAAATGAAATTTGATACCAAGGCTGGGTCTTGAGTCCACCAAACACAAGGCAAATAAAAGGGTGAGGGTAGATTTCATCTTCGTAACTTTATATGTACAGTGAAACCTCTTGTTGCGGACACCTCTATTAAGCGGACACTCCCTTTAGGCGGACAAATTTGTTGGAACCAAGCTTTTCCCTATTTCTTGACTTGTAGAATTTACTCCTATAGCCGGACACTCTAATAACCGGACGCGGACAATTTTTGTTGGTTAAAAAATTCAGAAATCTCCCTTAACAGGACACGAATCTCGGACAATGGGACGGAGCGCTACACGACATGGGCATAAATAATATGTACTATGTTGGCAATAACGCACTCTGCAGCCCGTTTTAATGCGGAGAGTAAATACTTCTGTCGTATTTACAACATATTTTATTCGGCGGGACTACTGTGTTTTATTTTTACTGTTCAGCTGGGTAGTAATAGATCACTTTGAAATGACGCCTAGTAAAAAACTTATTAGTTAACGTAAAAAAATGGAAGTTGCTAACGTTTCGGAGAAGGAACATCTATCAGCACGAAAGATCGCTGAAAAATTTAATATCGGAAAAACTCAAGCAGCGGACACCTCCAATAAGCGGACAAAATCAACGAAACCGTGAGTGTCCGCTTTTCACTAAGGTTTCACTGTATAGGGGAGGGAAGTAAATTAGAATTTTGGGGTTTTTTGTTATTTTCCAAGGGTTTGGTCATAATTTCCATCAGTCTGCCAAATTTTAATTTTGTAATATGTCTGGAAGTACAGTAGAATTTTGATGATATTTACATGAGTGAGTGAGTGAGTGCGTGGCAATTTCAACGTGTTTTGAAATTTCGTAACTACTTTACTTTACTTTATGAAACTTCAGGAAACATGGAGGCAGTGGCGGTTTCTCCATAAGTGGACATGTGCACGTGCACTCCCCAATTATACTTAAAAAATATTAAACTTTGACCATTTCTTAATTTAATTAATAATTACCCCAAAAGGAATTCACTAAAAACCGGAATATTATCTTTTTGTTGTTGTTTGTATTCGTGTTCAAACCAAGCTCGAATCTAATTCTTTACGGTAATTTACTGGAACCAAATTCTATGCACCGTGGATGTTATGTCGCATGCTAATTACGAAATATACAAAGAGAGAGGGCGACATGTCCCAATAAAATTTTACAGTACATAGAATCTGAACCTTCCTTCGGCACCGCGCTTATACAAAAACTAGCCTCGATGCCGCGCGCACCCCCGTGATGCCTCCCGCTTCCACGGTTCGCATTGCATTTTAGAGCAGTCCACGCGCACTTTTCAATAGTGCGCGCTTAGACAACTTGTGTTTTGATTTCGACGATTTGGTATTTACGACA
This sequence comes from Aspidapion aeneum, assembly GCA_963576565.1. Lineage (NCBI taxonomy): Eukaryota > Metazoa > Arthropoda > Insecta > Coleoptera > Brentidae > Aspidapion > Aspidapion aeneum. Next base: position 135,801,046 of record OY755040.1, read on the forward strand.
ATGGCGGAAGTTTCTAATTCTGATAGCATTAGCGTGTAATATTTAAAGGCAATTAAATTTTAACTAGGTATGATACATTTATTATTTATTTATAATTACAATAATAATAGCTAGGTAACTAATATCTAACTAAATATATAATTTTTTAATTATTTGCTCTAAATTATATGATATGACGACCCACTCGATGGCCCAAAAAGTTAGCGTGGCACTCAAAAAAATTTTATGCCTGCGCCGGAATTTTTTTTTTTTTGGTGTGCACCCCCAAAGCTTTTTACCACGCGCCGCCACTTCATGGAGGGGTTATTAACTCTATGAATATCTACGACTGTGCAAAATTTGAGATTCGTAGCTCATTTCGAAGTAGCTTAGATATTAGATAGATCAAATATGTTTTAAGAAAAGATGATACAGCAGTTGCGCGAACTTGTTAGATAATACCAGCCCAACGTTATAAACGCAAGTCCGAAAATTTTTGGAACATACATCGTCTATACAGTTACCAAGTTACAGACAAGTATATTATAGCAAATGAAAGGACGACAACGGACTTTTATGCAGCTACCAGGAAATTGAGGATGCAGGCACTCGAAAAATGCCGCATCGGAGGGTTAATGGCGGAGATAAGGGTTGTTTTTCGATTACCGGCGGACATGTCGGTTTGTCTGTCCGCGTTTAGAGTGACCGCGAACATCTATAACAAGCTCCGTCAGTTGGAAAATGAACTATTTCCATTTTTATGCGCGTTAACCTCAATTTAAGACAATTTCGCAAAGTTTGCAACGCAGATTGCAAGAATTTGAGGAAACACGTGCGTCGCCAAAATAACTCAAACAGGTAAAATGATTATGTGACAACTGTGTTGGATAGTTGGACATAGTAGTAGTAGTAGTGGGGCGTGACCCTTTTGGCCATGCCCTAGGTATTTCCCTTAACCCACTCTCGTCAATTCCAGTCGACGTCCAGGTAGGTTCTCATTCAGGGTTGGTGCCCCGAGTAAGTGCCTGTTCTTTCATCCTTGCGTGGGCCTCATATTCTGCTACGAGATACCTTGATGTCTCTTCTTCCTTTCCACAGACTGGGCATGTAGGGTAACCGTTGGTCATCGCTCAGGGGCTCCAGCGCCTCTGCACATATCTCTTTTTCTCACCATTTCTAACCTCTTCTAAGGTTAAAAAACAATAGCCTAGTTCCTGACCGGGTAGCTTTTCTGAACTTCTACTTTTTTAACGTGAACTTTCGTTCCTGAACTTTGCCTCGATAATAGTTTAGATTTATCAGTTGGTTGTAATTTTGAGGCCTAAAAATTTTCAATAGAGTATGAATCCATCTTTGGACATAGGTCTCCCTCAATATCTTTCACTCTTCCCTGTCTGTCGCCGTGTTCAATCATTTAGTTCTCGCATATTTCTTCAAATCGTCCGCTCATCTCAATTAGGGTCTTCCCCTACTTCTTTTATTTTCCCAACGGCAAATTTTCATTTTAATTTTGCTATTTCTCCTCTGACATCCCTTACCTTTGTTTGACTTTTTATCCATCTTTTTTTTAGCTTTACATGTAACATTTGACTTTGCATTGATCTCTGGGCTTTTGTTAACCCAGGTCTGAGATCCATAGGTAAGTACAGGAAGGATACATTGGTTATATACTGTCGTTTTGAGGTACTGAGGATATTTTTATTTTTTAATATGTAGCTAAATTTACTGAATGCTGCCCAGGCCAATCTTTTTCCTTTCTTGATTTCAGCCGTTTGATTTTCCTTTATTAGTTTAATAATTTATCCCAGGTATATATATATATATATATATATATATATATATATATATATATATATATATATATATATATATTCCTCTACTTGTTCTATTATCTTTTGGTTAATTCTGATCGTGATATCTTCATCTGTGTTTGTTATGATTTTAGTTTTAGTGTAGTTCATACTCAAGCCTATATTTTTAGCTGCTGTATCCAGAATTTTATTAGTTCTTTTTTCTTATCTGTTATTAAGGTAATATCATCAGCATATCTTAGGTGGTTCAAGTATTGTCCGGTTACTTTGATGCCTATTTCTTTCCAATCTAAGTTTTTAAAAACATATTCTAGCGCCTGCTTAAAGCGTTTAGAGGATATTGTGTCCCCCTGTCTGACACCTCTGATTTTGATTGATGTTGTTGCTTCACTATGAATATTGGCAATTAATTCGGTATATCTGTGACCTATTCGGCTATTATTTAAAGATGCTTTTACTGCCCAGTGCTCAATGGTATGGAAAATTAATAATCACTGGTCTGGTAACCGATGGTAAATAAGCTACTACTACTGTAAGAACAAGCAGTTTAGTCGGGGAATAAACTAACGCATTTAAAAGTGAGGAAGCAAATATACTTGTCAGGATAGAAGAGTCAATACTATACGTAAAATCGAGACAGAGCTTAATAAAATCTCCATAAAACAACAATAATACCAAATTAAAAATGGGTAAGTCCGAGTTACATACACCTCATTGTGTCAGGACTAATTAAGATAGGCAAATTAATTGAGATCGTATCCGGAGTTTGGCTTTTCTCCAATTTTAAGGAAGTAGTCGTTTCACCTATTTCAAGAATTTATACATTGCATTCTAATACTGACAGAAATAATTACCGGACACAACCGGGAGTGCGAGGCATATGCCAAAATGTTGGGATCAGCCATCACATACAAAACAAAAAAGATTTAACCAAATTATTTTGTAGCTACTTTAAAAATGGTAGTAACTAAATTACTAAATTAAATTAATTAAAATTTTCAATTACGCTTAGTGGCTCAAAGGACGCGGTTTTTATTAAAAACACCTTTTTACGCGCTTAGTAATATTGGGTCGGTATGTGCTTTGTTGGCTTTCAAAATGACATATATCTCAATTAAGAGTGTGGGAATCCAACTTCTGCTCCCAAGTAACATTATTGCCACTCAAGGTTTTATTAATTTGGTTCCTAGGTTATTTAGAGGGTGTTGTTATGGGTTTTAGGATCAATTTGGGTACATAAAGGTAATTTATATTGCCAGTTACCTAAAGGGGTGTTATACAACCAAAAAGTGATTTATAAAGGGAGTATAATAAAACTGATATTCCTCCTGTTCCTTTTAGATACTTTTGGTTTTATTGATATCTGATTAATAAAGATGGTCTTATAAAACCATTTTACCTAAAGTTTTTAAAAAGAAATAAATATAAACTTTGGTCATTTAGTTTTTTTCATTACTTTAGGTGATCACAAAAGTGTTTTATAATAGAGCTAAAAGGTTATCTTATATCCTTTTGTTTTTATAGTTACCAGTAGTTTAAAAGTAAATATGATTAGATAGGCGGCCATATAGAACCCAGTTTCCTTAAGGTTTTTAAGAGTGGTAAATATAAACTTTAGACTTTTGGTTTTTGCCATTACTTCTAGGCATTTTAAAAAGGTGTTATAGGAAGGCTTAAAGGTAAACTTTATAGTTACCCATAGCTGTATATTAAATATTATTTAAATAGGCGGCCATATAAAACCTTGTTTGCTTAAGGATTCTAACAGAAGTAAGTAAATACTTTCGTGTTTTATTTTTTTTTAGGTATTTCTTATAAAAATAATAGATATACCTAGGTACAGATTGGTACCTACCTATTGCAAGATTGATTATTTAAAGCCCATTAATTAATAATTGTTGAGTTTCCGTCCTCCTGGGTAGGACACCCAGGCCTAGATAAGGCCTGTTTAGACGGCCAATATAAGAGGGTGCCCTCCAACCGGCAGGCACAACGAATATCATTGCACTGGCCCTCTCGATTGTGTCGAAATTGCACAATAAAAAACATTTAAAAGTGTTGAATTATACGCTTTTAAACACTCTAAAAACAAATACAAAAAATTTAAGTGAGGTTATGTTGACTATGTTTACTTTGTTCTTTTTTGTTGGTTTCATAAGGGCAGCACTCAAAAATCCTTGTTGCGATACAGTAATAAATAAAACGATGTGACCACTATAAAACCATAATGGCGTATATAAATTTATTCAAAAAATATTGTAGAGAAAATATTTATCTAGTCGTTTTAGCAGTGTTTTTTAACAATAATTTTACTTTAATTTTGATTTATGTAAACCAAACAGACATTTTTAATGGTGAATAGTGTAAATAATGTTTTATTTTATTTTAAATATTTGTTATTTTGTTATCAAAAAACTATTAGAAAGCATTCTTGAGCTGGCGCTCTTATTTTGAGAGCTTTTCAGATACGATTTTATCAGAAAAATAAATCTGGCAGGCAATTTGATCATCAACAAAACGACAAACTCGGTATATTTTTATGTGATAAAAGAATTTTGGGACTGACATTTTTGACAATTTTGTGACCTAAATTATTTTATATAGCCATTGTGAATCTAAAATATCGCCATAGCTTTTATAGGAAAACTTCTTTACTCTAAAGGTATTATGGTATTCAACAGAATCGCCAGGATACCAAATTAACAAATCTAGTTTTATAATAGGATAGAGGACGTTTCTGAGTTGCTTTTAGAGGGCGAAGCTGAAGTTTATTTCTTATGGTTTTTTAGTGAGCTAAATACATAGGTTGCCACCACCAATTGGGGGGTCCCATTTAGGAGGTCTAAGGGGTATATAAGGGTAATGGGAACGTGCTAGCGACCAAACATTGAAACTAATGGTTTCAGGGAAAGGCGCTGGCAACCTTTTAGCTTCTGCTGTAAATAAAGAAATGTTACTTGGGCTAAGTCTGCTTCCACGCATGGTGTCCATTTATGGCCATCTGGCACCACTGGATTTCGGTGATATTAAGTATCTCTTTATGACTCGATACCGCCTAACCAAACGCCAGGGGGAAGGGGGGTGCTGACCAATCACGAGCCACGTGATATAGCTAGCATGGAGCCGTAACTAAAAGCCTAAATTAACGATCTGCAGAGATTTTTTTAAAGTGTGGGAAGGTGTGTGTTTTGGTTGCCACTTTTAATAATTTGGCAGTACCAAGGGACTGGACCCACTTAGGCTATGTACAGGGGTTGATGAAGTGATTATAGCCTAGGAACCAAGACAGTGCACAAGAAGCTATTATTGGCTACAGGGTTTCCCACAGTATGCCAGAGGTACCCTTTTGTCATAGAGAAATACGAAAATCCCTTAAAAAGTTGGATACAGACAAAGCAATGGGTCCAGATGGCATTCCCGCGATAGTACTCAAAAATTGTGCTATTGAACTCACCCCAACTTTCGCTAAATTATTTAATTTATCTTACAGGCAAGGAGTATATCCATCATCATGGAAGTCTGCCGCAGTACAACCCATTCCAAAGAAAGGAAAAAAAAACAGATCCGTTTAACTACAGACCAATTGCTCTACTTCCGGTGATATCAAAAGTAATGGAAGGAGTTGTGAACAATCACCTAACTAAGTACTTGGATAAGTACAAAATTATTAACGAGAAGCAATACGGATTTCGAAAATATAGGTCAACTGGCGATTTACTTACATTCGTCACTCACTTATGGCAACAAGCGATTGAGTTGCGGGGTGAAACAAGAACTTGGTTTAAAAGTTACCTTAAGGATAGATCCATTTCTGTTGTACTGGATGGTCAGAACTCCAACTCTTACCAAATTAATGCTGGTGTGCCACAGGGAGTAATCCTTTCGCCAACACTTTTTCTGATTTACATAAATGACCTCATAGATAAAACAGTAAAACTTTATTGCTTTGCAGATGATGGCAATGTAGTCTCCTCAATCATACCACTCACATGTCTCTCCACACATGAATTCCATCATCTTAGACTAACTTAAATATCGCAGATAAATAACGACCTGGAGATAATAGAGGACTGGGGTAACGAAAACCTTGTACAGTTCAACGCCCAGAAAACCCAAGCATATCTGTTTTCAAAAAAGACCAGCACCGGTGAGCCAAACATCATGCTATCTGGAAGTGCTGTCACATTGCAGAGCCAGTTGAACATCTTAGAAGTCACTGCAGAGACCAACATGTCTTAGCACAGTCACGTGCCGCTTCTCGAGCGTGATAGGGATCTCCCTGCGAGTGCGCATAACCGTAAAAAAAAGTGCAGTGACTGTGGTTGCCATCACATGCTTTAGCCAATGGCAAGCTTTAAATTAGCTCCGAGCCGTCATGTGCTATACGAAAAGACCTCCATTGTGCAAGCTTCTCCTACTATCCGATCGCGGAACGTTCAGTCGGTACCACGCAGGAGAACAGATTTCACTTCAAACGCGTAAAATTCTCACAACACGCGACCGTTAAGAGTTTGCTATTGGTCAAAGCGTGTGATGTGGATGCTCACATCGTTTAAGATCCAGAATAGTAACCCAGGCAGGCGGGACTCACGATCGGGGGGTTTTAGTCGGTAGGAAACCGACACTATCCGGGCTCTCCTAGTATAGTAGAAATAAATTTAACAGGAGAATTGACTGGGTGTCTTATGCAAGATTTCTCCTTGATACGTTAGAAAAAAAATTGAAAAGAATAACTGATCCTAGAACGGGCATAAACCAATGCCTTAATGAATCGCCCCTTTTCTTTGCAAACAAGGAAGGAAAGTACTGTCTAAAAGATAAAAAAAGAACATAACCATCTAAATAAAAATGTTCAAATTGCTGTACTGTACTTTTTACATAGTACAATTAAAACGTACTTTTTAGAAGATTTTTTGCTACTTGGTTTGTTCGAACTATAATCTACGGCAATAAAACTACTAGCTTCCATGCTTCCAAGAAAATTTTCACTCTTCATTTATTTTTATGAATAGCGTCCTAAGTAATTTGAAAACTTTACGATCTATAGAAAAAGTTGTTGGAACAATTAAGTGTTATCGACAAAGTTTCTAGATTGATTTAATGTATAGATATGTGTCTTTCGGCACTTAATATCCGACACTGTTATGAGTGACTTTGTTGCTCCCCTTTGTAAGCTCTATTATTTCTGGGAACGCTACCGTAAAATTAATTGAATACAAATTACATAATTCCTGAAACCAAATTTTATATTTTTATATAAAAAAGACAATAAATGTTAACTAATAATGATGGCGGGGAGGAGAATGGGAGAGACGGGGGAGGGACTAGTAAAATAGTGTTGGAAAAAAAATCTGAATGCGTATGCAGAAATAATTTTTGAAATTGCTCTATATTTAATAAAATTATGCGAATATGGTTTTTGAATAGGGTGGGGGGAATGACAGGAGGGGAGATGGGTGGGAGCAGGGAGGACTACAAAGTAACTAGGTACAGCAAATTAGAGGACATTTGCAATGGGTAATCAAAGGAATTTCAATAAAATCGCCTGAAATTTAGATAAATTGTATACCTTAAAACCTACATCATGTGACAAAATGGCGTCTGAAGACCGCCATGTTAATTCCTGTTTGACAAAATAAAGCATATAGCACCTTTGGGATCAGTAGCAATCCAACGACACCTTTTTTGTCAAAATCGGTTTAGCCGTTTAGCCTCTAGCGTGACACAAACATACATATTTACTTACATACATACAACAATCTAAAAACATTACCCTTTCTTTCGCCGGCGCCGTGCTGCAGTTGGCTAAAAATGAAAAAATAGGGTAGTGCCCTGGCGCCGTGGCACTTAAGCGCGGAACTGGGTCAAAAAGGGGGGGGAGTAATAGTCGATGAATTTTTTTTTTGCAATATAATTTTTTTTCTAAGGGGGGTAATTCTGCTGTTTTCCCTTATTTTATTAGAAAAAAGTGTATATTATTTTTTCTGGGGGGGGGGGTAATTATCCCGTTAACCCCCCCTCAAATCCGCGCTTGGTGGCACTACCTCACGAGCCGCCACTACTTCAAACGTTATTTGTACTTATTCCCCTTTATTTAAAAAAAAAACAGTTTTCTGAGCACAAAATTTCTGTGGAAAATTGCGGCTTTACTTTAAACCTAAAACCTCCATTTATTTAAACAAAAACTTATTTTAAACTATGCAGTGGCGGGGGGGCCTGGGCCCTTCCTGAAGTCAAGATTTATTTAAATATTTTACACATATTTCATGAATACAAACATAAAATAGCATGTGGTCTCGGGCCCCCCCCAAAGCTGTCCCAAAGCTTTTTTTTATATACCTCACTGAAACTATGTATGGAGCTTTCCATGTCAACCCGGCCACCTTTTGTACTTAAAAATTTTGATTTTAATAAAAATTTACTTTTTGGTTTCTCTATAAATACTGATTCCTTAAATCTACAGGGTTTGTTATCTTCTTAATTGGCCTAAACATATATATATATATATATATATATATATATATATATATGCATGGTTTATGATTTTTCCTGAAAAAAATAAGAACTTTGCAAAAAAAAATTACTACTGTTTAGAAATAAGAACAAGAGGCTATAAGAAAAAATATTACAAATGACAAATAATTGCATCAGTGACCTGAGTACAAGACAATAAATTAAAAAAATCGCCATTTTAAAAATGTGACCCCTTCGATTTTTAATATTAAAAAAAAAAAGATGCTCCAATATTTTGTCTATTGCCTTTAACAATTTTAGAGTGGGTCAAGAAGTATAAATGCCAAAAAGAAAAATACTTGTGTAAGTGTGCGGAGGCCTTGACCGTACTTATATGTATATGGGCAAGCGAGCAGTCTTATTGAGTCGCCCAGGGTGTGAATTAATATACATTTTATTAAAAAAAGTTGGTTTGCTTTAAGGACATTTTTTTTTCATTCTGACACCCCCCCCCCCTTGCATATGACATCAGCGGCGTCACACTAAAGGGCCAAAAGTGCAAAAGGGAGCCGGGTTGACATGGAAAGCCCCGTGTATCTGAGGGCACGGCAAGTTCGCGCGCCGTAACCATCTTTTCTTGAAACATTTCAGCCGATATTTGACCTACCTAAAACTCTACTTCGGAATGAGCTACGAATCTCAAACTTTGCACACTCGTAGATCTTCATGGAGTTAACAATCCTTCTAAGTTATATGGAATTCCATAAAGTAGTAAAGTAGTTATAAAACTTCAAAAAACGTCGCAATTGCCACTCACTCACTCACTCAATCATGTATAGATCATCAAAATTCTACTGTACTTCCAGACATGCTACAAAGCTGGAATTTAATTAGTACTTACAAGTAAATTTAGCAGTTGTCTGTTTTTTTATTTAATATTTTTTTTTACATAATATGTTGTTCAGATTTGGAATTATATCTCCTTAAAAATTGTTCAAACGGTAAACTTTAGAAGAAAAAATTAATATTAACACATTAATCCGTTTCAATTTACCGTTGTATAATGTCCAGTTGCTTCCGAAAATCCATCAGGATAATGGTATCTTTTATATTCATCCCACCAACTGTTTACAGGAAAAGACCAGTTACTGCCTTTCTTATAATCGGCAGTAAGGTATGCTGCAATGCATTGACCTACCTGAAATCTTGCTAAGAAGTAAGAATTTAATATTTTAATGTTGCATTTTTAGTAAATCTGAGGGCACGTCATCGGCAGTGCCTCGCCAAGTTCACGCGACGTACCATCTTTTCTTGAAACATTTCAGCCGATATTTGACCTATCTAAAACTCTACTTCAGAATGAGCTACGAATCTCAAACTTTGCACAGTCGTAGATCTCCATGGAGTTAACAAACCCTCCTTCATAGAATTCCATAAAGTAGTAAAGTAGTTACGAAATTTCAAAAAACGTCGACATTGCCACTCACTGACTCACTCACTCACTCATGTATAGATCATCAATATTCTACTGTACTTCCAGACATGCTACAAAGCTGAAATTTGGCAGACTGATAGAAATTATGACCAAACCCCTCGAAAAAGTTAAAAAACCCCAAAATTTTAATTTACTCCCCTCCCCTATACATTTAAAGTTATGTAACAGTAGCATCGCCCACTTCCAGAAATGCTAGAGAGTTGAGCTTTGGTAGACTGACAGGAACTATGATAAAACTATAGGAAAAAATTAAAACACCCTAAAATTCTAATTTACTTCCCTCCCCTATAAATGTAAAGTTAAATAAAAGTAACATTGCCTACTTCCAGACATGCTAGAAAGCTGAGCTTTGGAAGACCGATAGTAACTATGATAAAGTTATAGAAAAAAATTAAAACACCCCAAAATTCTAATTTATTTTCTTTCCCTATAAATGTAAAGTTATGTAAAAGTAACACTGCCCACTTCCAGAAACGCTAGAGAGCTGAACTTTTTAAGACTGAAAGACAATATGATAAAACTATATGAAAAAATTTAAGAACACCAACATTTTAATTTACTTCCCTCTCCTATATATGTAAATTTATATAAAACTAACATTGCCCACTTCCAGAAACGCTAGAGAGCAGAGCATTGGAATGCTGATAGAAATTATGATAAAACCATGGGAAAAAATTTAAAAAGTCCAATATTTTCATTTACTCTCCTCTCCTATAAATGTAAAGTTATGTAAAAGTAACATTACCCACTTCCAGAAAAGCTAGAGAGCTGAGCATTGGAAGACTGATAGGAACTATGATAAAACTATAGGACAAAATTTAAAAACACGACAATTTTAATTTATTTCCCTCCCCTATACATGTAAAGTTATGTAAAAGTAACATTGTGCAATTTCAGAAACGCTAGATAGGCTGGAAGGCTGATAGGAACTACGATAAAACCATGGAAAAAAACCTCAAAAATTTAAGTAAGGCATTGCAAAAGTTTTGAACAATATTCCGCATATTTTACTAATTTAAAAATTAAGTATTATCCAATTCCGTTAAAAAGGAAGTGAAATCATAACAAAAACATTTCATGTAAAAAAGCCAAGTACGCGAAAATGGCATTCCGTAAAAAAAATTGAGATAAAAGTAAAGCCAAGTTCTCCAATACAAATTTCAAAATGAAAGGTTCTTACTAGTTTGGAAATATTTTTCTAAACTTGGCTATTACGGCTGTAAATGACTCTTAGGCACAGTGCTAAATTAACCATAAAGAAGTTTGGCTGTAATAGCAAAGTTTAAAAAAACATTTCCAAACTAGTAAGAACCTTTCATTTTAAAATTTGTATTGAAGAACTTGGCTTTACTTTTATCTCAATTCTTTTTACGGAATGTCATTTTCGCGTACTTGGCTTTTTTTTTATATGAAATGTTTTTGTTATGATATTGCTTTTTTGAACCTCCCCAATTTATAAAATATAATATTCTGTATCCTAATCGTAAAATACCGCAGTTTTTGACAAAACATTACTTAACATCAAATGGCTAATTCATTATTTATCTTGACTCACCGCCATCCCCTCTCCGAACTAAATAAACTGAGGCCTGCAAAACCCTGATAAATCTAATTACCAATCCGAGCTCGGAAAAGTCAACCGAACAAACGAAAACAAATCAAGACAAACATTTCTCAACTGATGTGAATAATAGTCCATGGCTAAGGGTTAGTTTAGACTGAAAATTATCCAGCAGGGAGTAATTACCCCCCCTTTATGCGTAATTCAAGTAACTAAAATGTAATGTAATGTACCTTATACAGTGAAACCTCCTATGAGCGGACACTCACGGTTTCGTTGAATTTGTCCGCTTATTGGAGGTGTCCGCTTATGACAGAGAACTGCGAAATTTTAATATATACAGTGAAACCTCCTATAAGCGGACACTCATGGTTCCGTCGATTTTGTCCGCTTATTGGAGGTATCCGCTTATGAGAGGGAATTGTGAAATTTTAATATATATGTTATATGAAAATATCCTGCCTACACACAGAAGAAACCAGAACCTTCTATGAAACCCGAGAACCTTCCAGATAAGAAGCTTATTCTGCTGACTTGCGTTTCCCATGAAATAAACAACACGTGCATTCAAGCCGAATCAGCACTTTATTTCTCAGAACCTTTCAAGATAAGAAGACCATTCTGCTGACTTGCGTCTCTCATGGAATAAACACCACGTGCATTCCTGCCGAATTGCACTTTAGTTCTAAGAAGTTTAAATCTAGAATATTAAGGAATTATTCCATTGCTTAATCAGCACCTTTTCTTTATATAAACTCAAATCATTGTAATGTTAATTCATTCTCTTTAGAATCGTTCTTAAGTACACGTTCAATTATAACGTTTAAGTCCTATATTGTATTTAATCAAAATAAAGTTTTTTAAAAAGTTAAAAGTAAACTTTAAAGGTTATAACGTACCTGGGTTATAACGTACTTTCGGTTATTACGTAAATATTTCATTGCTCCGGCCATAACACTCTTCTTTTTAATTGTGTTGTTTATAATGTACTTCCGCTTATAAAGTACATATTTTCTGGTCCCTTGAGGGTACGTTATAACCGGAGTACACTGTATTAACAATTTCCGCTGCTTGAGTTTTTCTGATATTAAATTTTTCAGCGATCTTTCGTGCTGATAGATGTTTCTTCTCCGAAACGTTAACAAGTTCCATTTTTTCACGTAAACTAAAAAGTTTTTTACTAGGCGCCACTTCACAAAGATCTATTACTACCCAACTGAACAAGAAGTATTTAGCCTCCGCATTAAAACGGAAAGAGGTAATTTCCTGGCTGCAGAGTGCGTTGTTGCCAACATACGTTGTCAGAGGTTCGCGTCCGGTTAAGGGAGGTTTCAAGCTTTTTTAACCAAAAAAAATTGTCCGCGTCCGGTTATTAGAGTGTCCGGTTATAGGAGTGAATTTTACAGGTAATAAAATAGGGAAAAGCATGGTTCCAACAAATTTGTCCGGTTAAAGGGGGTGTCCGCTTATTAGAGGTGTCCGCAAGGAGAGGTTTCACTGTATTTATTAACAATTTTCGCTGCATCAGTTTTTCCGATATTAAATTTTTCAGCGATCTTTTATGCTGATGGATGTTCCTTCTCCGAATCGTTAACAACTTCAATTTTTTTCACGTAAACTAAAAAGTTTTTTACTAGGCGCCATTTCAAAGAGATCTATTACTACCCAACTGAACAATAAAAATAAAACACAGCAGTCTCGCCGAATAAAATATGTTTTAAATACGACAGAAGTATTTAGTCTCCGCATTAAAACGGAAAGAGGTAACTCCCCAGGTGCAGAGTGCGTTGGTGCCAACATACTACATAATATTTATGCCCATATCGTGCAGCGCTCAACCCCGTTGTCAAAGATTCACGTCTGGTTAACGGTTTCAAAATTTTTTAACCAAAAAAAATTGTCCGCGTCCGGTTATTAGAGTGTCCGGTTACAGGAGTGAATTTTACATGTAAAGAAATAGGGAAAAGCTTGGTCCCAACAAACTTGTCCCCCTAAAGGGAGTCTTAATAGAGGGGTCCGCAATGGAAGGTTTCACAGTATTTAGTTTTTTACCGTATATGGAAATAATTTTTCCTTTTTGCGTTTTTCTTTAATAAATAATAAATAATACCAGGGTCTAAGTACTAAATTTATAGTCTTGACCTCGACTTGTTTAAATGTATTCTTGTAATACAGCAGTGGCGCACCCAGAAATATGTCTTGGGCAGTGGCGGATCCAGGATTTCTAGGGGGAAGGGGCCAAAGTGGCAGCAAACATCAAAATATTTTTTATTAGCAGTTCTTGATAGATCTGAGGTGTGAAATTCAGTATGTAAAGGAAGTATATAGGCTGAATTAATCAGACACTGCAGGAGGAACAACCTACAACTCATTCTCGGCTGTGACGCCAACGCTCACCACACAGCATGGGGAAGCACTAACATCAATGACAGAGGTGAGTCACTGTTTGATTTCATCTTAGGGGAGGGGTTAACGGTTAACAACCGCGGAAATGAACCTACCTTTGTAGTGGCAAACAGAAGCGAGGTCTTAGACCTAACGATATCAACGGCGCACTTTAGCGACAATATCGTCAACTGGGAAGTGTCTTCTGAACCATCAGGCTCAGACCACAGACACATCCGATTCGAAATAAAATCACAAGAAAGAACGGTAGTCAGCTACCGAAACCCCAAAAGCACAGACTGGGAGGGCTATAACCAAACCTTGGCTGAACGCTTACGGGAGGTTCCTAAATCCATCAAGACCACTAGGGAAATAGAAGAGGCGGCAGGACAAATCCAAACCGCTATTCTATCAGCATACCAGGACAACTGTCCTGTGAAGACCAAAAAAGACTCTCGGACCACACCTTGGTGGAACAAAAACCTTGAAAAAAGAAGGAGAAATGTCAGACAGCTCTATAACAGGGCGAAAGAGAATAACTCATGGGACCAGTATAGAGCTGAATTGACCGCTTACAACAAAGAGATTCGAAAGGCGAAAACGGAATCGTGGAGGAAATTCTGCCAGGGGTTATCAGATATCCCTGCGGGAGCACGAATCCACAAGATACTCTCTAGAGACCCAAATCAAACACCATCGATAGGGGCAATAAAGCGACCAGATGGGAGTTACACAACATCAAGGAAAGAATCACTTGAATTACTAAGTAACTGTCACTTTCCGGGGTGCACAATGATTACAGAACAGACTCGGCAGAACCAACCCATGCAAAGGCCGGGCAGAAATAGACCGGATAGGGAAGACTGGAGGCTGGCGTATCAAATCGCAACCCCGGACAAAATAAAATGGGCGATCAACACCTTTCACCCATTCAAATCACCAGGAGAGGATGGAGTGATTCCGGTCTTACTCCAAAAAGGACTGGAACCTCTAATAGCCACCCTGACTAAGCTATTCAGAGCTAGCATAGCGTGGAGCTACATACCAGAAAACTGGAGGTCGGTAAAGGTAATATACCTCCTGAAAGTGGGGCAGGCAGGTTTAAACCTACCCAAATCATACCGACCAATAAGTCTAACATCATTTCTATTGAAAACGATAGAAAAACTGATTGATAGGCATATTAGGGAAGGGGTATTGCAGGAACGCCCTCTAAACATTAACCAATATGCCTATCAACCAGGCAAATCTACGGATCTGGCAATAAACAACCTGGTCAGTAACCTAGCAAAGACACTAGACAGCAAAGAAATTGCGGTCACGGCCTTCTTGGACATAGAAGGAGCATTTAACAATGCCCCAATCGACTCACTCATTAACGCATGCAGTCAAAGAGGTGTCGAACCTTGTATTAACAACTGGATCCGGATGATGCTACAAACGCGTATCGTAAAAACCACCCTTGGTGAGGAGGAAATCAGAGTAAGCACGGACAGAGGTTGTCCGCAAGGGGGAGTTCTATCTCCCCTACTATGGACACTGATGGTAGACGGGCTGCTGGAACTCCTGCAAAGGGAGGGAATCGAGGCGCAGGCATACTCCGATGACGTTGTGATCAGAATACAAGGCAAATTCGATGGTGTAATATCCAACATCTTACAAAGGGCGCTAAACCTAATAAATGGATGGTGTAATAGGGAGGGACTATCAATCAACCCTAGAAAAACCACTATAGTACCCTTCACAAGACGGCGGAAACTGAACCTAACAGAACCCACCGTCGAAGGGATACGCATTCCTTTTCAAAAGGATGCCAAATACCTGGGACTGATTCTGGACCAGAGACTAAATTGGAACACCCACCTGGACAAGGTAATCGGCAGGGCGAAAATGGCCTTGTGGACATGTACCAGAATTTGTGGGAAGTCATGGGGCATGAAACCAAAACAAACCTACTGGCTATACCTAACGGTAGTGAGACCGATGATCACATATGGCTCTATTGCTTGGTGGGCAAAAACTAAGCAAAAAACAACCAGGGATAAACTGGCACGCGTGCAAGGCATGGCGTGTAGAGTCATAACATCAGCAATGAAATCGACACCTGTAGAGGCAATGGAGGTGATGCTAAACCTTCCCCCCCTACACATATGGGTAGAGAAGGAGGCCAGGGCAGCAGTGGCAAGGTTTAAGAGCCTAAACCAAGAGCAACCTGGACAAGCTAAGGGTAACTTTGCGGGCCTGGCTGAGGTATTCAGGAATAACCGAATACTTAGCATGCCAACAGACTACATGCTACCCAAATACAGCTTCAATATACCTTTTAAGGTTCTCATACCAACGAGGGAGGAATGGCGGGAGAGACCTGCTCAACTGCTAAACGCCGACCACGTATGGTATACAGACGGATCGAAAACAAAAAATGGGGTGGGTGCGGGTGTGACGGGACCACGGACTGAAATATCTGTGGGACTCGGAAACTTAGCAACCATATTCCAAGCAGAACTACATGCAATAGAAGTATGCTGTAGAGAGATTACCCGCAGGGACCTCTCAAACAAAAGCATCAAAATCATCTCAGATAGCTTATCAGCTCTAAAAGCATTAAGCTCACACAAAATTCAATCCAGACTAGTCTGGAATTGCCTTGAAACCCTAAGACAGGCCAGCAGAACCAACAAGATCAATCTTGTCTGGGTGCCAAGCCACACGGGAGTTGAGGGAAATGAAAAAGCAGACGCACTAGCCAGGGCGGGAGCAGAATCCGCGCTGGTTGGACCGGAGCCTTACTTCGGCTTACCTAAGGCCACAGTCACAAAAGAAATAGGAGAGTGGGTTGTTAGAAAAGGGACTCAAAACTGGCGGGCAACCCCGAGACAACAACACTCCAAAACCTTCCTAAGCAAGCCAGACAAACACAGAACGAACCAACTCCTGGAATTAAACAGGAATAGCCTAAGAATAATCACAGGGCTATACACAGGCCAATGCCGACTCAACAAACACATGAACAGACTGGGAGTAAGCAACACACCAGCGTGTAGGTTCTGCGGTGTTGAGGAGGAAACGCCACTTCATCTAATCTGCCACTGCGTAGCAAGACAAAGAACTAGGGCGAAAATATTCGGACCTGGACAGATAGAGCCTCAAGATCTTGAGGAAATATCACCAAACAAACTGATCTGCTTCATAAAGGAGATAGGTATTGGTGATATTTAAGTTGGGATGAGCCACAATAGACCATTTGAGTCGCAGTGGAGGGGCGACAGTCGCACCACTCATAATCAAACCTAACCTAACCTAACCTAAGTATATAGCGAAAATTAAATAGAATTTGTGACAAATCTTAAATAAGTGATGCTGCTAAACTAAAAAATAAGTTATATGTCTGGGTGGGGGGGGCGGGCCCCTCTGCCCCCCCTGGATCCGCCACTGGTCTTGGGAGGGTCCGATGCCTCTGAAGGAGGGCCCGAAGCTTTATGATGTAGTATTTTATGCTAATTTACATTTTTGTTCTCAAGAAATATGTATAAAAAATCTAAAAAAATCTTAGGTTTGAACAAATTATGTAAATACTAAAAACTAATGAATTCACGGGTAAAAATAAGTTAAACCCTCAACCAAAATCTAGAACTTTAGGACCCAGGACTTTAGACCCTTCCCATTCTTTATTTTATGATCTCATTTCTTATGTGATCTGTTCTGAATATTCCCATTGATCTTCTTATTGCATCCATTTCGACACTTTCAATTTTTGTTCTGTATTTTTCTATTACGCGACAATTCTCTATTCCATACAACAGCATGCTTCACACCATTGTTTCATATATGTTAAATTTTACATTTATTTTTTATCTCTCTGCTCCATAAAATACTGTTAGACATCCAATATCCTTTTTTGCTTTTACTATTCTTTTTTCCAGTTCTTTACAGTATATTACTGTCTTATCAAATATGACACCCAAGTATAGTATATTGTTTGTCCATTGTCTAGTTCTCAAGTCACTTCATTCGTTTCCAATACATAAGTACTGTGTCTTGTCCACGTTCATTCTTATCCCCCACTTATGGTATTCTTCCGTTAACTTTCTCGTCATATACTTTATGTCTTCTTTATTATTAGCTACAATTACTTGGTCGTCGCCAAACTGTAGTGTAAATATGGTCAATCAGTCGTTAAGTTGTATTCCCATGCCGTGTAATTTCCCTTTCCAGTTTTTTAGAGCTGTATGTATTGTATGTATGTATTCGAAAGTGGTGGCAGGCCCTACTGGACCTCCATGCACTGCGACCACAAATGGATCTATTGTGCCCACGTACCTACATACTGAGTTTGACTAAAGTGGCATATTTTTTTTTTCCACCCAGTACATGAAAAAACTCTGCAGATTACAACAATAAATGATTTAGGCTTAACACTTTGGCTCATTTTTTTTTAGAGCTACTGCGATATATATTTTAAAAAGGGTTGGAGACATACAACATCCCTGTCTTAAGTCTTTCGTTACCAGGAATTCTTTTGAAAGTCGATTTCCAATTTTAATTATAGATTTTGACCCTTTGTGTCGTTCTTTTATCGCTTTGTATGTATGATTGATATTAGTTTGCTCTGACACTGTCCATAATTTTTCTACTGAAACGGTATCATATGCTTTTTGTATCATAAAAGAAAGAATGGGAATAAAGGTAAGCATAACGGATGACATCACTAAAAGACAACTGATATGGTACGGCCATGTACAACGGATGAACAACGAAAGATTACAAAAGCAAGTCCCAGAATGGCAAACAATAGGATGCAGAAAAAGAGGGCGTTCTAAACCAGAATGGCAACAGTCAATCCAAAGATCAATGAGTCAACAAAAGCTGAGAGAAGATGATTGTCAGGATCAAAGTAGGTGGAGATGGGCGTCGGACAACGTAAAAAAACGTGCTAAATCGACACAGTAGTAGTACTTTAGAACCTTTAGTTCAAAAAATAGAATAGAAAAATGAAACTAAAAGAAACAAGTAAGAAATAAAAACAAATATTATTAAGAAAGATATAAACGAAAAAGAAAACAAAATACCGACCAATAAAGACTAGAAAACTTCAAAATCTAATAGTAAATTTAGTGTAAACCGGACCTAAGACTCAAAACTAAATAAATCCAAAGCCCACTTGACGCCCTTCCTGTTCATCCCCAATCAGATAAATAAGCTCGCTGCTGCTGAGGCTTTTGCTGCAGGGGTGATAGAAGTAAAACAATACAAAACGGTTTTTTGTTTTGGTACGGATACATTTTGTATTGTTTCTTTCAACAATAATATTTCCATTCATTTTGCTTTCAAAAAGTACAAAACAAAGTTTCAATATACGCAAAAATATTATTATTATGTAAATAAATTGTAAATATTTTTATAACGATAATACATTGTTCCAGATGTGGAAAATACAAATATATTGTGCAACGCTGTTAGTTCTTTATTTCCTGTTAAATTAAACATATTGTCAATAAACCAATAGTAAGAAATATTTTAATTTAGGCTTATGGGATTTTTTTTCACTCAACATAGTAAGATACCTGGGTCGGTCTGTCTATTAAAGTTTGTCACACGATAACTCAAAACCTGATTAACAGACTCTAACCAAATTTGGCACAAAAACTTTGTTGGGATTCGCTTCGGTTTGGGGTTGCAAGAAGTAAAAAGGTGAGTTAAAATATTTTTAGAAAAACTCTACTTTAAAAACCAAACCAGCTAGCATAGTAGTGTGAGGTAGGCTCTAGGCCTGGCGGCCCTTTTTGCCATTCGCCAAGCAACCCCCCTACTGCGTCCTTCCTTCGCTAAGAAATCTGCCCGTCTTCTCTACCGAGGCCAGAATATCGGACCACCTCAGATTCAAAAGGTCCTCCGTCTCAAAAGCTTCCATTTCGAATACCTCTCTTCTTGCCTCCTTGTATGCTTCACATGATGAGAGGAAAAGCGCCGAGGTCTCGTCGTCGGCCCAACATCGCTCGCACGTCGCGTCCTCCTTCACTCTGGTCTCCGTCAAGTGTCATAATAATGCCGAGAGAGGCCGCCAAAGTCAGTTTTGAGTTTTGGTAATTTAACTTTTATTTATTTCTTACAAACACTAACCTTTAAACCAACTTTTGGGGTCTTTTTTATTTCTTTGCAAGGCAAGCAATAAAAATTTAAGAATTGTTTTGAGGTATATCAAATAGCAAAAAAGTTGACATTTTTTGAAAATTTTCAACTTTTGAATCCATTTTTCTCGATAACCGTTACATCTACAACTGTAATATTTTCAGGTTAGTATAAGGGACTCCGTAGCTTCTTCGTGGCACAGTATTAACCAAATGTTATTTTTAAAATTTTTGGTGAAAATTTTCCTGACCAAAGGGGTACCCAAAAAGTGCAGTTTTCTAATTTTTTTAAATTGTTAACTTTGTAAAAATATATATTATAATACATTAAATTAAACTTCTCGGGGCGCTCTATACAACGATATAAAAGATAAAGGACATGAGTTTATAATAATGCCGAGAAAGGCCGCCAAAGTCACTTCAGTTTTGAGTTTTGGCAATTTAAACTTTTATTTATTTCTTACAAATTCAAACCATAAGACCAACTTTTGGGGTTTTTTTTTATTTCTTTGTGAGGCAAGCAATAAAAATACAACAATTGCTTTAACGTATATCCAATAGCAAAAAAGTACACTTTTTTTTTAAATTTTTTGAAAATGTTTAACTTTTGATTCTATTTTTCTCGATAACCATTACATCTAGAACTGTAATATTTTCAAGTTAGTATAAGGAACTCCGTAGCTTCTTCGTGGTACAGTATTAACCAAATGTTATTTTTGAAATTTTTGGTGAAAATTTTCCTGACCAAAGGGGTACCCAAAAAGTGCAGTTTTCTAATTTTTTTTAAATTGTTAACTTTGTAAAAATATATATTATAATACATTAAATTAAACTTCTCGGGGCGCTCTATACAACGATATAAAAGATAAAGGACATGTGTTTATAATAATGCCGAGAAAGGCCGCCAAAGTCACTTCAGTTTTGAGTTTTGGCAATTTAAACTTTTATTTATTTCTTACAAATTCAAACCATAAGACCAACTTTTGGGGTTTTTTTTATTTCTTTGTGAGGCAAGCAATAAAAATACAACAATTGCTTTAACGTATATCCAATAGCAAAAAAGTACACTTTTTTTTTAAATTTTTTGAAAATGTTTAACTTTTGATTCTATTTTTCTCGATAACCATTACATCTAGAACTGTAATATTTTCAGGTTAGTATAAGGAACTCCGTAGCTTCTTCGTGGCGCAGTATTAACCAAATGTTATTTTTGAAATTTTTGGTGAAAATTTTCCTGACCAAAGGGGTACCCAAAAAGTGCAGTTTTCTAATTTTTTTAAATTGTTAACTTTGTAAAAATATATATTATAATATATTAAATTAAACTTCTCGGGGCCCTCTATACAACGATATAAAAGATAAAGGACAGGTGTTTATAATAATGCCGAGAAAGGCCGCCAAAGTCACTTCAGTTTTGAGTTTTGGCAATTTAAACTTTTATTTATTTCTTACAAATTCAAACCATAAGATCAACTTTTGGGTTTTTTTTTTATTTCTTTGTGAGGCAAGCAATAAAAATATAACAATTGTTTTAACGTATATCCAATAGCAAAAAAGTACACTTTTTTTTTAAATTTTTTGAAAATTTTCAACTTTTGATTCTATTTTTCTCGATAACCATTACATCTAGAACTGTAATATTTTCAGGTTATTATAAGGAACTCCGTAGCTTCTTGGTGGCACAGTATAAACCAAATGTTATTTTTGAAATTTTTGGTGAAAATTTTCCTGACCAAAGGGGTACCCAAAAGTGCAGTTTTCTAATTTTTTTAAATTGTTAACTTTGTAAAAATATATATTATAATACATTAAATTAAACTTCTCGGGGCCCTCTATACAACGATATAATAGATAAAGGACAGGTGTTTATAATAATGCCGAGAAAGGCCGCCAAAGTCACTTCAGTTTTGAGTTTTGGCAATTTAAACTTTTATTGATTTCTTACAAATTCAAACCATAAGATCAACTTTTGGGTTTTTTTTTTATTTCTTTGTGAGGCAAGCAATAAAAATATAAGAATTGTTTTAACGTATATCCAATAGCAAAAAAGTACACTTTTTTTTTAATTTTTTGAAAATTTTCAATTTTTGATTCTATTTTTCTCGATAACCATTACATCTAGAACTGTAATATTTTCAGGTTAGTATAAGGAACTCCATAGCTTCTTCGTGGCACAGTATAAACCAAATGTTATTTTTGAAATTTTTGGTGAAAATTTTCCTGACCAAAGGGGTACCCAAAAAGTTATGTTTTTAAATTTTTTTAAATTGTTAACTTTGTAAAAATATATATTATAATACATTAAATTAAACTTCTCGGGGCCCTCTTTACAAAGATATAAAAGATAAAGGACAGGTGTTTATAATAATTCCGAGAGAGGCCGCCAAAGTCACTTCAGTTTTGAGTTTTGGTAATTTAAACTTTTATTTATTTCTTACAAATTCAAACCACAAGACCAACTTTTGGGTTTTTTTTTATTTCTTTGTGAGGCAAGCAATAAAAATATAACAATTGTTTTAACGTATATCCAATAGCAAAAAAAGTACACTTTTTTAAATTTTTTGAAAATTTTCATCTTTTGATTCTATTTTTCTCGATAACCGTTACATCTACAACTGTAATATTTTCAGGTTAGTATAAGGGACTCCGTAGCTTCTTCGTGGCACAGTATTAACCAAATGTTATTTTTAAAATTTTTGGTGAAAATTTTCCTGACCAAAGGGGTACCCAAAAAGTGCAGTTTTTAAATTTTTTTAAATTGTTAACTTTGTAAAAATATATATTATAATACATTAAATTAAACTTCTCGGGGCCCTCTTTACAACGATATAAAAGATAAAGGACAGGTGTTTATAATAATTCCGAGAGAGGCCGCCAAAGTCACTTCAGTTTTGAGTTTTAGTAATTTAAACTTTTATTTATTTCTTACAAATTCAAACCATAAGACCAACTTTTGGGTTTTTTTTTTATTTCTTTATGAGGCAAGCAATAAAAATATAACAATTGTTTTAACGTATATCCAATAGCAAAAAGGTACACTTTTTTTAAAATTTTTTGAAAATGTTCAACTTTTGATTCTATTTTTCTCGATAACCATTACATCTAGAACTGTAATATTTTCAAGTTAGTATAAGGAACTCCGTAGCTTCTTCGTGGTACAGTATTAACCAAATGTTATTTTTGAAATTTTTGGTGAAAATTTTCCTGACCAAAGGGGTACCCAAAAAGTGCAGTTTTCTAATTTTTTTAAATTGTTAACTTTGTAAAAATATATATTATAATACATTAAATTAAACTTCTCGGGGCGCTCTATACAACGATATAAAAGATAAAGGACATGTGTTTATAATAATGCCGAGAAAGGCCGCCAAAGTCACTTCAGTTTTGAGTTTTGGCAATTTAAACTTTTATTTATTTCTTACAAATTCAAACCATAAGACCAACTTTTGGGTTTTTTTTTTATTTCTTTGTGAGGCAAGCAATAAAAATACAACAATTGCTTTAACGTATATCCAATAGCAAAAAAGTACACTTTTTTTTTAATTTTTTGAAAATTTTCAATTTTTGATTCTATTTTTCTCGATAACCATTACATCTAGAACTGTAATATTTTCAGGTTAGTATAAGGAACTCCATAGCTTCTTCGTGGCACAGTATAAACCAAATGTTATTTTTGAAATTTTTGGTGAAAATTTTCCTGACCAAAGGGGTACCCAAAAGTGCAGTTTTCTAATTTTTTTAAATTGTTAACTTTGTAAAAATATATATTGTAATACATTAAATTAAACTTCTCGGGACCCTCTATACAACCATATAAAAGATAAAGGACAGGTGTTTATAATAATGCCGAGAAAGGCCGCCAAATTCACTTCAGTTTTGAGTTTTGGCAATTTAAACTTTTATTTATTTCTTACAAATTCAAACCATAAGACCAACTTTTGGGTTTTTTTTTTATTTCTTTATGAGGCAAGCAATAAAAATATAACAATTGTTTTAACGTATATCCAATAGCAAAAAGGTACACTTTTTTTAAAATTTTTTGAAAATGTTCAACTTTTGATTCTATTTTTCTCGATAACCATTACATCTAGAACTGTAATATTTTCAAGTTAGTATAAGGAACTCCGTAGCTTCTTCGTGGTACAGTATTAACCAAATGTTATTTTTGAAATTTTTGGTGAAAATTTTCCTGACCAAAGGGGTACCCAAAAAGTGCAGTTTTCTAATTTTTTTAAATTGTTAACTTTGTAAAAATATATATTATAATACATTAAATTAAACTTCTCGGGGCGCTCTATACAACGATATAAAAGATAAAGGACATGTGTTTATAATAATGCCGAGAAAGGCCGCCAAAGTCACTTCAGTTTTGAGTTTTGGCAATTTAAACTTTTATTTATTTCTTACAAATTCAAACCATAAGACCAACTTTTGGGGTTTTTTTTTATTTCTTTGTGAGGCAAGCAATAAAAATACAACAATTGCTTTAACGTATATCCAATAGCAAAAAAGTACACTTTTTTTTTAAATTTTTTGAAAATGTTTAACTTTTGATTCTATTTTTCTCGATAACCATTACATCTAGAACTGTAATATTTTCAGGTTATTATAAGGAACTCCGTAGCTTCTTGGTGGCACAGTATAAACCAAATGTTATTTTTGAAATTTTTGGTGAAAATTTTCCTGACCAAAGGGGTACCCAAAAGTGCAGTTTTCTAATTTTTTTAAATTGTTAACTTTGTAAAAATATATATTATAATACATTAAATTAAACTTCTCGGGGCCCTCTATACAACGATATAATAGATAAAGGACAGGTGTTTATAATAATGCCGAGAAAGGCCGCCAAAGTCACTTCAGTTTTGAGTTTTGGCAATTTAAACTTTTATTGATTTCTTACAAATTCAAACCATAAGATCAACTTTTGGGTTTTTTTTTTATTTCTTTGTGAGGCAAGCAATAAAAATATAAGAATTGTTTTAACGTATATCCAATAGCAAAAAAGTACACTTTTTTTTTAATTTTTTGAAAATTTTCAATTTTTGATTCTATTTTTCTCGATAACCATTACATCTAGAACTGTAATATTTTCAGGTTAGTATAAGGAACTCCATAGCTTCTTCGTGGCACAGTATAAACCAAATGTTATTTTTGAAATTTTTGGTGAAAATTTTCCTGACCAAAGGGGTACCCAAAAGTGCAGTTTTCTAATTTTTTTAAATTGTTAACTTTGTAAAAATATATATTGTAATACATTAAATTAAACTTCTCGGGACCCTCTATACAACCATATAAAAGATAAAGGACAGGTGTTTATAATAATGCCGAGAAAGGCCGCCAAATTCACTTCAGTTTTGAGTTTTGGCAATTTAAACTTTTATTTATTTCTTACAAATTCAAACCATAAGATCAACTTTTGGGATTTTTTTTATTTCTTTGTATGGCAAGCAATAAAAATATAACAATTGTTTTAACGTATATGCAATAGCAAAAAAGTAAACTTTTTTTTTTAATTTTTTGAAAATTTTTAACTTTTGATTCTATTTTTCTCGATAACCATTACATCTAGAACTGTAATATTTTCAGGTTAGTATAAGGAACTCCGTAGCTTCTTCGTGGCACAGTATTAACCAAATGTTATTTTTGAAATTTTTGGTGAAAATTTTCCTGACCAAAGGGGTACCCAAAAAGTGCAGTTTTCTAATTTTTTTAAATTGTTAACTTTGTAAAAATATATATTATAATATATTAAATTAAACTTCTCGGGGCCCTCTATACAACGATATAAAAGATAAAGGACAGGTGTTTATAATAATGCCGAGAAAGGCCGCCAAAGTCACTTCAGTTTTGAGTTTTGGCAATTTAAACTTTTATTTATTTCTTACAAATTCAAACCATAAGACCAACTTTTGGGGTTTTTTTTATTTCTTTGTGAGGCAAGCAATAAAAATACAACAATTGCTTTAACGTATATCCAATAGCAAAAAAGTACACTTTTTTTTTAAATTTTTTGAAAATTTTTGTCTTTTGATTCTATTTTTCTCGATAACCATTACATCTAGTGTTGTGTTTTGAGTTTGGTAGAGCAGCGGGACTGTATGCGCACTGGTCGTTTTATAAAATCTGGGTGCAAAAATCCTTAAAAGGACGATGTAAAAATATTAATTTTTCCGAGCCACACAAAGACAATATAGAGGATTGGCACTCACCTTTTCAGCTGTTTCCGTCGTCCAGAGGAGCTCCTCTCGCTGGCCCAGTCGTTGCAGTCGCTCCACACTAGAATCACTTGTTTGTGTAATGGTTTAGTTTGATTTTCTAAGAATTTTATTGGATTTTTTGGTTAATAGAATTTATCACCATGCTGCGTGGTGATCTCGACAGAATACGACAGACGAATCCTTTTTTTTGGTTACGCCTCTTTGCGCAGATTCATTTTTTGTAGATGGCGCTGGCGTTTTGCTTGTGCCAATCAAATTGAAATTGTGTGGGTTTTCCGAATACGGGAATTTGGCGCAAAATTTGAATTTAAAATTAAAGTTGCACGAACATTTTCCGCCCACTTAAAACGAAGTTTTACATTGAGATTAATTGAATAAACAAATGGCTATATAAAAAGAATATAAGTTAATTCAAAACCTTAAAGGGTAGGTAATTAAATCCGTTTTAGGTTTATAGATCAAAAGGAAAAAAAATGAAAAAAAAAATAAAATATATTCTAGATAACGACACACGAAACAAAAGAAGTTGCTTGGGAGTTTAGTGCGCATCTAAAGGTAGTGGGCACAACTTGACCACGGGACGAGTGAAAAGTCCGTGTTGTGTTTTAACAGTAGCAACTCGAATGTAATTATCCCGACCAGGATGTACAGATACTATTCTACCCAGCAACCAGTGTAATGGCGGCCTAGTTTCATCCTTAATTAATACAAGCGTATCTAGCTTGATTTCAACCGAAGGGTCCGACCACTTAGAACGCTGTTGTAAAGTATTTAAGTACTCGAGTTTCCAACGCTTCCAGAAATCGGCATGAATTCGTTGGATAAGTTGCCAACGATTAAGGGTATTAACTTTAAGGGTAGAAAGGTCAGGATCAGGACACGAATTAAGGGGTTCCATTGTGAGGAAATGACCCGGAGTCAAAGACGTAAGATCGTTTGGGTCAGAGCTTTGCTCACAAAGGGGTCGAGAATTGAGTAATGCCTCTATTTGGGCGAGGAGAGTATAGAGCTCTTCGAAGGTTAGTATCTGGTCACCGATGACCCGATACAAATGTGTTTTTATAGATTTGACTCCTGCTTCTGCTAGACCATTTAGGTGGGGGGCTCCCGGACTATTAAGACACCATTTGATTTTTAAGCTCTCAGAAGCTAATTTCGAAAGATTATGGAGCTCCTTAATAGCCCCAACAAAGTTTGAGCCTCTATCACTTGTGATTTGGACACAAGTGCCACGTCTAGCGACAAAGCGTCGTAAAGCAGCGATGCACGCCTCTGTGGTTAAATCCGAAACAAGCTCGATATGGATTGCCTTGACAGAAGTATCGACAAAGACTGCGATATATGATTTACCAACTTGTGCTCCACGACGTCTCTGACCTACAAAGGTTTTGATTGGGCCTGCATAGTCTAAGCAAACGTGTGAAAAACATTTTAATTGTGACGTTCTAAAAGAAGGTAAATCCGACATGTACGGAGTATACGGTTTTGGTTTTAAGCGAAAGCAGGGAATACATTGCAATAAAACCCTCTGAATAACTCGACGTGATGACATAATCCAAAACTTTTGACGAATTAAGTATTGGACTGTGTTTATTCCGGGATGTAAATTTTCGTTATGAGTTTGAATAATGATCAATTGGGTTAATCTATGAGATTTCGGTAATAATAAGGGATGTTTTGCCTCAAAGGAGAGTTGAGAATGCCGTAAGCGTCCGCCCACTCTAAGGAAACCCAATTCGTCCAAAAAGGGCGCGAGTTTGCGAAACGGCTTAGGTAATAGCTGAGTATTTTGAATTTTTTGAATGATATCCGAAAAACACTCTTCTTGGACCCTTTTAACTAAAACAAGTAGAGCCTTGTGTAGTTCAAAAGCGGAAAAAACGCCGGATAAAGGGTCAACTGAGGTTTTTCGATTGTGAATAAGTCTTAGAAAATGACAAATGATTTTTTGAATGGTATTTAAATTGGATATTTTATCGATTAATCTATCAAAAAAGTTTTGATTTTGAATTTCTGCCGTCAGCACCACTGAATTTTCCGGTTTTTCTTCTTTGAGAACCTCGTCCGGAACTCCCAAAGAACGTTCATTTATAAACCTTTGAATTTGCCACTCCGTAGTGGGCAAGGTAATCCATGGAGGGCCGTGAAACCAAAGAGGGTGATTTATTAAGTTATTGGGCGACAACCCTCTGCTAGCGCAGTCGGCAGGGTTCTCGAGTGAAGTAATGTGATACCATGGGACTTCGGGGATTGTTTCTTGAATACGACTTACGCGGTTTGCCACAAAGGTCTTCCACTTGTGAGGTGAAGATGTGACCCAATGAAGCGTGACCTGTGAGTCCGAGAACGCAAGAATTTCATCGATTACGAGTAATGATGAATAGGTGCGAATAACTAGTTCGAGTAAATCAGCTAATAGAGTAGCTCCAAGTAGTTCCAAACGTGGGATTGAAATAGTGTGTAAGGGAGCAACCCTTGACTTGCCCATGACTAGAGCAGTTTTGATAATTTTATTTGGTAATTCGACGCGAACGTATACGCAAGAAGCGTATCCTAGCTCGGATGCATCGCAGAAACCTAGCAATTGACATCGTTGAATATTATTCGAAAAAATATGTCTAGGTATACAAAGATTCGAAAGAGTGGTTAATTGATTATTGAATTGATTCCAAAGAGTTTTGATTGGATCGGGGGGTATTTCATCCCAATCAGTTTTGCATAACCAAAGTTTTTGCATAATCACTTTGGCTAAAAATGAAACAGGCGATAAGAAACCTATAGGATCCCAAATTTTAGCGATAGCCGATAAAATATTCCTTTTGGTGCAAGGTTTTTCACAAGGGGTACAAGAATAGGTAAAAGTATCTGTAGAAGGGTGCCACTGAAGGCCCAACACCTTAATTGATGTTGAAGAATCGTCTTCAAAGGTAACAGGGATCTGACAATCGGCGGGCGACAAATGTGAAAGAAGTTTCGGATTATTTGATGCCCATTTTCTTAATTCAAATTTTCCCAATTTAAGCAACGCTATGAGATCCTTTTGAAGTGATAAAGCACCTTCTAGAGAGTTAGCTCCACAGCAAATATCGTCCATGAAAATGTTATTCAAAAGGACCTGGGATGCTTCAGGATAATTCTTAGCCTCCAGGATGGCTAGCTCTCTAAGAGTTCTAATAGCTAAATAGGGACTTGAACTAACACCAAACGTCACTGTATTAAGCCTGTATTCCTGCAGGGGTTCGTTGGGATCAAATCGCCAAAGTAGCCTTTGGTAGTCCCGATGAATTGGATTGATTTGAATTTGTAAAAAGTGCTGTTTTATATCAGTCAAAAATACGATAGAATAAAATCTGAATTTTAATAGAATTTCGGAAATATCGGCTTGTAATTTTGGTCCTATTAAAAGAGCTTCGTTCATGCTTAGGCCTTTCGAACCCTTAATCGAGGGGTTAAAAACCACCCGGAGTTTAGTCGTTGATTTGTCAAGACGAAGGACTCCGTGATGTGGTAAATAAGAACATAACTGAGGTCTAGGTTCGGATCTTGGGATTAAAGACATGTGCCCATTTTTGAGATATTCTCTCATAAAATCCGAGTACATACTATATAAATTTGAATTTTTTATTAAGCGAGATTCCAGAGACAAAAATAGACGATATGCCACTGAATATGTGTCTCCTAGGTCAGGAGGGTCAATGTGACGAAAAGGCAAATTTACAGTAAATCGGCCCGAAATATCTCTAGTGGTAGTTTTTTGGAAAATCTCTTCACATCTTTTTTCTTCGGGTGAGAGAAACGTTTTTGACTTAATTGATTCTAGTTCCCAAAATCTGCGAATATTAAAGTCGAGAGACTGCTCACAGGAAGTAAAGTACGAATTGACTTGAGGTGAAATATTTATGCTTTGAGTTTGGCCCATCAAGACCCACCCAAAAACTGTCTCAAAAGCGGAGGGTAGGCCGTGAGGTCCTGGAATTCGTCCTGATTGGACGATTTCTGTGTAAAGTTGTGCACCTAAGAGTAAGTCAATTGGACCAGGGTTGTAAAATTGGTTATCTGCAAGCTTTAGATTTGAAATATGACTCCAATTGGATGAATCTACCTGTACTGAGGGCATATTCGAACAGAGTTTCGGTAAAACGAAGACTTGAATAGAAAAGGCAGGCTCTTGTTGGCCTAGGGCTCGAATAGTGCAAGTAGAAATGCCGTTAGTGGCCGATGAAGATTGATTTAGTCCCAGAACAGGGATCGAAATTTTGTTTCTTGGCAAGCCTAACCTGTTAAGACAAGCTTCGCTTATCAGGTTAGCTTGGCTACCGCTGTCCAGAAGTGCTCGGACAGGTTGGTAGTTACCCCGACTATCCAGTACCTCTAATTTTATAGTCGCTAGAAGCACTGTCGTACGGGGCGTCAAGGTGGATAACGAAGAGTATTGATTTGTAGATGTATTTGGATTCGAATTGATTTGAATTGAATTTGAACTGGGTTGAACAAAACTAGGGTTCTGTTGGCTAAGACTTGAATTTGAATTCTGATACGATAAGTTTGTGCCTGTGCTAGGCACGGCCACTTGATTTGAATTAAAACTTTGATTTAAGTTCGAATTTTGATTTGAATTTTGGCTTGAATTAACAAAGGATTGACTTGAATTCTGACGGATTGAATCTGTCGTTTGCGATAGATGAATAAGACTATGGTGCCTATGTCGACATACCCTGCAGTTGTAGGTACTACTGCAGTCCATTACATGATGATTTGAACGTAAACAGTTGATACATAACGATTGTTGTTTTACATAAGTAAAACGATCTGAAGGAGATTTGGAGATAAAAACACCACACTGCGAGAGTGGATGAAAAGAATTATTGCATAATTTGCACTTATAGGGTTGTTGGTTTTGTCGAAATTGAATATTGGATTGTTTATTTGATACTTGTGAGTGCGTATGCGCTAAAAAATTTGATGGAGGGCTTGATTTGTACTGATTATTTGAATAAGAATTATATTTTTGGTTACTAGAATTCGAATAATTTGGTTTTTGCTGTTTGGAAGTCGAAGGTTGCATTTGCGTATTTTGGGGAGATAGCTGTACTGTTTCAAGAGCACGGCATTGGTTAATAAGAAACTGAATTAGATTTTGATATGTTGGAATCTCGGTAGTACTATACTTTAATTCGAAAGCGGTTCTTGTGGTTTGATCGATTTTTGATAATAAAATTGAAAATAAACAAAAACACCACGACGTTACTGGAAATTCAAGATTTTCGAGCGCCGCAACATTCTCGGAAAAGGTATCTACCAAGACTCTAAGATCCTTTGCTGACTGGTTTCCCTTTAAAGAATTTGCATAGTAGATTGAGTTCCAGTAGGTACTGGCTAAAAGTCTTTTATTTTGATAGCGATCTGTTAATACCTTCCAGGCGATTGCGTAATTACTTGCCGTTAATTTTATAGAACTTAAAATATTAAGTGGTTCGCCCTCAAGGAAGGTTAGCAAATGTTGAAATTTCCTTATATCGGAATAATTCGAGTTTTCGTGAACCAAACAAGAATAAACATCGTAAAAGGTTGGCCACTTTTTTACGTTTCCATTAAAGCAAGGTACCTTTAAAGGGCCCAGATCATCGCTACGTGAATAGTGTGAAGTTGCGGGGGTGAAATTTGAATGAACTGAATCGGAACATAAACTCGAAAAAAGAACTTTAGCTTGGTGGTAGAATAGATCCGTATCTTTCCTAATTTTGTCTTGTACTTCGAATGCATCCTCGTCGTCGTCTTTCAAGAGACCTATGATGTCATTATGAATGTTTTTAAATTGTTCATAGTGATCATCTAACGATTCGTAAAACGCCTTAAAAATTGGCAAGGAAGAACTATCTGATTTAGCTTTTGTTCCCAAGTTATGCGTTTCCGTAATACGAGATATTGAAACTTTGCGTTGATTCTCAAGCTTTTTTAACGACATATTGTTAATTAAAAAAATAAAAAATATTTAAAAGGAATAAAACTAACACTTGACCCCTATTGACTTTAATCAGTCCAAAAGAGTCCGACAGCATATATTTTATTATCGATTTCTCGAATAAACGCAAAAACTGTTATCCTAGGTCGCGATTTTTCTCCCAAATAAATGCACAGAAAACAAATTGTACCTACTACCGTTTCTCTTATTATTTACAGGTAAATACTAATTCTACTAGATGTGTTTGTTTACCTGTTAAATAAGAATAAAGCATTCAACTCACAAGCACTTTTGTTGTTTTGAATAACTATAACATATTATTTAAACAAATAACTATTATTTAAACAAATTTCGATTTTTGAATCAAAACAAACGACGTACGAAGTGCCAATTTCGGCTGCAATGAAATGTGGGTGGAGCCACCGTTAAGCCACGCAAGGGGGGACGGAACCTCCTTTCTAAACCGGACACGGCAACAAATGAACCAAAATGGCGAGGCGAAAAAATCTAATATTTCTAGCAAACAAATTTTAAAAACTATCTGGGTCGTGGGACCAGAAAATGTTGTGTTTTGAGTTTGGTAGAGCAGCGGGACTGTATGCGCACTGGTCGTTTTATAAAATCTGGGTGCAAAAATCCTTAAAAGGACGATGTAAAAATATTAATTTTTCCGAGCCACACAAAGACAATATAGAGGATTGGCACTCACCTTTTCAGCTGTTTCCGTCGTCCAGAGGAGCTCCTCTCGCTGGCCCAGTCGTTGCAGTCGCTCCACACTAGAATCACTTGTTTGTGTAATGGTTTAGTTTGATTTTCTAAGAATTTTATTGGATTTTTTGGTTAATAGAATTTATCACCATGCTGCGTGGTGATCTCGACAGAATACGACAGACGAATCCTTTTTTTTGGTTACGCCTCTTTGCGCAGATTCATTTTTTGTAGATGGCGCTGGCGTTTTGCTTGTGCCAATCAAATTGAAATTGTGTGGGTTTTCCGAATACGGGAATTTGGCGCAAAATTTGAATTTAAAATTAAAGTTGCACGAACATCTAGAACTGTAATATTTTTAGGTTAGTATAAGGAACTCCGTAGCTTCTTCGTGGCGCAGTATTAACCAAATGTTATTTTTGAAATTTTTGGTGAAAATTTTCCTGACCAAAGGGGTACCCAAAAAGTGCAGTTTTCTAATTTTTTTAAATTGTTAACTTTGGAAAAATATATATTATAATACATTAAATTAAACTTCTCGGGGCCCTCTATACAACGATATAAAAGATAAAGGACAGGTGTTTCTAATAATGCCGAGAAAGGCCGCCAAAGTCACTTCAGTTTTGAGTTTTGGCAATTTAAACTTTTATTTATTTCATACAAATTCAAACCATAAGACCAACTTTTGGAGTCTTTTTTATTTCTTTGTGAGGCAAGCAATAAAAATATAACAATTGTTTTGACGTATATCCAATAGCAAAAAAATTTATTTTGAAACCTAAACCTACTAGATCTTATGGTACTTATTATTATAGTAGCGCTGACTTTGTGATAAGTTTTTTTTTGAATTATAAGACTTTTTATTAGTTTGGTGTAAAATTAGATTCGGCATCTGTAAAAAAATTGTACATTATGCAGAATTTACATTTACAACAAAATATCAAAAAACTTATTTTTGGTATGGTTTTTATAATTTTTAATGAAGAATCAATAAAAAAGCATTTTTATGCAAATATAAAACGGTGTATATGTAGTAAAAGTATAAAGTAAGTACACGGTAATAAAAATTGTCTTAGATCAAAGCAACTTGCTTTGAAGTAAAATAATTTGTGCTTTGCTATTCACCAAGAGAATAATTTCTTGATTTAGCAAAAAAAAGTCTTGCCTCTTTATTTTAATGTGAAACAGAAATTGTTTTATTACAAATTGGGACTGAATTAATGTAAGGCACCATTGGCGTAGCTAGGGGGGGGGGGGGAGGGCTGGCCCCCCCCTGAAGTCCCTCAGGCCCCCCCTAAGATATTTTAGGCCTCCCCTACCGACTACTAGTAAAAGAACATGACGCTGAAAATACATACTTTTCTATTATTATTCGGGAAATATTCAAATAAAATAGGTGCATTAAAATTTAAAATCATTCAGATAATGTTTACATTTCAGGAAAAAGCCCTTGTCTTGCGGAATTAGGCTTTTTCTCTTTAAATTATCGGTAACTTTTCTGCACTTATGCAACTTCCCGAAAATATTTTTAAATTTAAACATAATTATGCATATTGAATATTTCATACATATTGGCGACATCTTGTAAAATATTATAGATGTGTAAGTTAAATTTCGCATTTAATAAAGACAGCGACCTTTGCCCCTCTGTTTCCGAAATCGGGTTGTAGATGTCGTAAGGTTATAAAAGACCTTTTTAAACTGTTTTTCTAAAATAAATATAATAATCTTTTTAGTTTTTTTGAGGTTAGCATTTAGTGTCTTATGAAAATTTTCCGATTTTGGTGACAATTTCATAACCATTTTCATATTAAGTTTTCCCACGTCGTTAAATGGAATAAATTCGTCGAGCAATACCGGGAAATATTTAATATGAATACTTCTACTCTAAGAGCAGAAATGACCGTTTTAAAGAATTGTATTTTTCGGTTAAATCAAACTGTTGGTCATGATTCTATCAAACAACATATAGCAGAAAACACCTATCCAAACCTCTACCAACTTTTTAAAGTTGCGAGTATTCTTCCAATTTCAAGTGCAACTTGCGAGAGGTCTTTCTCTGCCATGAGGAGAGTTTTTAATTGGCTTAGAACAACTATGACTTAAGAGAGACACTCAGGTTGGTCATTGTTATTCATAGAAAAAGATGTTGAGGTCGACTTAGACAGTATGGTAGACGCTTTCAGTCAGCGACGTAGAAAACTTTCTTTGTAGAATTGCTGAGTCACATACTTGCTGTGTATACATATAAATAGGTTGGTAAATGTATTATTAAATTTGTTGTATTAAAATATTAGAACATTTAATGCGCGTATTTTTTTTATTTATTGCACACTTTGCACGACTCTTTAAAACCTATGTTTGCTTTTTGTTCAAGATAGACCGGGACCACGCCCCCCCCTGAAAAGCAAGGCTAGCTGCGGCAATGTAAGCCACCGTTTTCTCTGGAAGCAAAATATTACTTATATGAAGACAATTTGCTTTGTTACAAAACGGAGTATACTGAAACAAAACAATTAAAGAAGAAAAATAAAGTCTCATTTCAAGATTAAACGCTGCGTTGAAGTAAAAAGAAATATTTTACTTCAAAACAAATTGTTTAAAGGTAAAACAATATATTCAAGGAAAGAACGTGTTTTAATTGTATAAAATTTTTTTACCGTGTATTTACTTTGTGGTAAAGAGCTATAAAGTAATTTACTTTGTGGTAAAGGGTGATTTTTAAAGCATTTTAAAAGGGATATTTTTTTAGCATTTTATAAAACCGTCATTCATGTTAGAGTCTCCAGTCACAGCCAACCTTCAGTGAACATGGATTATTTAACGAACTCCAGATAACTAGATTTGGAAAACTTTTCCCCAGCCACACTTCCAGGCTTAAAAACATCCATCAAGCCACGTGGCCTAAAAGTTAAACGTAAAATCCACAACCCAAACTCTACAGAAGTTTGTCCTTTAAAACAACTTAAGAAATAATTAAAAAGAAACAATTTTCCAAAAGCTTATTTTTTTGACACGTCGCAAAAACCGGTCAAATTTAACGACTTTTTATTTACTTGCGATATCCCAAAGTCAGAAAATTATCACTTAGCAACATTTGCCGATGATAATGGTTTAGTAAAGGTAGAAAAATCTATGGAAGAATGCATGCAGTCACCGAAGTTCACAGATGGACCATAAATTGGCGAATAAAATTAAATGAAACCAAATCAATTCATGTTGATTTAACAAACAAAAATGTAAATTACATACAAATAACAATTAAAAACATTCCCGTACCATATTCAAATCAGGCAAAATATCTCGGCATGACATTTAATGCCAAATTGCCCTGGAAAGGACATGTTAAGAAAAAAATGCATAGAAAAATTAACTGGCTAACTGGAAGGAAGTCCAATTTAACAATTCATGATAAGTTACTGCTTTACAGACAAATACTGAAACCAGTATGGACATATGGTATTCAACTTGGTTGTAATAAAGAGAGTAACATTCTAGTTTTACAGAGATTTCAAAATAAAGTATTAAGAAACGTTACGTTAAAGTTACGTTCGAAATACTGACCTTCATCAGGACCTAAAAATAGAAACTGTAGCAGAGACTATCAAAAAGTACGCAGAAAGCAACGAACATAGACTCCATCGACATGTGGATGTAGAAGCAATTTGAGCTAGTGAACTAAATGAATTATATAAATCAAAATAATGCTATAAACCCAACAGAATTGTGAATTACAGACAAAAAAAAGCGGGTAGAACTGTTGAGCGAACCCTAAGTTTAAATCTAACTTTTCTAGTAAACTAAGTTAAAACAAAATTGCTAATTAGTCTTATTGACTAAATTATAATACAATAAACGCAGTGTGTTTTACAAATAAAAAAAACAAAAAAATTTAACGATGCCAAGAAATTGTCTGGTTTATAGAAACGGTCTCGTGGCGTATTTCTTAGTGTTAAAAGATCTTCGTAACCCAAATACCTGACAGCATAAATACTGGTTCAAAAAATCGAAAAGTGAAGCAATCATAGTGCTCATGCCTGTGTCTTGACACACAGCTAGGTGGACCGGTTCTGATTCACACCCTCTAGGATCCCGGGAAAAAAGTTAGGAAAGTTATTTTTTTGAAAAAATAGGCAGGTTGATTCGGTTCGGTTCGGTTCAGTTCGCTTCTCTTCGGTTCGGTTTAGATTTACACTATCTGGGATTCCGGGAAAAATTGCGCATGATGCGCTATTTTTGCGCTCTTTTAGCCATGCACTATTTTGGCCATGCGCTACTATGGCATGTGCTAGTATCGCCTGCGCTATTATGACCTGCGCGATTTTATCCGTGCTATTTTGACCTGCGCTACTTTGTACCTGTCCGGCGACAGACAGAGAAGAGTGGAAGATATTGGGGGACGCCAATGTCCAAAGATAGACCGAAGAAGCCTTAATAGATAGATGGATCTTTTTTATATTTGCTAACCTGTTGAAACTGTTGTATAAGAAAAATGCTTAAAACAAATTACTACTAGACAAAATACCAAAAGAAAAGGAGTGCTTGAAATATAGGGACTCATGTTACCTTTGTGGACCTACAAAAAGCATATGATAACGTTCCGGTAGAAAAATTATGAACAGTGTTAGAGCAAACTAATATTAATCATGCATACATAAAAGCGATAAAAGAACTATACAAACGGTCAAAATCTAAAATTAAAATTGGAAATCGACTTTCAAAAAAATTCCTTAAAAGGCTTAGAACAGGGATGTTGTATTTCTTCAACCATTTTAAAAATATACAGGGTGTTTCCTAATTGAATGTCAATATTTTTGGGGTTGATTTTTGGGCCCATTTTAAGAAAAAAAACTTATTTGAGCATATGTCCTAAACGTCTTACCTTTTGAGATACAGCGTGCATGATGATATTGTCATATTAACGTTATTTTTTTGATCATGCAGAGAAACGGTTTTTTTTTAAATGGGTCCAAAAATCACCCCCATAAATATTAACATTCAATTAGGAAACACCCTGTATATCGCAGTACCTCTAAAAAACTGGAAACGTAAAGTACACGGCATGGAAATACAACTTAACGACCAATTTACCATATATATATATAGTTTGCTATCGACCAAGTAATTTTAGAAAAATGAACGAACAGTGAACGCAGACAAGACACAGTACCTATATAATGGAAACGAATCAAGTGAGTGACAGGAACAGGCTGTAAAGAACTGGTAAAAAGAATAGTAAAAGTAAAAAAGGTTATTGGATGTCTTAACAATATCTTATGAAGCAAACAGACAAAAAATAATGTAAAATTTAAATCATATATGAAACAATGGTGAAAAGCACGCTGTTGTGTGGAATAGAGACTTGTCGCGTCACGGAAAAATATAAAACAAAAATGAATGCAATAAAAAGATTAATGAGAATATCTAGAACAGATCATATAGGAAACGAGATCACAAAAGAAAGAATGGAAATCGAGTGAAGCATACGGATGCCATCACTAAAGGACAACTGATATGGTACCTCCATGTACAACGGATAAACGACGAACGATTGCCGAAGCAAGTCCTAGAATGGCAACCAATAGGGCGCAGAAAAAGAGGCCGTCCTAAAGTGGAATGGCAACAGTACGCGTCGGACAACGTAGAAAAACGCGTCGGACAACGTAGAATACGCGTCGGACAACGCAGAAAAACGTTCTAAACCGACATAGTAATAGTAGTAAAATATCAATAGCTGAGCCAGATGTCCTAATAAATTGGTGTAAAGTAATGGAATCCCCAATAAACCTTAACCTTAACGCTTTAAAAGCTTATCCTCTACTTATTTCGCGTTACTGTCTTAAAACTTTGGCGGCAACAAACTGCCTCCAAAGAAAAGTTTAAACTTTTTAAAGCGCCAACAAATGGATGTGCGCCATATATTATTAAATTCAATGTTTTCAAAAGCTTTTAAGTCTTATAATAAATTCAAATTTGTCAACTTTCATTCAACAGTATTTGTTTTTCTTTTCTGTTAATGTAAAAAAAAGCGTAAAACTTTGTTCTTTTTCCAAATCTTTTTTTTATGAACACAAAGACTCTAATTTTAATCAACAAAAATCAACGTTGTCCGATACCTATT
Source organism: Aspidapion aeneum (assembly GCA_963576565.1). Lineage (NCBI taxonomy): Eukaryota > Metazoa > Arthropoda > Insecta > Coleoptera > Brentidae > Aspidapion > Aspidapion aeneum. The sequence goes on from OY755040.1 coordinate 135,839,867, forward strand.
CTCCACCTCCTTCGATCCTGACAATCATCTTCTTTCTGTCAGGTTTTTTTAACTCATTGATCTGTAAATTGACTGTGGGGCTCCCTGGTGGTCCAGATAGGAGAGTTGTCTGGAATTTAACGGTGTCAGATGTGGACTGTAATTTTAAGGGAATAAGGTCATAGGCTAAGCTGGTACAAGGGATTCTGAAATGGTCTAGTTTACCTTCTAGGTTAGTGTAGCAATAAACAAATGTATGTAAGGTAAAAATAATGCATTTTCACTTACCATTTTTATACAGGAAGCGGAACTCATGGGAGGACACGCTGTTAAACCGTGCTTTTTGCACCCACATTCATACAAAAAGGAAGGCGGGACGAACCATTTCCCACCCCCCTGAGAATGCCCAGGGGCATTTCAGAGAGTTTAATTTGTAGGCAGGGCGCATAGTTTTACCAAAGGCCGTTTGTAGGTACCTTTAGTAGTCTTTACAATAGCAACCCGTGGAACATTATCAGAACCTTTAATAAGGTCTTCAATGCGGCCTAGGGGCCAATCCAATGGAGTGGAATTTTCATCTTTGATCAGTACCATAGTACCAATATCAATGGAAGCAAGAGGTTGGTGCCATTTGGCTCGCTGTTGCAAAGTGTGCAAATATTCGCGATGCCAGCGAATCCAAAAATCGCGGTGCATTCTTTGCAACAGTTGCCACCTGGACAGCCTGTTTAACGCAATATCGCAGTAGTTTGGATCGGGTATTGTACCTGGAGGCCTCAAATTTAAAAAATTATTAGGAGTCAAGACCGCCAGATCAGTAGGATCGGTGCTTAAGGCACATAAAGGACGTGAGTTCATTATGGCTTCAACTTGGGTTAAAACCGTATTTAATTCCTCATAGGTGAGTATTTGATTTCCAACTACCCTGTGAAGATGAGTCTTTAAAGATTTAATGTTTGATTCCCAAATGCCTCCCATGTGGGGAGCAGCAGGTGGGTTAAAAGACCAAACTATACCTTCCCCCTTCACGCAATCAGAAAAAATTTGTCGCAAGTATTTTTCAGAGGCCACGAAGTTGGTCCCGCAGTCTGAAGAGATCTTTGAGCATAGTCCTCTTCTAGCTATGAAGCGGCGCAGAGCAGCCAGAAAGGCTTCTGATGTCATATCAGAGACTAACTCTAAATGCACGGCTTTAACAGCGCAACAGATAAATAAACAGACATATGCTTTCATGGTTTTTGCACCTCTGGTCCGACCAAGAGTAATCGTGAACGGACCACAAAAATCTATACCTACATTTTCGAACACCTTTGCTTCGGAAACTCTAAATTTCGGTAGGTTACCCATAGGGGGTTGAAGGGAGTTAGGTTTAGTTTTCCAGCAAGTATGGCAAGAACTTAAAACTTTTCTCACTACCTTTTTAGCAGACAATACCCAGAAGTTTTGCATTAGTAAAAAAGTTGTGGTCTGTATACCACAATGAAGATTGCTGCGATGCAAATCTAAAATCAGTAATTCAGTGAATTTTGCACTAGAAGGCAAAAGAATTGGAAATTTTTTATCGTATGATAAATTTGAATGGCATAAACGGCCTCCAACACGAAGCAAATCGTAGCTTTCATTATGCAAAAATGGACATAATTTTTGAAAAGCCTTTGGAAGCTGTTTCTTATCTTTTAGTAATTCAATTTCTTTTTGGAAAGAAAAAGATTGTACGCATTTCGAAATAAAAAGTAAGCTTTTGTAGTAATCCTGATTTGTAAGGTAATCAGTAGCAAAATTGTATGAGGGATTTTTAAACTTTTGTAACCCTCGCAAAAAGTAAGCAACTATTCTCTTAATTTTAAAAAGAGAACTGTATTTTTCAAACAAGTTGTTTACATAATATTCAACTGTTTGTTCGCAAGTAAAAACGTTAAAAATATTTTTTCGCTGTTCTTCCAAAACTGCATTCCCATCGTAAGTAACTGTCATAAAATCCCAAGTATTTGTAGGTTGGTTTAGAAAAGAAGGCCCTTCTAACCAAAAATAAAATCTTTGTAAATCAGAGGGATACATTTCCCTAGTACCGCAGTCAGCAGGATTTTGTTCAGTAGGAACATAATGCCAAAACTCAGGGCTAATTCTTCCTTGTATATAGGCAGTTCTATTCGAAACAAATGTTTTAAATTTGTGAGGAGATCCCTGAATCCAAGATAAGGTCACTGTGCTATCAGTAAAAGCAAGAATTTTATCAAATTTAATTTTTTCCGAGAACGTTTCTAGTAAAAAATCCATTAATTTAGCCAACAAAACAGCTCCTAAAAGCTCTAGTCTTGGTAAAGTTAGTTTACGACGCAACGGTGCGACTCTAGATTTACTACAAACAAAAAAAACTTTAATGTTTCCATCAGAATAAAAAATTCGAATATAAGCGACAGCACAATAGGCCCGTTCTGAACTATCGCAAAATCCTACTAGCTGGATTTGACTAGCATTAGGCAAAATTATTTGACGATGCAAAAACTTTAATTCATTTTTAAATTTTTCCCATTTAAAAACAATTTCCGGACTGACAGGGTCGTCCCAGTTTAAGTCTTCTGCCCAGCAGTATTGAACAATTAATTTTAAAATTAAAACTATTGGCGCCAAAAAAGACAGAGGGTCGTAAATGCGGGCCAAATTACTTAAAATTGTTCTTTTAGTGCATGTTTGGAGAGAACAGTCGAAAGTATAAAAAAATTCATCAGTATGAGGGTTCCAATTTAAACCGAGAATTTTCAAAGTTGAATTTTCAGCATCTAAATCGAGAGAAAGAGCCTTCATCGAAATGTGTGACTCAGGAAGATCGGATAGTAACTCGGGACAATTGCTCGCCCATTTACGCAATTCGAATCCACCTCGGCTAAGTAGCTCGATTAATTGATTTTTCATCTCAGTGGCCTTAAAAAAGTCATCACTTCCCGAAATCACATCATCGACAAAAACTGCCTCCTCAATGATTTTTGAGGCAAGAGGAAGGTCCTCATGCTCTCTAGCAAGTTGCAGCAAAGTTCTGATAGCCAAAAAGGGGCTACAAGAGACCCCGAATAAAACTCTATTTATTTCGAAGTCTTGAATAGGCTGGTTAGGATCAAACCTCCAAACTATTCTTTGAAAATTAGTTTGACTAGGGTCAACTAAAATCATCCTGTACATTTGACGGATGTCGTAACAAAAGCAAAATTTATGCAAACGATAAAGTAATAAAATTTTTTGTAAGTCCCTTTGTAAAGGGGGCCCAGTATAAACAGCGTTGTTGAGCGAGATTTTGCCAGGGGCGTGCATGCTCGCATCAAAAACCACCCTCAGGGGGGTGCTAGTAGAATCTTTTTTAAACACCGCATGGTGTGCAATATAAAAATGATTTGAAATTTCGGTCGGCAAAGGTGCAGAAACCGGTTGCATATGATTATTATCTAAATAATCTTGTAAAACAGAGCTGTAGGCAGCATAAAAATCAGGGTTTTGTAGCAATTTCTTCTCAAGGGAGAAAAAACGACGTACGGCAATGGATCGAGTGTCGCCAAAATCTGGAGCAGTAACTTTAAATGGTAAAGATACAATATATCTCCCCTCCTCATTTTTTGAGGTAGTTTTCAAAAAATAATTTTCGCAAAACTCATCTTCGGGGTCAATGGCCTTGACATTAGGTATGTCATCTATTTGCCAAAATCGTTGTAGATTTTTATCTAAATTGACAAAAGAATCGTTCATTGACGTAGTAAAAAATGTTTTAATTTGATTTGTAGTTGAAGGTGAAAGTGAAAGATTGCCCATTATTCCCCAACCAAAAATAGTATTAATGCAGACGGGGTTGTTGGGTCCCGTAGACAAACGACCATCTAGCAAAATGTAAGGGTACACATCGCCGCCCAACAATAAATCAATTTTATCGCTTTTATTAAAGCCTGGGTCAGCTAGTTCTAAGTTGGCGAGAAAAGGAAAACTTTTAATCGAAAATGAGGAATGAGGTAAATCACTACAAATTTTATCGAGTATTATCGCATCAAAATTAAAAACAAAATTATTATCACGCAAAGAGGATATATTGCAATTAATTCCAGATTTTGCCGAAGTTGTCATTCGATCTAAGCTTTGTAGAGTCATGGCGATATTAAATTTAGGAAGGCCCAAACTATCAGCACATGACTTAGATATAAATGAAGATTGAGCACCAGAGTCACAGATGGCGCGCACTGTGTGCCAATTTTGAAAAACATCCTGTATTTGTATTAAAGCGGTACAGAGAAGTACTTCGCGATCATTTAAAGACATACCAGTAACAATGGTGTTAGTGGTTCTATTAAATTCGGTAGCCACGGGGCTCCTCGGGGGTTGCACTGCAGAAGTAGAGGGGCTACTCGCAGAACTAGGTGTAGAATTAATAGGAAAAAAATGTAAGAGACTGTGATGAAATTGGCCACAATGTAAACATCTTTTTTCTGATTTGCATTGCTGGGGTAAATTATGCTTTGAGGCCAAACAGTTGACACACGCTTTATGTTGTTTAACAATCTCAAAACGTTGCTGGGGAGTTTTCGCCAAAAAATTAGGACATCTGTATATTATATGATCGCCACTTTTACAGAGAAAACAAAAATTTTGAGGGTTTGGAGTATTATTTAAGCCACTTTGGCCATTTGGAGACTGGGAGGCATTTTTGGAGGCTCTCTGAGTATTAGCAAACAAAGCAGATCGATTTTGAAACTTTGCTTGATTTTTCTGACTTGAAATTGACAAATCTTTATTTTTTAAGTAATCTTGAGTTTGTTGTATTTGTTCCAACGCAATGCAATGGCTAGAAACAAAAGCACGAATTTTATCATAAGAGGGGATCTCATTGGAGCAATAATTATGCTCAAATGCCTTGCGCGTGGTTGGGTCCAACCTATCCAAGAGCATTTGTGCCATAATATAATCCCAAAACTCCGTTTTAAAACCCATGACTTTTAAAGCACTTAAGTTTTTCGAAAAACAATCAAGCAAATTCCTCAAATTCGTAGCATTCTCTTTAGTAAGAGGAGAGAAGCCTTCAATTGCCTTCCAGTGAAGGTAAGCTTGTAATCGTTTATTTGTATACCTATCCACCAAGGTGTGGTAGGCATTTAAATAATTTTCAGCAAGGATAGGAATGTCAGAAATGACATCCAGGGCAGGGCCCTTTAAATTAGAAAAAAGCAAATTGAATTTTTCAAAGTTTCCCAGCGACCTATTATTGTGCACGGTAGCATTAAAGGCTTGCAAAAAGGTTGGAAACTCCTTAAATTCCCCTTGAAAAAGAGGTATTTTTATCCTAGGCAGTAAACCATGCTGGTCTGTGGAGGCACAGGGACTGCCCATGGGATTTATCGTACTGCTCAAAAGCCCTCCATCTTCAAAGGGTAGTTCGAAAAGTTCGTAAAATATAGTGGAAATCTCGTCACAGCGTTTGCAAAAGTCCATAGCCACTTTGTTTTCTACTACTAAGCGATCCTCATCAGAGGCTACCAACGTCAACAAAGTATTATGGTGCTTTTCAAAATCTTTTTTGATTTTTGACAATGTCCGAAATTTGACTTTAAAGCCGCTGTGATAGGCAGGGTCATTTTTTGCGAGGGTCGCGGATTCAATGATCAAATTTAGCTGTGAAATCGCACTATAGCGCAAGGCTTTAGCCTTTAAAATTTTATCCGAACTAGACATGATTTAAAAAAAAAATCCAAAAAATAATTGACAAAAATTAGGTAAACTGAAAAAAAATCAAAATTTGGACACCCTGTATAAATATTAATGTCCTACGTTTAATTACAATAATCAAACTATAAGCGCACAAAAGTAAAGAAAATACCCGATGCAAACTAATGATAACAAAAAACTTGTGTATAAGTTTTTTTATCTTCGCCTCGCGAATTCAAATAAGTAGGTACCTACTATGTATTAAGTTTAAAAATAAATACCTACAAATCAAAAGCATTTAATTTGGTAAAACTATTTATCTGCCTTTACACGAAAACAAATTCTCAAGTTAAGAATTAAATTTCCTTCAAAATTTATTATGCACGCAAAAAATGGATACAATCATAGCCATTTGCAGACAGATATTATAATAGTAAATTAGAAATAGATATATTCATAGCAATTTTTACGCAAAAACGAATATAGTAAAGCATCCGCAATCGGATATAGTCATAGCAATTTGCAATAAGCAAAAACGAATATGGCAATTTGGAGATTTTTTTCGAGCAAATTGGATATAATTATAGCAATCCACAAATGTGAAGGCACAACGGCTAAAATAATAGCACTTTGCAGACACTATTTTAAACTATTTCCAGTGACAAACAAAAAAACACCCAAATTCTATACGGTTTTTTTTTTACAAAAAAGAAACGAAAAAACTTGATTTATTCGAAACAAAAAAAAGCATAGTAGTTTACAGATTTTATCTGTGTTTGGTTTTTCGCATGAAAAGGCTAAATTTATTGTTAAAAATATTTAATTTTTACACAAAAAAAATCGCAAAATGTATTTTAGAAACCTAGGGGTTTTCTAAAGTAGGCATGTAAGAAAAACAAGGGTTTTTCTTGCATTTGTTTTTACACAAAAAAAAATCGCAAAATGTATTTTAGAAACCTAGGGGTTTTCTAAAGTAGGCATGTAAGAAAAACAAGGGTTTTTCTTGCATTTGTTTTTACACAAAAAAAAATCGCAAAATGTATTTTAGAAACCTAGGGGTTTTCTAAAGTAGGCATGTAAGAAAAACAAGGGTTTTTCTTGCATTTGAAACCAGTAAAAAAGGCATTTAGGAAAAACAAGGGTTTTTCTTGCATTTGAAACCAGTAAAAAAAACTAACCTAAAAAGGCAAAAAAACGATTCCAGAAATCCGGCTCGCTAAGGATCAAAAAATGGGGCTCCCTGGTGGTCCAGATAGGAGAGTTGTCTGGAATTTAACGGTGTCAGATGTGGACTGTAATTTTAAGGGAATAAGGTCATAGGCTAAGCTGGTACAAGGGATTCTGAAATGGTCTAGTTTACCTTCTAGGTTAGTGTAGCAATAAACAAATGTATGTAAGGTAAAAATAATGCATTTTCACTTACCATTTTTATACAGGAAGTGGAACTCATGGGAGGACGTGCTGTTCAACCGTATTTTTTGCACCCCACATGAATGTGGTAGGAGAGTCGCTAACACGCGTGTATTATCGTTCGAAGGCGAAACGGTTCTCTCTGTTGCTGCAGCAGGTATTCGCTACTGCGTTCATTCTCCCACATGGCACCCAGTGGCGTCGTTAATCCATAGGCGTAGGAGAAAAGGAATAAGTAGGAAGGAATGAGATTACGAAGGTCCATATTAAAGGAACTAGGAACCTTAGTAATTCAAAATGCATTTTATGTAAAGTAAATTAATTATAGCAAATTGTAATATTTGCCTCTAAAACCGCGGGAGTTTCAAATGCAAATAACCCAGTAATTTTAAGTACTTAATTAGTTAATTAATACTAAATAAACAAAAAATAGAAAATGCTCTAGTGAATCACCAAATAGCCTAATTCGAACCAATTTGGTAAATTATAGTAAAAAGAACATATTTACAAAAAGGAAGGCGGGACGAACCAGACTGTTGCCATTCTAGTTTAGGACGTCCTCTTTTTCTGAGACGTATTGATTGCCATTTTAGGACCTGATTTGGTACCATATCCGTTGTACGAACAATACTGTTGATTAATAAAATGGGCCAGGGCCTACACTTCACCCCCACATCCACACGCTTATCAGTAAAATATGGAACTGTCAGACCATACCTGCCGAACTCAGAGAAATCTCAATTATTGTCATCTTCAAAAAGGGAGAAAGACAAGGCATAATGTGGAAATTACAGGGGAATATCACTTCTTTCTGTTATAGGAAAGATTCTTGCTAGAATATTGTCAAATCTCCTTATGCCAATTCCCGAATAGAACCTGCCTGAGACGCAGTGTGGTTTTAGACCCAACGGAGGCACGGCTGATATGATATTCAATGCAAGACAACTACTCACGAAAATTAGGGGTCGATAACGAGGTCAACGGTTCTAAGCAATGATGAACCAGGTGCGACTTTTTAGACAAACACATGTGTGAAGCAAGGCTGCGTAATTGCACTCACTTTATTTTTAATACTTCACCTTGTCGAGAAATACTTGCCACAGGGTGTGGAAATCCTCTACAGATTCAATCTAAGCAGACTGCGTGCTAAAACAAAAGTTCATGCAACAACGATAATCGATCTGCAGTATGCCGATGATAACGTCGTATCTTTGGGTACGGAGGAAGGTCTACAGACAACCTGATGCATTCAAATAAGCGCAAAAGCATCGGCCTAGAAGCTAACCAATCGAAGACTTCTACAAGTTCTACCTCAACCAGCGCCGGATATGAACTCTCAAGGTTCAAATATAACAATAAATGATTACCCTTTACGAAATGTAGACCACTACGCATACCTTGTAAGCCCTTTGGCAGTAAATGCAACCATCGACACCAAGATTTAGCATCGCTTGAATATGAACCGACTACCTCAGGGGAGGGTTTTCAACAACTTCAACGCTGAGACCAAACTTCTAATCTATAATACCGTCATAATTAATACCTACTCTTACATATAGCATTCAAACATAAAAAACCTACCGAAGGCACATCAAGTGCCTAGAAAAAAATCATCAGCGCTACCTAATAAATATAAGCATCTAGGAACAGGCAGGAATAACTAGTATAGAAGCACTTATCTCAATCAATCAACTTCGATGTACAGGCCACGTCATTCGCATGTCCGAGTTATGTCTTCCATAGCAGATGTTCTATGATAACTGAAGGAGGGAAAAAGAAATCAAGGAGGACAACAGACAAAATGCAAGGACGTTCTCAAGAGCAAAATGATAAAATCCCAGATAGATATCAATAATTTCGAGACGGTGGCAAATGATATGAAGGATCACAAAGATTTGAACTGGAACGACGCAGCCTGGAGATGCAGAAGACAGACCGCAGCAAGAAACGAGAAAATTGAAACAAGAACGGTCAATTTATCGCAGGAAACTGGGTATGCCAGGACTGCGGAAGACGGTGAGCCTCCAGATTTGCCTGATATAGCCATCAGAGAACGCACAACAGACTTCGACAATAATAATCATACTTGATACCAAGTAGTTGCCTATGATGATATGATAATAAATAAATTAGGGAAAGTCGCACATGAAAAATGTATTAAAGTTTTTAATTTTTATCTCATAAAACGCTAACAAGCCTCAACAGCTTTTTAACTTCTAAACAAAGTACCATTTTGCACAAAAATGGATATAAATTGCCTCGTAAAACCCGCCAAAATAAGAATAAAAAACAATAAAAATCTGCCACAATAGAAGGCGAAGTGAAGCGTAATAAAAGTTGTACAGGATGGAACAAGAAACAAGTGGCTTTACCGTGCTTCTACAAATAAGGACAATAGAAACGGTAATGATAAGATAAGACTTTCTAAACTGGAAGGGCAACAGTCAATTCAAAGATTAATGAGTCAAAAAAACCTGACAGAACGTGATGGTCAGAATCAATAAAGGTGGAGAATAGGTGTCGGACTACGTAGAAAAACGTTCTAAGCCGACCTATTAGTAGTATTTTTAACACTCTGCATCTTAAAAGCTAAGTCGTTTAGAACATAGGTATGTTTACAAGTTCATTGAATGAAACCGAGATTTCTCTAAAAAACAGAAGTCAAACTCTGATTTAAAAAAAATGCTTCTTCACAATAAGCAATAAAAAAAATTTTTTAACGCGAAAACGAAAACAATTACTCGTAAAATGAAGAGACAATAAAAATCTGCTACTGTGTGAAGTGAGGCGCGATAAAAACTCTATAATAACAAAATACAGGCGGACAAACAAACAAAAAGAAGAGAAATATAACCGCCAGCTTCGCGTATATCTGGCTTTTATTGCGTCCATATAGTCCGCCGCTTTTCGAAACAATATAGCACTTGCCGTCCTACTTTTGATTTTAGCACCCCGCAGGGATGCGTTCCTGAATATTCAATATTTATTTATTATTATTTTTTGTTTTTCTAGTTAATTAACGTCTTGATGCATTCAGCAGACCTTAAATTACCCACGTACGAGTAATAAAAGTGTTTAATAACAAACAAGGCTAAGGACTGAGTTTAGACGGGCATTAGCAGCGGATTAGTTTGCTAAATTGCCTAAAATCGAATATTATCACTTCTACATTGCTTATCCTATCTTGGTTTCTTATGAACTTAATAAATCTACTTGTTTACTTTTTTCTGATACTAATTTCCGGTGTACACTTTAGCATACACAAATCGCTTAATCTATGCATGGAATCATTGTGGATCTTAATCAAGTTTTGACTGTGCGTAGAGTACTAAAGGATCGTTCTACGGTACATGCTGCAGTTTTTATTAATGGAAAAAAATCTGCCTGCTTTACTACTTCTGATAGACTATGGACAAAAAGAGGTTAATGAAAAATATGATTTTAATGTTATAAATTCACAAAAGTATGACTTGAATAAAAATGACGACATATTGCATGTCGTCATTTTTATTCTAGTCATACTTTTGTGAATTTATAACATTAAAATCATATTTTTTGGACTTTGGAACATACTATATTTTATTATTATATAATTACTTGCTATAAAGAAAGTGTTTAATTTACATCAATAAAACGGTTGTAAACAAAGCTATGTACACCAAAACGCTTACGCTCAAAAAACCGAACTTAGAAAAATAGTCTCTCGGTTTTCACGAAACCCTGGGGCAGCTTTACACTGTCATGGGTTACTGACTATATTAAAGTTATAGTTAATAATTAACCACATCAAATTCCTTATATCTTGCGCGAACGTATGTTGGTGAACGCCTCTTATAATAATGATATTTTTTTCTATATTTCTGGCAAAGTCAAACTCTAAGTGCAATTTGGATAGATACAATCAATCCGTTAAAAGATGTTAAAAATTATAGTTGTTTAAGTTTTATAGTGAGAATTTATTTAGGTTTAGTGTAATATTAGGTTGACTTATCTTATAGTTGTATTATTATTCTAGGTTGTAGTTGCGTTATCTATGACTCACAGGCGAACTTGGACGCGAACGTTCTAGTGTCGAAAAACATAGATAGTTCGTGAAAGATCGAAGACCCTATATAAGACCTGACAACGCGCGCGACGAATCAGTCAGAGATAACAAGCTGTAGTAATCGCGAGATATTAATAAGCCCATTTCAATAGTGAATTATTCGTGGGTTTAAATGAATTTTTGTACATTGAGTTGTCGAAATAAATTGTCAAAGCGTTTTTCACATTTGATTGTTTTAATTGTTGTTGTGAACCCGTAACAATATCATCTATGAAAAAGCTCTTTTCGTAGAATCATAAAAGCCTCTAAATACAACCATATAGGAACGCGCCTATTTTCACCCTCTCAAATAACGTTCGAGTGTTGAAAAAGCATAGAAAGTTCGTGAAAGATCAAATACCCTATAATGTCAGACATCGCGCGACAAGTCCGTCAGAGATAGTGATGTAAATAGAAATATTTCCGTTGGAAATATTTCCATGCAAATGGAAATTTCCGAGCGTCTCTGTGAAATATTGGAAATATTGGAAATATTTTAAAAAATACTTAAATCTTTGATATTTCATATAGCAACAAATAATAGATGCAATAGCAGATTACCGTTGTAGAAGTGGCATGTTATTTGGAAATAACTTCATATGGAAAAGTAGTTTTGATAACACAGTCTCCTGGTGGAAAGGACTGTGTTCTTTATCTTCATTATCACAACTGGCTTCACGAATTTTGATGATTGCATCATCTTCGGCTGTCACAAAACGCAGTTTTAGCGTTTATAGTCATATTCATTCAAAAAAGAGAAACAGACTTACTAATGACAAAGCCGCTAAGCTACTATATGTGTCTCGCAATGAAAATAGAAAAGGGCGATAGATCAATTTTTATTTCCGATACTATTAAGGATTTTGAGGAAGCAAGACGATGATATTGAGTGTGATGCTGACAACAGCGATGAAGATATTCCTCTTGCTCTACTATTGAATAGTGTAATGTGTGAAGAATGAGATTATTGTTGTATAAATTTGACCTTATTTCTGTTTATTTGGTTGAAGTACTTTTTATTTGTGTTAATGTATAAGCCTTTCTGTGTTTTCCGGTGTTTTATTATGATTTTTATAAATAAATATTCCATATTCCCTTTTTTCCTATTTTTTTTAATATTTCATATATTTCCAATACTTCCATATATTTCCAATTTTACAACACTAGTCAGAGACAACGAGCTGTAGTAATCGCGAGATATTAACACAAAGTTAATAAGCTGATTTGAGTAATGAGTTAAACATAGTTAAATAAATTGGTAAAAAAATTTTTTTAAGTCACAAGCTTTTATAAAATGCACTAATAATTTTCTAACAATCTAATATTATCATAATAATAAAAGCGATGGCCGACTGATGGAAATTTTGACGATGTTAGCACGTTAAGATATCCGTATCAATTAAATATCACTATTTGCAAGAATCAATCTAGCAGAAAAATGCAGAGGTACCAAACCCACCCAACCCGACATAAGATACCCCAGCATTTCTCTGACATAGGTATGGCAATGGCATATCATTGCGGCACATCAAACATATCGTTGATGACCTGCTATGTTGAATATTCTTTAAGTGTTTAGATCACAAATTTAGATTAACTTATGCTTTGATTTGCGGCCATCGCTTTTATTATTATGATAATATTAGAATGTTAGAAAATTATTTTTTAATTTTTAGTGCATTTTATGAAAGCTTGTGACTTAAAAAAAAATTTACCAATTTATTTTCTACTTTTTAGTCTCAGCTATCTACTCCATTAAATGGAAATATTTGTTCAATAACAGAACAGAAGAGTTTATTCCAGATTATAATGAAATCGCTGATCGTGAGTTGTTTGGAAACTCATTTTTCTATTGGGGGAAGGAGAGGGTGGGGGGAGGTAGAAATATATTTTTTGTTTGGGCTGTATGGCCGTCGGACCTTTATGCATATATACCAAATTTTATAAAAGTCATTTGAAGTGAAGTGTGTCAAAAACGCATTTTTTATGGAAGGGGGTGGGGGGTAGGGGTAAGAGGACATTTTTTCAATATTGTTATATTGTCATCGGACCACTATATGTATACCAAATTTCATCCAAATCAGATAATGGGAAGTGTGTCAAAAACTCATTTTTCTATAGATGGGGGTGGGTGTAGGAGTGGTAGGATTTTTTTTTCAATGTTGTATTGTCATCGGACCACTATATGTATACCAAATTTCATCCAAATCGGAAAATGGGAAGGGTGTCAAAAACGCATTTTCTATGGAAGGGGGTGGGGGTAGGGTGGGAGGATATGTTTTTCTTAATATTGTATTGTCATCGGATCACTATATGTATTTCAAATTTTATCCAAATCGGATAACGGGAAGTGTGTCAAAAACACATTTTTCTATAGCAGGGGTGGGGGAAGGGGTGGTTGGATATTTTTTTCTTAATGTTGTATTGTCATGGGACCACTATGTGTGTACCAAATTTAATCCAAATCGGATAATGGGAAGTGTGTCAAAAACGCTTCACAAGATTTGATAGATAGTTAGATAGTTAGACAGAACATCTGAAGCTAAATAAAAGCTTGTAAAAAAGTTAAAGTTTGACATTTGCTTGTTTTAATTGTTGTTGTGAACCTGTAACGATATAATCTTTAAAACTGCCAAAAGAGCCCTTGATGGGATCGATTAAAAGCTCTTTTTGTGGAATCATAAAAGCCTCTAAATACAACAATTTAGGAACGCGCTTATTTTCAACCTCTCAAATAACTCACATTCGACCCCATAGAGCGAAGTCTGCAAATTCCTGTAAGGTGACGCGCTCTGCGGGTGAGTGTTTTTCGATGTATAGAAGAGACGGACAATAGAGCTTGACCTCTTCATTACGGCCGCCCCGACAAGAAAGCTTTTTGCTCGGTATAATGGGACGATTCCAAAAAGGCGAGAGAAATATCAAGAAAATAAAATGTCGTTTTAGGAAAAATCACACAATGACAGCCAGTTTTTCATTATATTTTTTCGACAATGAGATTATTTTTTTAATTTGTATGGTAGAATTTTTTTTTTAATTTTCGAGTAACTAATAACCCACATAGCACAAAAATCACATCAACTTTAAATTATTTTTTATTTAGTCGGTTTAGAACGTTTTTCTACGTTGTCCGACGCCTATTCTCCACCTCCTTCGATCCTGACAATCATCTTCTGTCAGATTTTTTTAGCTCATTGAGTTTTGGATTGACTGTTGCCATTCTAGTTTAGGACGCCCTCTTTTTCTGCGACCTATTGGTTGCCATTCTAGGACCCGCTTTGGTAATCTTTTGTCGACCGTTGTACATGGCCGTACCATATCAGTTGTCTTTTAGTGATTTATGTGATCTGTTCTAGTTATTCTCATTGATCTTCTTATTGCATCCATTTCGACACTTTCCATTTTTGTTTTGTATTTTTCTGTTACGCGACAAGTCTCTATTCCATACAACAGAGTGTCTTTCACCATTGTTTCATATATGTTAAATTTTACATTCTTTTTTATCTCGCTGCTCCATAAAATACGACATCCAATAACCTTTTTTGCTTTTACTATTCTTTTTTCCAGTTATTTACAGGCAGTTCCTGTCTTATCAAATGTGACACCCAAGTATACATACTTATTGCATGGAGATATTACTTGTCCATTGTCTAGTTCTAACTTACTGGATTCGTTTCCAATACATAAGTACTGAGTCTTGTCCACGTTCACTGTTAATCCCCACTTTTGGTATTCTTCCATTAACTTTCTCATCATATACTCCATGTCTTCTTTATCATTAGCTACAATTACTTGGTCGTCAGCAAACTGTAGTGTGTATATGGTAAATCGGTCGTTAAGTTGTATTCCCATGCCGTGCACTTTCCGTTTCCAGTTTTTTAGAGCTACTGCGATATATATTTTTAAAAAAGTTGGAGAGATACAACATCCCTATCTTAAGCCTTTTGTTACCAGGGATTCTTTTGAAAGTCGATTTCCAATTTTAATTTTAGATTTTGACCCTTTGTATAGTTCTTTTATCGCTTTTATGTATGTATGATTGATATTAGTCCGCTCTAACACTGTAGTTTTTCTACTGGAACGGTATCATATGGCGCTCCTTTTCTCAATTACTTGTTTAAGTCAAAAAACATTATCACTACAAGATCTGCCTGCACGAAATCCACTTTGCTCTTCTTCTTCTTGTTCATGAAAATCATTCTCTATTAGATCTTTAAGAATCCTAACGTACAATCTACTTAGAGTACTGGTTACTGAAATTTCTCTGTAATTGCTGCAATCCAGCTTGTTTCCTTTTTTATGTATTGAGGATATGAATGCAGTTTTCCAATCATCAGGTACTGGATGTCCGTTTATGCATTGATTTTGCATGACAAAAATAATAAAAAAATCAAACAAGTTTCGTGGCTAATCGGGTTAAAAAAGAGTTTTTGTTTCTCTCATAATTTTCCGTGGGTAGCTTAAAAGCTTAACCTCACGGGGGTCCAAGATCTAATGGACACCTAATAAGTGTTGACAGTTAACTGTTTCGTCCTTATGGGACTCCTCAGAACACTGCTTGGCCAATGTGGCACTCTTGCGGAGTTAATTAGACGATTTTGTCTCTAATCCTATATAAATAGTAAGAAAACTTTCGCAAGAAGCGCCATCTATCGAGATACGAAAGAAACAAGAACAAAAGCAGGCGAAATTAACTGCTATACATATCGATCAATGAAAAGATCGAAATAGTTAACTGTCAACACCTATTAAGTGTCCATTAGATCTTGGACCCCCGTAAGGTTAAGGTTTTAAGCTACCCACAGAAAAATATGAGATAAATAAAAACTCCTTTTTACGCGATTAACCACGAAACTTGTTTGATTTTTTAAATTCATACTCACATTTAATAATAAAGTTATTTTTTACTAGAAAACGACCTCATACCATGTAGTATGTGTTTCGTTAAATCTAAATATTTAAAGATAACTTAAAAATAAGGAGGAATCAATCTATAAAAATGAAATTTTTGCTGAAGTTTCTGCTGCTGTCTATAGGAATAACGTCTTTTTTACCCTCGTTATTTTTATGTGCAAAATTCACACTTTCTAAAACGCTACTAAATTAAGATTTTTCAAACCTGCTAACTTTTTGCGTATTATTTTGTCACGTTATTTCTCTGTATGTTTTTTAATCAAAAAAAGGTGCGAAAGAGTGTTCTAAAAGCCCTCTAGATAAAACTAATAACTTTTTGCGTCTTTTTTTGTCACGTTTTTCTTTTAATAACCTTTTCTTAATTTAAAAGTGACGCGAAAGGAAGTCTTAAAAGTTTACTAGTTTAAGACTACAACACAATTTTAAAAGATGGCGCTCAAGGCAAGACAAAATCTCTATACATACATCATGTTTTCTTAAAAGCGTGACAAAATTTTTCAACAGTAAACACTTTTACACAATATTAATGTGGTTAGGTTAGGTTAATAACTGATAAGTCGTGATCGTGAAGGATCATCTATCAGTTCATTAACTGGTTTTTGGAGTTTAGAGGCCGAACCACTCCCGGATAGATTTCGTCGAAGTAAAAAATATCGTCAATAGGTGGCGCTGCTACTAGTAAAATCTCAAAAATATTTGGTAGACAAGCCATGCAAGTCGCGTTTTAAAATTCGTGTAAAAAAGGCGCGAACCTAATGTGATTTTGACGTTGATAAAAATCTACTTAGAATTCACTTGAAAATAACGTAAAAACATTGCTGATTTGATTTGATAATGACGTT
This sequence comes from Aspidapion aeneum, assembly GCA_963576565.1. Classification (NCBI taxonomy): domain Eukaryota; kingdom Metazoa; phylum Arthropoda; class Insecta; order Coleoptera; family Brentidae; genus Aspidapion; species Aspidapion aeneum. The sequence continues at coordinate 135,856,772 of OY755040.1, forward strand.
ATTACAAATCCGTTTTCGAAAACGTTATTTTTTATAACGTTAATGAATGACCGATTAAACTTGTTTTCACATATGAAATAACCGTTTTTTTTCTAGCCGTTTTTAAAATCAAGGGATTTATTTTCTCACGCTTCTTTATATGTTAAACCAGTGATTGTGCTATGTGGGAAATTTTGTGGATACTGCTATAAATAAAATTATAAATCATCAAGTATCAACTGGCGGCTCGTAGAATAAAAATCTGGAGGTTGCAAAGGAGAATCGTAATTTTTTAACACACAAATATACGGATGATCGGCTACAGAATGGCTTTAAAATTAAACTTCAAACAGAATTCTTTTTTTTTCAACGCAAAAACCAACAAACTATCAAAACTCTGCGATCACGTACTACACGACAAATTAAAATAAGAAATTAGCATGCAAAATAAACAATCGGTTTGCAGTCGACCTGCAACCTCACTGTGCTTTACGGAACGGGTTTGAAATGCGCGCATAGAAACAAAATCTCGCACGCTTTGTCGTAGGCTTAGAGTAATAATAATATAAAGAGAAGAAGTAAACCGCGGCCCCGTGTAAATTTTCCCTATTCGTGGCGGTAATTCCTGAAAACTTAGAATTTGCAGAATCCCCGGCGATGGCAACATAGCTGCGTCACTGGAATCATCTCGAAAAAACGACACTGGGCTGAATTTTCACAATATTTTCAGAATCATAGCACTTCTTGTTTATTTTTACGTCCAACTAAGTTCTTTTTTACAAAAATAAAACTCAACACACAGAAAAATACACCAAAAATTCAATATACCGAGTCCGACGACCAAGACAACACTGCATTTAATACAAACACATGTTACTGTCAGTGTCGACCTTAGAGCTTAGGAATATTTAGGCTAACCGTTCACGACTTGAGGACCCACCTAATTAAACTGGTTGCCATTATATAAGTGAAAAAATAATCTTTTGTTTGAAACTCGTAGACAATGATTGGGTAGAAATAAAACTTTGGACTTCCATTGTCTTTATCTGAGGGCACGGCAGTGACTCGCCAAGTTCGCGCTGCCGTACCATCTTTTCTTGAAACATTTCAGCCCATATTTGACCTATCGAAAACTCTACTTCGGAAAGAGCTACGAATCTCATACTTTGCACAGTCGTAGACCTTCATAGAGTTAACAACCCCTCCAAGTTTCATGGACTTCTATAAAGTAGTAAAGTAGTTACGAAATTTCAAAAAACGTCGAAATTGCCACTCACTCACTGACTCACTCACTCATGTATAGAAAATCAAAATTCTACTGTCCTTCCAGATATACTACAGAGCTGAAATTTGGCAGACTGATAGAAATTATGACCAAACCCCTGGAAAAAATCAAAAAGCCCCAAAATTCTAATTTACTCCCCTCCCCTATACATGTAAAATTATTTAAAAGTAACATTACCCACTTCTAGAAATGCTAGAGAGCTGAGCTTTGGCAGCCTGCTAGGAACTATGATAAAACTATAGGAAAAAACATCCCAAAATTCTAATTTACTTCCCTCCCATATAAATGTAAAGTTATGTAAAAGTAACACTGCTCACTTCCAGCAACACTAGAGAGCTGAGCTTTTTAAGACTGAAAGACACTATGATAAAACTATAGGAAAAAATTTTAAAACACCAATATTTTAATTTTCTTCCCTCTCCTATAAATGTAAATTTATATAAAAGTAACATAGCCCACTTCCAGAAACGCTGGAAAGCTGATAGAAACTATGATAAAACCATGGGAAAAAATTTAAAAACCCCAAAAATTTTCATTTACTCTCCTCCCCTATAAATGTCAAGTTATGTAAAAGTAACATTACCCATTTCCAAAAACGCTAGAGAGCTGAGCATTGGAATACTGATAGGAACTATGATAAAACTATAGGAAAAAATTTAAAAACATGAAAATTTTAATTTACTTCCCTCCCCTATACATATAAAGTTATGCAAAAGTAACATTGTCCACTTTCAGAAACGCTAGAGAGCTGAGCTTTGGAAGGCTGATAGCAGCTATGATAAAACCATGGGAAAAAAACTAAAAGACCTTAAAATTTTAAGTAAGGGATTGCAAAAGTTTTGAACAATATTCGGCATATTTTACTATTTTAAAAATTAAATATTATCCAATTCTTTTAAAAATAAGTCAAATCATAACAAAAACATTTCATGTAAAAATAACCAAGTACGCGGCATTCCGTAAAAAGAATTGAGATAAAAGTAAAGTCAAGTTCTCCAATACAAATTTTAAAATGAAAGTAAGAAACTAGTTTGGAAATGTTTTTCTAAACTTGGCTATTACAGCTGTAAATAACTCAGCCACAGTGCTAAATTGAACATAAAGAAGTTTGGCTGTAATAGCAAAGTTTAGAAAAACATTTCCAACTAGTAAAAATCTTTCTTTCTTTAATTCTTTTTACGGAATGTCATTTTCGCGTACTTGCCTCTTTTTTACATGAAATGTTTTTGTGTTGGTTTATTTTAAACAGGACGTTTCAGTAAGTAAGTATATCTAACCGTTTTCAAGTGTAAACTAAACAATCCAGTCTAAAGGCTACGACTTATACTACTTGGTGTGCAGTCGGCCCGCCCCCTTTTTACCTTCCTAGCCCGCACAGCAACGGCTAAAGGAGGTATTGTTTTCGACAAAAAAATTTTTTTGACACAACACCAAAAATGTGTTATTTGGGTGTATTTTGAAACTAGCAATATCGTCGTGATGTCCATCTGTGTTGTGTGTGTATGTATGTATCTCTGTCCGTAACGCGATAGCTCCTAAACCGCTTGACCGATTTACATGAAATTTTCAGGTGAAATAGTACTCGATACTGCAACGAGCTGATTAGATTTTAGTCAAAATTCGTGAATGCTAATAACAGTTTTTTGACAGTTAAAAAGTCGCATCAATATGCGGTTTGAAACGTTTTTGAAAAAAATTATGTTATAACCGAAAAGTTTGTAGGAGCTTTTTACAAAAAACTGTATTCAAGGTTGATATAACGTGGAGTGTGCTAATGGGCTAGGAAGGTATCAGATCCGTCATGGATCCATTTATTTAATTCCAAGACGCTTGTTTTCCTTAAGGTGTGGTTTCACACAGAAAAACTACAAAACTACTAAATACTTAGAGAAAATTAAAACAATCCTATGAAATTTTCGTTTGAATGGTTAATAATGCTTCAACTCTCCAAACAGAAAAGCCGCATTTTAAAATAATAAAATAGAATATCCTTAATACCGGTTAAAACTGTTGGAACAATGACTAATTTTTTTTTTTTTTAATTTAATCGTCCTCTACAATAGGAAAAAGGATTCCCCTTTTACCTGGGGATATAGTCCAAGTAGCTCAAAACGAAACCCGGCCCTGCTAACACGAAATCCGTAATATGATGCCATACACCTGTTGCCGCGTCCTGAAAAAATTGTGGGAAAAGGGGCCGTTCATAAATTATGTTGTCTAAATGAGTTTTTATCGCAGATTGTAATAAGAAATACACAGCATAAAACGGCGCGACCCGGGCTAATAAGCGCATGACAAATTATCGCACGGTTTGAATAGCCTAACCAACTCAAAGCACGATATATTTTGGTAAGGTAAGAAGTTGAACCTTACTTATTATTTATAAAATTTTACAGAGGCAGAGGAGGCGGCAACAGCGGAAAAGCTACATTGTTTACCAACAAATGAATGAATGACCGCCGAAACCGGGGTTACTACTTCTCTTTATATGTTATTACTCTGAGGTCGTAGGCGAATTGGGTTGGATTCGAGCTGCAAACCGCGAGATAAAGCCGTCGCTGTGGGCGGCCGGCGCGCGCGATATAAGAGGTGCGGGAGCGTATAAATGTAAATAATTCTGGTGGGAATTTAAAAATATATAATTAATAGTTCTTGCGCAAACCTGCAAACCTATGGACGAGCCGCCACTGCAATAAACCCCAAAAAGAATTCACCAAATACTTGAATACTAACTAGAAATTAATACCCGGTATGTATGTTATACCACCCGCGTCAACGGTGACCGCTGGCTGTTAAAGCTAGCTTATGTGTACCTTTTTGTGCACTGAGACAAGTTGGGGTTATCGGTCGAGCCTCGATGGCCCAAAAAGTTTTGCTAATTTCTAATATCTTCACCTATGAAATCTTTAGTTAAGAAACAAGTAGGTAGGTACTTACATTTGTTGCTTTGCCTAGAGCGCTTCTTGTGGACTTCGCTTTTATCCTGTATAAGACCCATAATGAGAAGTTTTTCCACAATCCTATTCTTCGGCCGTGGGACGTCCAGTTTCTCCATAATAAAGCCCAGAGGATCTACCAACAAAAGAATTTATAAGAATTTTATTAATAAATAGCCGGGTTGCATTTTCCCCAATACGTGATTGCAAAATTAGAAAGAGGCAACTCTCGGACAACAACACTACAAAGCCTTTCTAAATAAGCCAGACAAGCACAGAACAAACCAACTCCCGGAATTAAACAGGAATAGCCTAAGAATAATCACAGGGCTATACACAGGCCAAAGAGCCTCATGACCTTGAGGAAATGTCACCAACTCAACTGATCTGCTTCTTAAAGGATAATCAAACTCATAATCAAATCTAACCTAACTTTGATGTGGGTTCTGTGACATAAAAGGATATAAAATTTTTACGCAGAGCCAGAGAAACTTTTGGGAGTGACAATTAAGCAAATACAATACATTGGTTCAGTGGCGTATATAGAAAAAAGTTTCGGGGTGGGCCCGAGGCAGTTTGGGGGGGGGGGGGGGCGAGACCCCATGAGGCCGTATTTTATGTTTGTATTCAGGAAATATGTGGAAAATATCTAAAAAAATCTTAGCTTCGGGGGGGGCCCGGGCGTTATATACGCTACTGCATTGGTTCTTAGTTTAAACCAAATACCTATATAATAAATGATGTCTATAAAGTTAGCAGAACAACTTTGGAATTTGAAAAAAATTATATGGTCATAATTTGCCGTTAATTATCAGTAAATTAGTTGTAAAAACAAAAAATTTGCCGTGCCCGTTTGTAAAAAAAAAATGGTGTTGTGCTAACTTTATATAAAGTTAGTGTACAATTTCCGTTAATTATCCGTAAATTAATTGTGAAAACAAAAAATTTGCCGTGCCCGTTTTAAAAAAAAAATGGTGTTCTGCTAACTTTATAAAAAGTTAGCAGAACATGTATAGAAATAACGGATTTATCTAAAAAAAAAATTTGTGCACAATTTGCCGTTAATTATCCGTAAATTAGTTGTGAAAACAAAAAATTTGCCGTGCCCGTTTAAAAAAAAATGGTGTTCTGCTAACTTTATAAAAAGTTAGCAGAACACCTATAGAAATAATGGATTTATTTCAAAAAAATTTTGTGCAAAATATGCAGTTAATTGTTCGTAAATTATTTGTGAAAACAAAAATTTGGAGTTCCCGTTTTTTTTTTAATGGTGTTTGGCTAACTCCATATAAAGTTAGCAGAACACCTATAGAAATAATGGATTTATCTAAAAAAAAAATTAGTTTAAATTTGCCATAATTATCCGTAAATTAGTTGTGAAAACAAAAAATTTGCCGTGCCCGTTTTAAAAAAAATGGTGTTCCGCTTATAAAGTTAGCAGAACACGTAAAGAAATAATGGATTTATCTAAAGAATTTTTAGTACACAATTTGCCGTTAATTATCCGTAAATTCTGTGCCATCAGAACAAGTCTACATTGCCAACAACAAAGCGACGAGGACAAAGCAATAAAAGACAAAATCCCAAATCTCAAGTAAAAACTAATGAACCAATCTAAAATCTAAAAAATTATATGATGCTTTAAAAACTTACAAAGTCCCATTTTAAAATTCCCATTAACAGTTCTTTATGAATAAAACTAACCGTTTTAATTCGGCAAAAATTTTCATTAAAAACTTTTTAAAAAGTTAGCAAAGCGTCAAAAATTTTAATCTAATCAAGCTCTCGGGGACAGGTCTAGCATAAAGTTTGTTTTAAAAGTTGTATTAATCGCCAAATATTTTGTGGGCTTAGTTGACGCCATTAACAGTAAAGTCTGCTAAAGTTTTCTAGTGCAATTGGCAAAAATTTATTGCTTATAGTGAAGTTAGATAGTTACAATAAGGAGTCGTTGTCCGTGCCAATGGTTAAGATTCAGAAAAAAGTCATTTAGCGAATTTTAGGGTAGAAAATCCCATAAGACCAAAATGGCTAAATTTTGAAAATTCATATTTTAAAAACTATTAAGTTTATCAAAAATAGCACCGAGTTGCAGTATGGTGGGGCTATAAAGATGCGAAAAACTACACTCTGCGTTAAAATTCGAAAAAATGTTATTTGCGAATTTTAGGGTAGGGAATCCCATAATACCAAAATGGTCAAACTTTGAAAATTTATATTTTAAAAACTACAGTTTATCACCAAAAGCACCGAGTTGCAGTATGGTGGGGCCATAAAGATGTGGAAAAACCACACCATGAGTGAAGAATCGAAAAAACGTCATTTAGCGAATTTTAGGGTAGGGATAAGACCAAAATGGTCAAACTTTGAAAATTCATATTTTAAAAATTATACAGTTTATCAACAAAAGCACCGAGTTGCAGTATGGTAGGGTCATAGAGATGCGAAAAAACCACACCCTGAGCTAAGATTCGGACAAACGTCATTTAGCGAATTTTAGGGTAGGGAATAAGACCAAAATGGTCAAACTGAAAATTCATGTTTTAAATATTCTAGAGTTTATCAAGAAAAGCACCGAGTTGCAGTATGGTACGGCCATAGAGACACGAAACAACCCCACCTTGGGTTAAAATTCGGAAAAACGTCATTTATCGAATTTTAGGGTAGGGAATCCCATAAGACCAAAATGGCCAAACTTTAAAAATTCATATTTTAAAAACTATATAGTTTATCAACAAACACACCGAGTTGCAGTATGGTGGGGCCATAGCGATACGAAGAAAATACACCTTGAGTTGAGATACGCGAAAACGTCATTTAGCAAATTTTAGGGTGGGGTATAGGGTGGGGTATCCCATAATACCAAATTGGCCAAACTTTAAAAATTCATATTTTAAAAACTATATACTTTATTAGCAAACGCACCGAGTTGCAGTATGGTGGGGCCATAGCGATCCGAAAAAACCACATCCTGAGTTAAGATTCGGAAAAACGTCATTTAGGGAATTTAAGGGTAGGGAATCCCAGAATACCAAAATGGCCAAATTTTGAAAATTCATATTTCAAAAACTATACAGTTTATCAGCAAAAGCACCGAGTTGCAGTATGGTACGGCCATAGAGATGCAAATAAACCACACCCTGAGTTAATATTCGGAAAAACGTCATTTAGCGAATTTTAGGGTAGGGAATCGTATAGAACCAAAATGGCCAACTTCAAAAATTCATATTTCAAAAATTTATTTTGCCTTGGAGGGTGAAAGGAGGGCGGGTCCCTGTCCACCTACAACAATAATTCTGTCTTGATTTAAAATTAGATACCTTCCTAGCTAGCCTATTAGCACAAGTGAAGTGAATAATCAGCCTTGAAAACACTTTTTTGTAAATATCTCGGAAACTAATGCTCCTACGAAATTTTTCGTTATAAAAGAAATTATTGAGCAAAATCTAGTCTACTATATTCCGAAAACGGCACATTGATGCGATGCTCCGTTAAAAAGTTAGCATTTTTAAAATTTTATAATTGTCAAAAAACTGTCATTAGAGTTATTGGATTTTGACCAAAAACTAATCAGCTCGTTAGAGTTTCGAAATAGTAGTTTACCTAACTAGTGCGGAAAGTGCCTCTTTTCCGCACGCGATTGCAGATGGCCAAACGAAGCGATAGCGGAGTTTGGCCAGCAATCAAGTGCGGAAAAGACACAGAGTTAGGTACATTATTTTTTCTATAAGCGTGAGGAAAAAACTAAAAATTAATCAGAAAATTATTTATATTCAAAACATTTTAATCAAATCAATTATTATTATTAACATTAATATTAAAGGTGCAGTTTGTAGCGTGCTGTAAGTTGATAGCAGAGGCAAGTGTTTTCTCAAATGAAGTGGCAGATTTGAAACTTGGGTTTTGGTTCTCCACTGCGTTCTCCAAGTTTTCGGAAACATCTGTTGCAACTGTGGTCATGCATTTGGGGCTGGATTGAGGCACTTTAGAAGGTTGTATGGTAGAAGAAAGTTGCTGACTAGTTGAAGGACCAGGGTGGCTGAACTTCAAAATTTTATTCGAAATATTTTTTTGGAATCCAGTTGAACTGTCAAGGTACCCTTCTGCGACACTTGAAGATTTCCATCCACCGAGTCGTTTGATATTGGTTATTCCTGCGCCTGAATCTGCCAACATTGTTGCGGCAGAACGTCGGAAGCTGTGGCCCGTGTATAATTCTGGCTTTGAAAGCTTCAGATAGCATGCGATATCTGATGGCATTTTACCGAATGTATTAATTCCAATGCATTGTACCGTACATGCTCCTTTTTTGTAGTTTACGAAGAACCGTCTATGTGGGGTCTCTGGTTTCCTTAAGTTGACATATTTTCGGATCAATTGGAGAAGTTTTTCATTCTCGGCTTCTTCTGAAATAGCAAAACTTCTAAATGTATGGTTTTTTGAGTCAGGAATTTTTATAATGATCATATTTCCTTTTTCTTCAATGTCATCTAGGCACATTTTTGCTAGTTCTTCACGGCGACATGCGCCCGCCAAACCAAAAATCGTGGCTTTCATATGCAAATAAACTAGGTCAAGAGCTTCGCTTAAAAACTTGAAAATTTCTTCTTTTGTGAAGATTTTTGCCTTCTTGGGTCTGAATCCAACGTTTTGTTTTTTCAAGTAGGCCGTAACTTTAAAAAAATTGCTTAAGTCAACGTTTTTTCTGAGTTTTATTACACTTTTGAGCATAGAATACCTCGACCAAAGGGTATTCGGTTTGCACGTTTTGGAAATTTCGGAGAAATATGCCAAAAAAACAGATTCTTGAAGGGATTTGATGCCTTTAGCGTGGCACCATCTCTCAAACAAACTATATTCCTTCTCATACCTGTGACGAGATTTTGAAGGAAGCAGGTCCAAATTAGCGATTCTAGCGGCTTCTAGAACTGACTGGGGTAGATCTTCGTCCGAAGAATCCATTGAAAATCTGATTTTTTTGTTTGAAAAATTCAAAAGACGCTTGCATCTGCAAAATTGGCTTTGTTTTGACAGTTTGTTTGTACTTTGTTGCTATGGTGATTTAAGATGCCAAATCTAAAACCACTAGTGTTCATTGTTGTTTGACATTGACAATGACGATATTTATACCGGGGAGGTTAAAAACTTATAATTTGAACCTATTTTACTGAAAACTTTATTTTATCGAAAATATTGAAAATATAGCAGAATTTTAGTCAATTTGAATATTTTTAGGATATTTCGTGTGGTAGGAAAGATACAAATGTATTTTGAACGGTCTAAATGTTATAGAACACCTCAAAATCGTAACAAATTTACTTTTCCGCACTAGTGCGGAAAAGTGGCACTTTCCACACTAAAATGCGTGCGGAAAAGTGGCCTTTTCCGCACGCTTATATTTTACCTTATAGTTTTATGAAAATGGGTTTAGCGTTTTTTATTCTTGATAGTTCTATATCAAGAAACATTCAGACCTTTTAATTTTAAACACCTTCAACATTTCCTGTCAAATTAACAATAGGGACTTATCGGAATAAAGCCATGCAATAATAGTGTCAGGTCAAATTTTGACAGTTTTGCATTGGAATATAACAGCTAGTCTTTCAACATAAGGATTTTGTTTACTATACGAACCGAAATAAATACTCTCGACTTTAATTATAGATAAATAAACGACTTAGTTTTAAATTCGACTTTGGTATGTCAATTTTTAAAGATTATCTGTTAGCCTGCAATGTAAATCTGTCAAAATACTGCCTGATACTATTATGGCATGGCTTAATCACAATAAGTCTTTAATGAATTGTTTATTAATTTATTTGAGCCCTACATTTGATAGTGCCCTTCGAACTAAGGTCACTAGATTACGAAGTTCCTTTTCGTGATCCAGGGCTATCAAAACGGACGGGCCACGATCCTCCACTTTCTTGACGTCACATCCGGGGCTGATTTTTTTTGATGGTCACGTTACGACACAGCTGATTGTCTTTAAAAAATTGAAGTTGGAATGACGGTTCATGAATATTTGATTTTTTTTTAAATAAAGTCATTTTTGAGATTGTTTTTACTTTATTCTGGCAGAACAATTTTTTTTAATGTATAATAATCCTTAATTTTTCATAGCCGCTTCATTAGCTCACACAAAAATTAAATTTAAAACAGAAGCAAATGTGACAATCACAGATGACAAAGTCAAATACATGTCAAATATAACAGTTGGCATGTGGTACATGGCGGGTAATTTGAATTCAAAATAAGGAATGCTAAATCTTGAAGAGTTTAACCTTTTAATTATGTTGCTTCCTTACAAACCCTTGGTGGAATATCGGGATGGTGTCTGAGAATATTTCACTGAAATTTTGCGGAAATCTGTAGTGCCATTTTGAAAATACCATAAAAAAACCTCTGACCTCCCATAAGACCCAATGTAAAATTCAGCCCCGGGAGAACAGCTGATTTTTTCAGGGTCTTGGCCTCTATTTTTGTGTTGGCCTTGCGTGATCTAATAACAATGGCCTGCAAAAAAAAAATCTTGAGCCCTGGCATTATTTCCGCTGATTCTTATGTAAGACGACGCCCTGAATCCAAATATAGCTTGCGTTTTCTTCTACCACCCACCATTTTTGACGGAGCAGCCCTTTTACCCATTTTTATCATTTTTCGATAATAATTATAATATTATCGACATAAATTTAAGATTAGAATTTAGATTTTTTTACATATATTCCACATATTTCAGAAAAAAACACAAAATGGTTCCCCGTATTCATCCGAGACTACTCCTAAATTTTCAGGAAAGAAGTCCAGATGCGAGTGAAGGAAGTGCACTTTAATGGAAATGTTACATCCCACCCAAGTAACATTTCTTTATTTATAGCAGAAGCTAAAAGGTTGCCAGCGCCTTTCCTTAAAACCATTAGTTTCAATGTTTGGTCGCTAGCACGTTCCCATTACCCTTATATACCCCTTAGACCTCCTAAATGGGACTCCCCAATTGGTGGTGGCAACCTATGTATTAAACTCACTATAAAACTATAAGAAATAAACTCCAGCTTCGCCCTCTAGCGGTTCCACCAGTATAGAACCTTTTAGAGCCTAAAGCTATTATGCCAGGTTCTAAAAGCAACTCAGAAACGTCCTCTATCCTATTATAAAACTAGATTTGGTAATTTGGTATCCTGGCGATTCTGTTGAATACCATAATACCTTTAAAGTAAAGAAGTTTTCCTATAAAAGCTATGGCGATATTTTAGATTCACAATGGCTATATAAAATAATTTAGGTCACAAAATTGCCAAAAATGTCAAAGTCCCAAAATTATTTTATCACATAAAAATATACCGAGTTTGTCGTTTTGTTGATGATCAAATTGCCTGCCAGATTTATTTTTCTGATAAAATCGTATCTGAAAAGCTCTCAAAACAAGCGCGCCACCTCAAGAATGCTTTTTAATAGTTTTTTGATAACAAAATAACAAATATTTAAAATTAAAAAAAAAATCATTTACACTATTCACCGTTAAAAAAGTCTGTTTGGTTTACATAAATCAAAATTAAAGTAAAATTATTGTTAAAACGACTAGATAAATATTTTCTCTTTACAGTATTTTTTAAATAAATTTATTTACGCCATTATGGTTTTATAGTGGTCACTTGGTTTTATTTGTTACTGTATCGCAACAAGGATTTTTGAGTGCCCTTATGAAACCAACAAAAAAGAACAACCTGAGCCCTGGATTTTTTTAAATTTGAAGGAAGTTCACGAGGTATCAAGTCTTAACAAAAAAGTTTCACGGGCAAGACCTCAGAGGTAAAGGTGACCGAAGCTGCAAATTGACAGTTGGTCTCTCCTCAGTAAACACCATATTTCATATTTCTTTTCAGTTACCCACATCATCATTTCATCTCCTTCCATTTTATGGTTATGCTCGGGCTGAATGAAGCCTAATGAGGCAGAAATGCGTCCCCGTAGCTACCTTTACCTCTGAGGTCTTGCCCGTGAAACTTTTTTGTTAAAAAAAGAACAATGTAAACATAGTCAACATAACCTCACTTAAATATTTTGTATTTGTTTTTAAAGTGTTTAAAAGCGTATAATTGAACACTTTTAAATGTTTTTTTCGTGCAATTTCGACACAATCGAGAGGGCCAGTGCAATGATATTCGTTGTGCCTGCAGGTTGGAGGGCAACCTCTTATATTGGTCGTCTAAATAGGCCTTATCTAGGCCTGGGTGTCCTACCCAGGAGGACGGAAACTCATCAATTATTAATTATTGGGCTTTAAATAATCAATCTTGCAATAGGTAGGTACCAATCTGTACCTAGGTATATCTATTATTTTTACAAGAAATACCTAAAAAAATAAAACACGAAAGTATTTACTTAGTTCTGTTAGAACCCTTAAGGAAACAAGGTTTTATATGGCCGCCTATTTAAATAATATTTAATATACAGCTATGGGTAACTATAAATACAAAAGAATTAAGTTTACCTTTAAGCCTTCCTATAAAACCTTTTTAAAATGCCTAAAAATAATGGCAAAAACCAAAAGTCTAAAGTTTATATTTACCACTCTTAAAAACCTTAAGGAAACTAGGTTCTGTATGGCCGCCTATCTAATCATATTTACTTTTAAACTACTGGTAACTATAAAAACAAAAGGATATAAGATAACCTTTTAGCTCTATTATAAAACACTTTTGTGATGACCTAAAGTAACGAAAAAAAGTAAATGACCAAAGTTTATATTTATTTCTTTTTAAAAACTTTAGGTAAAATGGTTTTATAAGACCATCTTTATAAATCAGAAATCAATAAAACCAAAAGTATCTAAAAGGAACAGAAGGAATATCAGTTTTATTATACTCCCTTTATAAATCACTTTTTGGTTGTATAACACTCCTCTAGGTAATTGGTAATATAAATTACGTAGCCAAATTGATCCTAAAACCCATAACAGCACCCTCTAAATAACCTAGGAACCAAATTAATAAAACCTTGAGTGGTAATAATGTTACTTGGGCATGGCCTTGTACGCTAAGAGCAATTCCTCGACTTAAGCGACATAATCATAACTTTTATGGTTACCCAAAAAGCTCTTACCCATTTGGAATGCAAACCAAGCTCGTTTTTCTTTTTGATTTAGGTGTTCAATAAACGTCGAATATTGATAAAGTTGTCTAATCTGGGGCCCCACAAAAACACCTTCCTTGATTTTAGCCTCACTAAGACAAGGAAATTTAGTTTTCAAAAATATGAATGCGTCGCCTGTTTTGTCCAGTGCTTTTACAAACTGTTTGATCAATGCAAGTTTGATGTGCAAAGGCGGTAAGTAAATATTATTTTGCGGGACTAATAAGGATCGTTGGCGACATTTTTTTGACCGGGAGTAAATCTTTCTCGCAAAGGTCAGTTCCGTACAATGTAATGTTTGTCCCGTGCTCAGCTGTCTCATTCATTCGCAAATAAAGCAACAATATTTTATTTTTTTATTATAGTTTTTGCATAAGAGTATACAAGGGGGGAGGGGGGGCTTGGGGGGAGAAAGCCCCCCCCCCCCTAAGAATCTAAAAATAGATTATATTAAAACTATTTATTTTCCTAATTTTTTAATATATTAATAAATAAAAGTGGAAAAATTTCCAAGCCCCTCCAAGGCGATTTTTTGTGTACGCCAGTGGTTTCTGTATATATATGTTACAGACCATATATAAAATCAGACCGTTTGTATATGGCCTAGGTCGTATACATACAGTCTAAATTGGGCAGACCGTATGTAAAAACTATGGTATTTCATATACGGACTAGACCGTTTATATACGGACTATTGTGAATCAGGCCGTATGCTCGATGGCGGTGTTTCCAAGCTCCTGGCCGCTTTTTTGCTGTTCAAAATAATTAAAAAAAAAAAAACTTTCCTGACTTCCTACCCGGGATCCTAGAGAATGTGAATCCGAACCGGACCGAACCGAACCGAACCTATCCATACCCAACTAAACCTAATTAACAGTGTTGTAGTTTAGTTTGGTTAGGTTAGGTTTGGTTCGGTTTAGTTAGGTTCGGTTCGGTTCGGTTCGGTTTGGTTCGGTTCGGTTCGGATTCACATCCTCTAGGATCCCGGGTAGGAAGTCAGGAAAGTTTTTTTTTTTTTTAATTGTTGGTTCAGTTTGCTTTGGTTCGGTTCGGTTAGATTTGATTAGGTTTCGTTAGGTTAGGTTTTTGAAACTTTCTATTTTCATGTGGTTAGGAAAAATGTGTTTAAATATCTTAGAAATATACATATGGCGTAGGTGCAGCTGGGCCGTATATAAATAGACTAGACCTTTTACAAACTGACTAGACAGTTCATTAAAAGACAAGCTCTTTACACATATGGACTAATATCCTCAGTCCTTTTATATATGGACTAGTCTTTTTATATATGGTCTATTTTTCATAAACGGTCTGTAACATATGTACTTTTATATACTAGTATGTTGCTTTATACTTTGCTATAACGTTTATTACCTTTACTGTTAGCTGCTTTAAGCTAAAATTTTATAAAAATAATTAGAATATGCATATAAAATGGTAAAATCGACAATGTCCATTTACCATTTATGCAAACCCCCCCCCCTCAAAACAAATGACTTACCACCTTGCTATAAATATTAATGTTTGAAAACACTAAACTCTCCAGTCTCTCAGAAATAATGATGTTAAAGCCAAAAAAAATCCTTTCCGTCCCACCAAACTATCGAAAAGCAGTAAAAATAGGTAGAGGGGTCTCCCCCAAAAATGTCATTTTACATAAGAATCGGCAAGAATGGAGTCAGGGCCGATTTTCATGCCGACCAGTGTAACCTTACTTCTAACACCTGTATACATGCCTTCACTATCCTTATACGTTTCAAACAGTTCTTGCAACTGCCCTTCCTCATCTTGACTCCAATTTTTGGGAGCTCTCGATCGCCCTCCAGCTGTTGATTTCTTTCTGCCCTTGTAGTCTACGATCAGGTGCATTTCCTTCATTTTCTTTAAAACGCCTCGACGGGTGCGGTTTTGACTTTCGATGAGGTTTTCTAGGACCCAGTCTACTACATCTGAAACAAAAAATAGTGGTTAAAAGTTTTGCGTATTAAATAAAGTAATTTGCTTGATGATGCGATGCTTCACCTAACATCAAATATTTATAAAGCTATTGACAAAAAAGAAGCATCTTTATGTATATTTGTGGACCTCGCAAAAGCATTTGATACCGTAAGCCATGCAAAATTGATAAAAAAACTTGAAAGATATGGTTTTAGAGGCAGTGCTCTAAACCTTATAAAAAATTACTTAGAAAACCGAAAACAGTTTGTTAACATTGACGGAATAAAAAGCGATTTACAATATATAACTTGCGGAGTCCCGCAAGGAACGGTTTTAGGTCCAATTCTGTTCACAATATACATAAACAGCCTTTTAGATTTAGATAGCGAAGGAATCATTATAAGTTTTGCTGATGATACGGCGATATTTTACTCAGCAGAGAACTGGGAAGAGCTGCAAGCAAAAGTAGAAAGAGATCTAAAAAATATTAATAATTGGTTTCAATATAACAAACTAACGCTAAATCAATCAAAAACGAAATTTCAGCCCTTTACTTCATACTCCAATAAACTCCCAAATTATAACTCAATAAAAATAGGACAAGACATGGAAATACTTAAAACGAACTCTTCAAAATATTTAGGAATCATTATCGACAGCCATTTAAGATGGGATAAACATATTCAACACCTTATAAACAAAACAAGATTTCTTATAACTCGCTTTCATTATCTTAAGGAATACCTAGACTTTGAACATCTTAAACATGTTTATTATTCTCTTTTTCAGTCTCAGATTAACTACGGTCTTGTAGTGTGGGGTGGTGTTAGGGACTCCTATCTTTTGAACTTAGAGGTAATTCAAAAATGGATTTTAAAAATTATATATGGCAAAAAACGAATGTACCCCACTGAACTCTTATACACCAACACAAAAATACTGGATATTAGGCAACTATATTGTCAAAATTTACTCATGTGTATAAGTCGGAAAAAATTAAACATAGATCCTGTTATTCATCCACACAATACACGACACAGACAGAAATGTGCAGTAGTTCCCTATTGCCGCAAAGAAATCTGTCATAGGTCCTTCCTTAGCTTAGCTCCAAAATTTTTTAATTGTATACCGGAAGTGCTTAAAGATATAGTTTATTTTAAAAAGTTTAAACAAAATCTCAAACAATGGATTTATACAACAGGTAGATCTGCAATACATAGAATGTTTGAAAATTTAACATAGATGTACAAAAATGACGTTAAATGTATTGCAATATGTCGTAAAATGAAACATGTCGTGTCAAAACATAATTATAACCTTATAATATAAATGAAAAATGTATGGTATGACATGTGTTAAAACATGGTTGTAACTAAATAATATTTAATACTCATATGTAGTACATTTTTGCCTATGTGTAGCTTTTAAGTTATTGTAAGATGTATGTTGTGCCCGATCAGTGAATCTTTTATACCGATTTTGACATTTTAACTCAATTAAGACATATTAAGTACCAAGTGTCACAAAAAACCAGAATAAAGTGATTATGGACTAAAATTTAATGAAAAAAAATACTATAAGTTTTTGTGTTAAAAACAGCGCTAACAAGCAGCGTAATACTGCTTCAGCGCTTAACGTGTTTATTTATTAATCAAAATGGATTTTTTTTTGTATCATTTATATTATTTATTTGAATAAATAAACCTATTATTATTATTATTATTACTATGTCGGTTTAGAACGTTTTTCTACGTTGTCCGACGCCTATTCTCCACCGGCGTTTTCTTGACTTATTGATCTTTGGATTGACTGTTGCCATTCCAGTTTCTGACGCCCTCTTTTTCTGCGCCCTATTCGTTGCCATTCTAGGACCTGCTTTGGTAATCCTTCGTCGTTCATCCCTTGAACATGGCCGTACCATATCAGTTGTCTTTTAGTGATGTCATCCGTTATGCTTCCCTCGATTCCCATTCTTTCTTTTAGGTTCTCATTTCTTATATGATCTGTTCTAGATATTCTCATTGATCTTCTTATTGCATCCATTTCGACACTTTCCATTTTTGCTTTGTATTTTTCTGTTACGCGGCAAGTCTCTACTCCAACAGCGTGCTTTTCACCATTATTTCATATATGTTAAATTTTAAATTATTTTTTGTCTCTCTGCTCCATAAAATACTGTTAAGACATCCAATAACTTTTTTTGCTTCTACTATTCTTTTTTCCAGTTCTTTACAGTCTGTTCCTGTCGTATCAAATGTGACACCCAAGTATACAAACTCATTGCATGGAGATATTACTTGTCCATTGCCTCACTGGATTCGTTTCCAATACAAAAGTACTGTGTCTTGTCCACGTTCACTGTTAATCCCCACTTTTGGTATTCTTCCGTTAACTTTCTCATCATATACTCCATGTCTTCTTTATCATATTAGGTGCCAATTGAATAGTGCCCCCCTAATTTATAACGTCACCAGCCGCCGAACTGCTGGTTTTTCTAAGGGTCTCTAGCTCAGGCGCGGTAACCGAGCCCGTCAGAACCTAGCTGAGAATTGAGGAAGAAGGGGTTTGCTTTAAAAATGGTTTGCAATACTGCATACGATTGGCCTGTACTTATAAGCTATTAGATACGAGGGTGGATCAAATATAAACAAGCCTTTGTTTATAAACTAGTTATTTAGAAACATGACACAAAACAGAAATTTTTTCTACTTTTCTACACATCCCCTTTCTCGGTTAATACGCTTTTCCTAACGGTTTGACAGTTTCTTAATCCCGTTTTCATAAAAGGAAGCTGGGCGGGTATCTCACCAGTTGCGCACGAATGCCTACACCTCTTCATTCGTCTGAAATTGCTCGCATCCCAGTGAATCTTTGAGTGGGCCAAACATATGAAAATCGCAAGGTGACAAATCTGGACTGTATGGAGGGTATTCCAGCACAGTTAGCTGCCGTATCAGGTCTAGCGTTATCATGCAGGAGCAACACGTCTTAGATGGGGCGTGCTCTCCTCTTTTGGCGATAATCAAGCTTTACCTGGTCGAGTAAGTTGCAGTAGTAAGCCGCGTTTATTGTTATTCGCTCGTCCAAAAAATCGAACAACAAAACTCCTCTCCATTTCCAGAAAACGGTCGCCAAAACTTTGCCTGCAGAAAAGTTTTTACAGGTACCCACGAAAGCGTCTTATTTCCGAACTGTGCTCGCAATTTGCATCGAATTTCAGCAGGTTTCACGTTTTCGCGTGTAAGAAATTTAATGATTATTCTTTGCGCAACACTGCTGTGTCTCTTCTTCTCGCTCATTGCGATTGCTCCTGGCCAAATGAGCATCGGGGCACTACCAGCCGCCTACATGCTGCTGAATATCCCAACTCCAAAATTATAACGGACACGTTCATCTTGAATGACTTTTCCGTTAATAAGTTGAAAAGGCTTGTTTATATTTGATTCGCCTTCGTATATGGATCAATCTATTGATACGACAATACGAAAAACAAGCTTTATTCCGTTGATTTCCCATGATGAAAGGAACATTTTAAATCGATTGTCATTAGTAAATTGCTACGGGCGACAGCAACACTCAGACTTATTAAGTGAGCGATGCGAACTGTTAAGCCTACACCCTTTTCGGTTCACTTTGTTTCTTTTTGTGTTTCTTTGTTGCTTTTTGTGGCATTTAGAATAATATAAGACGAAAGAGGACATTTGAAAAAAAAGTTCATAAAATAATGTTTGCCCGAGAAAACCGAAAAGTTGGGCGAGAAAAAGAAAATAGTACAATAGGAAAGAAAAATAGAAGGAAAAAGAAAAACATGTCCAAACTAGTAAGAACCTTTTATTTTGAAACTTGTATTAGAGAACTTGGCTTTACTTTTATCTCAATTCTTTTTACGAAATACCGTACTTGGCTTTTTTTATATGAAATGTTTTGGTTATGATTTCACTCCTTTGTTAAAGGATTTGGATAATATTTAAGTTTTATATTTATTGTTCAAAACTTTTGTAATGCCTTATTAAAGATTTTGAGGTTTTGTAATTTTTTCCTATGGTTTTATCATAGTTCCTATCAGTCTTCCAAAGCTCAGGTCTCTAGCGCTTCTGGAAGTGGGCAATGTTACTTTTACGTAACTTTACATTTATAGAGGAGGGAAGTTAATGAAAATTTTGGGGTTTTTAATTTTTTCCATTGTTTTGTAATAGTTCGTATATGCCTTTCAAAGCTCAGCCCTCTAGCGTTTCTTGAAGTGGGCAATGTTACTTTTACATAATTTATATTTATAGGGGAGGGAAGCAAGTTAAAATTTTGGGGTTTTTAAATTTTTTCCTATCGTTTTATCATATTTCCTATCAGTCTGCCAAAGCTCAGCTTACAAGGGCTTCTGGAAGTAGGCAGTGTTACTTTTACATAACTTTACATGTAAAGGAGGGAGAGAAGGGGAGTAAATTAGAATTTTGGGGTTTTTTGATTTTCAGTCTACCAAATTCCAGCTTTGTAGTATGTCTGGAAGTACAGTAGAATTTTGATGATCTATACATGAGTTAGAGTGAGTGGCAATTTCGACGTTTTTTGAAATCTCGTAACTACTTTACTACTTTATGGGAGTCTATGAAACTTGGAGGGGTTGTTAACTATATGAAGATCTACGACTGTGTTTGAGTTTCGTAGCTCATTCCGAAGAAGAGTTTTGGATAGGTCAAATATGGGCTGAAATGTTTCAAGAAAAGATGGTACAGCAGTTTACCCCGCGAACTTGGCCGAGCACCGTGCCCTCAGATATAAAAAAATTAAAAAAGCACTTTTAGGTACTTTTACAATAAATGTTTAAGATATTTATATTACTTCTATTTCTGAAAAATCAAAGAAATAAGTAGTTACGAGAAAAACAACTTTCCACAGTCAACCCCTGTTCCAACTCACCCCACCCTCCCCTACAAAATTGTACAACTTGCTTATTCTAAGCCCTTGTCGAACGCTTTTGATATATTTTCCGATAATTAATTGAAAATACTGCCATTTAATTTAGCTGATATCCCGGTGACAAAGCGGCGCGTCCGTCGAATCGATTCAATGTTAAGACGCAAATCAATACAAAATGAAAATTTGAAATGACGAATTTAATTAATAAAGTTTTAAATGATGGATAAATCAACGCCAGATAAATTGTTGATATTTGAAATTTATATAATTTATTAAATCACATCTCAGATACTGTTTGGCAGTGGTAATCTGATGGGGAAGAGAGACAAAAAATAGAAATGGAAAATGCAAAAATATTATAAGGGGACACCTTCTATGTTTACTAATTTTACATATCTTTTATATAGGAAAATGTTTACTTTAAAGTATTTAGCCGTGTGCACCCGGTAAGTGAAGCGAAGACGGCATTTTTATTGCATTTTGTATTGTTTTCGATCACGTACTTTATTGAATTTTAATGAGCCTTGCTTAAAAACTATCATTCAGAGGCGTAGATGTAAGTAACAGCATTAAATTTAAATATGCAAAAGCAGTAATTTTCCCAGTAATGCTTACAATAATTACCAATAAATTTAAAGCCACATTATTAATAAGAATTCAAAAATGTAATTAGGAATTCCCGTTGCTAGGGATTCAACTAATTAATGAAATTAGTACAAAAAGTTGGCTATATATAATACCAGATCAAGGCTTATAGTTTTTTTTCTGGTTTTTGCCTTGTGAGAATAAGATAGTAGTGCTTATAGTTTGTGTGCTTGTAAATCAAGATAAAATGTCGAAACATCTGGACAATAAGTCTAAACAAATTATTGCAAATGTGATAAAAGTATGTGACGAAGAAGCCAAACAAAAACAATTAAAGGAATCCATTACTCTTTTAACATTTCGAGCAGCGATATATACTGGCTATAGATCAGCAACTGTAGAGAGGATCAGAAAACAGGTCAAAGAAAACCCTTTAGTTTTTTCAGACAACCGACCAAGAAAACGTCAAAAGTTATCAGTTTCCGGTAGTTTTGATGATGCAGATTTTCAAGTCATACGACAAATTATTTCAAGATTTTATACAGAGTATAAAGTTGTTCCAACTCTTAGGAAGCTTTTAATTAAGCTAAAAGAAGAATTGGTCAGCTTACACAAACCTCCACCAGAAGAAAAAAATACAAAATAGATAAATTAATTGAATCACATGGCCACGTGACCCTAAGAACACCACCATATATGTGTGAGCTGAATCCAATTGAACTGGCATGGGCATTTTTGCAAAATTTCATAAGAAGTAGAAACACAACCGGCGAATTTACGATCAAGCGTTTACGGGAATTATTGGAAGAGGGTATAAAATCTATGGACTCCAACTTATGGAATAATTTTGTAAGGCATGTGACTGATATTGAAAATAAATATTGGGAAACTGACAAATATATGGAAGAAGTAACAGAAAAAATAACAATCAGGCTTGGGGAAGATTCTGATGATTTTGAAGACGATAATGATTCAGATTCAGAAATTAAAATTTCTATTGAATAATATATTTTTTTAAATAAGTTACCTGACCTGACCTATCGTACAAAAAAAATCGGCTCTTTTTATGGGCAAAATTTTTTTAAAAGAATTTGTATAATAAAGTTTAAAACAAGTATATAAACCGTAAGATAATGCAAGGCCAACACAAAAATAGAGGCCACGACCCTGAAAAAATCAGCTGTTCTCCCGGGGCTGAATTTTACATTGGGTCTTATGGGAGGTCAGACGTTTTTTTATGATATTTTCAAAATGGCACTACAGATTTCCGCAAAATTTCAGTGAAATATTCTCAGACACCATCCCGATATACCACCAAAGGTTTGTAAGGAAGCAACATGATTAAAAGGTTAAAATCTTGAAGATTTAGCATTCCTTATTTTGAATTCAAATTACCCGCCATGTACCACATGCCAACTGTTATATTTGACATGTATTTGACTTTGTCATATGTGATTGTCACATTCGCTTCTGCTTTAAACTTAATTTTTGTGAGCTAATGAAGCGGCTATGAAAAATTAGGGCTTACTATACATTTAAAAAAAATTGTTCTGCCAGAATAAAGTAAAAACAATCTCAAAAACGGCTTTATTTAACAAAAAATCAAATATCCATGAACCGTCATTCCAACATCAAAATTCTAAAGACAATCAGCTGTGTCGTAACGTGACCATCAAAAAAATACTCTGCCAATCTATGGGCACCTAAGCTCACACTAGGTACTATAGTTATAGTATGAGCTAATATAATCAAAAACTGAAATATATTTTATTCAACTCCAGACTCAATTACCTTTCGTTTGATACCACACAAGCCATGTTTTGACTTAAACTCAAATTTTTTCAAACTACCCCCCACCCTTTAAAAAAAAACTAAAATGTATTTTGTTTAACTCCAGACTCAATTACCTTTCGTTTGATATCACACACGCCATATTTTTACTTAAACTCTAATTTTTGACATCTACCCCCACCCTTTTTTTAAAAATAAACTAAAATTCATTTTTTTTAACTCCAGACTTAATTACCTTTCGTTTGATATCACACACGCCATATTTTCACATAAACTCTAATTTTTGGAATCTACCCCCACCCTTTTATTTGGCTTGCGTTCGGTGGATTTTGTTCATTTTTAAATGGGACCATCACGGCCCAAGACCCAACTTAGGTACCAAATTTCATTAAAATCGGACAAGCGGTTTTTGAGTTATGCGGGTTGGTCGTTACAGACAGACATACAGACAGACATACAGACAGACATACAGACAGACAGACAGACAGACAGAAAGCAAAACAAAAAAGTTTCAAAATCATCTGAAACGCAAAGATGTATAAAAATTTTTGAAATCGGAGCAACTTTTTTTTTCTCGAAAAAATTACGATCACCATAGTTCACACTACTTATAGTAGTAGTGTGAGCTAAAACAAAAATACTCTGCCAATCTATGGGCACCTAAGCTCACACTAGGTACTATAGTTATAGTGTGAGCTAATATAATCAAAAACTGAAATATATTTTATTCAACTCCAGACTCAATTACCTTTCGTTTGATACCACACAAGCCATGTTTTGACTTAAACTCAAATTTTTTCAAACTACCCCCCACCCTTTTAAAAAAAACTAAAATGTATTTTGTTTAACTCCAGACTCAATTACCTTTCGTTTGATATCACACACGCCATATTTTCACTTAAACTCTAATTTTTGACATCTACCCCCACCCTTTTTTTAAAAATAAACTAAAATTCATTTTTTTTTAACTCCAGACTTAATTACCTTTCGTTTGATATCACACACGCCATATTTTCACATAAACTCTAATTTTTGGAATCTACCCCCACCCTTTTATTTGGCTTGCATTCGGTGGATTTTGTTCATTTTTAAATGGGACCATCACGGCCCAAGACCCAACTTAGGTATTAAATTTCATTAAAATCGGACAAGCGGTTTTTGAGTTATGCGGGTTGGTCGTTACAGACAGACATACAGACAGACATACAGACAGACAGACAGACAGACAGACAGACAGCAAAACAAAAAAGTTTCAAAATCATCTGAAACGCAAAGATATATAAATTTTTGAAATCGGAGCAACTTTCTTTTTCTCGAAAAAATTACGATCACCATAGCTCACACTACTTAGTAGTAGTGTGAGCTAAAATCAGCCCCGGATGTGACGTCAACAAAGTGGAGGATCGTGGCCCGTCCATTTTGATAGCCCTGGATAATGTATACTTATATACAGGAAAAAATTTTTTTTTAGTGTTTGTATTTCATAATAAAAATAGTTATTTTAAGACTAATTTTATTTTTATGTATCAAAGCCTGTTTTGGCCGCATAATACCTAAGCTATCTGCAATTATATATTTATAACATATATTAAAATCTCCGCCACTGGAAAAAGAGAGGAAACGTGTTTCTTAGCTGTCTCTCTTTTCCATCAGATTATTCCTGCCATACTGTAAGTCAGAAAGTATATCCGAATATTTCATCCATGCATTAAGTTTCAGTCAACGGGTATCGAATTAATAACTGGATATCGTCACAATTCTGAAACGTGGTAACCCAAGTCAACAAAATTTTACAGGAATAAGAAAACTAAGAAGCAAATTACATGGCGTAAGCATTATGTGACTCTTAATGAAATGACCGTTTTATTTTTTTTTGGTTGCGAGGATTTAGCAGCATATAGCTATGCATCATTATTAACCTATGACGCAAAAATATGAATTTTCATTTTTTTGTGGGTTACGACGTTTCAGAATTAGGGTGACGATATACAGAAGAAATTTCAGGTTGTCATAACATTGTATATTGCGTGTATAGACTTTTAAAAAGCTTTCGATAGCATTGAGCACTGGATCTAATTAATAGCCGAATACATCACAGATACACAGACTTAATAGCGAAGAAACAACATCAATCCAACGAAGGAACCAAGCCAATCTTCATAACAAGAGGTGTAAAACAGTGTGACATAATATCCCCTAAACTATTTAACCAGGCCCTAGAAGATGTTTTTAAAAACTTGGATTGGAAAGAAATAGGCATCAAAGTAAACGGACATTACTTGAATCATCTGAAGAACTGATAAAAATGGAGGAACTGGATAAGGCAGGTAAAAATATAGGCTTGAGTATGAACTGCACTAAAACTAAAGGTATAACAAACACAGATGAGAATATCACGATCAGAATAAACCAAGAGAAAATAGAACAAGTAGAGGAATATATATGGGGGTCCCTGGTGGTCCAGATAGGAGAGTTGTCTGGAATTTAACGGTGTCAGATGTGGACTGTAATTTTAAGGGAATAAGGTCATAGGCTAAGCTGGTACAAGGGATTCTGAAATGGTCTAGTTTACCTTCTAGGTTAGTGTAGCAATAAACAAATGTATGTAAGGTAAAAATAATGCATTTTCACTTACCATTTTTATACAGGAAGCGGAACTCATGGGAGGACACGCTGTTAAACCGTGCTTTTTGCACCCCACATGAATGTGGTAGGAGAGTCGCTAACACGCGTGTATTATCGTTCGAAGGCGAAACGGTTCTCTGTGATGCTGCAGCAGGTATTCGCTACTGCGTTCGTTCTCCCACATGTCGCCCAGTGGCGTCGTTAATCCATAGGCGTAGGAGAAAAGGAATAAGTAGGAAGGAATGAGATTACGAAGGTCCATATTAAAGGAACTAGGAACCTTAGTAATTCAAAATGCATTTTATGTAAAGTAAATTAATTATAGCAAATTGTAATATTTGCCTTTAAAACCGCGGGAGTTTCAAATGCAAATAACCCAGTAATTTTAAGTACTTAATTAGTTAATTAATACTAAATAAACAAAAAAATAGAAAATGCTCTAGTGAATCACCAAATAGCCTAATTCGAACCAATTTGGTAAATTATAGTAAAAAGAACATATTTACAAAAAGGAAGGCGGGACGAACCATTTCCCACCCCCCTGAGAATGCCCAGGGGCATTTCAGAGAGTTTAATTTGTAGGCAGGGCGCATAGTTTTACCAAAGGCCGTTTGTAGGTACCTTTAGTAGTCTTTACAATAGCAACCCGTGGAACATTATCAGAACCTTTAATAAGGTCTTCAATGCGGCCTAGGGGCCAATCCAATGGAGTGGAATTTTCATCTTTGATCAGTACCATAGTACCAATATCAATGGAAGCAAGAGGTTGGTGCCATTTGGCTCGCTGTTGCAAAGTGTGCAAATATTCGCGATGCCAGCGAATCCAAAAATCGCGGTGCATTCTTTGCAACAGTTGCCACCTGGACAGCCTGTTTAACGCAATATCGCAGTAGTTTGGATCGGGTATTGTACCTGGAGGCCTCAAATTTAAAAAATTATTAGGAGTCAAGACCGCCAGATCAGTAGGATCGGTGCTTAAGGCACATAAAGGACGTGAGTTCATTATGGCTTCAACTTGGGTTAAAACCGTATTTAATTCCTCATAGGTGAGTATTTGATTTCCAACTACCCTGTGAAGATGAGTCTTTAAAGATTTAATGTTTGATTCCCAAATGCCTCCCATGTGGGGAGCAGCAGGTGGGTTAAAAGACCAAACTATACCTTCCCCCTTCACGCAATCAGAAAAAATTTGTCGCAAGTATTTTTCAGAGGCCACGAAGTTGGTCCCGCAGTCTGAAGAGATCTTTGAGCATAGTCCTCTTCTAGCTATGAAGCGGCGCAGAGCAGCCAGAAAGGCTTCTGATGTCATATCAGAGACTAACTCTAAATGCACGGCTTTAACAGCGCAACAGATAAATAAACAGACATATGCTTTCATGGTTTTTGCACCTCTGGTCCGACCAAGAGTAATCGTGAACGGACCACAAAAATCTATACCTACATTTTCGAACACCTTTGCTTCGGAAACTCTAAATTTCGGTAGGTTACCCATAGGGGGTTGAAGGGAGTTAGGTTTAGTTTTCCAGCAAGTATGGCAAGAACTTAAAACTTTTCTCACTACCTTTTTAGCAGACAATACCCAGAAGTTTTGCATTAGTAAAAAAGTTGTGGTCTGTATACCACAATGAAGATTGCTGCGATGCAAATCTAAAATCAGTAATTCAGTGAATTTTGCACTAGAAGGCAAAAGAATTGGAAATTTTTTATCGTGTGATAAATTTGAATGGTATAAACGGCCTCCAACACGAAGCAAATCGTAGCTTTCATTATGCAAAAATGGACATAATTTTTGAAAAGCTTTTGGAAGCTGTTTCTTATCTTTTAGTAATTCAATTTCTTTTTGGAAAGAAAAAGATTGTACGCATTTCGAAATAAAAAGTAAGCTTTTGTAGTAATCCTGATTTGTAAGGTAATCAGTAGCAAAATTGTATGAGGGATTTTTAAACTTTTGTAACCCTCGCAAAAAGTAAGCAACTATTCTCTTAATTTTAAAAAGAAAACTGTATTTTTCAAACAAGTTGTTTACATAATATTCAACTGTTTGTTCGCAAGTAAAAACGTTAAAAATATTTTTTCGCTGTTCTTCCAAAACTGCATTCCCATCGTAAGTAACTGTCATAAAATCCCAAGTATTTGTAGGTTGGTTTAGAAAAGAAGGCCCTTCTAACCAAAAATAAAATCTTTGTAAATCAGAGGGATACATTTCCCTAGTACCGCAGTCAGCAGGATTTTGTTCAGTAGGAACATAATGCCAAAACTCAGGGCTAATTCTTCCTTGTATATAGGCAGTTCTATTCGAAACAAATGTTTTAAATTTGTGAGGAGATCCCTGAATCCAAGATAAGGTCACTGTGCTATCAGTAAAAGCAAGAATTTTATCAAATTTAATTTTTTCCGAGAACGTTTCTAGTAAAAAATCCATTAATTTAGCCAACAAAACAGCTCCTAAAAGCTCTAGTCTTGGTAAAGTTAGTTTACGACGCAACGGTGCGACTCTAGATTTACTACAAACAAAAAAAACTTTAATGTTTCCATCAGAATAAAAAATTCGAATATAAGCGACAGCACAATAGGCCCGTTCTGAACTATCGCAAAATCCTACTAGCTGGATTTGACTAGCATTAGGCAAAATTATTTGACGAGGAATTTTAACAGAATGCAAAAACTTTAATTCATTTTTTAAATTTTTCCCATTTAAAAACAATTTCCGGACTGACAGGGTCGTCCCAGTTTAAGTCTTCTGCCCAGCAGTATTGAACAATTAATTTTAAAATTAAAACTATTGGCGCCAAAAAAGACAGAGGGTCGTAAATGCGGGCCAAATTACTTAAAATTGTTCTTTTAGTGCATGTTTGGAGAGAACAGTCGAAAGTATAAAAAAATTCATCAGTATGAGGGTTCCAATTTAAACCGAGAATTTTCAAAGTTGAATTTTCAGCATCTAAATCGAGAGAAAGAGCCTTCATCGAAATGTGTGACTCAGGAAGATCGGATAGTAACTCGGGACAATTGCTCGCCCATTTACGCAATTCGAATCCACCTCGGCTAAGTAGCTCGATTAATTGATTTTTCATCTCAGTGGCCTTAAAAAAGTCATCACTTCCCGAAATCACATCATCGACAAAAACTGCCTCCTCAATGATTTTTGAGGCAAGAGGAAGGTCCTCATGCTCTCTAGCAAGTTGCAGCAAAGTTCTGATAGCCAAAAAGGGGCTACAAGAGACCCCGAATAAAACTCTATTTATTTCGAAGTCTTGAATAGGCTGGTTAGGATCAAACCTCCAAACTATTCTTTGAAAATTAGTTTGACTAGGGTCAACTAAAATCATCCTGTACATTTGACGGATGTCGCAACAAAAGCAAAATTTATGCAAACGATAAAGTAATAAAATTTTTTGTAAGTCCCTTTGTAAAGGGGGCCCAGTATAAACAGCGTTGTTGAGCGAGATTTTGCCAGGGGCGTGCATGCTCGCATCAAAAACCACCCTCAGGGGGGTGCTAGTAGAATCTTTTTTAAACACCGCATGGTGTGCAATATAAAAATGATTTGAAATTTCGGTCGGCAAAGGTGCAGAAACCGGTTGCATATGATTATTATCTAAATAATCTTGTAAAACAGAGCTGTAGGCAGCATAAAAATCAGGGTTTTGTAGCAATTTCTTCTCAAGGGAGAAAAAACGACGTACGGCAATGGATCGAGTGTCGCCAAAATCTGGAGCAGTAACTTTAAATGGTAAAGATACAATATATCTCCCCTCCTCATTTTTTGAGGTAGTTTTCAAAAAATAATTTTCGCAAAACTCATCTTCGGGGTCAATGGCCTTGACATTAGGTATGTCATCTATTTGCCAAAATCGTTGTAGATTTTTATCTAAATTGACAAAAGAATCGTTCATTGACGTAGTAAAAAATGTTTTAATTTGATTTGTAGTTGAAGGTGAAAGTGAAAGATTGCCCATTATTCCCCAACCAAAAATAGTATTAATGCAGACGGGGTTGTTGGGTCCCGTAGACAAACGACCATCTAGCAAAATGTAAGGGTACACATCGCCGCCCAACAATAAATCAATTTTATCGCTTTTATTAAAGCCTGGGTCAGCTAGTTCTAAGTTGGCGAGAAAAGGAAAACTTTTAATCGAAAATGAGGAATGAGGTAAATCACTACAAATTTTATCGAGTATTATCGCATCAAAATTAAAAACAAAATTATTATCACGCAAAGAGGATATATTGCAATTAATTCCAGATTTTGCCGAAGTTGTCATTCGATCTAAGCTTTGTAGAGTCATGGCGATATTAAATTTAGGAAGGCCCAAACTATCAGCACATGACTTAGATATAAATGAAGATTGAGCACCAGAGTCACAGATGGCGCGCACTGTGTGCCAATTTTGAAAAACATCCTGTATTTGTATTAAAGCGGTACAGAGAAGTACTTCGCGATCATTTAAAGACATACCAGTAACAATGGTGTTAGTGGTTCTATTAAATTCGGTAGCCACGGGGCTCCTCGGGGGTTGCACTGCAGAAGTAGAGGGGCTACTCGCAGAACTAGGTGTAGAATTAATAGGAAAAAAATGTAAGAGACTGTGATGAAATTGGCCACAATGTAAACATCTTTTTTCTGATTTGCATTGTTGGGGTAAATTATGCTTTGAGGCCAAACAGTTGACACACGCTTTATGTTGTTTAACAATCTCAAAACGTTGCTGGGGAGTTTTCGCCAAAAAATTAGGACATCTGTATATTATATGATCGCCACTTTTACAGAGAAAACAAAAATTTTGAGGGTTTGGAGTATTATTTAAGCCACTTTGGCCATTTGGAGACTGGGAGGCATTTTTGGAGGCTCTCGGAGTATTAGCAAACAAAGCAGATCGATTTTGAAACTTTGCTTGATTTTTCTGACTTGAAATGGACAAATCTTTATTTTTTAAGTAATCTTGAGTTTGTTGTATTTGTTCCAACGCAATGCAATGGCTAGAAACAAAAGCACGAATTTTATCATAAGAGGGGATCTCACTGGAGCAATAATTTTGCTCAAATGCCTTGCGCGTGGTTGGGTCCAACCTATCCAAGAGCATTTGTGCCATAATATAATCCCAAAACTCCGTTTTAAAACCCATGACTTTTAAAGCACTTAAGTTTTTCGAAAAACAATCAAGCAAATTCCTCAAATTCGTAGCATTCTCTTTAGTAAGAGGAGAGAAGCCTTCAATTGCCTTCCAGTGAAGGTAAGCTTGTAATCGTTTATTTGTATACCTATCCACCAAGGTGTGGTAGGCATTTAAATAATTTTCAGCAAGGATAGGAATGTCAGAAATGACATCCAGGGCAGGGCCCTTTAAATTAGAAAAAAGCAAATTGAATTTTTCAAAGTTTCCCAGCGACCTATTATTGTGCACGGTAGCATTAAAGGCTTGCAAAAAGGTTGGAAACTCCTTAAATTCCCCTTGAAAAAGAGGTATTTTTATCCTAGGCAGTAAACCATGCTGGTTTGTGGAGGCACAGGGACTGCCCATGGGATTTATCGTACTGCTCAAAAGCCCTCCATCTTCAAAGGGTAGTTCGAAAAGTTCGTAAAATATAGTGGAAATCTCGTCACAGCGTTTGCAAAAGTCCATAGACACTTTGGTTTCTACTACTAAGCGATCCTCATCAGAGGCTACCAACGTCAACAAAGTATTATGGTGCTTTTCAAAATCTTTTTTGATTTTTGACAATGTCCGAAATTTGACTTTAAAGCCGCTGTGATAGGTAGGGTCATTTTTTGCGAGGGTCGCGGATTCAATGATCAAATTTAGCTGTGAAATCGCACTATAGCGCAAGGCTTTAGCCTTTAAAATTTTATCCGAACTAGACATGATTTAAAAAAAAATCCAAAAAATAATTGACAAAAATTAGGTAAACTGAAAAAAAATCAAAATTTGGACACCCTGTATAAATATTAATGTCCTACGTTTAATTACAATAATCAAACTATAAGCGCACAAAAGTAAAGAAAATACCCGATGCAAACTAATGATAACAAAAAACTTGTGTATAAGTTTTTTTATCTTCGCCTCGCGAATTCAAATAAGTAGGTACCTACTATGTATTAAATTTAAAAATAAATACCTACAAATCAAAAGCATTTAATTTGGTAAAACTATTTATCTGCCTTTACACGAAAACAAATTCTCAAGTTAAGAATTAAATTTCCTTCAAAATTTATTATGCACGCAAAAAATGGATACAATCATAGCCATTTGCAGACAGATATTATAATAGTAAATTAGAAATAGATATATTCATAGCAATTTTTACGCAAAAACGAATATAGTAAAGCATCCGCAATCGGATATAGTCATAGCAATTTGCAATAAGCAAAAATGAATATGGCAATTTGGAGATTTTTTTCGAGCAAATTGGATATAATTATAGCAATCCACAAATGTGAAGGCACAACGGCTAAAATAATAGCACTTTGCAGACACTATTTTAAACTATTTCCAGTGACAAACAAAAAAACACCCAAATTCTATACGGTTTTTTTTTTTACAAAAAAGAAACGAAAAAACTTGATTTATTCGAAACAAAAAAAAAGCATAGTAGTTTACAGATTTTATCTGTGTTTGGTTTTTCGCATGAAAAGGCTAAATTTATTGGTAAAAATATTTAATTTTTACACAAAAAAAATCGCAAAATGTATTTTAGAAACCTAGGGGTTTTCTAAAGTAGGCATGTAAGAAAAACAAGGGTTTTTCTTGCATTTGTTTTTACACAAAAAAAATCGCAAAATGTATTTTAGAAACCTAGGGGTTTTCTAAAGTAGGCATGTAAGAAAAACAAGGGTTTTTCTTGCATTTGAAACCAGTAAAAAAGGCATTTAGGAAAAACAAGGGTTTTTCTTGCATTTGAAACCAGTAAAAAAAAACTAACCTAAAAAGGCAAAAAAACGATTCCAGAAATCCGGGTCGCTAAGGATCAAAAAATGGGGGTCCCTGGTGGTCCAGATAGGAGAGTTGTCTGGAATTTAACGGTGTCAGATGTGGACTGTAATTTTAAGGGAATAAGGTCATAGGCTAAGCTGGTACAAGGGATTCTGAAATGGTCTAGTTTACCTTCTAGGTTAGTGTAGCAATAAACAAATGTATGTAAGGTAAAAATAATGCATTTTCACTTACCATTTTTATACAGGAAGCGGAACTCATGGGAGGACACGCTGTTAAACCGTGCTTTTTGCACCCCACATGAATGTGGTAGGAGAGTCGCTAACACGCGTGTATTATCGTTCGAAGGCGAAACGGTTCTCTGTGATGCTGCAGCAGGTATTCGCTACTGCGTTCGTTCTCCCACATGTCGCCCAGTGGCGTCGTTAATCCATAGGCGTAGGAGAAAAGGAATAAGTAGGAAGGAATGAGATTACGAAGGTCCATATTAAAGGAACTAGGAACCTTAGTAATTCAAAATGCATTTTATGTAAAGTAAATTAATTATAGCAAATTGTAATATTTGCCTTTAAAACCGCGGGAGTTTCAAATGCAAATAACCCAGTAATTTTAAGTACTTAATTAGTTAATTAATACTAAATAAACAAAAAAATAGAAAATGCTCTAGTGAATCACCAAATAGCCTAATTCGAACCAATTTGGTAAATTATAGTAAAAAGAACATATTTACAAAAAGGAAGGCGGGACGAACCAATATACCTTGGACAAATCATTAAACTACAAAAGGAAAACCAAACGGCTGAAATCAAGAGACGAGTAAGATTGGCTTAAATTAAGCTGCATATTAAAAAATATCCTCAGTACCTCAAAACGAAAGTGTATAACCAAATCACTTAAAATTGCGATAGTCAAGCCTTTGTTTAAAAAAGGCGATAAAACAGATGTAAAAAACTTCCGACCCATTAGCCTTTTAAGTACCTTTTCTAAAATATATGAAAAGGCGATGTATAATAAACTTTGCGACTATTTAAATAAGCTCAATATTATTCATTCTTCTCAGAACGGTTTCGTAAGGGGAAACAGTCTTGAAACGGCTTTATTTTCATTTCTTTATGAAATTAATAAAATAATAGACAAAAAAGAGATAGGGGTAGCACTGTACGTTGATCCTAGTAAAGCCTTTGACGCTATGAAGTTAGAGGCATTCCTCTGGAATGGTTCAAGTCTTACCTAAGTGATCGCACTCAAAGAGTTAAATTATTATCTGAGAATGGTGGCCTTTTATATTCAAATTCTACGAATATAACTCTAGAGGTGGCCCAAGGATCAGTATTAGGGCCTCTATTGTTTATTATTTATATTAACGATTTGCACCATGTTTTTGAGGGTCTTCCACTTCTAATTGTTTCATATGCTGATGATACAAACCTTATAATTAAAGTTCAAAACCGCGATCAAATTGAAGCGGTTATCAACGATGTGTTGATAGTCAAAGACTGGATGAGGAGAAATAAGTTAGTGATTAATAACGGTAAAACTGCGTGTATGTTGTTTAAGTCAGTTAGGTCCAGTTTGGGGGCTGATGGCGTAATGCTGGATGGAGAGCACGTAAGCTTTGTAAGCGACGTTAAGTTATTGGGTTTTTATGTGGATAGCTGCTTAAGCTATAACTGTCAAATAGACAACCTATGTAAAAAACTAGCATCCACCTGCTTTTGTCTCAGAACGATGTCAAATCAATGTAGCGAAAATATTCTTAAAACACTATATTATTCAAACTTCTACTCGCATTTAAAATACGGCATAATGCACTGGGGAAAGGCAGCAAATATTAATCGAGTTTTTGTTTTGCAAAAATATGCTGTTCGCATTATTAAGGGTTTAAAGAGGGGGGAAACTTGTCGCAGTGTTTTTAAAGAATTTTTATTTTATTTTTTTATTTGTCAAACACACTGTGTTTTTTTTTATTACAATCTAGTCAGTAAGACTAATTCGCAATTTTGTTTTAACTTAATTTACTAGAAAAGTCAGATTTAAACTTAGGGTTCACTCAACAGTTCTCCCCGCTTTGTTTAGTCTGTAACTCACAATTGTTTTGTGTTTATAGCATTATTTTGTTTTATGTGTAATTCACTTAGTTTACTAGCTCAAACGGCTTCACTCTTTTTAGTCGTCGAACTAGCATAGTATTGTCTAGAAGCTGAATTGCTTCCACATTCACATGCCGATGGAGTCTATCTTCATGGCTTTTTGCGTACTTTTTTATAGTCTCTGCTACAGTTTCGATTTTTAGATCTCGATGAAGGTCACTATTTCGAACGTACCAAGGTGCATTCACAATGTTTCTTAATACTTTATTTTGAAATCTCTGTACAACTAGAATGTTACTCTCTTTAGCACAACCCCATAGTTGAATACCATATGTCCATACTGGTTTCAGTATTTGTCTATAAAGCAGTAACTTATTATGAATTGTTAAATTGGACTTCCTTCCAATTAGCCAGTTCATTTTTCTATACCTTATCTCAAGTTCTTCTTTTTTTTTCTTAACATGTGCTTTCCAGCGCAATTTGGCATCAAGTGTCATACCTAGATATTTTGCCTGATTCGAATATGGTACTGGAATGTTGTTAATTGTTATTTGTATGTGATTTATATTTTTGTTTGTAAAATCAACATGAATTGATTTGGTTTCATTTAATTTTATTCGCCACTTTGTGGTCCAACTGTGAATTTGGGTGACTGCATCCTGAAGTTTTTCTATGCATTTTTCAATAGATTTTTCTACCGTCAATAAACCAGTATCATCGGCAAATGTTGCTAAGTGACAATTTTCTGGCTTTGGGATATCACAAGTGAATAATAAGTATAGATAAGGGCCTAGTACGCTACCCTGGGGCACGCCTGCTTGAATTTCTCTTAAATTTGAGTATGAGTCTTCCTGTTTTACTCTAAAATGTCTATCAGATATGTATGATTCCAAAATATCCGAATATTGTTTTGGCAGAAACCTTTTTAGTTTAAAATTAAGGCCTTCATGCCACACTTTGTCAAATGCTTGTGCTACATCTAGAAAAACTGCAGAACAGACTTTTCCCTCTTCTAGTGCTTTTTCTATTATATTAGTAATTCTGTGTACTTGATCTATCGTGGAATGCTTGTGTCGAAAACCAAATTGATGAGATGGAATTTAAAGAATTGAATTTTTTAACGGTTACTGGCTTATATATTTACGAATTAATTTGTTTTGTTAAAAATAATATTAGTATATTTCAAAAAAACTCTTTAAATGGTCCATATGACACAAGGAACAAAAATACATTATGTAGTGATCAACACTCAACTACACTATATCAGAAAGGAGCCTATTTCAATTGTTGTTTATTTTTTAATATGCTTCCAGATGAAATAAAAATGACAACTAATCTTAACAGTTTTAAAGCTAAAACCAAAAAGCTTTTAATTGAAATAACTCCGTACGATGTTAACGAATTTTTCAACTTTTTTTAAATAAAGCAGTTTAAATAAAAGTATTATTTTTTAAATTGTTTTTTAAACTTTTCAAAATTGCACCTGATCGAGTGGAGTGTTGATTCTGTTATCACGTTTGGGTAGTAGTCACAAAAGTTTGTGAAATTATTTTAAACTTTTTAAACTCAAATTTCTATGTATTACTTCTAGCTAGTTAGATTTTTAGTTGATTTTACTGACTTTTATTTGTTACTAGTCGTTGGTTAGCCACTCTTTATATAGGTAGCCTAAGTTTTTTTATTTTTGTAAGAACCTGACTCAATTTCTATGTATATTATAGCATATGAAAATGTATGTACTTGCCTATGGATCCCAGACTTGTACACTTACAAAATCAAACATGGATATGGTAACAAAAGCCCAAAGATTAATGGAAAGACAAATGTTAGATGTAAAGCTAACAGATAGAAAAAGGAATGAATGGATAAGAAATAAAACAAAGGTAAAGGATATCAGGGGAGAAGTAGCAAAATTAAAATAGAAATTTGCCGGCCATAATATCAGGCAGAAAGGTTTTTGTTGGCTAAAAAAAAATTAATTTTTGGGAAGGCCCAGTCCCGATTTTAAACTTAAACAGGCGCAATTGATTTACTACTTAAGCTTTCAAAATTTATTGCCTGCGGCGCATTTGAACCTGCTCTTCACAACTCAGACCTATAAAAAACCACAAAAATAAATATTTTGGTGTTTGCTGCTACTTTGGTTCCTCCCCTCAGAAAATCCTGGATCCGCCACTGCCCGAATCGCTACTGATTTTGGGTAAAACCTAAGTTAATTTTTCTCAATGCCATTGGCCTACATGGAGAAATGTTTCGGGGGAGGCCCGAGATAGTTTTGGGGGGCTGAGACAGTTTGGAGGGGGGGCCGAGACCTCATGAGACCGTATTTTATGCTATTTTATGTTTGTATTTATGAAATAGGAGGCCCGGGCCCCCCCTTATATACGCCACTGCTCACTTACCTTCCTGCTGCTCGGTTTGTTTGTGTTCCATAAAAAGTCGGCGAATTTCATCTTCTTGCTCTTCGGTCCAAACTTTTTCTGCCAAAGCATGCCTGTAACAAAAGAGAAAATATTTATGTGTTATTAAAAAAAATAGACTTTGAAAAAGCTTTTGATAGCATTGAACACTGGGCAGTAAAAGAGTATTTAATTAATAGCCAAATAGATCGCAAATAAACATACTTAATAGCTAATATATATAGCAAAGCAATAACATCAATTAAAATCCACGAAAGAACCCCGCCAATCCGCATAAGAGTCAGACGGACTGACACCATATCCTCTAAACTAAACTAGGTCCTAGATGATGATTTTGAAAACTCAGATTGGGAAGAAATAGACATTAAACTAAGCAAACAATGCTTAAATCAGCTAAGATATGCTGACGAAATCGCCTTAACAACAAAAAAGAAAGAAGAACTGATAAAAATGCTTTTTTTTTATTTGTCACACTGTGTTTTTTTTATTACAATCTAGTCAGTAAGACTAATTAGCAATTTTGTTTTAACTTAATTTACTAGAAAAGTCAGATTTAAACTTAGGGTTCACTCAACAGTTCTCCCCGCTTTGTTTAGTTTGTAACTCACAATTGTGTTGTGTTTATAGCATTATTTTGTTTTATGTGTAATTCACTTAGTTTACTAGCTCAAACGGCTTCACTCTTTTTAGTCGTCGAACTAGCATAGTATTGTCTAGAAGCTGAATTGCTTCCACATTCACATGCCGATGGAGTCTATCTTCATGGCTTTTTGCGTACTTTTTTATAGTCTCTGCTACAGTTTCGATTTTTAGATCTCGATGAAGGTCACTATTTCGAACGTACCAAGGTGCATTCACAATGTTTCTTAATACTTTATTTTGAAATCTCTGTACAACTAGAATGTTACTCTCTTTAGCACAACCCCATAGTCGAATACCGTATGTCCATACTGGTTTCAGTATTTGTCTATAAAGCAGTAACTTATTATGAATTGTTAAATTGGACTTCCTTCCAATTAGCCAGTTCATTTTTCTATACCTTATCTCAAGTTCTTCTTTTTTTTTCTTAACATGTGCTTTCCAGCGCAATTTGGCATCAAGTGTCATACCTAGATATTTTGCCTGATTCGAATATGGTACTGGAATGTTGTTAATTGTTATTTGTATGTGATTTATATTTTTGTTTGTAAAATCAACATGAATTGATTTGGTTTCATTTAATTTTATTCGCCACTTTGTGGTCCAACTGTGAATTTGGGTGACTGCATCCTGAAGTTTCTCTATGCATTTTTCAATAGATTTTTCTACCGTCAATAAACCAGTATCATCGGCAAATGTTGCTAAGTGACAATTTTCTGGCTTTGGGATATCACAAGTGAATAATAAGTATAGATAAGGGCCTAGTACGCTACCCTGGAGCACGCCTGCTTGAATTTCTCTTAAATTTGAGTATGAGTCTTCCTGTTTTACTCTAAAATGTCTATCAGATATGTATGATTCCAAAATATCCGAATACTGTTTTGGCAGAAACCTTTTTAGTTTAAAATTAAGGCCTTCATGCCACACTTTGTCAAATGCTTGTGCTACATCTAGAAAACTGCAGAACAAACTTTTCCCTCTTCTAGTGCTTTTTCTATTATATTAGTAATTCTGTGTACTTGATCTATCGTGGAATGCTTGTCTCGAAAACCAAATTGATGAGATGGAATAATTTCTTGTCTTTCTATGATGGGTTTTATTCTTTTAAGCAATAATTTTTCATAGAGCTTGGATATAATTGGCAGCAAAGATATTGGCCTGTAAGATGACACGTCATGGAGTGGTTTTCCCGGTTTTGGAATCATGATAACTTCTGCAACTTGCCACAGTTTAGGTACATACCTAAGCCTAAAAGACGCATTAATTAGGTTGCATAGTTTTACGATAACTTTTCTGGGGAGTTGGTATATAAAAATGCTAAAATAACTGGATACAGCAGCAAAGATATAGGTTTGAGTCTGAACTACACTAAAAGTAAAATCATAACAAACACAGATAAAAATATCAGGATCAGAATCAATCAAGAAGAAATAGAACAAGTAGAGGAATGTATATATCGAAGACAAATTATTAAACTAAAACTAAAAAAAAATCAAGAAACAAGTAACATTGGCCTGGACAGCAATCGGTAAATTAAGCTACATATTAAAAAATAAAAAATATCCTCAGTACTTTAAAACGAAAGTGTATAACCAATGTATTCTGTACTCACCTATGGATCAAAAATCTGGACAAAATCAAACAAGGATAAAGTAACAAAAGCCCAAAGATCAATGGAAAGATAAATGTTACATGTTAAGCTAACAGATAGAAGGGATGTCAGAGGAGAGGTAGCAAAATTAAAATGGACATTTGCCGCTCATAATATCAGACAAAACAACGATCGATAGAACAGATATATTGTAAACTGGAGACATTGGAAAAATTAAAGAAGTAAGAAATATGCGGGAACAAGACGAATAAACACGGCGACAGATAGGGAAGAGTGGAAGATATTGGGGTAGGCTTATGTCGAAATATGAATCGAAGAAGGCTAAAAAAATAGATAGACAGATTAAATAAGATGCTAACCTAGGAGGTAATTCCTGTGTCTATTCTAAACAAAAAACGTTATATGAACATAATGTCCCAATTATCTGAAATTTTAAGATGCGGAGTATTATCAAGAGGCCTTTTCTGATATGTAACATGTTTTTTAGTTTGACCAGTAAAGTCCGTGCTGAAATTGCTTTCAGTATTTAATTTTTTTATACAAAAACTGTAAGTCAAAGGAAAAAAAAATCAAGAAGCGAAATGTGCTTTGCACACAATAAGAATTTCATAAATAATTTTTATTTAAATAAAACCGACAGTAACAATATCTAGAGCAGTAAAACATATTTTTAAACATCTTTAACGCTCTATATCTCAAAGTGAAAGACTTTTAGTTTCTTTCTCAGAATGGATCCAACTATTGTCTCTTTTAATATTTGGATTTTATTCAAAACTCCTAAAATAGAGTATATATGTGCCATAAATAAAATGTGGGTACGTAAAAATGACATCAATGTTTCACAGTCAACTTTTTCCATTTTGCAACTACATAATATAAAGCGAATCGTTT
Organism: Aspidapion aeneum; assembly: GCA_963576565.1. Taxonomy (NCBI): domain Eukaryota; kingdom Metazoa; phylum Arthropoda; class Insecta; order Coleoptera; family Brentidae; genus Aspidapion; species Aspidapion aeneum. Next base: position 135,896,541 of record OY755040.1, read on the forward strand.
CTTTTTTAGAGGCACTCAAAGGCAACTTTATTTGCCGCAACGGCAATGCGAGAACGTGTGTATTTTATTTTTTTAAAGTTCTCTAAAGATAGAATTACCATAGGAATATATAAAATAACCTGCAATTTACATTCCTTGGATATAGCTCTGTTCAGGAGGGATGAAACAATGAAACAATAATACATCATTTCAGTGTATTTGAATGCATTGTTTAGATGTTAAAATTACCGTTTTGGATTTGAGATTTGGGGTTCTTTGGGAAGAGAATTGAATTTTGTTGATAATTTTAATATAAAAAATGTTTAATTCTTTGTTTCTTAATATGGACATCGAAGAAATAATTTCTTCGATGGTATGGACTATGTATACTGTAAAGATATAGCACCGATCAACGGCTTTCGAGATATGTAGTTTAAACCTAGGTTTTTTATATATACAGGGTGTCCCAGAACTAATGGTACATGGTTAAACCGTAGATTCCTTGGGTCAAAATATTACGATTTAGCCATACTTGCCTTTGTCCAAAAGTTCGTATTAACAGAGATACAGGGTGTTAAATTTTTTTTTTTTCAATTCGATTTTCTTTAATAACTATTCTACTAATTAATCTTTTTGCAACAACTAACCAGCCTTTAAGATTTTTTAAAATTGGAAAGACGATTCCGTTGAAAAGTTTGATGTACAGTGTACAGGGTATTCCTTGGACCACTACCATTGCATAAAAATCAGTGTATTTTTCTTGTGCCTCGGTGTATACTACTTTTTATGTAAAATAATTGTTTTCCGATCTTTTTTATGTAAAAAAGTTATACTGTTTTAAAGTCGCTCAGAATAACGGTTTTTGAGATTTTTGCATTTAATGTTTTTATTGCATGTGAGTGATATGCCTAATTTATGTGATACTTTCTTCAATTCTTTCTACTAATTAATAATTTTGCACAATAAATTGGGTTTGGTGGTTTTTGGGTATGAACAATTTAATTTTGGTTAAAAAAAAATATATATATTATACAGGATGTTCTCTGGGTCGGTACCGTCACATTAAAATAGGTCTAAATTTTTTGTTCCTCGGTGTATATAAGATTCTATTAAAAACATTTTTTTTTTAAATTTTTTTAAGTAAAAAAGTTGTAGCGTTTAGATGTCGCTTAGGGCAACGGTTTTCAAGATATTTAAATTAGAAGTTTTTATTGTATGCGTAAAAGATTTTTTATTAAATTCTGACCTACTTCATACATATTAGCTACAATCAATACTTGTTATAGCATTCTAAGATTGGATGTTTTCTTAAGAAATATTAAGTTAAAAAATATACAGGGTGGTTCTTGAATTATCATAAGTGTGTTAAAACAGTTGTAAGTTATTGTCCGTTATTGCAACTGTGTAGCCCAGACTTAAACCCCCTGGATTTTTGTATATCGGGCTATATTAAATCATTTGTCTATGAGACCAAGATAAATACCCGAGAAGAACTATTTCAAAAAATTCAAAATTTTTGAGAGGCGTTCAGAAATGCAAATCTTTATTCTAAAATTAGACGTTCGTATAATAAGCGAATAAACAAATGTATTCCAGTAGCCAGTTTAAACATTTATTGTCGATTTTTTTTTGTTTTTCTCTCTAAAAATTTGTTGTTGCAATAAAATATAAATAATTTTAATAATTAAATTTTAATAATTAAAATAATATTCTGTTTAAAAACCTCCTTAAGTATACACCGACGCACAAAAAAATATACTGATGATTTTAATGAAATGGTAGTGGCCCAAAGAACACCCTGTACATTGTAGATCAAATTTTTCAACGGAATCGTCTTGCAAATTTCAGAAAAACCTACATGCTGGTTAGTTTTTGCAAAAATATTAATTAGTAGAAAGAATTGAAGAAAGTATCGTACATAAATTAGGCATATCACTCACATGCAATAAAAACTTTAAATGCAAAAATCTCAAAAACCGTTGCTCTGAGCGACTTTAAAACAGTATAACTTTTTTACACAAAAAGGATAGGAAAACCATTATTTTATATAAAAATTGGTATATACCGAGGCACAAAAAAAATACACTGATTTTAATGCAATGTTAGTGGTCCAAGGAACACCCTGTACATTGTACATCAAAATTTTCGACGGAATCGTCTTTCCAATTTTAGAAAAACTTACACGCTTGTTATTTTTTGCAAAAATATTAATTAGTAAAAAAGTTATTAAAGAAAATCGAATTGAAAAAATAAAGTTTAACACCCTGTATCTCGGTTAGTGCGAACTTTTGGAGTAGTATGTCTAAAAAAAGTATGGCTAAATCGTAATATTTTGATCCAGTGAATCTACAGTTCTACTATGTACCATTAGTTCTGGGACACCCTGTATATAATATATATAACAAACAATAATATAATTTTTCAGAGTAGATATAAATGACGTCAAATATTTTTTTGTGAAAAATGCACAAAATCTAACAACTGAAACGTTGAAACCTTGTATCGTATAAACTATAGGTCGGACGACGATGGGGTAATGACAACTTTTCATCAGGACAACAAGATCTACAACATACTAAAATTTAAAAGAAATCCAACCGAAAGCCACCGCCCATATGCTCCGAGCGGGATGCTTAAAATTTTTGACGATTTTCCTTTCAATTTTATTTCTCAAAAAGAAAACCAGACCTTGATATTACATTACCACTCACCCGTCTCCAGATTCCTTATATCCCGTTTCGATATCATAACATTCTCCAGCAGATTTCCAAAACAGTGCTTCCATAAAAACTTTTTTATTGCTTTCCGATACTTTTATGAACTGGCGAATTATGTAGGTGGCAAACTTGACCAATTCCTGAAAGAACATTAAATTGATAGCATTAGCCAAAACTCTTATTAATTGCGAGAAAGTTTTTGGGAGTTTTTAAAATCATACAGTGCCGTATTCATCCTATCAACAATCTCTGCCGCCCCTATCCAACTCCCAACTCAAACTCTATTTTAGAATCCTGCGCATTTAACAGTGGCAGCTCGTGACAGTAAAGTTTGTGAGTTGCCGATAGGGTATAAAAAATGCAATTTTTTTACAGTCTCCAGATCATGTGTCTATTACAAAAAGTAAAAAATTGCCAAGTTTGGTTTGGCAAAAATTACAATGCCTGGGAAAAAATAGCGTTTTTACAAAAGATTTAATTCACATTCACGTTTCTGCCATAAATTTATCTTGTAAAAAATTTTTTATACGATTTTCTCCGGCTTGAACCACACTTTTCTATTAAAATATCGGGCAATCAGGGCCATATCTGGACCAAAATTTTAGGGGGGGTCAGGCCAGTGGAATTTGAAAAATTGCGGGTTTAAAAAATAACTACAATTTTTTAATGGGTTTTAACGAAAAAAAGGTTAAAAAACACATTCCTATTTATTTTTCGGAGGGGGTTTGAACCCTCAAAACCCCCCCTCAGATACGGCCCTGCGGGCAATGGCCGTCCTTCTTCATTCAGTTTTAGTTTTTCTTCATAAGTAAAGAGAGAGAATTTTTTTACATTAATTAAATTATCTACCACATTCATTGTGACGCAATTATACAAAAACAAACAACAAACACGACCATAACCTCCCGCTCATACGTTTGGCGTCTTCTAAATAAATAAATGCGCCCGCAAACACGCAACGCTGAGCCCGCCCGCCCGGAACTGTACTGGAACTGTAAGTTTTGCAGCTCTATTTTTGCCTAGATTTCGCTATCTAAACCCTTGAGCAAGTGCGGTGCGGGGCGAAGGAAGGGGTTCCTAGCCGAGCACAGATCTCGTTAGCCGCCCAGCTACGTTGTGTTGCAATTTAGCAGCGCAACAATGCCAATAACTTCATTTGACCGACTGTGAAATGCGGCCTTCGGCGACGGCGCGCAGCGTCATACTCAACACACGTACGCGATTTGAAGGCCTACGATACCAACACCGCACCGGACCGAAAATATACTGCTATTCCAATAACTTTAGAAATAAAATAATGATATTAGAAAAATAGCAGCGGCTAAAAAATAGTCAAATAATGTGAAAATTTTGGGAGTTCTGCAGCTCTGCAGCCCCTGGCATTTAAGTATAATTTTATTAATATTCAGAAAGGCCTATCAACGTCTATTCAAAGACTAAAACGAAACTAAGGCAAGTTTAAACATCCATAACAAACGTTTAATAAAATATTGTACTTTTTCAATTTCAATTTCAAAGTAGCTTTATTGTTTAAAATACAAAGTACTTATTAACAAAGCCCTGCTTAAATTAGTCTTAAAATTAAGAAGTCAAAAATTAAGTAAGTCAACATTATTACAAACCAATCATAGTAGCTAAAGATTCATTTAAACAGTCACCAATATTTCCTGTATTATAAAAGGTTCTTTTTTTTAATATTATATAAAAATAACAACACTGTAGTAATCACATCAAAAATAAAAATTAAATTAAATTAAAATAAACGAACAAACAAATAAATAAACCAAATGACAAACGCAAAAATGTCAAAATGCTACCAGTTAAGAAATTAAGTACATACAGAATATTTTAATTCTGGTCAGCAAAAAACTCGTCAGCAGTATAAAATCCTTTATCAAGCAGAAACTTTTTAGTCTTTTTTCTGAACTTTTTCTCGCATTGTTGTTTTCTTATGCTAAGTGGAAGATGATTAAATATCTTTTTGCCTTCGTAAATTAAAGATCTCTTGATTAATTCGGATCGGGGGATGGGAAGGATTAGCTGAAGTGGCCTTCTATTACTATAAGATCTACGAAATATTTTTTTTTGCATGGCAAATATTGCGAATCGCCCTTTTTTGTATTTTAAATACAGTTTGAAAAAGAGTTTTGCTAAAAGAACCCCACTAAAATATAATAAAATTAACAATAGAACAAGTAGACGAATATATATAATATATCTGGGACAAATTATTAACCGAAAAAAAGAAAACCAAACGGCTGAAATTAAGAGATGAGTAAGCTGTGCCTGCGCAGCTTTTACGTATCTATGATTGATATTAGTTTGTTCTAGCACTACCCATAATTTCTTTACTGGAACGGTAACATCTGCTTTTTGTAGGTCCTCAAAGGTAACATTAGTCTCTATAAATATCAAACGTTTCATGGCTAATCGGGCAAAAAGGAGTTTTTTGTTTCCCTTATATTTTTCCGTGGGTAGCTTGAAAGCTTAACCTCACGGGGGTCCAAGATCTAATGGACACCTAATAAGTGTTGACAGTTAACCGTTTCGTCCTTATGGGACTCCTCAGAACACTGCTGGTCAAGTGACAAATCTTGCGAAGTTAATCAGAGGGTTTTGTCTCTAATTAAATGTAATTAGTGAGCGAACTATAGCAAGAGGCGCCATCTACCGAGATACGAGAGAAACAAAAAATCAAAAGCAGGGAAAAACACTGCTATACAATATCGATCAATGAAAAGATCGAATGCAAATAAAAGAAAACAACTATAGTCCGTGACCTACGACAGCTCTTTGTCTTTTCAGGCCGGATCAACGCATTTTGCATTTTTACCCGTCATCAAGACAGTGAGCGTCAATCAACGGAATTTTTAAGTCAAATAATACTAACAAACGTGAAATTTCGTACCCGTGAAATTAAAAATCAAACAAGTTTCATGGCTAATCGGGCAAAAAGGAGTTTTTTGTTTCCCTTATGTTTTTCCGTGGGTAGCTTGAAAGCTTAACCTCACGGGGGTCCAAGATCTAATGGACACCTAATAAGTGTTGACAGTTAACCGTTTCGTCCTTATGGGACTCCTCAGAACACTGCTGGTCAAGTGACAAATCTTGCGAAGTTAATCAGACGGTTTTGTCTCTAATTAAATGTAATTAGTGAGCGAACTATAGCAAGAGGCGCCATCTACCGAGATACGAGAGAAACAAAAAACCAAAAGCAGGGAAAACACTGCTATACAATATCGATCAATGAAAAGATCGAATGCAAATAAAAGAAAACAACTATAGTCCGTGACCTACGACAGCTCTTTGTCTTTTCAGGCCGGATCAACGCATTTTGCATTTTTACCCGTCATCAAGACAGTGAGCGTCAATCAACGAAATTTTTAAGCCAAATAATACTAACAAACGTGAAATTTCGTACCCGTGAATTTAAAAATAAAACAAGTTTCATGGCTAATCGGGCAAAAAGGAGTTTTTTGTTTCCCTTATATTTTTCCGTGGCTAGCTTGAAAGCTTAACCTCACGGGGGTCCAAGATCTAATGGACACCTAATAAGTGTTGACAGTTAACCGTTTCGTCCTTATGGGACTCCTCAGAACACTGCTGGTCAAGTGACAAATCTTGCGAAGTTAATCAGACGGTTTTGTCTCTAATTAAATGTAATTAGTGAGCGAACTATAGCAAGAGGCGCCATCTACCGAGATACGAGAGAAACAAAAAACCAAAAGCAGGTAGATTTCGTTGATTGACGCTTACTGTCTTGATGACGGGTAAAAATGCAAAATGCGTTGATCCGGCCTGAAAAGACAAAGAGCTGTCGTAGGTCACGGACTATAGTTGTTTTCTTTTATTTGCATTCGATCTTTTCATTGATCGATATTGTATAGCAGTGTTTTCCCTGCTTTTGGTTTTTTGTTTCTCTCGTATCTCGGTAGATGGTGCCTCTTGCTATAGTTCGCTCACTAATTACATTTAATTAGAGACAAAACCGTCTGATTAACTTCGCAAGATTTGTCACTTGACCAGCAGTGTTCTGAGGAGTCCCATAAGGACGAAACGGTTAATTATCAACACTTATTAGGTGTCCATTAGATCTTGGACCCCCGCGAGGTTAAGCTTTCAACCTACCCACGGAAAAATATAAGGGAAACAAAAAACTCCTTTTTGCCCGATTAGCCATGAAACTTGTTTGATTTTTAAATTCACGGGTACGAAATTTCACGTTTATTAGTCTCGATATTTCTGGCACTCCCTTTCTCAATTACTTGTTTAAGGCAAAACATATTATTACTACAAAATATGCGTGCACGAAACCCACTTTAATCTTCTGTTTCTTGTTCATGAAGATCATTTTTCATTAAATCTCTAAGAATCCTACCGAACAATCTACTTAGAACACTGGTTACTGAAATTCCTTTGTAATTGTGGCAGTCCAGCTTGTTTTATTTTTAATGTATTAAGGATATGAATGCTTTACTTACTACTTTTCTTAAATTTCAATATAAGACCATCGAAAATACGCAAAAACCAATAAAGCGAGAAGGGTCAATTTTGCTTTTCACGACTATTTCAATAAACCAGATCTCTTAAATCTCAACAGAAATCACAGCTTTGCAAAATAAACTTGCTTTCAAAAGGAAAAAAATATTTTACTTTATAATAAAACCAAATGAGTTTGACATATTTTAAAAACAGAGATTTATACCTTTGCGAAAAGCCAGAATTTTTATTTTACTTTAACCTTTCAAGACCACAAAGATTGATTCAGTGATTTATTCGTATAGCAAGGTTTTGTAGGTTTACGATTTCTTGTTGTGTGCTTTCATAATTTAGGAGGATTGGAGACCTCGCGATGTGCAATAGCCCCTTTATTAGATTTTTCTACCTCCTCGGAAAGATTTTTCTCCAGGAGGTTTGCGTTGGACACTTGGATATGATGAGAGTCGCTAATTTGTCGGCTGTATATTTCTCTGTCTGTGAAGTTGTTTCCTCGGTGTGCGGTGACCGGTTATTAGTCTGGACACATCTCTAAGTTGTTGCCTATTTAGCATGACACCCCCGTCGCTTGATACAGCTAGTTTTAGGCATCAAAGTAAGCGGATAATAATATGCTGATGGTACCGCCTTAATAACAAACAATAAAGAAGAAATAATAAAAATGCTGGAAAAACTGGATAGAACAGCAAAAATATAGGATAGAGTAAACGAATATATATACCTGGAACAAATTACTAAACTAAACAAAGGAAAACCAAACATATGAAATCAAGAGACGAGTAAGATTGGCCTGGACAACATTCGGTAAATTAAGCTTAATATTAAGAAATAAAAAATATCGTTAGTAACACAAAACGAAAGTGTATAACTAATGTGAAAGAATCTTACTTATGGATCCCAGGTAAATGTAAAGACAAATATTACATGTAAAGCTAACAGATAGAAAAAGGAATGAATGGATAAGAAACAAAAAAACGAAACGTAAGGGATGACAGAGGAGATGAAGAAAAATTAAAATGAAAATTTTCCGATTTAAATATCATTTAACAAAACAAATGTATTGTAAACTGGAAACCTTGGGAAAATAAAAGAAGTTGGGAAAGACCTCAAATGAGATGAACGGACGATTTGAAGAAGAACTAGATGAACATGGCGACAGATAGAGAAGAGTAGAAGATATTAGGGGAATCCTATGTCCAAAGATGGATCGAAGAAGGCTAAATAGATAGAAACCTATATATATATATATATATATATATATATATATATATATATATATATATATTTATCGGTTTCACAACGTTCTACGTCTTCCGATACCCACCCATCTCCACTCGTTTCTGTTTGCCCATAATTCATCATCTAGGCCTCTTATTCTTATTTAACTGTCTATTCCTTCTCTCCAGCTTCTTCTTGGCCGTCCTCGTTTTCTTCGGCCAGTTGGTTTTCATTGTAGTATTTGTTTAGGTAGTCTTTCATCATTCATTCTTTGTACATGTCCGTACCACACCAGTTGTTTTGTTCTTATATCATCCACTAAAGTACGTTCACCCACTGTCATAATTTCTCTTATTCTTTGATTTGTAACTCTTTCTCTTTTTGATTTCCCTGCTGCTCTTCCCCAATAGTCTATGTCCGTAGCGGAAAGCATTTTTTCTGTTCTATCCTTGATTGGTCATACTTTTGAGCCGTATTTAATAATACTTTTTACAATGGTGTTATATATAAGCTTTTTGTTATATTTTGATATACTTTGGTCCCAAATTATTCCATTTATAAAAGTTATTGCTTTTCTTCCTTGTACGTTTCGATCTTTTATAGCTTTGTGCAGTGTTCTGTCAGCTGTAATTTTTAGACCTAAGTATTTATACTCATCACAGGACTGAATTCGCTGCCCGGTATTTAAGATTAGATCCTGTTTCATTCCACCGATACACATATACTCTGTCTTATTGAGATTAACATCTAGTCCCCACTTCTATTAGTTTTCGTGTCATATATTGGAGGTCGTCATAATCCTGACCTACTACTATCTGATCATCGGCGAAACATAAAGTATACAAAGTGGTTTCGTCCAACGGAATTCTCATGTTTTGGCATTTTCTCTTCCATACTTTAAGGAGTTGTTCCAAGTATATCTTGATGATAGAAACCTAACCTTGGTTAATTAGTTTTTAAGAATGTTGATATATTAATCTAACAGTTCCCTACAAAACCTGTCAGAGTTTATCCAAGCAAGATCAACAAGACCCTCCGTCTTTCATCTTGGAATTTCAATATGTGCAAATGTAAAAATATATATTGACACAAGACTTCGATATACTCGTACACTCGCTTTTTTATGAAAGCATTTTTACATATTTTGAGTAGATTTTCATCTTTTGGGAAAGAATATTGAGTCGACAAAACACACAATGAATGTTTTTTTGAACCAAAACCAAATCGGAAATGAAATGGGAATCTAAATTTTTTTTTAAATATTTATCATATTATATAGAGTGGTTTTCTCACACCAATTTCAATTTTGTTAATATTTATAAAACAAAAACGAAAAAATAAACTGATGGATTCCTGACTGATCAGGGAGGATACGGATGTAAAACGGGATACCGCAGTTTTAGCTAAATTACGCAAGAATAAAACCTTTTAATATCAGATATTTTAGTCTTTTTTGCTCAACATGTGATGTTGTGCGCTGTTTATTGTAAAAATAGCGTGCGCATTTTGTGGCGGTAGGGACATTTTTTACAGACTTTTTAAAATTTTCTTTACATTGAACAATTAGTTCGGTTCGGTTCGGTTCGGTTCGGTTCGGTTCAGTTCGGTTCTTATTCATAATTAAACACGTTGCCCGTGAAATTAGCCTTTTACTGTGTATGATTTTTGTTTGAATTTAACTGGTGGTTTGGGGCAAAACGGGTTTTTTTCAGGAGGGCAAAGGTACCTTGTTTCTGCTAGTAACCTATACCCCAATTTGCCCCATTTTTTGGTACCATCACTGTAAGTTGCATTTTATGTTGTCTTTGCAAGAAATGGGCGCAAAATTCGTGTAGGAGTGTCGATAGCGATGACTAGGTCGCTGTAATTCTTTATAAATTTTGTAAATACCCCGCATGCGGGGCAAAATGGGGCAAAATCAACTTTTTACAAAACTAAAAACAAAAGCATGATGGAGTTTTAAATCGCTTAAACTAAAAATTAAAACATTGAGATTACATATCTGGCCAAATTAATTCCAAATAACGACCACAATGGTGATCATTTATTGGGAGAAATAAGCCTATAAAATTTAGTATCCCATTTCGCCCTCCTTTCCGCTATTTACAGGTATTATAAAATTATAATTTTTTTAGAATTAGGACATAATTAATTTAATAAATTTTACCTTATGCTGGGGTAAATCTTTCATCTCGTATATCTTCTGGAATGTCCTGAAAATACTCAGCTGGAAAAGCATGACGTACATTTTGCAGTCGACAGCAACTCTGTGCAGGAGTTTGATAATGCAATGGTTCGTGTTGACAGAATTGGTTTCGAATTGTTTAAGAGCGAGACCGCAGGCTCGGACAATTTTGGGGTGAGCTAGCCTGTAGAAACGAATATAAATCTGAAGGACAAACTTTGAATAATTGCCTAAACCAGGGCTATCAAAACGGACGGGCCACGATCCTCCACTTTGTTGACGTCACATCGGGGGCTAATTTGTTTTTGATGGTCACCTCACGACACAGCTGGTTGTCTTTAAAATATTGAAGTTGGAATGATGGTTTATGAATATTTGATTATTTTTTAAAATAAAGTCGCTTTTGAGATTGTTTTTACTATATTCTTGCGGAAATTTTTTTTTTAAATGTATAGTAATACTTAATTTTTTAGGGCCGCTTCATTGGCTCACACCAAAATTAAATTTTAAGCAGAAGCGAATGTATTCGTTTCTGCATGGAAAGTAATCGGATTACCTACATCTATTTGTTTATATTCGGCACTCAGCAGACTTTTAATAGTTATTTAAACAACAAGGTTTGAAAACGACTCTTTGCACACGATCGAGACAGTTTGGTAGACCGAGCCGAAGGCGAGGTCTACAAGTCGAGGGAGTGTGCAAAGAGGTGTTCAAACGAGTTTTTTACAATATTTTTTATACAACTGCTAATAAAAAAAGAAAAATCAAATTTTAATTTAACTTGTTTTTATTTCCGACATTTTTACAACAAAACTTTAAAAATTCAACAATTTTTTGATGTAATCAACAAAACATACGAGCAGTGACGGTTGCTTCGGAACTAATAGATCGTTCATACTCGTCTTTTGTCTAGTCTTTTGTCTTGGTTTAGTCATATGTCTTGTCATAAGAAAGTAAAAACCATTGTTTCTTATGGGAGTGTTCATACTTTGTCTTAAGAGTTGCCAACTTTCAATTCTTAGGACAACGACTAAGACGAGTGACAGACATCAGCTGATATTTGTTGTCTTTTTTTACAGGGCATCCGAAGAGCGCAAGCGCGCGGCCGAAATTTTGAATTTACCGGCTATAATCATGTTTTTACCAGAAAATCTCAACATAACCTCAAAATTTTATTTGTTTTTTTTTTTCTTTTTCGCTTTTGTTCTTTCGTGTCTGTGTTTCGTGCACAGATTAGGTTAAATAAGATCATTTTGTGTAGAAAATAACTTTTGAAGAGGGCCCTTTTTATTGAAATTGATTTTTTTTTTCAGTGAGTTATGACTAAGACTAATCAAAAACAAAAGACGAGTATGAACAGCCGATTTTCTTTAAGACAGCTAAGACTAATCAAAGGACAAAGACTAATCGAAAACAAAAGACTAAGACGAGTATGAACAATACTTAAGCCAACTTATATTGATGGCTGACAACAACAAAAATCACAATGACGGGAGACCCGTATGCAGAAATGACATAGGCGTGCGCAAAAATGACATAAGCGTGTGCAAAACGTTTTGCACACAGCGTGCGCAAAATACCATTTTCAGATCGTGTTCTCCGTGCGCAAAACCCCCTTTTACAAGACAGTCGTATAAAAAACTTAATATATAACTTTACATGCGTGTTTACAAAAATTACAAAATAAAAAAATGGTTTTTTGTAGCGTAATTTTGTTTTAAAAAGATTACCGCTGGTATTTTTGGATTCTCAATAAAGTTTATTGTAAAAAATCATTAAAAAATCGAAAAAAAGTTTTACAAAACAAACAAATAAACAAGTCAAATATAATTGTCAAACATAACAGTTGGCAAGCGGTGCATGGCGGGTAATTTGAATTTAAAATAAGGAATGCTAAATCTTAAAGATTTTAACCTTTTAATCATCTTGCATCCTTACAAAAGTGTGGTGGAATATCAGGATGGTGTCAAAATATTTCACTGAAATTTCGCGGAAATCTTTAGTGCCATTTTGAAAATATGTTAAAAAAAAGTCTGACCTACCGTAAGACCCAATGTAACAGTCAGCCCCCCCGAGACAAGCGCGAATTTGAGGGGGGTAACGGGGTAATTACCGCCCTAGAAAAAAAAATGCACTTTTTCCTAATAAAATAAGGGAAAACAGGAGAATTACCCCGCCCCCTAGAAAAAAAGTTACAAAAAAAAATTCGTCGACTATTACCCCCCCCCCCCCTAGATTTTGACCCAGATCCGCGCTTGCCCCGAGAACAACTGATTTTTTCAGGGTCGTGGCCTGTATTTTTTTATTGGCCTTGGCTCAACATAACCAATTTAATAACTTTGCTTAGCGAATAGACAAAGTCTCTCCTAGATGTTATCAAATAAATTTATTTGCGCACATTGTATTACATTGTATTGTATTCTAAAGTGATGGCAGGCCCCATTGGACCTTCTTAACTTAACTCCTTAACACATTGGCTCAAAGATATACCAATAAGGCCAATGCATGTTTAGCCAAATTTTTTTTGCGCACCTGACTTCTCCCTATATATATATAACATACACGGTCTTTCACGAACATCGAAACAGTGGGCTTTTTGGGTAGAGTGCGAATTTGGAGAAACGCTTGGACACGTTGATTTTGTTTGCGAGGGGGACACTTCTTGAAATTTTTGTAGCACAAAGCCCCTTCGAGAAGTATACTTTACCCCTGTATTTGGAATAGGGAAAGTGGATCTAGTGATACCTTGTTTTGAAGGCCTTTTGAATGTCCTTACAACCGTGTAAAAATTTCCAAAATCTATCCATTAGTTTTTGAAATAATTGCCCTTAAACTTTCAAATTTAACATAGACTGATAAAATAAAAATTCAATTAGAATTTTATTATTTTTTGAATCTAATTTTTATTTTATCATTCCATGTTAAATTTGAAAATTTGAAAGCAAATATCTCAAAAACTAATCGATGGATTTTTGAAATTTTCACACCGTTGTAAAAATATTCAAGCTTCAAAACAAGGTATCACCAGATCCACTTTCCCTGTTCAAAATATAGGGGTAAAGTATACCCCTCGAAGGAGATTCGTGCTGCAAAAATTTCAAGATAGCCAAAAAGTGCCCCCCCGCAAACAAAATCGACGTGTCCGAGCGTTTCTCCAAATTCGCACGAAAAATACCCAAAGAGGCCTCTGTTTCGATGTTCGTGAAACACCGTGTAGATGAAGATACAAATGAACTGTACCTTTTAACTAAATCCTGAAACTTAAAGCTCGATTCATTATAGTGGACATCTTCGCCTTCTTCTTCCTCATCAAGTTCACTATTGTCTTCTGAAAAAACATGACCACTATTACCTATACTATGTTTTTTAAGACCTTCTTTAATTAGTCAGTTAAATCTCGCAACTGTAGGGGCACGGCATCGGCAGTGCCCCGCGAAGTTTCTTAAACATTTCAGCCCATCTTTGACTTATCTAAAACTCTACTTCAGAATGAGCGACTAAGCTCAAACTTTGCACAGTCGTAGAACTTTATAGATTTAACAATCCCTCCAAGTTTCATGGACTTTCATAAAGGAGTAAAGTAATTACGACATTTTAAAAAACGTCGAAATTGCCACTCACTCACTCACTCACACATCTACTCACTCATGTATAGACCCTTGGAAAAAATCAAAAAAGTCCAAAATTTTAATTCACTCCCCTCCCCCATACATGTAAAGCTTTGGCATACAGATAGAAAATATGATAAAACTATAGGAAAAAATTTAAAAACCCCAAAATTTTAATTTGTTTCCCTCCCTATAAATGTTTAGTAATGTAAAAGTAACATTGCCCACTTCCAGAAACGCTAGAGAGCTGAGCCTTGGAAGGCCGATAGGAACTATGATAAAACTATAAAAGAAAATTTAAAAACCCCACATTTTAATTAACTTCCTTCCCCTATAAATGTAAAGTAATGTAAAAGTAACATTCTCCACTTCCAGAAACGTTAAAGAGCTGTTTTGAACAATATTCCGCATATTTTACTACTTTAAAACTTAAATATTATCCAAATCCTTTAAAAAACGAGTGAAATCATAACAAAAACATTTCTGGTAAAAAAAGCCAAGTACGCGAAAGTGGTATTCCGTAAAAAGAATTGAGATAAAAGTTAAGCCAAGTTCTCCAATACAAATTTTCTTACTAGTTTGGAAATGTTTTTCTAAACTTGGCAATTACGGCTGCAAATGACTCTTAGACACAGTGCTAAATTGAACCTAAAGAAGTTTGGCTGGAATAGCAAAGTTTTAAAAAAAACATTTACAAACTAGTAAGAACCTTTCATTTTGAAATTTGTATTGGAGAACTTGGCTTTACTTTTATCTCAATTCTTTTCACGGAATGCCATTTTCGCGTATTTGGCTCTTTTTACGTGAAATGTTTTTGTTATGATAACATTTTTCTAGTCCAAAATGTCCCTATTATGTTAAACTTAAAATCGTAAATCAAGTAACCATTTTAGCTGAAACTCATTTAGCTTAAAAAAATTTAATTCCTTTATTTTATGGTATACCGAAACCGCTGCCGTTCCTTTATTATACCCCAAAAACTATTTACCTTAAGCCCCTCTATTATGGCTAACAGGAACAAAGGGTTTTCAATAAAGCTTCTTGGGATTAGGGCACAGTATTGCGAAATTTTATAATCTGTTAATCACCAGATTATAAAACTATAGTCGAGATAGCTTTGTTAAACTTTGTGTAATAAAAAAATTAAAAATTGCCGGAAGAAACATTTTCCAATCAAAATGATTTAAAATAAAATATGTAATCGATGTACGAGGGTGGATCAAATATAAACAAGCCTTTTAAACTTACTAACGTAAAAGTCATTCAAGATGAACGTGGCCGTTATAATTTTGGAGTAGGGATATTCAGCAGCATGTAGGCGGCTGGTAGTGCCGCGATCCTCATTTGGCCAAGAGCAATCGCAATGAGCGAGAAGAAAGTACACAGCAGTGTTGCGCAAAGAATAATCATTAAATTTCTTACACGCGAAAACGTGAAACCTGCTGAAATTCGATGCAGATGGCGAGCACAGTTCGGAAATAAGACGCTTTCGTGGGTACCTGTAAAAACTTGGTGCAAAGAAATTAACGACGGCGGTGAGCGCGTCGACAACGTGAGTCACCCACGTCGTCCGCGTACCATCATTTCTGCAGGCAAAGTTTTAGCACACCCCATCCAAAACGTGTTGCTCCTGCATGACAACGCTAGACTTGATACGGTAGCTTTAACACAGGCCAAAATCAAAGAAATGCACTGGACTGTGATGGAATACCCTCCACACAGTCCAGATTTGTCACCATGCGATTTTCATATGTTTGGCCCACTGAAAGATTCACTGGGAGGCGAGCAATTTCAGACAAATGAAGAGGTGGAGGCATTCGTGCGCAACTGGTTAGATACCCGCCCAGCTGCCTTTTATAAAAACGGGATTAAGAAACTGTCAAACCGTTGGTAAAAGTGTATTAACAGATAAGGGGGATGTGTTGAAAAGTAGAAAAAAAATCTGTTTTGTGTCATGTTTCTAAATAACTAGTTTATAAACAAAGGCTTGTTTATATTTGATCCACCCTCGTACTATAGGAACGGATTACTAAAATAGGCCATAACAATTATAAAAGTAGGAAGAAGACGGCAAAGGTTGCAGAAATGGAAACCTTTAAGCTACTTCAAATCTACCACCAAAAAAAGGACGCCCAAGAAAATCAAACATTTTGCAAAAATAATTTTACGGATTTTATTAGTTTTCCGAGAAATGCATTTGGTTAAGGGTTTGCAGTGTGTTTAAAAAAGCCCTTTTAATTCACCTAAAAGTTTAGATTGCAAGACAATACAATGTGGAAATAACCTTAAAAAAGTATAAGATCTAATTAAACATTATCGCGAATCTACAGAAGAAGCCATAAACGCTACCTTAGCTGAAGCTGAAGGATAGTTGGGTGAGAGCAAAATCGTATGAAAGTTCCAGAAAATAACCCCCAAGAGTACTGAAAAAAATCTTTATTAATAAGCGGATGAAATCGCCAGAGGTGGGTTAGATTAGGTAAGGTTTAGGATCACAAGAGCTACCATTGAAGTCAGCACTAGCAGAGAAGATTCAGGCGATGCTGCAGAAGTAATGATTAATACAGAAACGCCGAATAGAGGATGGAATGTGTAACCACCAAGTCTTTTAAAAACTGGCTACTCGATAAAACACAAACAGAAATGAGAGCCATGGTCGGAGTGTTTACTACACACTACGTTGTATAGAGATATTTGTCGAGAATAAAAGTGAAGGAAGATACAACTTTCAGGCGAGAAATTTTTAACATTTCCTCACTACACACGAAGGATTCAGAGAGGCAAAAAAAAAGAATTGTTTAAAGATTAAATTTAAATCAAAGGACTATCTGACTCTGAGGACGGGCAGGCTCCCAGGCGAAGAAAGTACACAGTAAGAGGAATTCCTGGGGGTCGGAAAAAAGGGCTTGATATGCCTAGTCGGCAAACTTAGTGCCTTCTCCACATTTACTAAATCTACAAACGAAAAAAGAATGAAAAACATGAAACTTTCTTAAATCCATTACACATTTTGACGTCAAACAGTATTTGGTCTTATCCTTGTTTACTTCTAATCTTTTTTTTAGCATTACTTACACAAAACATAATTTACATAGTAGTGAGAAATCTTATGAGAGGCAGACAACTGTTGGTTGTTCGAAACTGTGTTTCTGAGGTTTAATAAAATATTATTTCCAGCCTAATTATTCTCCATAAATTTTCTCGTAAACTAGTAATAAGTGTCTGAAAACTATTTTATGAACTTTCTGATTAAATACAAAGATTCTTTGATGTATACTACCTCAACATATAGTGCACAAAGTGGAAGCATAAATTTTAAACAGTTAAAATTATAAATATATAAAATACATAGTGTAACTTGCAGTAGATTGTACAGTAGGGTTCTTACTTACTACGAGGAGATAATGAATTTCATAAACAACAAGAAGAAGAAGAAGAGGAAAGTACGTTTCATGCAGGAAGATTTTGTAGTGATAATGTCTTAAGTAATTGAGAAAAGGAGTGCCAGAAATATAGGGCTTCATGTTACCTTTATGAACCTACAAAAAGCATATGATACCGTTCCAGTAGAAAAATTATGTATAGTGTTAGAGCAAACTAATATCAATCATTCATACACAAAAGCGATCAAAGGACTATACAGAGGGTCAAAATTTGAAAATGAAAATTGACTAACAGAAAAATACAAAACAAAAATTGAAAGTATCAAAATGGATGCAATAAGAAGATATAAGAAATAAGAACATAAAAGAAAGAATGGAAATCGAGGAAATCATAACAGGCCCTAGAATGGCAACCAATAGTGCGCACAAAAAGAGGGCGTCCGAAACTGGAATGGCATAACTGTTGCCAATCCAAAGATCAATAAGTGAAAAAAACCTGACAGAAGATGTCAGGATCGAAGGAGGTGGGGAATAATAGGCGTCGAACATCGTAGAAAAACGTTCTAAACCGATATAGTAGTAGCAACTTGCAGAGTCCTAAAAGGTCTACCGTGTGCTGAAAGCAATCAATCTCCTTAACCTGCGCCTTGCTCACGCTACACTCCTGCAGTACCAACTAAAGTCTTGTTCAAAGGAACAGGAGAATTTCCATGAGTTTTCAAACCAAAGTTGGATGATCAAGGTAATGAGGCGACCGATAGGTTAGCCAAAGCAGGTGGTGTCAAAGATGCTAACCACGTTGACAATACAGTGAGCAAATCTCAGTAAGCAAATCTCACATTAACCATGGCGTAAAGCCAGCAGAGAAAAGATGGGTAGGGTAAGAAACCTACAGCATCTCAAGGCAACTGGAGGGTACATGGGATGCAAAGTTAAAAGCTTAATTAGATGCTTAATTAGGTACAGGCGTGGAGTGCTGAAAAAAGTGACTTGTGTTCTTACAGACCACTGCCTCTTCGAAGTGCAAGCCATCTGTAGACATTTCTTGTATCAATGCCCTGGTCTGATTACTTCTGATTACATCCAAGATCTAGAAGAACTTAGAAATGTAGAGCTAGGTACACTTGCCAGATTTATGAACAGCTGTGGCTAGTTTATTTAAACAGTTAAGCTGTCTGTCCCTCATATCAATGCAGAACGGTTTAAGGTTATGTTCGAGAAAGTATTCATGCAAATGGTCTAGGTGTCACATTAGCTAATTTATTTGTTCCACATTAAAAAAAAATTCCTCTAGGTAGGTGTTGGAATGTAAAAACATCAAAAAGCGTTGCCAGTGTTTAAATTTTGAAAGTGCAAAGCTTTTGGTGGCAAGTCTGTCTAGACATTTTCGATTGCTTTCTTGATAACAACGATTTCGCTGCCAAGCCCGCACTATTGACAATTAGTTTAGGATTAAGGGTAACTCTAATAAATTCGATAGACACAAAAGCCCTTTTGTTAGAAGGAAAACTTCTCATTAATTATGTCAGATTAAAGATAAGGTAATACCAGGACAAAGGCCACGGTTAACTAATTTTTCAGTATGAATGCGATAGCTGCCTGGTTAGTTTTTTCAGATAAAACCATATTTTTCAAAATGCTTGAGGTCAGAGTATTGAATGACTAAAAATGCGCATCTTGAGTTTGCTTGTTCTTGGAGGTTCTTAAGTTAAACATTTTAATTAAACGGATTGAGAATAGTAAAGTTTACAGCCATAGTAAATTACGACAATATGCCTCAAAAAAGTTTTAATTTTATTTTAAAAAGAGGCAAAGTAAGACCAAAATGCAGTCATTATGAAACTATATTTCTCGCAGGGAATAGAATTGCAAAGGATATTTGAATATTTTCAAATTAAAAATTAAAAATTAAAAATTAAAAATTGAAAATTGAAAATTGAAAATTGAAAATTGAAAATTGAAAATTGAAAATTGAAAATTGAAAATTGAAAATTGAAAATTGAAAATTGAAAATTGAAAATTGAAAATTGAAAATTGAAAATTGAAAATTGAAAATTGAAAATTGAAAATTGAAAATTGAAAATTGAAAATTGAAAATTGAAAATTGAAAATTGAAAATTGAAAATTGAAAATTGAAAATTGAAAATTGAAAATTGAAAATTGAAAATTGAAAATTGAAAATTGAAAATTGAAAATTGAAAATTGAAAATTGAAAATTGAAAATTGAAAATTGAAAATTGAAAATTGAAAATTGAAAATTGAAAATTGAAAATTGAAAATTGAAAATTGAAAATTGAAAATTGAAAATTGAAAATTGAAAATTGAAAATTGAAAATTGAAAATTGAAAATTGAAAATTGAAAATTGAAAATTGAAAATTGAAAATTGAAAATTGAAAATTGAAAATTGAAAATTGAAAATTGAAAATTGAAAATTGAAAATTGAAAATTGAAAATTGAAAATTGAAAATTGAAAATTGAAAATTGAAAATTGAAAATTGAAAATTGAAAATTGAAAATTGAAAATTGAAAATTGAAAATTGAAAATTGAAAATTGAAAATTGAAAATTGAAAATTGAAAATTGAAAATTGAAAATTGAAAATTGAAAATTGAAAATTGAAAATTGAAAATTGAAAATTGAAAATTGAAAATTGAAAATTGAAAATTGAAAATTGAAAATTGAAAATTGAAAATTGAAAATTGAAAATTGAAAATTGAAAATTGAAAATTGAAAATTGAAAATTGAAAATTGAAAATTGAAAATTGAAAATTGAAAATTGAAAATTGAAAATTGAAAATTGAAAATTGAAAATTGAAAATTGAAAATTGAAAATTGAAAATTGAAAATTGAAAATTGAAAATTGAAAATTGAAAATTGAAAATTGAAAATTGAAAATTGAAAATTGAAAATTGAAAATTGAAAATTGAAAATTGAAAATTGAAAATTGAAAATTGAAAATTGAAAATTGAAAATTGAAAATTGAAAATTGAAAATTGAAAATTGAAAATTGAAAATTGAAAATTGAAAATTGAAAATTGAAAATTGAAAATTGAAAATTGAAAATTGAAAATTGAAAATTGAAAATTGAAAATTGAAAATTGAAAATTGAAAATTGAAAATTGAAAATTGAAAATTGAAAATTGAAAATTGAAAATTGAAAATTGAAAATTGAAAATTGAAAATTGAAAATTGAAAATTGAAAATTGAAAATTGAAAATTGAAAATTGAAAATTGAAAAGTGAAAATTGAAAATTGAAAATTGAAAATTGAAAATTGAAAATTGAAAATTGAAAATTGAAAATTGAAAATTGAAAATTGAAAATTGAAAATTGAAAATTGAAAATTGAAAATTGAAAATTGAAAATTGAAAATTGAAAATTGAAAATTGAAAATTGAAAATTGAAAATTGAAAATTGAAAATTGAAAATTGAAAATTGAAAATTAAAAATTGAAAATATCAAATGGACGGTTTTATCGTCCAATTTTGAACGGTTTTAAAACGTACTTCTTAGGTATGGGGACGTTGGGACCTAAAAAGTACGTTTCCGGGGACGTCCGGTGTTACTAAGATATTAATAATGCCGAAAGCAATCTTATCATGTAAAATGTTAATTCTTACCTTGATCTTGATCTTGGTCATCTTCTTCTCGTTGTAAGGGCACATCATTTTCTGAAATAAAAAAAATTAAAACAATTAATTTAGTTTGAAATTTGACAGATAAAAGTTGGATTAGTCAGTCCAAAGCTTTAAAAATTTCTGCGCTCGCATTTTCAAAAATGTTTGCACCTACAGGAAAAAATTGAGCTTTTTTTTCAAGTTATTTTTTACCATCTACACAAAAGACATGTAGAGTAAAAACAACATTTTGTTGGAGCTATTTTTTCATTCAACTGAAGCATTACCTAAAAATATAAATATATTTTTAGGACTAATGTTTGTCATTAACAATAATCAAAAACTAGAATTTTTGACCTAATTGACATTATTAGAAGTAGAATATAATTCGACATGAATAAATAAAGCAAAGCAACAAATAATTACTTCATTTATTTGTTTATTTATTAATACCTTCGATTTATCGACCAAAATCAATAACTCGTTTTCCAGGAATAGTATACAAAATAACGCAATTCATTTTTCCAAATTGGCTAAAGTCATTTTATAAGCAAAAAACGTGATTTAAAAGAAATAATGCGTTTACTTCCTGCTCGAACACACAAAAGAGCCAAACGTTGGGTTTTAGTGAGTTTTAAGGATTTTTGCGGGTTAACTGAATGACCGTTCTCTGCCTTTTCGATGTTTTCTCTGATTGGGACAGTTTCAAGTGTCCAAACTACTACTATCCCACATTTTGTATCATATACACTTAATCCAATTTAATATTCAGGGTGTTTCAAAATTCAATAACATAATTTTAATGTTAAATTCCTTGACTGATTTCACGACAAAAAGTTCATATAAACATGGGTCCACAAACGCTTAGTTTTCAAGATACAGAGTGTTAAAATTTCGTTTTTTTTATAGCTCTTACAGTTTTTAAGATATTTAGCTCAAATTTGGCATGTATATTTACTGATAGGTACTACAATATTAGACTTGCCAAATAAGTTTTAATTAATTTGTTTATTTTGATATACTCGCGATGTCATACTGGCGCATTTTTATTTTATAATAGCAGCCTTTGGTAAAACAGCTACTTTCTCTAAAACGGTTCTAAAGATGCAAAAAAATTGCAATAAACAAAAAAATTTGCAAATAAAATAGTGATTTTATTTCATGCCTTAAACTATCTAGTTCTACCTACCAGTGGCTTACAAGGAAAAAAACGGGAAAACGGCGACATGACCCCTGAAAAGTATCACTCTGTAGATTTTTACTCTTATTTGGTATGTCAAATAGTGTAGGGTCTATAGCTTAATACACGAGGCAAATTTGAACTAACTATCTCAAAAACTGCACAAGCTATAAACAAAGAACGATACTGCTTTATACAGAACTTAATATTAAATGCATAATCCCCTTAGTGACATTTATTTTAAAAAGTATAAACTTCAATACAATTTCTTTTCCTACCATACTAAACTTTGAGATTAAAGTATTTTAGTTAACTTCAAGTGTCTCTCCGACTCTACATGAGTTTTATATGAGTTTTCGGCGCGTGTGACAAGTGGGCGACACTTGACTTTAGTGGTAACCTGTGGAAAAAAGACTCTAAAGCTCATTTTAAGTAACTGCGATAATTAAGACTTAATAGTCTGATGAATCTATAACCTCCTTAGTAGTCTAAGAGCCCAGTAGGATTTTGGGCTTGAATTGCAAACCGATACTCATATATTTTAATCGATTCGTCATAAGACCATGTCCAAAAAAAATGGAGATACCTGCGAAAATCCTGCATAAACAACCCGCCATCTTTGTTTAAAGATGGCGAAAAGGAGTTTGAATCAAATGTACGTAACTTTTTTATTATGACATCGATTTTACCCAAACAAATTGTGATTAGCTTCTACTATAATGACCTCTCAAAATCACTATCAATACTTTGTTTTTTATTTGTCTCTATACTATAAATTCTGTAAGTTCCTCAAATACGCTATTTTTTTTTAGGTTTTTTGATTTTTTCGAGAAAACTACTGGTTTTACAAAAAAAACATAACATATTTGTTGTTGTTGTTTTTTTTGTAAATTAAACTAAAAACGAAAATTTTCAGAAAATATTGAAGTAATGTTATTTTAAATGCGCCACAGGCAAAAAATGTTTTAAATTCAAAAGGAACATTTTTAAACAAAAATCGACACAACAAGAAAAGTTGATAGTAAAGTTTATAGTTTAAAGGTAAAATTGGTAAAATAATACTTTTAACTAACCCTTTTTTTAACCAAAATCTAATGCCGACATAAAACTTGTGTATCATATTGGGTAAAAATCGTTTGAGGTGTTCTTGAGTTATCGTGTATTAAAACAGACAATTTATTTTATTATCCAATCTAGGTGTTTTAGGAACTAAATTACTCACATTTAATAAAATTTTAAAAACAAAATGTTAACGTTTTTAATAGTCCACTTCTGGTATGATGACAAGTAAAGTAATACTTCTCGCCCTAAAAAAATGTTTCAGATTGTCCGCCCCTTGACGAGTGCGACCGCGTGCGCCTGTAGTAATTTATCAAGATTACCTTTGACAACGCTGCAAAGCGTTCTGCTGGACTCGGGCGTATCGCGGTCTCTTTTTAATAAATGCTATACTCTATGTGTTTTTATCCTCTTATGGAAATTCAGCCCCTAGATGTGAACTTGTTCAAGCGGTATACATATTTGACAAATATTTCATTAATTTGACCAAACCTTGTTAAATTTAAATATTTTAATTTAAATTTTGGTTTTTATAATTTATGATATGTTATAAATCTTTTATTTTTTTGGTATTTTTATTGAAAACATGTGTTTATGGTATAAAGTTTTTTTTGGCAAAATGTTTTGTAGTGTCGACCTCCCACCCATTACTGTTTCGAAGGATATAAAGAGGTTTTTGTCAGTTGAAGGAAAATCGTCAAAAAAGCCATAACCAAATACTTCTCTTCTCAGTCTCGGTAGTAAGACAGACGCATATCGTGTGTTAGTGTGATAAGAGATTTATTTATTTATTTAGGTACAATAACAGGGTTGCCCCCAAGTAGTACATTCCTTAATTAATCTAAAAAGCTAAGATCTAAAGTAAAAATAACAAAAAAATAATTTGTCAAAAGATGTTACACAAAAATAACATATTCACTATATCAAAATAAGATATCAATATCGGTTAGTCGCATTTATTACATAATTTTATCAATCTTACGCTTAAGGGATGAATTGCTGCAGGTAAATATATCAATATCGATAAATGACTGTATGTATTTATTAAAAAGTGACATTATTTTATTATCGAAACTATTTTTCCCTATATTTGTTTTATAGGAGTTCACGTAAAATAATCTGGTACCTCTGTTTTAACGTAAGGGTGCAAACAAGTTCAAAAGCGATAGTAATTTGGGACAGTTAATTTCGTTAGCTAAAATTTTATGACCAAAGCTTAACGTAAGCTTGTCTCTTCGATTGCTAAGACTATCTATTCCAATGCTTTTTAAGCGTTCTTCATAATTGTACAGTTTTTTTGTCTATGCATAATTTAAACAGCAAAAAGTTGACAAACTTACGTTGTACCCTTTCTAACCTATTACAGGGCTATCAAAATGGACGGGCCACGATCCTCCACTTTGTTGACGTCACATCCGGGGCTGATTTTTTTTGATGGTCACGTTACGACACAGCTGATTGTCTTTAACATATTGAAGTTGGAATGACGGTTCATGGATATTTGATTTTTTTTTAAATAAAGCCGTTTTTGAGATTGTTTTTACTATATTCTCGCAGAATAGTAAGCCCTAATTTTTCATAGCCGCTTCATTAACTCAAACAAAAATTAAGTTTAAAGTAGAAGTGAATGTGACAATCACATATGACAAAGTCAAATACATGTCAATTATAACAGTTGGCATGTGGTTCATGGCGGGTAATTTGAATTCAAAATAAGGAATGCTAAATCTTGAAGATTTAAACCTTTTAATCATGTTGCTTCCTTACAAACCTTTGGTGGAATATCGGGATGGTGTTTGAGAATATTTAACTGAAATTTTGCGGAAATCTGTAGTGCCATTTTGAAAATATCATAAAAAAACGTCTGACCTCCCATAAGACCCAATGTAAAATTCAGCCCCGGGAGAACAGCTGATTTTTTCAGGGTCGTGGCCTCCATTTTTGTGTTGGCCTTACCTATTACTGTGAATGTCGTAATAAGGTGACCAGATCATGCAGCAATATTCAAGCTGGCTTCTAATTAATGAGAAATATAATATTTTTAAAACCTCAATATTTTTAAATTTACTACTTGACTGAATAACAAACCCTGACATTTTGAATGCTTTTGTTATAACATTATTTATATGATCCACGAAACGAAACTCTGAATCAAAAAGCACCTCAAGATCATTTATAAGGTTAACTCTGGATATTTCAATATTGTTAATGTTATATGAGAATTTAATTTTGTTTATTTTTCTAGAAAACGTTATAAGCTTGCATTTGCCAAAATTTATTTCCATTTTATTTTTTTGACACTAGGTATATAAAATGCAAATATCTTTTGTAGTTCTTTATAGTCGCCTTCGCTGTAAATTCTTTTAAATATTTTTAAATCATCAGCCAATTGTAAGGAAGAGGAAAATCTAAATAGTTTGGGAATGTCATTTGCAAATAATGAGAAAAAGAAAGGAGCTAAATGCGATCCCTGTTGCTTCTATTTCGTATGATATAAGTTTATTTATTTTCAAAAGATGATAAGAGCTTCCTTAGCCATTGCTTTTCGATATTAAAAATGTTTCATAAGTTAAGTAAAGTAAACCTAGAATAGGTTGGGGACAGCTATGTACGGTAACAAAACCATAAGGATGGAATTAGAGAAAGGGGGGAGTAAAACAATGGGAAATTTATAGCAAAATTTGCAGCTGACAACAACACAACTCCCCGCCGCGCCTGCTTGTCAATGACTATAACGAATTAACGCTTATTATTAACGTATCAAAATGTCATTTCTCCCCTCCGCACAACGCAATATTATTCACATTCCTCAAAACTCAAATGTGGATGTGTGGCTTTAATGCGGGAGATAACAGAAATAAATACAAACAAAAACAAATTAAATTTAAGTCAAGCCAAGTTCTCTAATACAAATTTCAAAATGAAAGGTTCTTACTAGTTTGGAAATGTTTTTCTAAACTTGGCTATTACGGCTGCAAATGACTCCTGGCACAATACTAAATTAAACATAAAGAAGTTTGCCTGTAATAGCAAAGTAAAAAAAAAACTTTTCCAAACTAGTAAGAACCTTTCATTTTGAAATTTGTATTAGACCACTTGGCTTTACTTTTATCTCAATTCTTTTTACAGAATACCATTTTCGCGTACTTGGCTTTTTTTACATGAAATGTTTTTGTTATGATATTTTAATACAAACTTGTTTTGTTTTGGCATTTTTCATAAAAAATTTTTTTTTTAAATAACTCTTGTGTTTTGGAAACTGACATAAGATCGTTTGGAGTTTATGAAAGCTTTTAATCACAAGATCAAGAACTAAAACATACTAAAATTAGATCGGAATCCCAGGTTGTTAAAAATCCCATTTAAACGGTCTCGGTCTGTCTAGCTGTGAACCTAGTTGTTTTATTTACGAAATATACACGTCTAACTACAAATTCCTCCATATATTGCGTTTATAGTCCTTGAAAAAGCATTCGATAGCATTGAGCACTGGGCAGTAAAAGCATAATTAATAGCCGAATAGATCACAGATACAAAGATTTAATAACCAATATATATAGCGAAGCAACAAAATCAATCAAAATCCACGAAGGAAAAAAGTTAATCCGCATAAGAAGGAGTGTCAAAAAGGGTGACACAATATCTTCTTAACTATTTAACCAGGCCCTAAAGGATGGTTTTAAAAACCTAGATTGGGAATAAATAGGCATCAAAGTAAACGAACAAAACTTAAACCACCTAAGATATGCGGATGATATCGCCTTAATAACAGATAAGAAAGAAGAACTAGATACAGCAGCTAAAAATATAGGCTTGAGTATGAACTACACTAAAACTAAAATCATAACAAACACAGATGAAGATATCACGATCAGAATAAACCAAGAGAAAATAAAACAAGTAGAGGAATATATACCTGGGACAAATTATTTATTAAACTCACAATGTCGAATTTTGAGCTATTTTTCGTGTTTTTTCATGATATATATGGAAAATATTTAAGTAAATCTAAGGCTTAGGTTAAAAAACAGGTTTAAAATGAAAATATCTCTGTCTCTGGGATTATAGTATCCATTCATGCAACCCTGAAAACTCAAAATGTCTGGCTTCTCCCCAGTCTGAAATATTCACCATTAAAAATCTATTAGGCGTAATGACGGCAAAAGTGAATAAGCATCACATTTGCTGGGAATTTGGAAAATAAGGGAACCACATAAAGATTAGATTTTATTGTAGAAAACTTGCAGGAAATTATTGCTGTAAAACAATTGTTTTCAATAACAACAGGAAAAATAAAAGAATAGAGTAAATAACAAAGCCTATTAACAAAAAGTCTTTAAGCAAAAAAGACCTGATTGGTTGCTTTCAAAGACATATGCATATATAGTACGTATTATTGCAATCCCTACGGTACCCTACGATGCAGAATGCAAACCTACTTGAAATAGTAATATCAATGGGTATAAGTCTATCCTTTTTGGGGTCCGTAGGATAAAGCGTCTTGATTGGTTATACTTTTACGCATGAATATTATTTTATTCTTGTATTCGTTACGTCAAATCATCGGCGTACAGTTGACAAAAACTCTATCTATGTAAATTTGGTATCTGTGCATTTTTCGTACCTTAATTTCTGAATGTTTGCATCAAACGCCAACCATTGTGTAAATAGGTAACAGGGAGTATCGGAATATTATACGTATATGATTTTTTTCTTCCAAAACAAAGGGGTGACGTTTCTTCTTCTCATAAATAAAAAAAAATATATATACATTCATGTTCTATACCATACGCATTTCGATTTAAAATAGAATAATAAAAAAAATATCATGTGTTTCAACCCGATAAAAGTAAATCGCTTTTCCCTTAGATTTTTCGACTTGATTTGATTTTATGTTCCACAGTGGATATTGAATTTTAGTCAAGAGTGCACTCGAAATTGTGAAAATACATCAATCCCGTTGTTGATATTTGTACATAGCAAAGCAAGTACTATTTAGATTAACATTTTTCAATAAGCAGTGATGTTAGCTTAGCGATCGATCAATTAGTAATAAGTCACACCATTTTAAGTCACCGAGTGTTTGCCTTCAATTTGAGTAGGAGGGTCGGTGTGACGTTATAAATCCAAGATGGCGGCTTTTTCATGTATTCTGAGATTGGTTTTTCTTTGTTCCCTCGATATCTTCAGCAAGCGTCTATACAAGTACATCTCAAACGCCTCAAGTCTCTTCTCTGTAATTGGGTCGAGAGTCCATGCTTCACGCCCGTACAACAAAATGGAAAACACATAGCATCTGACCATCCGCATTCGGAGATCCAGGTTAATGTCACGGGAGGGAAAAAACTGTTTCATATATTTGTTTTTGCAAATACTAGTGATTTTGTCTTTGATGGGTTGATGTATAAATCATGTTCTTCGCTGTATTGAAATATACGGACCATCATAAGCTGTAGTTCCTCTATATTATCTACAAGAATTACAGTATCGTCTGCATATCGGATGTTGTTAATTACTATTTCATCATCATCCATAGCCTCTCTAAAAATAGTTTTGGAATAGATGTTAAACAACACACAACTACAGCTGTTTGGATCCAATACAGCTTGTGAGATAATATTAATTTCTTCCTTGTCAATATACTAAGAATTTCAATAAGTTTCTCGTGTCTTACGCAGTCGAAAGTTTTACGATAATCAATAAAACAAGCATACACATTAAAATTCATGTCTCTACACCTTTGAGTCAGCACATTTAGAGATAAAAGGGCGTCACGTGTGCCAAACCAAAACCATTCCTAAACCCAAAATGCGAACTATCCACTTGCAAGTCACATTTTCTGAAAATATGAATGACTCTCAAAAAGATCTCAAAAACGTGTGACATCAGACTTATTATTCGATATTCATCGCAACTTGAAGGGTTAGTCTTTTTAGGTAAAGTTACAAATATTATTTACAAAAGTGTTATATTTTTAGCTCACACATATACTATACTATAGTAGTGTGAGCTATGGTGATCCTAATTTTTTCGAGAAAAAAAAAGTTGCTCCGATTTCAAATTTTTTTATATATCTTTGCGTTTCAGATGATTTTGAAACTTTTTTGTTGCGCCGTCTGTCTGTCTGTCTGTATTTCTGTCTGTCTGTCTGTCTGTATGTCTGTCTGTAACGACCAACGCGCATAACTCAAAAACCGTTTGGCCGATTTTAATGAAATTTGGTACCTATGCTGGGTCTTGGGTCGAGATGGTCTCATTTAAAAATCCACATAACACAAACTAAATAAAAGGGAGGGGGTAGATTTCATAAATTAGAGTTTATGTGAAAATATCGCGTGTGTGATATCAAACGAAAGGTAATTGAGTCTGCAGTTAAACAAAATATATTTTAATTTATTTAAAAAAAAAGGGTGGGGGTATATTTTAAAAATTAGAGTTTAAGTGAAAATATGGCGTGTGTGATATCAAACGAAAGGTAATTGAGTCCGGAGTGTAACAAAATACATTTTAGTTTTTTGTATTTTTTAAGGGTGGGGGTAGATTTCAAAAATTTGAGTTTAAGTCAAAACATGGCTTGTGTGGTATCAAACAAAAGGTAATTTAGTTTGGAGTTGAATAAAATATATTTCAGTTTTTAGTTACTTATATTAGCTCACACGTACACTATAACTATAGAACCTAGTGTGAGCTTAGGGGCCCATATTTTTGTTAAAATCGGTTCCCAGACTAACCGTGCATACATATAATTATTAATTTCATTCGTGCCATAAAAAAAATAAAACCATGAGGCAACCGTACTATTCTCTCTTTAAATTGCGATCTGAGCATCATGTATTAAGTCATGGCAAAAAGCTTTTATTTTTCTCGGAAAATATGCCTTTTTGCTGCACAAAAACTGATTTCCATGAAACTCTCTTTTAGATGCAATTTGTTATAATTATATATATGCATATACGTAATATTCCAATACTCCCTGTTACCTATTTACACAATGTTTGGCGTTTGATGCAAACATTCAGAAATAAAAATACGAAAAATGCACAGATACCAAATTTACATGATAGAGTTTTTGTCAACTGTACGCCGATGATTTGACGTAACGAATACAAGAATAAAATAATATTCATGCGTAAAAGTATAACCAATCAAGACATTTTATCTTAAGGACCGCAAAGAGGATAGACTTATACTCATTGATATTGCTATTTCAAATATGTTTGCATTCTGCATCGTAAGGTACCGTAGGGATTGCAATAATACGTACTATATGGAAATAATATGCATATGTCTTTGAAAGCAACCAATTAGGTCTTTTTTGCTTAAGGAACCCAACGCCCTCATGTTTGCATCATAAATAGGCAGTTACCGTGGGTATTGGAATATTATGTATATGTATCCCAACTAACATTTATAGTAGCGGCTACATGTTCTAAAGGCTTTGCTACTTTCTTATAGTCGAAATGTGGTGATTCCAACCAAAATTTGTTACTTTTTAGTTCTAACTACTATTTAGTATCAGGAAATAGTAGATGTTTCGTAAAAACGACCCTCTAAACTACTTCATAGGATTGTTTCTTGATAGTCGATTCTGATAGTCTTCTCTACCACAATAGGACGTTGCTAAAGTTTTACTTTCTTTTTAGTCGTTATTTTGTAGTCGCCCTGACTTTTATATCCTACTTAATTACCACTAGAAAGTGAAGCTTCATTGGAGTCCCAAACAAGTGTATCCGACAACTACATTATAACTTTAATTTTTACCACAAAAGTTTGTGTCATCATAGTAACCTCTGATGTAACAATGTAGACAAAATAACTTTTTGGATCAACTGTAAAGCCGCAACTACTTTCAAGTAACTTTTTCGACTATCAGGGAATATAGTTTGGGACGCCATGTTTTTATGTAAGAAAGAAAATTTAATATTTTTTTGTTGTCGTTTTATGAGCTCATATTAAAGAGC
Organism: Aspidapion aeneum; assembly: GCA_963576565.1. Classification (NCBI taxonomy): domain Eukaryota; kingdom Metazoa; phylum Arthropoda; class Insecta; order Coleoptera; family Brentidae; genus Aspidapion; species Aspidapion aeneum. The sequence goes on from OY755040.1 coordinate 135,927,944, forward strand.
TATACTATTTTATAAACAAATTAGTTGAAGCTTACCAAAAATGCTCTTCTTAAGCACCATTTGTTGGAGTTAACTGTCGATTATGAAAGCATAACCTCCAAAATCACAACACAAAAATTCCATCAGCTACCAGAAAACGGCTCAATTTTACGGGCGCACCGGTTTTTTGCAATATATATAATGCATGTTATACAAAAAACTTTGCGTCGCACTCGAATTTTGATCCTCTGCTCGTAAATTATCACACTTTTGGATAACATAGTTCATATTATAACCATAACCAAACAAAAAAACTAAGCGAGTCTGTTTACTGTTGTGTCCACCATATTGTGTAACAATTCTACCAAAAAGAAACAATTATATTATTTGCAACTACATCGCAACTTTTATGCCATTACGGAAAAAAAACAGCCTCTACGACGTAGTAGATACCTGGCTACGACGTAGTAGTGTAGTTGTTACTACAGTGACTTTAAACACTTGGCCAAGTAGTTATAACCAGAAATTGGTTCCCCACTTAGGGAATTATAACGTCGCTGTATGGTATACTGAGACGTAGCGGGAGTACGTTGCGGTTACTTTTAAGAAATTCTTTCTAGTTGGGGTTTCGTCGTTACAACTTTAATTGTTTGTTGGGATATATGATGTTCCTATCCTAACAACAAAGAGTATTGGAATATGACAGTTAATCTTTCAACATAAGGATTTTGTTTACTATACGAACCGAAATAAATACTGTATACTTTCATTATAAAAGAATAAACGACTTAGTTTTAAATTCGACTTGGGATGTAAATTTTTAAAGATCAAAGTAAATCTGTCAAAATACTGCCCGACACTATTATTGCATGGCTTTATTTCAATAAGGCCCTATTGTAGATTATTGAAATGCAAAATAAATCCATAATGGATCTGATACCTTCTTAGCTCAATTTTATGTTCCTTAATTTTGTAAAACAGTAAAATGCTATACTTGTTGGTGCTTAAATTATATTTACAAATATTATCTTTACTTAGTTGTAAGCAGGAGAAAGCTGTTTAATATTTGGTAAATATTTCAATTTCAATGGAACAGTTTTTTCAATCAGACTCTAGAGCCAGCATACATACATATCTTTCAGAAATATACGAATATTTCTCACACATGAGACCTCATAAATCTGTCTCAAGTACGCTTGATAGAAAATTCCTGTCATAATTCTTTTAGGCACTGCTTCAAAAGTATCTCTCAGCAGATAAAGTCAGTCAAACTAACCCTGCAACCGAAATTCTGAGCAGGCAGCAGGGCAAGTTTAAACAGTATTGTTTCTGAGCTAACCTACGAGGCACTAGATTAGTCACCCCTAGTGCGCTATCTATATTGAAACTTCGAATATGTTTGTGGTTTTTGAGATATACGTTTTAAAATAATTAGTTCAAAATTTCCACACCAGTATTTTCTTCTCAGCGCTTACGGGTTCCCTTACGAGGTATGGCTTTGACAGTTACTCTTCTACTAAAAAAAATTTGTATTTTTAGACAAAATTAGTTTATAATAACTCGAAATATTACCCTTTAGAGGGTGATCTGTATTGCGAGAGATATTTCGAGTTATATGCACACATACGATTGCTGCATCTAGTCTTTTAACTACCATACATCCAAAACCTAGTTTTGTGACTTCTTTTAACAAAATAAAAAATCGGATTTAGATCCTGGAAATCGGTCCCAGGATTTCTAGAGCGTTTCCAGATTTTTAAAGCTACTGCGATATATATTTTAAGAGTTGGAGAGATACAATATCCCTGTCTTAAGCCTTTAGTTACCCGGAATTCTTTTGGAAGTCGATTTCCAATTTTAATTTTAGATTTTGACCCTTTGTATAGCAATTTTATCGCTTTTATGTATGTATGATTAATATTAGTTTGTTCTAATACTGTTCATAATTTTTCTACTAAAACGGTAACATGAATCTCTATATTTCTGGCATTCCTTTTCCCAATTACTTGTTTAAGACAAAAAACATTATCACTACAAGATTTGCCTGCGCGAAACCCACTTTGCTCTTCTTCTTCTTGTTCATAAATATCATTCTCTTTTAGATCTCCAAGAACCCTACCGTACAATCTACTTAGAGTACTGGTTACTGAAATTCCTCTATAATTGTTGCAATCCAGCTTGTTTCCTTTTTTATGTATTGAAGTATGAATGCTATCAGGTAGTGAGTTTTTTAATACAGTGCTCATAAGCAGTATTGTCTTGTGATTGAATAATAATTATTAGTTTATACTTTTTAATTCCTTCCTTACTGCAATAAGAAAATTGTTTGCTGAATGGTATTTATTTTCTGCGATTTCCTTCTTCTTTAAGAACTTTGCCTAGGTGTTGTATATTTAAACGCATTCGGTGATTTATTCCTTTTGTGTCGGGATTTATTTTATTATTCACAAAACGCTGCTTGTGTATTTTTTATTGTATTCCTACTTACTTTTTAAGATGATTTATGGTAAAAGTTCTTGAAAGTAATTTCAAAGTTCGATTTATTACCAAGTAAAACTGTTTTGATTTAGAAGTTTTGACATAAACATTTTTTTTCAGTTTTATGTGTAGGAGTTTTCTCACCTATTTTTCAACTCTTGGAAGAAATCAATGTGCTAAAAATAAAAGTGTATAATTACACGCAGATATAGCGGGCGGGCATAAGGACACGGTTGTTTGGCTTGGCAGACTGATAAAAAATATTATAAAACTATTAAAAAAATTGAAAAACCCCAAAATTTTAATTTGCTTCCCTCCCTATAAATGTAAAGTTATGTAAAATTAACATTGCTCACTTCCAAAAACTTTAAAGAGCTGAGCTTTGAAAGAACGATAGAAACTATGATAAAACTATAAGAAAAAATTTAACAACATCAAAATTTTAATTTACTTCTCTCCCCTATAAATGTTAAGTTATGTAAAAGTAACATTGCCCACTTCCACGAACGCAAGAGGGCTGAGCTTTAGAAGGCTGATGAGGAACTATAATAAAACCATAGGCAAAAAACATTAAAATTTTTTATAAGATTTTGTACAGACCTTTTGGAGAAACCCTGTATATATACAGGGTGTTCTCAAAGTTGAGTCATTTATTTTAACAGGTTGTAGAACTCGTAAAAATAAGTAATTGTGCAGAATAAGGAAGTTATTAACAATTCTAAAAATGTAAAATTTAAAAACTGTAAGAACTGAGTTTTTATCAATGTTTTGTTTACTGGGGATACTGGGTGTGTCTTATTTTATGTAAAATACAAATTACTCACCATTTATTTATTCATTGTACGGTTTTCAGTGAGAATTTCAATTTGACCAGAGTAAATAATTCGCTAAAATGCGTGATATTTTTGTTTTTTGGCCATTTTATGCGATAAAAATGGCATATGCATATAAAAACAATGAACTAGTGGAAATAATATTAACTTACGGGGAGTGCCAACAAAATGCAGCTGCAGCATGTCGTTTGTACGTGGAAAGTTTTTAAATTTTACATTTTTCGAATTGTTTTTTTTTTACGGGTATGCGCACTCGCAAGGAGATCCCTATCACGCTCGACAAGCGGCAAGTGCGCGGAAATGTTGGTGTGTGTTGGTTTTGAAACGGTTCAGGTTGTAACCTGCAGGGAAAACTGTCGCAGGGAGTTTATTCCACAGCGATGCTGTTCTCCAGAGATATGAATTCTGATATAATGAGGTTTTTGGTGCCTCTATTTTGACAGTAAATTGATGGTTACCGTCTGTTTGACGTGTTCGCCTAGTAGGTGCTACTCCCGGGGGGATCATACGTGCCAACTCTTTAGAGCATTTTCCGTGATAATACCTGTAGAAGAGAGAGAGATCGCCCACAGTTCTTCGATGTTCGAGACTATCCAAGCTACGGGTAAGTGCGGGGTCATTGATCAGCTTGATAGCTCGCTTTTGCACGGTGTTCAAAAGCATTAAGGTATGTTTGGGTGCCGCACTCCATATATGTGAGCAGTACTCCATAGTTGGTCGAATCTGGGCTTTGTAGAGTGTCAGCAGTTGGCTTGGTGTATACAGATGTCTTGTACGAAATAGCACCCCAAGCTTTTGAGACGCCCTTTTAGCTATATCTGCCACGTGACTGTGCCAAGACATGTTGGTCTCTGCTGTGACTCCTAAGATGTTCAACTGGCTCTGCAATGTGACAGCACTTTCAGATAGCATGATGTTTGGCTCACCGGTGCTGGTCTTTTTTGAAAACAGGGCTGCTTGGGTTTTCTGCGCGTTGAACTGTACAATACGTTAATAACTTCTTTATTCTGCAACTTTTATATAAATGATTTTTTGTAAAATTACTTATTTTTACGAGTTCTATAACCTGTTAAAATAAATGACTCAACTTTGAGAACACCCTGTATATCAATTTTTTTTAATCTAGTATATAAAATAATCGGGAAAGTTTGGAATACTGTTGTTATGTTACTTTAATTAAAAGGTTTAAATTACTTTCTTCTATATTTAACATAAAAATGTTATCAACAACAATATCATTTTTAGAACAAAAAAAAACAAAGGAAATACTTATATTTATAACCTCGAAAACTCCAATAAAAACCTTTCGTAAACCATTTAATATAACATTAATCACGGCGAACTTTTCGTTATGTTAGATCCCTATTATCCCCAAAAAGGGAAAACCTCTCTTAACAATTGCTAGCTAACCTGCTGCAGTCATTTGTCTTGTGGCCCGATATATCCCAGTTTTACCACTTTTTGGTCTTCTTGTTATCATGGAAAATTGACACGTTTTAGGCTGATGCTACTTCCGTCGCTTTTTTGTATTTACCTTTGACTTAGGAAGTTTCGTTTAATTTAAAGGGTTTTGTTTTTCGGTTTGGTAAAGTTAGGTTAGTTATTTTTCATTTTATTGTCTAGTAATCTTCTGGTACGGAAGTAATTATCAAAAAAAAATGATAAAGAATAGTATTAAAAAGCTTAAATTTGGAAAAACTAGCGGACACGCTGAAATGCTCAAATATGGATCAGAGAAAGTACTATAGTCCTTGCAATACCCCAAGTCCCTTTGCTATCCTTTTTTATTTTTCTTCTATAAAGAAGACAGAAAATAGCATCGAAAATCGTTGTTGGCCCCAGATTGCAGTTGGCAGTTGCAAGCCTGTCTGTCTATCAAAGTTTAAATTGACAATAAAAGTCAACTTTCAAAACAAAAAATTTTTGGCAAGTAGTCAAAATAGTAAAAAAAATTGCGACAAAGATAAAATGTTCATACGAAAATTCCACGCTTTTTTCGATCTTTAGTCCCATCCGTAATAACTACTGAGGAAAATTTTAAGAAACACAGTATAGGTAATGATAAAAAGTTTGAAGACTTTGTGATGCCATTCAAAACAACTTCTTTAGAAAACTAATTAAAAAAGTTTGTTAAACTATTGTTTAAAAAGATAAAAGCATTGTTAAAATTACATGATGCATTGCGAAAAACTAATTTTGGAAGACTGAGAAAATGAAACAGCTATTGATGTCGCTCCTCTCGTCATAACTGACGATGGCAGTTTATGAGATGAAGTTTTTTGGACGATGAGAATAAATTATTTTTGCATAGTTTGTTTTTTAGTTAGATTTTAGATTTTCAGTTTTTTGGTTGGTTTTTAATCCTATGAGCTGTTCTACTGTTCTACTGCAACATTTTAAACTTAGTAATTAGTAATAGCCTCAATATAGCTATTTTTAGTTTAAATATTGTGTCTGAAATATATTTTTTAATTCACTCAGAAAGAGTCTGTACAATACTGTTTTTGTTGAAATTCTCAAAGCATTTCCACTTAAATCAGTTGAGAACTTTATTATACTTTTAAAAAGATCTATGTGTCGACAATAAAAAATGTTTATTTATTAAAAATTATAATAAAATACTGTTTTAATTTACCCTAAGCAAAAAATATAAATGCTTATATACTGAGAAATGAGTATGTACTACATTAATATAAGTCAAGAGTTTATTTGTCGAAACTACAAATAATATTAATTTAACTTTTATTAAGTCTTTATCCTTAGGTAATAATATTAAAAACTTCTGTTTACAAAAACTATAATATAAATAGGGCCTAATCTTATTTGAATGAATTTTTACCAAAACAAATTGCAAAGCTTAGCTTAAGTCTAGCTCGAAATACATTGTAAAGAATAACATTTTAAAAAAAATTAAATAATCATTAATTTATCGTTTGTTCATGGTTTGTAGCTCTACGGTCAGTCGCACTGAAAATCTTCCAATGTAGAAACTTTGGCGGAAGGGCACCCCAATTGTTCATAAATTTTTCACTACATAAAATCATTTTGGGACAGAACCTTTTCTAAAAAACTATTCCAAATCAGAATCAGAATTTAAATAAAAAATTAGCGATAATCTTTCAAAGTCAGAAATTTCAAAACAATGGCAGTTTAAACACCGATCCACCACCCTTATTATAAAGGGTGGTAACCGATTATATTAAGATTAAGGTAGCTGATAATTAGTTTCGCAGCATACATTATCAGTTACCTTAGGAACCTGTGGTTTAAAACTGAATTAAGAATACACGTGTGTTTTGTTACCAGAATTACGGGGTGATTAAACAAAAGGACTAGCCTTATTGCAAAGACTATAGAACATCTCACTACATTATCAAGTAATGTATAAACAGCCATCCAGTACCTGATGATTGGAAACTAGCATTCATATCCTCATAGCAACAAGTTGGATTGCAACAACTACAGAGGAATTTCAGTAACCAGTACTCCAAGTAGATTGTACGGTAGGATTCTTAGAGACCTAATAGATAATGATTTTCATGACCAAGAAGAAAAAGAGCAAACTATGTGTTTCGTGCACGCAGATCTTGTAGTGATAATGATTTTTGTCTTAAACAAGTAATTAAGAAAAGGAGTGCCAGAAATATAGAGACTTATGTTACTTTTGTGATCCTACAAAAAGCATATGATACCGTTCCAGTAAAAAAATTATGGACAGTGTTAGAACAAGCTAATATCAATCATACATATATGAAAGCGGTAAAAGAACTACACAAAAGGTGAAAATCTAAAATTAAAATTGGAAATCGACTTTCAAAAGAATTCCTGGTAACAAAAGGCTTAAGATAGGGATGTTGTACCTCTATAATGTAAAATATATATCGCTGAAGCTCTAAAAAACTGGAAACGTAAAGTACACAGCATGGTAATAGAACTTAACGACCGATTTACCATATACACACCACAGTTTGCTGAGGACCAACTAATTGTAACTAATGATAAAGAAGACATCTTTTTAAAAATATTATAATTAATGAACAGCATGGCTTTATGAAAGGAAGATCCACTATATCTAACCTCTTAACATATGAACAAACTCTGTTGGGTGCCTTCGAGAATAAGTATCAGGTTGATGCTATTTATACAGACTTCTCGAAGGCATTTGGCAGAGTGGATCAGCAAATTTTACTATCTAAATTAAAGGCAGTGGGACTTCATGGCTCTATCTTGAGTTGGTTTGAAAGTAACCTAATTAATCGCAAGCAAGCTGTAAAAATAAAAAATTATATATCTTCAGAAATCACTGTAACATCAGGTGTACCTCAAGGTGGACATCTGTCGACTATTATTCAACATCTTTGTAAATGATGTGAAAAATATTTTTTATGACTGCCAGTTTAAGGCTTTTGCAGATGACTTTAAAATTTATAAAATTATTGTTAATCCTACTGACTGTCAATCTTTGCAGGATCAATTTAATTTGTTTTCTTCTTGGTGTACAGAAAATATTCTTACCTTAAATATTAAAAAATGCAATATCATTACTTTTAATAAAATAAAATAACCTATTCTATTTAATTATTCTATTGACTCTGAAGAGTTAGAGAGAAAAACCTTAGTTAAAGATCTAGGAGTGTGGATAGAAAGTGATCTATCATTTAGCACACATATTGAAAAAACCACCAACAAAGCAATGAGATTACTGGGGTTTCTCTTTCGCACTCTGAAAGATATAGATAATATTTATGTGTTAAAAGATGTTTACTGTGCACTTGTTCGTTCGGTGCTCGAATATGCCAGTTCAGTTTGGCAGCCTTTTTATGGAGTTCATAAGGAGAGCTTAGAGAGAGTGCAGAGAAAATTTTTAAGAAGAGTGGGACTTAGGCTGGGTATTCCCTATGAAGAAGTTAATTGTAATGAGATGATGAAACTTTTAAATCTTACTTCATTAGAAAGTCGAAGAACGTTTTTTGATACTTGCACTCTCTTTAAAATTCTGAACGGTATGATTGATGCCCCAGAGTTTCTCTCAGAGGTTAGCTTTCACATTCCAAGATGATTGTCAGGGTCGGAGGAGGTGGAAAATAGGCGTCGAACAACGAAGAAAACGTTCTAAGCTGACATATTAGTAGCATATGTGTTCTTGCTGTTCTTATTTTTAAATCTATTATGTATTTTTGTTATTTTATTGCCTTTAGTAATTTCTCGGTGGTAACTTTTGGACAGATCAGATATCTGTTTTATAATAAGGTTTAAATAGTGTTAAAACACTTTAATAGTTTTGTTTGTGCGAGTATAAAAATATATTGCTGAGTCTGTATCAGTTTAAACGTTTTCGCCCTCACATATCTCTCTTGCATTATATACAGGGAATTTGCGTATATTACTAATAAATGAAATTTTAAAGCACATTTTATTTTCCTTAAAGAAATTCATAAACAACTTCATTTTCTCAGCAAGATATGAAACTGTATCGTACCACAGATAACACTTAAAAGAATACGTACAGTCTACGACTATATAGGTAATGCTAGACAAAGATTGCAACAGAAGTGAAGTTATTAAAATCACTGGGGTGATGAGGCTAAAAATAGTAGTTTACCTAACTAGTGCGGAAAGTGCCTCTTTTCCGCACGCGATTGCAGATGGCCAAACGACGCGATAGCGGAGTTTGGCCAGCAATCAAGTGCGGAAAAGACACTTTACGCACGAGTTAGGTACACTATTTTTTCTATAAGCGTGAGGAAAAAACTTAAAATTAATCAGAAAATTATTTATATTCAAAACGTTTTAATCAAATCAATTATTATTATTCACATTCTAGCGGCTTCTAGAACTGACTGGGGTAGATCTTCGTCCGAAGAATCCATTGAAAATCTGATTTTTTTTGTTTGAAAAATTCAAAAAACGCTTGTATCTGCAAAATTGGCTTTGTTTTGACAGTTTGTTTGTACTTTGTTGCTATGGTGATTTAAGATGCCAAATCTAAAACCACTAGTGTTCATTGTTGTTTGACATTGACAATGACGATATTTATACCGGGGAGGTTTAAAACTTATAATTTGAACCTATTTTACTGAAAACTTTATTTTATCGAAAATATTGAAAATATAGCAGAATTTTAGTCAATTTGAATATTTTTAGGATATTTCGTGTGTTAGGAAAGATATAAATGTATTTTGAACGGTCTAAATGTTATAGAACACCTCAAAATCGTAACAAATTTACTTTTCCGCACTAGTGCGGAAAAAATATTTTTCCGCACTAGTGCGGAAAAGTAGCACTTTCCACACTAAAATGCGTGCGGAAAAGTGGACTTTTCCGCACGCTTATAGAAAAAATTATTTTCACACTCTCTTAGAAATCCCTGCTTTAGAAGGAATTTTCAAATTTTTTTTTTTTTGTTTTATATTAATTATATATTTTTAATGTTCAGTTGTTCTTTACATGTATGTATGAATATGGCGCGTGGTAATTTTAATGGTCAGTATTTAAAAAATTGTACAGAAATCTACATAGTGTTCCAATTTCGAAAAATCAGGAGTTGAGACAAGATATATGAACGTATACGATCTAAGGTCTAAAGGTAGAGAAAGCAAACGTTCTGCATTAACTGAAAAGGCGCCTACCAAAGTGGATTTAGGGGACTGGCTATCCTTTTCATGTACTTATAAATTGTATCACAAAGAAACTTTGTGACTGAATACCTTATCTTTCGTACCTGCGGGGGTATGTGCACTCTTAAACTGCACACCAACAAATAGGTACAAGCGTCTCTGACCATTGAGCAAAAACTTTTTAGTGGCTCACGCAAAAAGGGGCAAATAACTTATAAAAACAAGTAAAATGCAATGGATAGTCATATAATTAATGAAACACGCTTACAGATAAAACCTTGTACCTAGATGTATTTTAAAACTAATCCCTATATTACAAATAAATACATCTTTCGAATATTAAATAGATAAATCATCCTCTAGAATTCTATGTATAGTTGAAGACTGACACCAATATATATTTATCATTACAGGCTACGTTATCATTTTTACCATTATTACGGTTATACACGTAAACTATAGTGTAGCGTAATGGAATATTATAACAGCTGCGAGTCTAGTAAAAATAAAGTTGGAATTCCCCTGAAAGAAACGACAAACTGTAACTTTTGTTAGTAGCAACAATGATGTACGAAATCGGCAAACCTTGGTAGCAATAATATTAATTTAATAGTTAGAAAAAACATGTAGATCGCTAAATTACAAAAGTAAAATAAAAAACAACCCGGTTTCAGCAATAAACCAATATAGACAAAGTTACCAACTGAGTGTCCATTGTCCTTTCTTATATTCCACAATTGCTACATCAAGCCGGTCACTTTTGCCATAAGTTAGAAAAAGATAAATTGCAGTCCATTTGCAGTGAGATGTTATTACGTTCTTATATAAATCGTTTCCGCTTGTGGAGCATCAAAAAATCGCCGTTTCTTCTGTCACTCGAAAATAGCCCATATGCCGTTGATTCAACTGATTTTTAAGATAGAGATAACCTTATTTTAAAACAACCACTTATGACAAGTGCAAATATAAATATTGTTAAATAATCTACAAGTAAATTTGATATGCAAGTGGACCGAAAAACGCGATTTCTTTACTAAACTAGCTTAAGTGAGTTATAAAAGGAAGTTAATAAATTTAGTTACTTGTATGATGTAGAAGTTTTTGGTTTTTATGCAACTAATCTGTACTTCTTTTTGGTTTTAGTAGGAAAATTTATATTTTTAATTTTTTAGCTTTGCAACATTAGCAACATACCAATTTAAAATATTATAAACAATTATAACAATAAAATAAATTAATAACATTGTATAAATAGCAAATACCAGAAATAAAAAGAAAATATAAATAGATAAATGTAAAGAACTAATCGAGGGAAACTAAAAAGCGACAATCTCTTCCAGACCAATACCTATGAAATTCCGAAGGGTTCCCAACACAGAAATGGTATTTCCTCTCTGGACCGCAGAGCTACTCTTTGAAAGAAGAAGGCTTTCAAGCTTCTGGACTTAACTCTCAAACTTGGCCTCTCCATCCCAAGGACCATGAGTTTTCACACTAAAAGGAAGAAAAATATAGCAATCCTCCAGCTCCTCATACTTTCTATGTTTTACTGTTTCGACAATTTGTGCGGCCACACCTGATTCTTTAGATGTTTTTGCAATGTAGCTATCAGCTAAGGTGTGTCTGCACGTGGCGTCCCAGATTAAACCTCTCCCTGCCGTCCAAGGAATCAAAGAAACTCAACACGCTTCCCGTCATTTCTACCAATTCCAGGTGGTTCAAGCATAGCTGGAATTTTAGCAGAGTTTAAACCATGCTTGGCTTAATAATTTCATTAATCATCCTATGTCTGAGCAAACTGCATGTAGTTTTTGCGCAATTCAGCCCATGAAAGCCTTATTTGTCAACTTCTTCACTGCAAATACAGATATGCTCCCCACGCACAGGAAGACCAAGACTTACTGCAATGGAAACGTAAAAAACAGAGTCTGAAAGATGATTTACCAGAGAATCTGAAGGAAGAGCGTTTAGCTACGCATTAATTTCATAATTCTGAAGAGCTAGTATCTGTCGAGTCTCGAGAATCCAGAAGAAGATTTTCATAAGAAGCTTGACATAAACTCAAATCAAAACCACCTTTTAAATTTTTTGGTTATTCAATTAGAATTTCATTAAATTTGTTTAAGATAGTCCAGGATTTATAAGGATAATCTTTGTCTGAAGTATTTAAAATTGAATGTGGAAGAATTGTTTTAATCAAAGCTTGTAAATTTTTATATGATCCTAAAAAAGCTGACAAATAACGCCTTTTACAGGATGTGTTGATTGTTGCCACGATCGATTTTTAAAATTGCAATTTGTTATAATTTGTAAAGTGGTTTTAAAGACTTATAACTAGAAAGTTTATCAGAACTTATCCAGCAAGGAGCACATCTAAGAATGTATTGGTTAAAGTCTTGGAATTAAAAAAGAATGTTTTAAAAGGTAAAAACTTGTATGAGAACTTAGATATTCAAGAGTTTTTGAAACCGGTCAAGAATTAAAGTTTTTGAATTTAAAATTTCAGTTAATTTTGCTTTAGAAAACGGGCATCCTGATAAAGTTAAAGATTCTATTGATGTATTTTTAACATTTTCATCAATTTCCTTAAATACTTTAAAATTAGTAGGACCTATATTATTTGACCAAAAACAAATGTCACGTTTACTAAAATTCAACACTAGACCGACCTATTTGCTTGCTATAATTAAACTTTTAAAATCTTGCAAGGCTTCCTCTGTCTTCCCTGCAAAACAACCATCATCTAGGTACCAAAGATTGACTTGTGATTTATTAGATTTCATGATATTATTAATTGCCAAACAAAAAAGGGCTGGACCTAGAGGGTCTCCTTGCTGGACCCCTCTTTGTGATAAAATTTCTTGACTTCCAAAAGTTAAAATTAAAGTGTCTTTATAACATTTTATGATAAAGTTTGAATATTCTGGATAATAATCAGTAAATTTTGAAATAACGATATTTCTATTAATATAACTAAAGGCATTATTAAAGTTTATTTTGATAAGAACAAATTAAGTTGTCTACAGCATTCAACTAGCTAAATATAGTCACTCGCTTAAGCTACTTAAATAATGTAAGGGTGGCATTAGACTTAAAAGGGATTGCCCGTCTTCACGATTCAAAAGCTCTTTCATTTCTAAGACAATATTTCGAAGAGGACTCGGATGTGGGACGAAATATTTAGATTTTCATAATTTCAAATAAGCTCATAATATACCAAGGTAAGGTAGAATAAATAGGTCATGGGATAAGTAGGTCAGCTCGTAATAAAATTATTGTTATGATTTTTTAAATTCGAAATACTAAGTGTTATTATCATTCTTTAGCTCAATTAATAATTACGGATAATGCCTATTTTCCCCACGCGATTGCAGAAAACCGAACGACGCGCCAGAAGAGTTTGGCCAGCAATCAAATCAAATCAAATCAAAATATACTTTATTGTCCAGAATAAAATACTTACTCCATTGACAAAGCAGTAATAAAATCCACAAAAAAAAACATATAAAAATATTAAAAACACAGAAGACCTAACCCACCACTTAAAAACCAACAACATATTATTATATATATCTTTCATCGAAAAAGTTATTTAAAGACAAATTTTATGGTAATGAACAATAATCAAGTGCCGAAATTTACGGGTGTCGAAACCAAAAGTATAATTAAAATAATAAAAAAAACTTACGTCTTTATTATTTTTAATAAAAAAAATAACGATTCTAAAACAGAGTAAGATTTTAAGATTTTAAGATTTTTACAATTTTCGGCACCGTCTGTTATTATCGTGGCGCTATGTCTCGAAGAGTAGATACTCATTTTCATATCAGGTTCTGGAACAATTTGGAAGCAGTCTCATTATAGCCTTATTTGCTTTATCCTTCTTGTAGGATAAAGTATACAGAGTTGTCGGTATTTTCAATTTTTATTTAAAAAAATGGTAAAATATTGTCGAAAACATAATAAAATAGATTTTGCTATTCTGCTGTGCGCATCCTCACCATGGAAGATTGATATGTGACATATCGCGAGATTAGGGCTTCATCGGAGATTTCAAAGACGTCAATTCAAAAAATGTTGCATGAAATATTAGGGCTAAGAAAATTTGTTTCCTGCTGGATGCCGCATCTGTTAAACGAAGAACAGAAAGAAGCTAGGGTCAACTGGTGTCAGAAAACTCTAGACCGCTTTGAGTCTGAGGACTGATTATCATTGTCAGTGCTGATGAATCGTGGATTTACTTACATGAACACGAAGATAAAGGTAAGTTGTCTGTTTGGGTGTTCGAAGATAAAGAAAAGCCAACAAAAGTCATCAAAAAGGTCATGTAGCAACAATTCCTCTGAAAGGTCAAAGGACTATTACTGCCGATTGGCACATCACCATTTGTTTGCCGAAAGTCATCGCTGAGCGTCAAATAGGACCCCGAATGACGAATCATCCTCCACCAAGACAATGCAAGTTCGCACAAAGCACAAAATACCATTGAATTTTCAACCCAACAAACCATCGAATTGTTGGACGATCCTCCATATAGTGTCGACCTACGTCCTAACGATTTCTACATTTCTCTGAAAATCAAGAAAGGACTGCTTGTTCAAAGACTTCAGTCAGAGGAAGCAGTCGACGCCTTCAAGAATGCAATTTTGACAGTACCAACAAACAACTGGAATTACAGCTTTAACAACTGGTTTGAATGCATGCAAAAGTGTATTCATTTTCGTGGAGAATACTTCTAGAAACATTCTCTTCAATCAAGTTATCTACTGGTTTATTCCAGCTCTATATGCAAAACCTAAAGGACAAACCTCGTATAAGTGAGATTTTATGCATTGTGCCATCTTGATTACTTGTTAATCAGCATTTGCTACACATATATCGCTGGCTGCTCCTCTGAGATTAAGTGGTCGAGGGTTGCTTCTATAATTGAGATTTTTGTTTTACCAAACAACTGACTATTTTTGTGACAGTTTTAGGCTAAGGTTTAGTTTTCGTAATTAAATTTCTTTCTTCGGCGTTTTTTTGTTTTTTTTTTTATTGACAAAAGCAACAACAGAAAGTTTCAAAATAAATTGGTATCAAAAATAATTTCGGAAAAGCAACAAAGTACAGTAAAAGACACTCGGCCATTTTTATTGTGAAAAACCACTGATCATTAAAAATGTGCAATCTGATAAAATATTAAAACAAAAAAAAAACTCTTGAAACAAACAAAGCCCTTAAAACAATTAAAATATTTGAGACAACAATAAGAAGTGTATCCAAAAAGATTTTTCTCAAAAGCCGGTTATGTAGCAACAATTCAGATCAAAAGACAGTTACTGCCGATTGGCACATCACCATTAATTGTTTGCAGAAAGTCATCGCTAAGCGTTGAAAAACGAATCTCGAACGGCGAATCATCCTCCACCATTACTGAAACTTCGCACAAAGTACAAAACATCATTGAATTTTTAACCCAACAAAACATCGAATTGTTGGACAATCCTCCATGCAGTCCCGACCCAAGTCCCAATGATTTCTATACTTTTCCGAAAATCACGAATAGACTGCGTGGTCAAAGATTTCAGTCGCCAGAGGAAGCAGTCGACGCCTTCAAGAATGCAATTTTGACAGTACCAACAAACAGTGGAATTACAGCTTTAACAACTGGTTTGAGCACATGCAAAAGTGTATTCATTTTCGTGGAGAATACTTCTGCAACAAACTCTTTAATCAAAGTCTTTAAAAGTTATCTACTGTTTTCTTCCAGCTGAATATATAAAATTTAAAAGACAATCCAAAAGTAAATGTAAGTGATATTTCTTGCATTGTGCAGGCCATCTTGATTACTTGTTAGTCAGCATTTGCCTCAACTACACATATATCGCTGGCTGCTCCTCCGAGATTAAGTGGTCGGGGGTTACTTCTATAATTGAGCTTTTTCGTTTTACGAAACAACTGACTATTTTTGTGACAGTTTTAGGCCAAGGTTTAGTTTTCGTAATTGAATTTCTTTTCTTAGAGAGAAATCTGGACAATTTATCTGTGAAAGTTTTGCGTTTTTTTGTTTTTTTTTTATTGGCAAAAGCAACAAAAGAAAGTTTCAAAATAAATTGGTATCAAAAATAATTTCGGAAAAGCAACAACGTACAGTAAAAGACACTCGGCAATTTTTATTGTGAAAAACCACTGATCATTAAAAATTTGCAACTAATCTGATAAAATATTAAAACAAATAAAGCCCTTAAAACAATTAAAATATTTGAGGCAACAATAGTCAAATTTGTTGAGTTGAGTGCAAGATTAATATTCCGTTTTGGCTTTTGTTTTTAATAATAAAGTTTTTATGCCCATTCCAATTGATAGAGGCATTGTTTTCAAAAAAAAATATACAGTGTTATACTTTTGATGTACAGGGATGTCCCATTTTTGATGGTATTGAGTGGATAACTCACATATTATAAAAGATAGAGGATTGGGGATTTCATATTAGTGTTCTCAAATTTGGAGACAAGGAAATATATGTTAAACGTTTTTTTCTAGCCCTTGTAGTTTTCAAGCTACGAGAGAGAATTAAAAAATTTGGAATTCCAGAAATTCATTATTAGGGCAGATATTTTAATTCTGTTAAATTTTTTTACAGAAAGTTGATTCTGAGAAAATTAAGAAAAAAAATACGGATTTTTTTTTATAGCTCGGGGTTAATTGGAGACCCAATGTAAAACAAAAAATTTAAAAAATCTAGGTCCGTATTTAACTTGTTAATTTTTTTTTTCTGAAATCTCGAATCCGACTCGAAGGACCAAAAATTTGACGTCATTTTATTGACAGGATCAACTTCCTGTAGAGAAGTTTTGACAAAATTGAAGTCCCTGCACTGATAACAAAGAAATGACCGACTTTTAGAATTCTTAATTTTTGAATTTTCCTTCGTACCTTTATACAAGAGCTAAAAATATTTTTTTAGGTCTCGAATCTCTCTTTCTATAATAAGTGAGTTTTCCATTCAATACCATAAAAATGGTACACCCTATACATTTAAGCGGGGTCTACACATTTGCCTGACGTTTTACTTGATCAGGTAAAACGGATCAGACGAAACCTTTCGTGTAGACAATAAAACGTACGTTTTGCCTGAACTGAACAGGACTGAAGTCGAACCTGTTGAACTGATCGGTAGAGACTTTGGTTCCGGTAAAACGTCAGTTTTAGCGGCATTTCTTGTGGTAGTGCATACAATTTTAATTCCTTTCCAGTGCAACTTAGAAGTTGGATCTGATATTAGATAAGATAATTTTTTAGGAAATCAAACAGGTTATTGTCTTCCTCCACTAATTTTTAATTTGTTTCAAACAAATAGTCCCGACATGTTTCGTAAGCAGAAACTTACATCTTCAGGGGACATTACCAAACTAAATCAGCACAACATTTTGAAAAACTGGTTAAAAAACTATGTTTAGCTACTGAAACGGTTAAGTCATAGACATTTAAAACAAAAAACATTATTGACAAAAGCAGTGCTTCCTCCATTGTGTATCAAAAACTGATCTAAAAACGTACGTTAAAACTATCAAATGTCTACGCTAGTCTTTAAACCATCATACTTGACCCTTTTGACTGACAGGCAAGACGTAAGGTAAAATGTTATGTCTAGACCGGGCTTTAGATTGCTACTTCTGATAATCTAATAAAAAACAACTTAACGTAATCATCAAGCTTTAGATTTAAAAAATTCTGCTTTCCGCGATTAAAACATGTTTTTTTTGTACCAGCTTTGCGATTCTTCCCAAAAAGCTATTTTTAAAGATACTTGGTTTCTTCTATATTATCATGCATGGTTATGAATTTCATAAATTTTGGTTTTACTGTATTTTCGTCTATCTGTTTAACTATAGTTTTAGCTACGTGCAGGTTTTGTTCATCAGTCAGTGTCTTTTTATTTTGATGCATTGTAATATAACTCTTCCGAGACTCTAGTTCTATGTTCTGTAGTAGCTTTTTCTTCTGTCTGACCTATGCCTTTTATTACCTTAATAAAACTTTTTAGATTGTCTTAATTTTCGATGTTGACTTTTGTTTCGACTATTTTGATCTGTTTTTCTATAAAGATGTTTTTAATGCCTGAATTTTCTTTTGCATTTTTTATGCCATATTTTCCTTGTTTTAGGTTATCCTTGGTCTTATTTTTTAAATATCTATTTATCTATCTAGCCTTCTTCGATCCATCTTTGAACATAGGCCTCCCTTAATACCTTCCATTTATCTCTATCTGTCGCCGTGTTCATCCATCTAGCTCCTGCATGTCTGTTCAAATCGTCCGTTCATCTCATTTGGGGTCTTTCCCTATTTCTTTTATTTTCCCAAGGTCTCGATCGTCTTTCTGTCTGATTTCCATTTTAATTTTGCTACTTCTCCTCTTAAATCCCTTACTTTTGTTTTATTTCTTATTCATTCATTCCTTTTTCTATCTGTTAACTTTACATGTAACATTTGTCTTTTCTTTGATCTTTGGGCTTTTGTTACCTTATCCATGTTTGATTTTGTAAGTGCCCAGGTCTGGGATCCATAGGTAAGTACAGGAAGGATACATTGGTTGTACATTTCCGTTTTCAGATACTGAGGATGTTTTTTAATATGTAGCTTAATTTACCAAATGCTTCCCGGGTCAATCCTACTCGTCTCTTGATTTCAGCCGTTTGGTTTTCTTTTTTAGATAATTTGTCCCAGATATATATATTCCTGTACTTGGTCTATTTTCTCCTGGTTTATTCTGATCGTGATATCCTCATCTGTATTTGTTATGACTTTATTTTAGTGCAGTTCATACTCAAGCCTATATTTTCAGCTGCTGTATGCAGTTCCTCCAGCATTTTTATAGTTTATAGTTCTTCTCTCCTATCTGTTATTTGTTTATTAATTTAAACTAAGGGACAACAAAAATAGCAAGTAAAACTTTATCTAAATTTCCTTTATCTCTCTCCCTTGCTATCTTGTTGGGCAAAAGATCAAACAAAACTATCTAATAAGGTCGAAGCTTTCACCTAAACTGTCTGACAAAGTTTATCTCATGTAAAGCAAAGCAATATATCAAAACTTTGCCCGGAGTCCTAAGTAAGCAATGTGATATATAGATTACGTGAAACTACGTGAACTATTTGTTTTAGTTTTTAGAAACTCAAATGAGTAGATAAAACATTTTTAATACGAATGTCTTGAAAAAGGGGGTTTTGCACACGGAGAACACGATCTGAAGACGACATTTTGCGCACGCCGTGCGCACAACATTTTACACACGCTTACGTTATATTTTGTGTACTAAGAATGCTGAAAAACTCGAGATATGTACTTTCAGAGATATCCAGAAAGACGACAACCAGGTTTTTCAATCTTCAGAATACTTAGAAATAAACTAATTAAATATGGTTCCTTTAAAAAACAAAATCGTAATCGACAACCTGATGAAAATATTGAAACTCTGGTTTTACAATCCTTGCATGTCCCTTCGTGAACCCAAAAATAATGTTGAAGTCATAGACGAAGTTGAAGTACCCAAATTAACTGTACAAAGAATTCTTAAAAAATGTAAGTATCATCCATATGCAACACATATTAGTCAAGCACTCCGAGATGGTGACTTACAAAGACGAACCTTGTTTTGCAATTGGTTCATACAAAAATCGCAAGAAAACTCCTTAATTTCCGCTTAAGGTTATGTGGTCCGATGAAAGCAGGTTTACAAACTGCAGGGTTTTTAACACACATAACTACGTGTACTGGGCCGTTCTTAAAGCGTGAGGTGCACCATCAAGTTAGGTGGGGTTTAAATGTATGACTAGGAGTCATAAACGGACACATACTATTTAACATTTTTCATAATAATTTGACTGCACCTCGATATCTAAAAATTCTACAAAATTGCGTTAAACAAATTTTAGAAAATTTGCCTCTTCAAGATGAAGCAAATATGTGGTTCCAGCAAGATGGAGCACCTCCACATAATGCAAGAATCATAACCGACTATTTGATTCAGCAACATGGAAATAACTGAATCGGAAATCGAGGTCCAGTTGCCTGGCCTGCACGTTCGCCGGACCTTACGCCTCTTGATTTTTATATTTGGGGATACTTAAAGGATAAAGTTTATTCTACTACTCATAATACGATAGAAGAACTTGAGGCAGCCGTTGTTCAAGCCATAGAAGAAATTCCTGAACAAATGGTTAAAAATGCATGCATGTCTCTAATTCATCGATGCAAGATTTGCATGAATATCAACGGTGGAATTTTCGAACACATGCTTATTTAATTCAATGCTTTGTTATCGGTTTTTAGTTTTATTTTAAATTAAATAATAAATGCAAACTTTTGTGTCAGAAATAAAAGATAGATTATAAGTAATTGAATTATTTCTTAGCCAGAGAAAAATTAAAAAGTAGTTACGTAGGTATATTTTTTTAATAAATTCACTTTTTCCGTCATCCAAAGATAGGCTTATTAGATAGGCGCAACTTTTTTGTCATTCCAAAATCCCCATGTAGTTGCTTTTATTTGGGACACCATGTATAGCAAAAGTTTGCAAACTTTAAGAAGACTAATTTTGGAATAACATTTCAACTCAAAGGTAAATAAGTCACCCGCATTATAAGTTAAGAATTAGTTTGAATTTTACTTCTACCACTATGAATGCCGTGTGCGTCTCGACTTAATAGCAGTGAAGTTGTTGCTGTTTTGAACTTTGCCATTCTACAGCGATGCTCAAAAGTCTCTTATATGCTTTTTAAATTTTATTACGAAGAACACGAAACATTTTAGGTCTGACACCACTTTAAGGCGCCATCTAATTAGAACAAAGCAAGAAAACACATTTTTGGAACAGGAAAACGTCCCGGTGTAAATGTTGCCTTCACATTGATGACTGAGTTTGAAGTTTCAGAAAACACCACATTTTGAAAACCACCAAAGTTGGTATTCCGCTCCTGCTTCCTGAGAAATCATCCTGTATACAGATTCGAAAATAATTCCAGTCAGGTCGAAACAAATTCGCTTGCAAATTTAAATTCAAAAACAAAAGTAAGCTAGCTACCCAGTAAAATCGGGCAGAACTTGGAGACTAGCTCAATCTAATTAAATCGAGTGTATTGGCTTGGCGAACTCCATTTTGAAAGTCTAATTGGGTATTTCGAAAGCCTTGAACAAGTTCAGTGGTTAGTATAGAGTGGATTTAGTTCTCTACAAAGCTGGAAAACATATTATTTTTAATTTAGTTTAGAATTATTAAAATTAGCTACTCAAATAATGAAAATATTATAGTATAATAAAATTATTAAATAGGTACTTTAAACACAAACAAATTCTATGAACTTTCATATATATGGAAATTAATGGATTTTTTTTTAATACAAATTGTGGCTGCAAACAACAATTCATGAACAGCAAAACAACAATTCATGAATAATTTTTGGAATACAGTAATGTTAAAATTTAATAAACATTGCACACTTTTTTATAAACAGATAAGTACAGATACTAGTACTTTGATCTTGAATGTAAGAGCTGAGAAGGGATTAATACAGTTGAAAAGTTTGATTCATATATCATTTATATTTAATACGATGTATAGCGCGAAACTTTATGTTTCCTCTAAATCGATCTGTTGCAATTGGCTTGAACTGTTTACCTTGTTAGTAGAAATTAAAATCTTTGTTTTCCAATTTTATATATAAATTTTCTGTCTGGCAGGTCCAACGATGTCCCTGGCTCTTTTTCTACAAGGTCCTTTAATGAACTCTTTAGACTGAGCCAGTTCTGGTAAATTTATCCAGTATTGCTAGAAGCTGTTCTCCGTCCAAGGTTGATTTAGCAACATAATATGTGCTATATCCAGGGTTGTTTGGGGCCGAAATTGTCGGCAGATGCCGCTTCCCTCACTGCTTGTTCTCCGGCCTCATTTCCTTTATGTCCAGAATGCCCAGGTATTCGTTCTAATGATACCTTGTTAGGCATTCAGCGAATCCCTTCAACTCCTTACGGTTCTCGATGAGACCGTATAGGAATTAAGCGCTCTTAAGGCAGCTAGACTATCGGAGAAGACTTTTATTGTCCTGTTGATCCATTTGTGGTTAGTAATCCACAAGTAACCGAGATTATGTTTAATCTGGACTTTTTCTTGGATAGTAAAAACTCCTTTCTCTAATTAGGGCTGTCGGAAGGTAGGTCTAGTAAGTATTCAAGCGCAGTCGATGGGCTGGGGAGTTCAGAGCACCACATATAACAAGACTGGTCTGTCGTTGCAAGCTGGTTAGTTTAGCCCTTAAGGTTCTTTGATGTCCCTTCTGGAACCAGAATATTGCGCCGTACGCAATCATTGTTGTATTTCTTCTCTGAAACAAATGGCTTTTTTTCACCGTTGCTTTGGAGGACATAGGAAATCTAGCTTCCTTTTACGGGTGAACGGTATAATGACTGCTGTGCTGGGATTTACAGACATCTGTTCACTGTCACACCTGTCTTTTACCGCGTTTATTACTTCTTGTATCTATCCAGATAATTCGTCCTCTGCAATATCTCTAATGATGCTCCTACGTCATCCGCATAATACCAATACATCCAGCGATTCTAGGATGGCAAGATGATCATTGACCAGTAGACAGGAGAGGAGACAAAACTATTCCCTGTAGACAGCCTCTACCAGATCTAAAACTTACCATATTATATTTAAGAGTGGTTTTCTTTTCGAGTGTGCACCTGACCCCCGTGATAGTGGATTCAATTCCTCGGGCGAACGCTGATTCCAAGAGGGAATTAGATCGTGTATTGTTAAGGGCTCCTTTTATATTAAAAAAAAAGCTCACTGCGATGCCTTTTGCAACGAGGGTTTCTTTGATTTTTCCAACAGGGTTGTTTAAAGCTAGCTCAGTTGACTTTCCTCGTTGGCATGCGTATTGGTGTGCATTAAGAGGGTGAGCCATCAAAGCGCCACCTCTAATGTGAATATCTATTATCTTTTTTAAGCCTTTCCACAGAAAAGAGGTGATGGGACGAAGAGGTTTTTTTTTAATTTTAGGTACACAACTGCAAGACAAACAATAGGTTAGTTTTAGGGCTCAACTATTTACTATAGATTTATATAGATGTCTTGTATTGTAAAATGTTTTGCTCTATAAAAAACTCTGAAATAAGAAAAAAAACCCATTTTCTATATTAAAGTGCATTCTTTCCAAAAAAAATCTAGAAAGGTAAAAGTTAATTAACGTAACGTGTCCTTTGGTTTTTGCATTTTTGATGTCCTAAACATTTTCTCGTTTGCACTAAATTCATATCGTGCCATGGTATTCATTCACATTGCGCTCTATTTAGAACAAAATTAAACAAACACCAAATTGTTTATGCGAACTCAGTGTTCTATGTTTGCACTGTCCTTAGGGCCAGATTGCAGAATTCCTAAAACAACCAGAAATTACATAAAACCAACCTGCACACAACTCTCTGAAAATGTTTTCAGTATTGTGTAAACAATAAAAATTAAGCACTTTTCGTAAAAAGTGGGGTCGTCGTCGTAGTATTTTTGCAATTTTAAAAAATACTGAAATACTAAAAATTATTATAATTTTTACTGAAAGTAGGGCTGGGAAAAAAAAATTGCAATTTAAAAAAACTAATAAATTTTTTTTAAAATTCGGTGTCGAAAAATAAGGTGCTTTTCAAAAAAAAAATACACTGCAGAAAAATTAAGTACTTTTCGCAAAAAATGCCACTGTAAAAGAAACTTTTTGGTAAAAATTAAAAAAAATTATCCCGCATACGAAAATTTAACAATAAAACAATAATTCAAAGAATAAATTTTTCAAGAAAAAAAATATGTTACCAAATGCAAAAGTTTTGGTTAAAATTTTTACATGATTAATTGTATGGGGGACGCGACTAATTTTAAGCTTGGGGGGTTAAATTGCGCTCCTGGATAATCAAAAACAAAAGGTCTCTTGTGTCGGCAAAAAGCCTTGTCAAAAAGTAGTAAAGTACCTTTTTTTTTGACAATATCGAAAATTGTTATAAAGAAAAGATGTTTAGAATTAAAAATAGCTTTCAAATATTCAATATTGTTTATTTACATTAAAAATATATTTTTTTCTCCATTTTCTTTGCGATTATGTTGAAAATTTAAGTTTGCACATTAATGCATTGCATTTATTAATTATAAATTTGATTAAACAATTATAAATAAACTTTTAAAAACAATTATCTCTTAATATTTATCGAACACTGATAACCTTTAAGTTGCTTAATCACTAGTTTGTAACAAACAAATACGTCTGTCAAACATAAAACTGTACAATACGGATCTCTAAAAATTTTGCAAAACACTGTTGGACTACCTAAAAAAGTGTTTATACCGTGGCACTTTTTGAAATACGATTGTTGACGTTTCTTCGAATTTTCGATATTTAGACAGTTCGCAAAGCCTACTTTAATTATCAGTTTTAAAAAATGCCAGTGCATTCTAGATTAATTATGCATTAATGTGCAAACTTAAATTTCCAACGTAATCGCAGAAAAAATGTAGAAAAAAATATTTTTTTAATGTAAATAAACAATGTTGAATATTTGAAAGCTATTTTTAATTCTAAAAATCGTTTCTTTATAACAATTTTCGATATTGTCAAAAAGAAAGGTTCTTTACTCTGGAGCAAAAATCACATTTTTTGACAAACCTCGTAATATGACTGAAAAAATTTAACATCTTATGGTTGCATTTTAGGTTTTGGACCATGCAGAACTTTTTATGAATAATAACTTTTTTTCGTAAAGCTAATAATAAAAAAGTTTCCCATATGCCGCCAACTTACGTGGACACACTGTATATTTATAAAACTATAGTTTGACTTCCTTAACTCTTCTAGAGGCATAATTAACAGATGCACAAGATTCAACCATTTTTTATTTATTATCTATAGCATAGGGGACTTCTTAAAATACGTAAAATGTTCAGGAAAAAACCAAGGAAAAAACACATTTCAAAACTTTGAACGTGACGTAATTTAAGAATTTTCCCATTGAATAATTATAAAATAGCGTTTTCTTGTGATTCTACATACTAAAAAAGTTAATTTCAACAAAAAAAATAAATAGGTCGTATACAAATAGCAAAAATAACACGACATATCACCAAACAAAAACGAACCACATAAGAATCAATAACGACGCTTTACATTTTTGCCCTGACTAGCTCTGTGACCGTCGATTCGTACTATGAGTCTATGATTTGCTGTTTCTGAACAAGATAAAGATATTCTGTGGCCAATATTTCATTATATGCCAGTGAGTGTGAGGGTCGAGCTCGAGAGAGCCGAGGCTAGGCATTGCCTCAATACTCCCTGGAGACCTTCATTACCAGATTAGGGGTTCCCTTGCATTGTACGTATTCATTAGGCGATATCGCCTGCAGCAGGCTTACGCTAACGTTATCTCTTGCATTATATCGCGGGTTTTGCTTACATTGTCTTCCCACTTGCTTTCTTTCGTTTATTCCATTTGATTTAAACTCTACCCAATTTATTTATTTATTTATTGAACAGTATCTGAAGCAAAACACCAATTACAGATATTTTCTTACATTAAATAGACTAGAAAAACTTTTCTCAGATGACATATCACAAAAACGGGATTTTGGGACATTGTGCAGCGTGTCCCATTTTCGATGGGATTAAATGGGAAACTCGGTTATTAGTAAAGATATCGATTTTCTGATTACACCTTACCGTGCTCTTTTTTGGAGCCCTTAAAAATGGTGTAATCAGATTTTTGCTATACCCCGTGGTTTCGCTAATACAGGGAGTTTTTGAAAAAATTGCATTTTAATTAATTCCTTGTATCTCGCTTATTTTGCAAGATATTTTTATTCTGTAAAAACCTTTCTATGGCAACTTTTTTAGAGCAAAATAATGACGTTGTCAATTTTTAAAAATATTGTTTAGTTTTTGAGATATGGTATTTATCATAAAACAATTAAATACGGACCTGGATTTTTTTTATTACTTCTTTGATTGGTTCCATGCTATTAATACCTTAAAATGATAAAACTTTAATATTTTTTTGATTTAAGGTGAAAAAAAACTATTTAATATTTGAAAAAAAAATTATAGTCCAAACCTGGAAATTTCCAACGTAATTATAAATTAAAAATTGCGAGATACACTATTTGAACGATTTTTAGTTTATCTGTTTTGAACTGATAATTAAAAGATTTATAAATAATGTAAAAAACGTTAAAAAGTTACAGAAATAATATCATACTAATTATTTGATAGTAGCACAGCAGGTCGTGAAATTTACAAAACAAAAGCGTGGAATTGACATTGTCATTTTACTTGTCATTTTTGTGAATGGCTTACAATTATTTTAAACAGGCTAGAAATCGACCATATCCAGATTTTGAAAAATGTGATATGTTTGACTGCTTCATTCAAGCAACAAAATCCCAGTATTTAAATGGCAGAAATATTTTTATGCGAAATGCGTTAAGAAAAATTACTCAAAAATGCCAACAATGTCTTACACATAATGGTAATCAGAAAAATTAGTTATTTTTTATAATTTGTTTTTTTTTGTATTTTTTGTAGACTTTGTTTCAAATAAATCTGTAAATTAACGTAAAACCATTTTAATATGCTAAGTATCAAAACAGTTAAACTAAAAACTGTTTAACTAGCAATTTTTTATTTATATTTATGTTGGAAATATCCAGGTTCGGACTAATTTTTTTTTAAATATTAAATATTTTTTTTTACCTTAAAACAAAAATTTTTAAAATTTTTATTCTTTTATGATAATACTAGCATGAAACTAATCAAAATAGTAATAAAAAATAACCAGGTCCGTATTTAATTTTTTTATGATAAATACCATATCTCAAAAACTAAACAATATTTTAAAAATATGACAACGTCATTATTTTCTTCTAAAAAAGTTGCCATGACAAGGTTTTTACAGAATAAAAATATCTCGCAAAATAAGCGAAATACAAGGGATTATTAAAAATACAATTTTTTCAAAAACTCCCTGTATTAGCAAAACTACGGGGTATAGCAAAAATCTGATTACGCCATTTTTAAGGGCTCAAAAAAAGAGTACGGTAAGGTGCAATCAGAAAATCAATATCTTTAATCATAACCGAGTTTCCCATTTAATCCCATCGAAAATGGGACACGCTGTACTCTAATTTTCTGACTTTTTTTTATTATTTTATTTTAGTACAAGGCGCATCAACCACTTAGGGTTATTAGCGCACAAAATTTAACAATAAATTGTTTAAGCTAAATACAATGTAATAATTTACAGTCTTTTAAGAAGTTGATAAGTTTATCCGTATTTTGTTCACTATTATTTAATAATTTTGCTAAGTTGTGTTCAATTTTGTGATTTTGTCTTTGGTTTTGGTATTTCGGGCATTCAACTAGAACATGTTTTACTGTTAATATTTCGCGGCACTGTGGACACGTAGGTGCATTTGTTTTTTTAAAAATATATTCATGTGTTAGTTTAGTGTGACCTATTCTAAGCCTGCTCGTGATTTTTTGTACCCGGCGCGATTTGGGCATCAGTGTCCATGGGTTTACCGATTCTTTTACTTCGCGAAGTTTGGAAGTTGAACTATTCCACTTTTCTTGCCACAGCATTTTAATTTTTGCTTTAGTCCACATTTTGAAATCACTACACACGGTTTGGTTTATGATTTTAGAGTTCATGTCACTTATTGCTCTTTTGGCTTGTATGTCTGCTAACTCGTTGCCCTTTATATTCACATGAGAAGGAACCCATATAAATACTACATTTAGTGATGTTTCTTGGATTTTAAAAAGTTGATCCTTGATGTAGAGTTCAATTGGATGTTTTGAATACATTACCGAAATTGACTGAATTGCGCTTAGTGAATCTGTAATTATTGCAGTATACTTTTGTTTTTTTCTATATACATATAATAGGGCTTCAAATATAGCGTAGAGTTCTGCGCTATATACACTGGAAAATTTTGTCAGTTTAAAAAGATGATTTTCTCCATTTTCAACAACAAAGGCAGCTTCTAGGCCTTCTAAGGTTTTCGATGCGTCAGTGTATATTTTCGTATAGTTTTGCATATTTTGCAAAGTGTTAAGAAACTCTTTCTGTAAAATTAGAGGATTCGTGCAAGATTTATTAAATCTGGTCATAGACGTTATAATCTCTGGAGAACTTATAAGCCATGGTGGGTTTTGCCTTTGATGTTCAAAAAACGCTGGAATACTTTCTCCAATTTGTATTTGGTATCGTTGAATCCTTTCGTAAAATGATGGTGTGCTATTTGGTCTTAATTGATAGATATTTCTAAATCTGTTATCTGTGAGGTTCTGTCCAGCTGGATTAGAGTGATTTTATATTACCCCGTGGCGTATGAGAAGCTTAAAAACATTCTTCGAAGTTCTAGTGAGGGTTCACCTGCTTCACAACAATTGTCTGCCTTTTCTACGGATAGATCAGTGATCTATTTTTACAATTTACACTTTGATAACTAATTTTGTATAAATTCAGTTCTCTGCGATTTTTTTTCGTATGATTATAGTTTTTTGCGTTAGCATGTCTCCTAAATATATTTTACAGAGATAGCAAGCAAATATAAGGCGGAGAAATTCGCGCAAATTGGAGAGAAGGACCAATTATGTAGACACCAAACCTATCATAAGGGGCACCAAGAGACCAGCAGAGCTATCACAAGTACATTATGAAAGTATTTCAACTACAAGTACCAAGTGCATTAAGATTTGTAAAAGTGTTTGAAATACTAAGTACATTTACTTGATTTTGCCCCAGTCTTTTACTTTTATAATAAAAGTACTTCAAGTACTTTAAATATGTCAAAAAATTTAAAAAATGCCAAAAATATCAAAAAAAAATCAAAAATGTTTAAAAATTTAAAAAAAGTTAAAAACGTTATTAAAAAACTTCAAAAAATATCTAAGATGGCAAAAAATTTGAAAAATTTTCAAAAATGTAAAAAATTTCAAAGATGTAAAAAAATGTAAAACTAGTCAAAAATGTTTACAAAATTTTCAACCTGAAAGGGTTTATTTTTTTGAATATTATTGTATGTAAATATGTAGTACTTATATACCTAAATTGCATTAATTTATTTTTTATGAACTCATCATTTTACATACAAATGCCATAGAACGGTAATGGAAAGAGATAATTTTATTACACAAAGAGCTGCAAATGGACCCAGTCGCGTCAAAATGTTTTTAAAGTTTTAAAGTTTTGCAAAAGGCGTGTTACAGTTACCCCTAACTCCGAATTAAACAGGATCTACCCCAAAAGACAAAAATTTTAGTTTTTCTGTCTCAAATTGCATACGGTTGTTCCATTATAATTATATTATAATTATAATAAATTATGGCCAATATA
Source organism: Aspidapion aeneum (assembly GCA_963576565.1). Lineage (NCBI taxonomy): Eukaryota > Metazoa > Arthropoda > Insecta > Coleoptera > Brentidae > Aspidapion > Aspidapion aeneum. The sequence continues at coordinate 135,957,264 of OY755040.1, forward strand.
ATTATATAATTATATAATATATATATGATTTTAAATTTCTATGAAAATTGACAAAGATGATTATTTATATTTATCAAACTGTCAGTCAATATTGTTTCAGTTTGTTATTTACAGTCTATACGTTAAATACTCCGCACCGTATACCTATTTAAAATTTGCTAATTTTCGGAATTTCAATCGTCAATATCTCGAAAACTAACAAAGATAGAGCCATAGTGTTACATATATCTGTAAAGCTAATTTTTTGCGGAACTTTTAAAAAAATTGATCTGATTGTCGCCCCCTGTATATTATAACCTATAAAAAAATACTAATGGTGGGTCTAAAGTGGCCATAATTTACCAAACCGAACAGTTTTTGTTTGAACTTTCTACTCCCAATAATAACCGAGTTATAGCGATCTTGCAATTATAAAAAATCACCCTGTACTTTAAATATGTCAAAAAATGAGAAAAATATAAAAAAAAATCGTCAAAAATTTTAAAAAATTTCAAAGATGTATGAAAATGTACAAAATTTTCAACCTGAAAGGTTTTCTTTTTTGAATATTATTGTATATACATATGTATTACTTATATACCTAAATTTCATTGATTTAATTTTCCTGAAGTCATCATTTTACAAACAAAAATTTTCAAATGAATTTTTTTTTCTGTCTCAAATTGCATACGGTTGCTCTAAATAGATCACATTTGTATAAATCCAATTGTAACGAGACCTACTATTGTAAAACCGGGATGGTGAAGCACTTGGGGCACTGTTCTTACCGTCAATAATTTCTAAATCACTTATAGAAAGTACTATTTTTAAAATAGCCCACAAAACGGCTTTAAGAACTTGTTTAAATTAAACTAAATAAATAAACATAACAAACCCAATGAATTTTTTGAGGTGTATCTAGTCAGACTAAATAAATTTTCGGGTTCTTTAAACCAACCTTCATCGAACGTAGAAATTATGTCTGCTGCAAGGCGAGTAGCTGGATCCCTAAAAATCGAGCTGCAAGTGCAATACACCTGCACTACCGTACTACTGACACCTCTCAATAGATGTGCTGACTGTTGTAGTAGTTTCTCACACTGAATTTGAATTTCACGTACCACGAAATAATGAAGGTGCGTGCAAATAATTAAGCCTATAGGCATTATTCTTTGGAGAACTGTGTACCTAATTAATTAAGACGTACCTATCAAGGTTGCTAAAATACCGGAATTCCTTGCCAAGTTCATAAAAATACCGGACAGGTGGCAACCCTAAGGTTACCACTTGTCTTCGGCGCACTAAAGTTATTTCTCACCAATATCTACATTGTAATTCAAGAATTATTGTACTTGAAGTACTTTTAAGGTACTTGAAGTAATTCGAATGTACTTGAAGTACTTTGAATGTACTTGAAGTACTTTGAATGTACTTGAAGTACTTTGACTGAACTTGAAGTACTTATAATGTACGTGAAGTACTTTACTTGACAAAATCAAATACATTTCCAAGTACAGTGTTAAAATTTCGTCAAGTACCAAGTACAATTACCGGATTGTAGATGTACTTCAAGTACAGTACTTGAAGTACAATTTTAAGTAGTGTACTTGAAGTACCTGATAGCTCTGGAGACCAGTAGTGCAGAGCTTAAGATTGAAATGTCGCTCGGACGAAAACAAAAAAAAATAATTTTGTTAATAGGAATTATAACGAGACATAACCAGTTGATGAAGCACATGACATACATTAAAGAAGTTAAAGATGACTATGCCTGTGGACACTAAAAAGAATGATTAAATAAACCAATGGTAACGTAATTTTTAAGTTTTTCAGGTTATCAATTCTTCTGTTGTTGTTTGATTCTTCTATTGTTGTTTGATATGTCAAATTTAGTATAAAACATCTTCAGTAAAAAATTTAGTCAATCTTCTCGATCCTCTCATCTATTTTCTTGTATTGTTGTGCCAGAAAAGTTCCAGAACCTATAGAGTACATTTTATTTTTAAATCTTTAAGTTAAGTTTATTAAAAACATTTCTTATTTATGTACGGTAAACGCTTTTTCTTCTTTTGACCCTGTGTAGCACCCTTGGAGATAAATGGCTTTCATTTAAAATACAGCTATTAATTTTGTACTAGAGGCATTCCTCGAGAAGTTGAAATCCAGGTCTACAATTACGACAGAATTACGTAAGGTACTCGAGTGTTTTCAACTATTTCAAAGAGTTATCTTCTTAATTTTAGTTGGAAGCCAAGAGAAACGGACAGAAAATTAACGCTTTTAGAAATTGTTAGAATGTCTTTACATTTCACAATGACATCATTTTATAACCAAGGCCGTTTTTGTAAAGCTCACTTATTTCTCCAAGATAAAAAGTGAATTGAAAAGCTTTTACCTTTTTTATCGTTTTACTATTTGCAACATAAAAGTGATATTGTCGGGTACAATTTTGTTTTATATCGAGTCCTTAAACGAGGGTACCGTAATAGATCTCTTGTATGTATAAAATAAATATAAAACAGTTTTAAAAACGTTACAAAGTTTCATGAATACAAAATAAAACTCTGTTTTTACAAGACTTTTTTTATGACCTATAACAAAAACAAGACCCAAAATATTAAAATAAAAACTTTAACTTACCAAAATAACAAACTGCAAAATGTTTTTCAAATATTATGTTTCTTTACTGACTATTAATTTTAGAGGTTTTGGTATAAGTTCAACAAAATTTAGAATGTAACTACCGACCTGTCTTCTCAAAGTTTGGATTTTTATTAACGGTAGTTTGGACCTAAGTAATTCATTATCCCCACTTTAAAGAGGTTGGAGGAATCAATTCAGTGGCGTTTCTAATAATCCTAAAGTTTCCTTTACATTCCAGCTAATAAGCTAAACAAGTAAACTTAAACGAAAACAGTTTTCCATATCCAATCACTTTAAAATGAAAACCCTCTGTTAGCTCCCGCTAAATTTCGCGGTTGTTTTTAATTTTAAAACCACACAATTGGATGACGGACAGAGTACATTTTCGCGCATTTCGACATGCGCACCAACAATCAGTGAGATCCTTTTCTACCGCCTCGAGAAAATGGCGTGTTAATTTCTTTCTCCAACTATTACAAATTTCTACACTTGAAAGTGCTCGATTTTGGTGTACTGAAGCATAGAACTGGAAACTTCAGCCCTTCAGCTACGTGGTGCCATCATTAGATCAAGACAGGGGCCCCTGGAACGTGGAGAAATTGGCTGCAAACTGGTGAGTGCTTTGTTTCTGATTTCCGTTGTGTGGTAACAGCAATTAACTATGGACCTTTTGATTATTTCGTGATTCATATCAATTAATTTATGTTTGTTCGCGCTTTCGATTAATAAAATATATACAGTCCACTGCAGTTATCGTTTTTCTAACTGCGGGCAAACATCCTCTCTCTACTTGATGTATTCCCACGCTTAACCATAACAACGCCCACTCTTCATTTTTCAGTAGGTTACGCATCAACCACCTGCTGTGTAGGTAGGCGGCAACCAACTGTTTATCAATGTAGAGGGAGGTGGAACCACTTTCTTATCTCTGCAAAATAATGTTTCGCGCTTTTCACTTTTCTAAGCTAGTTTCGTATAGTGGCAATATTTAAAGGGAAATTCATACTATATTATATATATTCCGGTAAGAATAGTTTGAATTGCACTTAAGGCGTATTTTACTCAAAAATAAAATGTACACACAAGTTCAAAAATCCTGCTTTGTTTCCCTCGATTAAAAGAATAAGTTACGAATTGGCAAGGCATTCTAGGCCGAGATGATATTCTTAAATTTTCTAGTTTAATAAGGAATATTTTGTTGCCATGTTATTTTAAATTCGTGCCTGAAAACATGCTTTCTTACCAAGTTAGCTTCAATTATTGTCAATAAACATTTAAGTTGCGAATTTTTTTTTGAGTTTAAGTATACATTATAGGTTATGTACGTACTTTATCTATGACCATTAGCTTTTATTAAATATGTTATGCTAAACTTGCACTACTGTATTTATTACAATACAGCGAAAATATATCATTAACTCCATGTTGCTTGCATTGCTTTATGTACTGTATAACCCTCAAAAATAGTGACCTGGATAAGAGTTCGTAAGCAAAATACTAGTCCGCCATAAAAAAGAACACTGAGCTAGACTATAATAAAATATTAAAAATACTGTATGAGTATGAACCTTAAAAGGATTTTCGTTCTCGTTTATTGATCTAAAATCGACTACGTTAAAGTAAATGGGTTATAAACAGCAAAACACATGGACATTTTTATAAAATTAAGTCAAATCCCAGCTTTAAAACTGGTAACAAATAACACATATCGTCGGTTCAATGCCAAAGTCACGAATGTGCAAATTTGGCAATTTTCGACTATGTGCAGCATTATGTACAATTTTAAGCGCGAAAGTGTTTGCTCTCTCTCCCCCTCCTTTAAAAATTAAAAAAATATATATATTTATCGGTTTCACAACGTTCTACATCTTCCGATACCCAATCTCCACTCGTTTCTGTTTGCCCATAATTCATCATCTAGGCCTCTTATTCTTATTTCATTATCTATTCCTTCTCTCCAGCTTCTCCTCGGCCTTCCTCGTTTTCTTCGGCCAGTTGGTTTCCATTGTAATATTTGTTTAGGTAGTCTTCCATCATCCATTCTTTGTACATGTCCGTACCACACCAGTTGTTTTGTTCTTATATCATCCACTAGAGTACGTTCACCCACTGTCATAATTTCTCTTATTCTTTGATTGGTAACTCTTTCTCTTTTTGATTTCCCTGCTGCTCTTCTCCAATAGTCCATCTCCGTAGCGGAAAGCATTTTTTCTGTTCTATCATTGATTGGCCATACTTCTGAGCCGTATGTAATAATACTTTTAACAATGGTGTTATATATAAGCTTTTTGTTATGTTTTGATATACTCTGGTCCCAAATTATTCCATTTAATAAAGTTATTGCTTTTCTTCCTTGTACGTTTCTATCTTTTATAGCTTTGTCTAGTGTTCCGTCAGCTGTAATTTTTAGACCCAAGTATTTATACTCATCACAGGACTGAATTCGCTGCCCAGTATTTAAGATTAGATCCTGTTTCGTTCCACCAATACACATATACTCTGTCTTATTGATATTAACCTCTAGTCCCCACTTATTGTACTCTTCTATTAGTTTTCGTGTCATATATTCGAGGTTGTCATAATCCTGAGCCACCACTATCTGATCATCGGCGGAACATAAAGTATACAAGGTGGTTTCATCCAACGGAATTCCCATGTTTTGGCATTTTCTCTTCCAGACTTTAAGGACCTGTTCCAAATATATCTTGAAAAATTGAATTCTCTATTTCTCGCAATGTATCTTCAATTGATTGTGATTCGTTCCCTGTAAATTCCATTGAAAAGTTTCTTGGGTTTAGGGATGAGCTATAAACAATAAATTTGTATTTTTTTAAATAAAATAAAAAATTAATGTGCCGCTTTAGTAGACATGAATCTAGTTTGCGGGGATGTTAATAAAGACATCTTAGGGATAAACATTTAAGTCTAAGTAAGTAAAATTTAAATTGAAAATAACGTTTTTTAGTTCAGGAAGAAAAGAGAAAAAAAAAAGATCATTTAAATTTATTTTAGTTTGCCCATCATTCTATTTTGTTTATTGTTTGTTCTTCGTAGGGCTTGATAAAGTCTTAATTAAAGACGAAACGTTGCCGGAAGACTAATTGGTTTTTCTTTCCAATCCCTTAACCCAAGAAACTTTTTAATGTATCTTCAATGTTTAAAACGTGTTATGCACATTCGAGACTTTGGCATTGGACCGACGATATTATCTATCTATTTAGCCTTCTTCGATCCATCTTTGGAAGTAGGCCTTCCCCAATATCTTCCACTCTTCCCTGGCTGTCGTCGTGTTCATCCATCTAGTTCCCGCATGTTTCTTCAAATCATCCGCCTATGTCATTTGGGGTCTTGCCCTACTTTTTTATTTTCCCAAGGTCTCCAGTTAACAATACATTTATTCCATCGATCGTCTTTCTGTCTGATATTATAAGCGACAAATTTCCGTTTTAATTTTGCTACATTTCCTTTCACATCCCTTACTTTTTTTTGTTTTTTATACATTAATTCCTTTTTCTATCTTTTTCTGTCTATGTAACATTTGTCTTTCCATTGGGCTTTTGTTACCTTATCCATGTTTGATTTTGTGTCCAGGTCTACGATGCATAGGTAATTACAGGAAAGATACATTGGTTATACACTTTCGTTTTGAGGTACTAGGATATTTTTTATTTTTTAATATATATATATTTATCGGTTTCACAACGTTCTACGTCTTCCGATACCCAATCTCCACTCGTTTCTGTTTGCCCATAATTCATCATCTAGGCCTCTTATTCTTATTTCACTGTCTATTCCTTCTCTCCAGCTTCTCCTTGGCCGTCCTCGTTTTCTTCGGTCAGTTGGTTTCCATTGTGGTATTTGTTTAGGTAGTCTTTCATCATTCATTCTTTGTACATGTCCGAACTACACCAGTTGCTTTGTTCTTATATCATCCACTAAAGTACGTTCCCCCACTGTCATAATTTATCTTATTCTTTGATTTGTAACTCTTTCTCTTTTTGATTTCCCTGCTGCTCTTCTCCAATAGTCCATCTCCGTAGCGGAAAACATTTTTTCGGTTCTATCCTTGATTGGCCATACTTCTGAGCCGTATGTAATAATACTTTTTACAATGGTGTTATGTATAAGCTTTTTGTTATGTTTTGATATACTTTGGTCTCAAATTCTTCCATTTAATAAAGTTATTGCTTTTCTTCCTTGTACGTTTCGATCTTTTATAGCTTTGTCCAGTGTTCCGTCAGCTGTAATTTTCAGACCTAAGTATTTATACTCATCACAGGACTGAATTCGCTGCCCGGTAATTAAGATTAGATCCTGTTTGATTCCACCGATACACATATACTCTGTCTTATTGAAATTAACCTGTAGTCCCCACTTATTGTACTCTTCTATTCGTCTTCGTGTCATATATTCGAGGTCGTCATAATACTAATCCTGAGCCACTACTATCTGATCATCGGCGAAACATAAAGTATACAAGGTGGTTTCGTCCAACGCATTTTCTCTTCCATACTTTAAGGACTTGTTCCAAGTATATTTTGAAGAGCGTAGGCGAGATACAGCAACCTTGTTTAAGACCTTTATTTACTTGAAAGCCTTTGGTTAGTTTTGCTTTTATTTTAACTTTTGCCTTACTATTGCGGTATAACTCTTTGATGGCCTTAATTAGTTGTTCGCTTATGTTTGTGTTTTCCAACGCTTTCCAAAGTAGATTTAGTGGTATACTATCATATGCCTTCTGCAACTCGACGTAAAGCAGATGCACCTCTTGTCCGTATGCCATTTTCTTTTCAATAACTTGGGTTATACAAAAGAGATGATCTAAAGTCGATCTACCCGCCCTGAAACCAGCTTGTTCTTCTGCCTCCATGTCTTTATATTCGCTCTCCACTTTATTTCTTATTATTTTACCGTATATTCTGCTTAGCATACTAGTCACAGATATACCTCTATAATTGTCACATATATCTTTCCTTCCTTTTTTGTGTATTGTGGATATATATGACGTGACTGAGTGGAAAACGTCATATATTTTTTAATATATGTAGTTTAATTTACCGAATGCTGCCCAGGCCAATCTTACTCCTCTCTTGATTTCAGCTGTTTGGTTTTCTTTTTTTAGTTTAATAATTTGTCCCAGGTATATATATATTCCTCTACTTGTTCTATTTTCTCTTGGTTTATTCTGATCGTGATATGTATGTATGATGTAGTTCCTACTCAAGCCTATATTTTTAGCTGCTGTATTCAGTTCTTCCAGCATTTTTATCAATTGTTCTTTCTTATCTGTTATTAAGGCGAGATCATCAGCATATCTTAGATGGTTCAAGTATTGTCCGCTTACTTTGATGCCCATTTCTTCCCAATCTAAGTTTTTAAAAACATCTTCTAGGGTCTGGTTAAATAGTTTAGGGGATATTGTGTCGCCCTGTCTGACACCTCTTCTTATGTTGATTGGCTTGGTTCCTCGAACAAAGGAATCATCCATATTATACCCTAAGTAAACTTTGTGAAATGAATGTTGTTCTGCATAAAATAATAAACTTACACTAAATGTTGGTTATAAGCAAATACGTCACACGCGATGCTTTAAGCCAGGACCCCTATTTAATTTCTAATGTTCCTTTTTCGGGTAGACAGGATTTAGGTTACTGCGCATGCGTCAGTTTTAGTGGTTTTGGAACATACTCCGTTACGTCACTACATTAATTGACATTTGTCAAACGTTTAGGGTTATGTCTATTATTTTGTTTTAAAAACCAGTTGATTGGGTGAAAATTTATCAAATTGTGGATTAAAATTATAGTTTTTCTAAAACTAATTGTGCAGATTTATTGTCGACACCTTGAAGAGTGTGTGGTGGCATCTATAAACCACTCCTAACTTTAATAACAAATTATAAACAAAAATACAAGCAGTTACCTATGGAATGGCACTCCCTTACTTCTTCCGGACATATGGCCTCCAGCCACATAACAGCTGTGTGTCTACATGACAAAACACACGCATGCGCACTTGAAAATTTGCATCCGCGAGTTTAAATTTGCCATTGTTTCCAAGGCCAGCTATGAGCGTTTCACTTTTTGATTCTTTGAACATGTATTTATGCTATAACTTATTTGGTTATAAGTAAAACTGCAGCACTATGAAACGAAAACCGGATTGGTAAATAAATTGTAGATTTCACCAGGGTGAAGTCCTTGAACCATTGTTAAAGGAGAAGAAACGAAAAGTCCTGCTTACCGTGACAGTAAAGTTTGTGAGTTCTGCCGATAGGGTATAAAAAATGCTATTTTTTTACAGTCGTTCTCGTTAAACAGCCGAATATTTGTCCAATATGCAGTGTCCAGCTTCTCACGAATATTAACATTACCCAACAAACCCAGGTTCATTACATTGTTTAAGTGATTTTTTGATGTTTCATGGCGTTTGATTTTTTCGCTAAGATGTACTAAATCGGTTACACCAAGGACGGTCCAAGATTTATCCCCACCAAACAAACGACACGGAAAACAAAAAAGATAATTATTTTTATTGCATCCGCATATCCAGTCGTTTCTGGCATAAATTTCTCTTGTAAAAATCCTTTTATACGATTTTCCCCGGCTTGAACCACACTTTTCTATTAAAATATCGGGCAATGGCCGTCCTTCTTCTTTCAGTTTTAGTTTTTCTTCATAAGTAAAGAGAGATAATTTTTTTACATTAATTAAATTATCCACCACATTCATTGTGACACAATTATACAAAAACAAACAACAAACACGACCATAACGTCCCGCTCATGCGTTTGGCGTCTTCTAAATAAATAAATGCGCCCGCAAACACGCAACGCTGAGCCCCTCCGCCCGGAATTGTACTGGAACTGCAAGTTTTGCAGCTCTATTTTTGCCTAGATTTCGCTATTTAAACCCATGAGCAAGTGCGGTGCGGGGCGAAGGATGGGGTTCCTAGCCGAGCACAGATCTCGTTAGCCGCCCAGCTACGTTGTGTTGCAATTTAGCAGCGCAACAATGCCAATAACTTCATTTGACCGACTGTGAAATGCGGCCTTCGGCGACGGCGCGCAGCGTCATACTCAACACACGTACGCGATTTGCAGGCCTACTATACCAACACCTGACCGAAAATATACTGCTATTCCAATAATTTTAGAAATAAAATAATTATATTAGAAAAATAGCAGCGGCTGAAAAATATTCAAATAATGTGAAAATTTTGGCGGTTCTGCAGCTCTGCAGCCCTTGCTGCTTACTTCACAAATATTTGTGAAGTAAGCAGGACTTTTCGTTTCTTCTCCTTTATCAATGGGATTGGTAAAGTTTAAATGCCTTTCCTGGCATTATGCAATCTTGTTTCCACCCTAATCTTGAATTATTCTAATTGTTTTCCACAATACAGATAATGAATATCCGTCATAATCACATATAATTATTCTCTTGTGCCGAGAAACTATTTCGTGCCAGTTGGCAAGGATAGTTGCGAATATTGCTGTCAAATTAGCGAAATCCGGCTTTTGTTAAGGCGTTGAGCGAGTTTTGGAAATTATCGCGAATTTAAACCCTCCGGCGCGGGCTAAAATATTATTAAAGGCGAGCCATTTTCAAAATGAGATAAAATGCAAAATCTTAACGTGTTTTATCCAACAAATTTTATAGAATGTAGCGCAAGGGAAACGTGTGTTTTTTACTGGTGATGGGACAATTCGCACAATACGAGGTTAGACTGGTTACGAAAAAGGGTTTTATTTTAAAAATTATTCAATATTCGAATGCTCCCCTTCAATATACTCCCCTCCCCTCACCACACACCTTTCCATACGTTTTTTCCATTGATCGAAGCAGTGCTGGAAGTCTTCTTTGGTGAGGGCTTTTATGAGCTCTGCCGTTTTTTGCTTTACCGCTTCCATCCACTCAAATCGGGTCCCTTTCAAAGCAGATTTTATCTTGGGAAACAAAAAAAAGTCGCACGGTGCCAAATCTGGTGAGTACGGCGGGTGTTCGAGCACTGGAGTGCCCTTACTGGCCAAATACTGCTTCACAGATAGTACGTTATGGGCAGGTGCGTTGTCCTGGTGCAAAATCCACGAGTTGTTCTTCCACAACTCGGGCCGTTTTTTACGAACTCGTTCTCGCCGTGTTGCCAAAACTGACCAATAGTAAGTCTGGTTGACAGTCTGACCCTCTGGAACCCATTCAGTCATCTGCACGCAAAATTTGGTTGATTTTGGTCACTGTTTCCGGAGTTGAAACAGTCACAGGGCGACCTGGGCGCTGGTCATCTTCAGTGGTCTTTCGACCCTCACTAAAGCGCTTACATCAGTCAAAAAACACGCGCACGAGATAGAGAATTGTCCCCATTGGCCTCTTGCAGCTATTTATAGCACTCAGTCGGAGTTTTTTTCAATTTAACGAGAAATTTGAGAATGATACGTTGCTCCTGTTTTTCGTCACAAATGGTTTTCGGCACGAGAAAAAAACACGTTCGTTTCAAACCGCTACTGCACAAATACTATAATAGTGACGGAAACGTGTTTGGCGACGTGCGTAGACAAGATATCTAGATACCCAACGCACTATTCGTTTTTTACCCCACCCGTCTAGGGCGCCATCTAGGCGCGCAGTCTCGTTATTTAATAGCCAGACCATATAACGACACCAAGCTTACAATATAAGTTGTCAATCAGTCTGGATTTGTTGTTATAGTAAGTAAACTATATATCATAATTTTTGAGATAAATTTTTGACAGTTATCAGTTGTTTACCATAACAAAAAGCATAGGCCAACAAAAAAAAGTTGTAAAAAGTTGTCCCAAAAATAATGACATGAACTGTATAAGGTGGTAATACTTTTGGTCCTTAAATCGGTTCGATAACATCCCCGCTTAAACTTTAATTTTTTTAGCCTCATGCATATATGATAGACATTTTAAGGTAAAACAGGAAGACTTATACTTAAATTTAAGAGCAATTCAAGCAGGCGTGCCCCAGGGTAGCGTACGAGGCGCTTACCTATGCTTATTATTCACTTGCGATTATCCCAAAACCAGAAAATTGTCACTGCAAAATTTGCCGATGATATTTGTTTATTAACAGTAAAAAATTCTATTGAAGAATGCATAGAAAAACTTCAGAATGCAGTCACCGAAGTTCCCAGTTGGACCACAAAGTGGCGAATAAAATTAAATGAAACAAAATCAATTCATGTTGATTTTACAAACAAAAATATAAATCACATACAAATAACGATTAACAACATTACCGTACCATATTCAAGTCAAGCAAAATATCTCGGTATGACATTTGATGTCAAATTGCGCTGGAAAGCACATGTTAAGAAAAAAAATAAGAACTTGAGATAAGGTATTGAAAAATGAACTGGCTAATTGGAAGGAAGTCCAATTTAACAATTCATAATAATGCTTTATAGACAAATACTTAAACCAGTATGGACATATGATATTTAATTATGGAGTTGTACTAAAGAGAGTAACATTCTAGTTTTACAGAGATTTAAAAATATAGTATTAAGAAACATTGTGAATGCACCTTGGTATGTTCGAAATAGTGACCTCAAAATAAAATAGAAACTGTAGCAGCGACTATTAAAAAGTACGCAAAAAGCCATGAAGATAGACTCCTTCGATATGTGAATGTGAAAGCAATTCAGCTTCTAGACAATACTGTGCTAGTTCAAAGACTAAAAAGAGTGAAGCCGTTTGAGATAGTAAACTAAGGGAATTACATAAAACAACATAATGCTATAAACACAACACAATAATTGTGAGTTACAGACGAAACTTGAGTGAACCCTAAGTTTAAATCAAACTTTTCTAGTAAATAAAACAAAATTGCTCATAGGGTATTTGACAAATTTTAGAAAAGTGTTTAAAATGATACATAGGTCCCTAATTTGCTACGCAAAATTATTAAAATAGTATATTTTATCATGACTACATTTAAAATCAAGTTTTCTAATTTCCGATTTGAATTTGCCGCTAAATGCTCATTTCTAGCATGGCGTTGCCATGACGTCACAGCGCAGTAAACTCGCGGACAGACACACGGCATTCAAGTGTTTATTTGTTTTTGGTCTGTGTTTTTACTGTTTTTTATATAAAAAAATGTCCTATAAATGGTGTGTAGTGCCTCAGTGTTCGAATACTAGCATAACAACACCTGAAAAACTATTTATTCATGTGCCTAAAGCAGTAAAAGAACGGAAAAAGTGGCTAGAACTTGCTCGAAGAGACCCCAAGGGCCTTATCTATAATACATCTTTACTTTACATTTGTGAAGATCACATTGATGTGAGTATAACTAAATTATTTCTAATTTTTCTCACTTTGTCTATAATATACATAACTATTTCGTAATATGACGATGAAATTTTTGAGGTTATGTTTATTACAAGGGGTGAACAACTATATTAGGCAGAAAGGTGTACAAATTTTTAGGCGGTACTAGGCAGTTATTAGGCAGGACTAGGGAGAACGTCTAAATGCAGGATTAGGCAGTGCACATGCAGGCTAAATGTAGTACTGAGCAGTGCATATGCAAGACTAGGCAGTGCATAGGCAGGACTAGGCAGTACATACGCATGACTATGCAGTGTAACCTATGCAGTACTTCAAGTATTGCTGGTCGTTGTATACTTTTTGCCTACCTTTGCTGCAATTTTTGATTGTTTCTTAATGCTTAAAATAATAATAATTGGGTATTTAATTGAATCTATTGTAAGTGGCATATTAAACAAAAAAGCAAAACATATAACCTAACCTCAAAATCTAAATGAGTAAAAGTAGGCGAAGAATATCATAAAAGAACTTTCAGTTACATACAAAACAACTAATCGAATACTTACATCAGCATTTTAACGTTTTTAAATTCCGCAGAACAAAAATCACTGTTGTTGGCAAAGAAGCATGCCACTAAAAAGGAATGGAGCATTGGCAAGTTGGAACTATCTGCTTTGGAGAATCCGTTTTCCATTGAAAATATTTTTTATAAGCAAAACACAAAATAAAATCTAATTTAGGACGATAATTCGCACTTTAAACCAAAGCAAACATTACCATCCATAAGAAAATAACACAGAAAATAGGTTCGTTCGAGGCGTTTACTGTTTTGTGACGTCACTCGCAGCTGATTGGTAGACCGCCTGTTTTGAATCACGTGGCTAATTGTTTTAATTCAATGAATTTATTTAATTAAAAGAACTATGAATTTGAGAAAAAATTAAACAAAAAAGTTTGTTTTTAGCATTCCCAAGACCTAAAAAGATATCTAAAAATAAATATATATTTATTTTTTACTACTGTCAAACACCCTATTATTCTTATTGACTAGATTGTAATACAATAAATACAGTGTGTTTAACAAATTAAACAAAAAAGACTTAACTGTCGAAATTTAAGATATAAAAACAAAGCAGGTTTAAAAAGTTAGCGCTGTGGCGCAGACAGCACCATAATTCAAAGCAAATATTCCATCCACCCTATCTAAAATATATAATTTAAAACGCAAAGTAGCCCCGTTTTCACGTATCATAAAGGGCGGGCAATAAGTCCATTCAGGCAATTGTTTACTCTCAATAAAACACCAAATGATGCGAGAAAAGCGCTAAAAAGGCAAGCCCGATAGGCACCTCTGGAATCAGCAAAATGGGATTTTAACCCTCCTACTTTGTGTATAGTTTACAGTTTTTCATTCTTTAATAAATGCTCAGTTGTGACACCGACATACTTGTGCTTATGTTACCGGACAAACCCGATATTTGGATAAACTAGTTTTTCCTAGGCCAAACTAGTATATCCGAAGAGCGATAGGATGAACTAGTTTGTCCTTTTCTAAACTACTTCGGACCACGGTTTAACTAGTCTGAACTATTTAGAGGGTAGCCGCTTGGCTTTGGCTCGCCGATCACAAGGATTTAGTTTGCACGCGTACATTGACTGTTATGTAGCGATCGTCTTATTGCAAAATCGTGGCGTATTGTGCAAGGACGCTAGCCCTACCAAGTGTACTTTGGCTGCCTGACTTCCGCATGCGCAGATCTACCAATATCATTTACCTCATGTATTAGAATAGACCAGCAGGGTGATTTTCACTTGATTTCTAACCACATGAAAATAGAAAGTTTTAAAAACCTAACCTAACGAAACCTAATGAAATCTAACCGAACCGAACTAAAGCAAGCTGAACCAATAATTTTTTTCAAAAAAAAACTTTCCTGACTTCCTACCCGGGATCCTAGAGGATGTGAATCCGAACCGGACCGAACCAAACCGAACCGAATCGAACCGAACCTATCCAAACCTAATCATACCCAACTAAACCTAATTAGCAGTGTTGTAGTTTAGTTTGGTTAGGTTAGGTTTGGTTTGGTTCGGTTTAGTTAGGTTCGGTTCGGTTCGGTTTGGTTTGGTTCGGTTCAGTTCGGATTCACATCCTCTAGGATTCCGGGTAGGAAGTCAGGAAAGTTTTTTTTTAAAGAAAATTATATCCATATGGTTGGGCAGAATTTCCGCCTTTGCAAGAACCGAACCAAATCGAACCGAACCGAACCAAACCAAACCGAACCGTACCGAACCGAACCGATGCCTTTGCAAGAAAAATAACGTTGACTGCAACTCGAAATGCCATAATAGTTTGACATGTAATAACAAGTAAATAATAAAAATGAGTAAACATGTTTGTAATAATAGTATTTTCTTTAATTAGTAGTAAAAACGTTACTTTTGTAATCGATCCGCAATAGTTTAGACAAGGACAAATCAGTTTGTCCTAATCATAATTAATTTATGTCAGGAAAAACCAGTTTAGCCTAGGATAAACTAGTTCATCCTATCGCTCTTCGGATAAACTGATTTAGCCTAGGAAAAACTAGTTTGTCCTAAAATCGGGTTTGTCCAGTAACACTTACAAGTGAGATATAGTTATTTAGAAACGTAAGAAATTTAACATTTCCCTAGTTAAATAATAAATTCTAACGGATTTTTTGTGTCGGAAAACCATCCTGCATTGTATCTCCAACTTGCTGTTGATTGGCCCGAACGCTAATGCTACAGCGCTCTGTAGAGAAAGAGAAAGACTGTGCTTTAAACGCTCTAGACAACGAGATAAGACACCAGTGTAAGCAAGAAATGTACCGACTTAGAAAACTGTTACAACCCAAAACTATACAAATTATTTTGATGTTAGTGGCTGAAACGACAGATAAGCCGAATACAACTTTTAATAAAATACAGCGATTCTGAAAACCGTGACTAAAAACTAGTCGCTGCGTTGCCATAAACTATACTTGTCTTAACCTGGTTTTGCATGAAATTACTGCTGGATGATATAGAAAACAATACTTATTTAAAAGTATTTACAAACTTGTAAATTGTAAAAATACAATTTATATTAAAATCTCGTTTTGTTACAGTGTCTTTGCTGTTTAGATTAGAAGTAAACTATCCTAGAAGCGAAAGGGTGAAACTTTTATGAACTTCTCTCGAAATCGAAATCATAAATAAGTCTACCGAGAAAGGCTTTAAAATCGTCGCAATCTCTCAAATCGTATTGTCGCTCTTTCAAGACGTAAAATCCAGACCAAAAAAGTTTTTCTAAAATAAGAAGTTCGCTGTAAACAAGTTTCCCCAGGTGATTTGTAAATACATAATGTACATAAATGTGCTGTTTGGCGTACAACAAGGAAGGCCTGTACTTGATACAAGTAAATGCACGCCACACCAACATAGAAACGTACAGTCTTGATAGAGTTTTCATTCAAAAGAGGTTGGACATTGCCCTGTACCGTGGCTAGCAATCACGAACGAAGTACCTGGACTCATTTAACTCTTGATAACATCATCACACATAACTCAGGTATTAGACCACAAGTATCTATTCTTTAAAATCAAGATATTAACTACGTTGTCCTCTCAGATTTCTGTGTCGATGACCTAGTAGCGTTACGATTAATCGTCCCAGGTGAGCAGGACATATTAAAACTAGTGCATGTTCAGCATATTTCCCGGGCGACAGAGAAGCACCACTGCCTCTCATTCCAGACGCAGCGAACCTGATTGCATACTGTAAAAACATGAACATACAGCTAGCTCATTTTAGGCTGTGATGCGAACCACACATCAACAGAAGAGGTGAGCACCTGTTCCACTACATTATAGGTAAAGTCTTTTTTATAAATAAAATACAAAACCAATTAGCAATAAGATCACTGACTGAAGGGTTATAGATGAGCCCTCTCTGTTAGACCTGAATCATATACAATGCATCGTCGGTATGGGTCTACAAAAACTACTAAATATAGAGGCCCAAAAAGCAAAGATTGGAGTAGATATGTCAGATCCCTCCGAGAAAATCTGAACTCAGCAATGACCGACCGACGTATGGAATCGTAATAAAATAGAAATGGCCTCTGAACAAACATGAACAAAATTCCTCTCTTAAAACCAAAACCAATTATCGCGGTATGTTTTGGTGGAACAATTCTTTGTTCAAATAAGAAGAGATTGGACGCCTATTCAATCGGGAGAAGGAGACGGGCAACTGGGAAAGCTACCGTTGCCTCCCGTAGCGAATATAAGAAACAAATTAGAAGTGCCCAAAGAGAGTCAAGGAGGAGGTTCTGTCGTCATGGACCCACTAAGCTTCCCGACACAACAAGAATATATAAAATTGTATCTAAAGAGCCAGCAAACAAACTTGGGGCAATAAAGTTATCTAATCACTTTCACAAAATCTAAAAAGGAATCCCTGGATGCACTGGCAGAGCATAATTTGCCGGGAAGCGCGCTCCTTGAAAATAAGAATATTCCTGAGCAATTGACCCATGGACATCGCCTAAAACAGGCGTATTAGAAAACTATACGATACGATCAAAATGGCGTTCACGTCGTTTGAACTATATAAATCACCGGGCCTAGATGGTATTCCTTCATAGTGCTAGTAGAAAAAGGCCTATAAGTGCTAGTATCATGCCTCATGAAATTGTATAGGTGTTGGAATTATATTCCAACGATCTGGACTGAAGTTAAGGTAGTTTACATACCTAAGGCGAGTCGGGCAGATAATACTCCAAAATATCTTCGGCCCATAAGCCTCAACCATAATAGAGGCACACATCAAAGGTGACGCCTTAATGGCTGACCCACTCAATGCAAACAAACATGCATAACAAGGAGAAAAGTCAACAGAACTAGCTTTAAACAGCCTTGTTGGAAAAATCAAGGAAACACTCGATGCAAAAGGCATTTTTTTTTTAAACAAAAGGAGTATTTAACAATGCACTACTCAATTCCTTCTTTGAATCAGGCCTTGAGACACAAAAGACTAAGAAAGAACAAAACCAATGTAATTTTCTATTGGTCCAATTTATATTCCCCCTTAAAAAAAGTAACATTCCTTTTCTTTTAATTCTGCAAAACTATTTTCTGTTATAGATGCAACGGTTTTCTAAAATTAAAATATGCATAAACAAGAATGTAAAAAAGTTCTTATAGTTCACGGCCAGGCTCAAAATGACCCCATTCATCCTGCCTGCTGCGAAATCACTGCTGAATAAATTTGTGCCGACAGGGCTGTTTAAAGCACACATTTTTGAGTGTGTAGCGGGTTTTTTTGGGTGTTTGCCTTTTGCTAAAATAAATTGGGTCGTTGATAAAAGAGCACTTTAAAAAACATATTTCGAAGCACAATTTGGATTTTAAAAAGAATGCTAATTCTGTATGATTTTAAATATTTTTGCTGACGCGTTGTACAGTACAGGTTTTCTGTAGTCTGGTTCTAATTACTTGTCTCTGTTGCATCCTAACAGAGATTCTTATTTAAGGTTCACACAAGTATATTAGGATTCGTGTCTATTTCAGCGAAATACTCTATCGAAACTTGCACTCAAGAGGGTTTCTCGGAAACTAGCACATATTTCAAGCAATTCAATTCAATTTAATTAATCTTTATTGTCCAAATTTTTACAGAAAATCAGTGATAAAGCAACTTGGGAAGAAACAGGCATCAATAAGAAAGGATAAGAAATAATAGCTACTAAAATTATGGAAGAACTGGATACAACATAGCAGGTAAAAATATCGTTACAAATTTAAGTTATTTAAATTTTATGTTAGAATTTATTTAGGTTTAGTGTGATGAGGATGATTCACATGTGACTGGGCCTTACAGCTCTTCCACTGTTGTCTATTATGGCTAACTTTTGAGTGGTTTCTCATCACTGTATGCCTAATGCTCCAAAAAGGCCGGCTATCAGTGTGGGTGAGACACTGTTCAGATCTTCTGAGTTAATCTGAGGTTTACCGAAAGTGTTCTGACGTAAACGAGCAATAGCCGGACATTCGCACAGTACATGTCTGACTATTTCGTCATCCTCCATACAGAGTCTACATTCGGTCTCTTTTGTTAGTCCCATTCTGTGCATGGGTACTCTCAGTGGAAAGTGACCCGTAAAAAGACCAGTCACTGTACGTATCTCTTGTGTGGTAAGTCCAATAATGTTTCTGGCTCTGTTTCTACAAGGTCCTTTAATGAATTCTTTAGAGTGAGCCAGATCTGGTATTTTTATCCAGTATTGTTGGAAGCTGTTCTCCATCCATTTTAATATGGTTGATTTAGCAGCATTGTCGGGGCCGAAAAATTCCGCAGATGCCGCTTTCCTCGCTGTTAGGTCTGCGGCCTCAATCTCCTCGTGCCCCCGTGATTTAGTGTAGTATTCTGCGGCCTCATTTTCCTCGTGCCCCCATGGTTTAGTGTAGTATTAGGTTAGTTTCTCTTATGGTTGTATTATTAGTCTAGGTTTTATGCTCGCTTGTATACGCGACTGTACTAGGCGCCGAAAAAAGGATAGATAGTTTATGAAAGATCGTAGAGGGTATATAAGCGAGTGGACATCGCTTAACCAGTCAGTCCGAGTTAACGAGCAGTAGTAATCCCGAGATATTAACACGAAGTTAATAAGCCGATTTGAGTCGTGAGTTATTTGTGAGTATTAGTGACGTTTTTGTGGAGTTAGTCGTCACCTAATTTGAAACAAATTGTATACCTACTGGCTGAGGGGGGGGGGCAGATAAATGGTAAATTTCTACGCATCACATATCGAAGGTCTCGGCGCGATACCTCGTAAGTAGTGAGAAAAAAATCCCGGTTCGATGCCTGGCCTTCTGGTATACCTTAAATAGATAGATAGATAGAATTTTTTAATAAAAAATAGGCAATAGGCCTTGGTGCCAAATACTGCTAATATTCTAAAATTTAGGAAAATTTATTTTTATAACATGATTTATGGATCCGTACAATAAGGCCAAACACAAAAACTGGAACAAATGGCAAATCGGTTATTTCTAAAAAATTCAAAAATGCGCATTTTTAAAAATGCAAAGTCACAAAAAATTTTGTATTAGGTAAAAAATCTGTTCACTGGTTTACTTTTACCGTGGCTCCGTAAATCTGGACTTAAATCCTGAACCCCTTTCAGCCTCTATAATGGCCCTTTTTTCCCATTTTCTTTGATTTACAACGTGGAAAACTAGGCTTCTATGAGTGCTTGCACGTGTATTTGCAGTGGCGTCACCAGAAGAATTGCGGCCAGGGGCGGATAATAACCTTGATAATTTTTTTAAGAACAAAACTTTTAGAGAAATAAAATTTCGGACTTCCATTGTCTTTATTTAGTTAGTAAGTATCTCTAACCGTTTTCAAGTGTAAACGAGACATCTAGTCTCTAGGCTACTACTTATACTACTTGATGTGCTGTCAAGATATTTATCCAAGCCTGTTTTCCTTAAGGAGTGGTTTTCATATGTTTGGTATGTATGCAAAACTTTAGCTTCTGACCACTGAATCCTGTGATCACTTGATCATGCATGATCCGCTAAAAGCGCATTTTTCAATATCCCCTAATTGGGTACCTTTTAGATGTTCATTTACTCTAACCTGAAGAGGGCGTTTCGTTTCACCTACATATGATTTACCACACTCACACGGGATTTGGTAAATACATTCCCTATTATTTGAGGGATTTTATGGTTTTGTTTTAATTACAAAACTCATCGTATTTCCCGATGAAAATACTGTTTTTATTTTATAGTGCTTAGCTATTCGTCTTATATTTTCTGAAATCCCTTGAACATATGGAATGTTAATAATGCCCAACGGATTATTACTTTGAAAATTTCCTACATTTGGTTTGTTTTTAATTTTAAAGATCGTTGAGGTTATTAATTTCTCGGAATAACCATTCTGTTGAAAGTCCTTTTTAATGTTTTTAATTTCTGTGGTTAATTCTTCATTATTCCTACAAATATTTACGGCTATTAAATACAACCTCCTTATAACTCTTTGTTTTGTAACAACAGAATGATTAGACTAAAAATTTAGGTACTATCCCGTGTGTGTAGGTTTCCTATATACAGTGGTTTGAATGTTTCTGTCTAATCGATTAACAAGAACATCCAAAAAAGGTAATGCCAAATCTTTTTCAATGTCCATGGTGCATTTGATTGTTGGTTGAATATCGTTCAGATGGTGTAGAAAATTCTGTAGTTCGTCACCATTTTCCGGCCATATAATAAATGTGTCATCCATATATCGTAGCCATAGTTTTGGTTTGAGTCTAGCTGTGTTGAATGCAATGGAATAAAGACAATGGAAGTCCGAAATTTTATTTTTACTCAATCATTGTCTACGAGTTTCAAACAAAAAACTTTTAGACCTAGA
The DNA here is from genome assembly GCA_963576565.1 of Aspidapion aeneum. Lineage (NCBI taxonomy): Eukaryota > Metazoa > Arthropoda > Insecta > Coleoptera > Brentidae > Aspidapion > Aspidapion aeneum. The sequence goes on from OY755040.1 coordinate 135,978,617, forward strand.
AACTTATACGTTACATAAGAATAGAAAAGGATTTTTTAGATTTATATAGAAAAATTTATGTAAATTTTTTTATTCACCCACAATTTTCAGGAAGCAGTATTTTATGTGTTTTTTACAATTTGGTTTTTTAATTTCTGTGAGAATTTTTTTCACCCCTTAAGTCGTAGTCTCGCCACGCCGCTGTGTATGTGAAAATGAGGCTCATCTTTTATGAAGTTAAAACCACAAAGATAAAAAGGCCTTTTCCAGAAACGTTATCTGCATTAAATAGAGGATAATTTAGAGTTTTTTGCGGTATTATGTAAGAGGTTTGCAATGTTCCTAGAGTCTATGGATTAAAGTCTTAAAACTGAAAAAATAATTTTTATTCTTTTGTTTTTAATGTACGTTTGGACAATACAAACTTAAATTGAAAAAATATGCGAAAGAGAGTTCAGAAACCAGCGCAAAACATCAACCCACTTAGTACAAAGAGAAATATTTCTAAAAAATACAAAAGTCAAAAGGAGTCAAGGAAAGAAAGTCTTTTGATTAAAATGAAAATTTTACGTCGATGTTCTAAATTAACCAGAGGTTAATATTTTTAAATTTAAGGTTAATATGTTCATATTTAAAAGTAGTAAAAACATGATTTTGTAAAAAATATTTAAAAAATATAAACAAAAAGTGCTTTTTTAACGTAGTTTTTTGAAAAACTAAAAAAAAGACTATTTTTTAAAGTAGTTTTTCCAAAAACTAATTTATAAAAAAAATTAATAGAATTTTTTTTAACTAATACATTTAAAAAAAAAATTCACAAAATAATTTATAACACAAACTATTTTTTTTTTAAATCTTTTTTAAAAATATGTTTATTACACGAAATAAACAAAATTGCGGTGTTGAACCTCGTCGGCGGCAAATTGTCAACGCGGCGAATTAGACCGCAGCGACTTTTCCCCGCGGCAAATCTGCTCGCGGTAAATCGGCCGCGGATAATTGACCCCCGATCTTAAAAACAGTAGAGTGCTGCCTCTCATTTTTAGGTTTTTTTTGGCATTCTTTATGATTTTATACTTTTAACACCCTGTGTTTTACACCCGAACTGCACATATAAATTGAAATATTTACTAAACATTAAAATAAAACAATAAACCTAAAAAAGCAAAATTCGCGTTTTTATCTTTTATCCACATAAACACGGAATTAAATTATTTCAAAAAAGTAATTCAAATGGCAACAAAAAGCCTACATTTCCCCCATTTATTTAATATCCCATAATTTCGAGACAACCAGCACCATCCAGCTGCCAGATTTACATTTTCTATCTATTACTACGTTTTCATATAAAACCGAATACGTTTTCAATACGATTCGCTTTTGATTTAGGAAGTGTCTAGGTCTGGGATCCACAGAGCAAAATTATTTAAGAAAAGCCGGACCTGTCCCTCACCCCCTCCGATTTTCTTGATTTTTTGTGGGAATATTACCTACCTGGAGAATAGACAAAAGCCAAAATATTGGCTTTCAAAAAAATGTATTGGCTAGGATATAGCCATTTTTCTGTTTTTCATAAATTTTTGACATGATTTTGGGTAATTTCTATAATTCAGAAGTTTTTTGAAGTAAAGTGTTGAAAATTGGTGCATTGATGTAGAAGTGATCAGAGAACAAGAATGTGGTCAGTAATTTGACCTAGGACAAATTTTGCACAAAAATGGTGGCCAAAACCCCAAAAATTTACAGAAAAATACCCATTTTTTGGGGAAACGTTGAAAATTTTTTTTTCTTTAAATCTTTTAAATGAGTCTTACAGATAAAGAATTAGCGAATCTAATGAGCATTTATTCATATTTTTCGGATAAATCGTTTAGAAAGTACATTGTTCCAAAATTGTTTTTTTTTTGTTCGCGGTAAAAATTGAGATTTTTGACCCAATAACAATCTTCGACTAATTTTGTGTGAGCGACACAGGTAGCTACTTTAAAAAAAAGTAAAAAGTGCAAACCCGTCAAACGCACTGGGTGATTTAGCTATATTAGGCTAGTCATTAAAGCGAAAAAAAGACCCCCAGCTTGCAAAAAGTGTTGCATCGCGATTTTGACATATGACATTGACATTGGAGTCCTAAAAACAAAATTGAATTTTCGACCTTGTTGGGGGCTAGCCCCCCCCCCCCACAATCTTGGATTTAGTGTGCACAAACAGGGTTCTTTTTAAATTACTTGGTTACTGTACGTTAAAGAAAAGAAAGTTTTGAACAAAAGTTGAAGACGTTAAAATTCCCTACAAAAACGCTTTTATACATTTCTTTGTCAGACGAATGGTTTTTGAGTTATGACGCTAAACATTTCGCCTCTCCTTTGGATTTTGACCAATTTTTTTTTTTAGTGGTCTTTAACTTCGAAACTGCTTATTTTTGAGAAAATCTGTAATAATGTAAAATAAAGACCAACTAATAGCCTATAAAATAATATATCACTGAGTTCATCTGGGTAGTACCCTTGCTGAGATACGAACCCTGAAGTGTTAGCAGTACACCCGTTTCCTATGTATTTCCATAGTATATGCAAAATAAACCGAAATTATTCAGTTTTATGTAATTTTCTAAAAAGGTAAGCATTTTACAGAACGTATGTAATGAACTTTATTGTAGAAAATTTAATTTGTTTCAAACGATGTATCACCTAAGTGGGCCAAGTCCACGGTTAGTACTTAATTGGCATGGTCTTTATTTTATGTTATAACAGATTTTCCCAAAAATAAGCAGTTTTCAAGTTAAAGGCCACTAAATAAAAAAACTGCTTAAAATCCAAAAAGGCGGAGAAAGGTTTAGCGTCATAACTCGAAAACCATTCGTCTGACAAAAAACTTTACAATAGCGTTTCTGCAAGAAATTTTTTTTTCAACGTTTCCCTAAGAAATGGGTATTTTTCTGTAAATTTTAGAGGTTTTGGCGACCATTTTTGTGGAAATTTGTAATAGGTCAAATTATTGACCACATTCTTGTTCTCTGATCACTTCTGCATCAATGTACCAATTTTCAACATTTTAGTGCAAAAAACTTCTAAATTATAGAAAATACCCAAAATCATGTCAAAAATTTATGAAAAACAGAAAAATGGCTATATCCTAGCCAATAAATTTTTTTGAAAGCCAACATTTTGGCTTTTGTCTAATGTCCAGGTAGGTAATATTCCCACAAAAAATCAAGAAAATCGGAGGGGGTGAGGGACAGGTCCGGCTTTTCTTAAATAATTTTGCTCATAGGTAAGGCACAGAAAGGATACATTGGTTATACACTTTCGTTTTGAGGTACTGAGGATATTTTTTATTTTTTAATATGTAGCTTAATTTACCGAATGCTGCCCAGGCCAATTTTAACGTCTCTTGATTTAAGCCGTTTCGTTTTGTTTTTTTAGTTTAATAATTTATGCAACTACTTGTTCTATTTCCTCTTTGTTTATTTTGATCGTGATTCGATTCATCTGTATTTGTTATGATTTTAGTTTTAGTGTAGTTTATACTTACGCCTATATTTTTAGCTGCTGTATCCAGTTAATACAGCATTTTTATCAGTTCTTCTTTCTTATCTGTTATTAAGGCGATATCATTAGTATATCTTAGGTGGTTCAAGTATTGTCCGTTTACTTTGATGCCTATTTCTTCCCAATGTAAGATATGTAGAAACATCTTCTAAGGCCTGGTTAAATAGTTTAGGGGATATTGTGTCACCTTGTCCCACACCTCTTTTTATGTGGATTGGCTTGGTTCTTTTGGGGATTTTGATTGATGTTGTTGCTTCGCTATATATATTGGCTATTAAATCTGTGTAGCTGTTATCTATTTGGCTATGAATTAAAGATCCCTTTACTGCCCAGTGATTAATGCCATCAAAAGCTTTTTCTTCTGTAGAATAATGGTTATGGATTCTTTCCAGTTGTCTGGGATTATTTTTTCTATTGATATTTTATTCAGGAGAAAATGGAGAGTATTGACTACAGCTTTACCACCCTATTTGAACATTTCTGCCGTTACTCCGTCTTTTCCAGGTGATTTGTTATTTTTCATTTTCTTTAATGCTCTCTTTATTGCTTATTTCAAGTTTGCTTAGTTCAGGTTGTAGCTTTAAGTTTATGTTCTTTATTTTTGTTTGGAGTTTCTTCATGGTTTCTGACGATGGTTCTCTTTTTGTAAGGTATAATTCTGTCTAAAATAGTTGTGTGATATTTATAATATCCTCTTTAACGTTAGTTTGTATGCCGTTCATATCCTTTATTTTAATTATTTCATATCTACCTACTACTACTGCCTTAGATATTTCATATTTCTGTTATTTTCTATGACTTTCTCAACGTTTATTTCTTGGTTTTTCTTTTATTTTCTATCTTAGTTTTATTTATTTCTATGTTGTTTCTAGGGTTGAATAACCTTTCAAATTATGTAGCTAATCTGAGTTATAGAGATCTTGGTTTTACTCTATGAACCAAATTAGCTGATGCAGTAAATATAACCATCAAAATTGTTGCCAAAAGTGCGATAAGCAATAACATTTTCTTAACTTTTTAACACAAATCGCTGCCGTAGAATTACAACGTTCTATGAACATAGGCTTTTATGGCAAATAAAGAATCTTGAAATGTTAACGAACTTAAAACAAAAAAAATGGCGACCCTCAAAATGTAACATTTAATTTTTACCAACCAAAAACTCGAATAGCCTTTAAATCGATTTATGAATCCCGAAAAAAAAAAGTATTTAAAACGTATTCAGTTCTTCGTAAAAACGTGATATACATTTTCTCTGAAATAATTCGCCAAATCTCTCTCTCTCTCTCGTAATGACTGTGGCGTCATCTGGTGTTTCGTTCTCCCGCTTCTTGCTTTAAACTTCACTTAGTATGGAACGTGCATTGTTTTATATTTAACATTGCCAAATTATATAAGCTTTATGATATAGAAATTTTGTGTTTGCTTGTTTTATTAATTTCAAAAAATATTTTTTTACTTTTATAGGATTTGCTATTGGTTTAGTTAGAAAAGAATTGAGTTTTGAGTCTGCCAGAATGGTGTATTTCTCTCCCTTTGAGTCTCGCCTAAGATATGGTTTGGCTTTCTGGGGCCTCTGTTCTGCTACTCTTTATATTTATATTTTATTCTTTAAAAGGAGGTTGTTTAATGATGGGTCTTTCAAACACTGCAAACCTCTTTTCTTTACTTCAAAAATGTTAACATTGCCGTGTCTGTTTATACTGGAAACTGTTAGCCTGGTTCATAAAAATAAATTTAAACAGGAGAACCAAATCATATCAAGACAGTATACTACTCGGCAGTCTGAGAAACTTCCATTACTGATACCAAGATTAACATTGACAAAACACCCATTGGTCTATGAAAGCATTAAGATTTATAATCATTTACCATTAGCTATTAGACAAATGTAAACTTTAAAATTAATTAAAAGGGCAGTCCGTAATTGTTTAGAAAAATAATGTTCTATAGCTGTGATGAGAACTATATATATATATTTATCGGTTTCACAACGTTCTACGTCTTCCGATACCCAATCTCCACTCGTTTCTGTTTGCCCATAATTCATCATCTAGGCCTCTTATTCTTATTTCACTATCTATTCCTTCTCTCCAGCTTCTCCTTGGTCTTCCTCGTTTTCTTCGGCCAGTTGGTTTCCATTGTAATATTTGTTTAGGTAGTCTTCCATCATCCATTCTTTGTACATGTCCGTACCACACCAGTTGTTTTGTTCTTATATCATCCACTAGAGTACGTTCACCCACTGTCATAATTTCTCTTATTCTTTGATTGGTAACTCTTTCTCTTTTTGATTTCCCTGCTGCTCTTCTCCAATAGTCCATCTCCGTAGCGGAAAGCATTTTTTCTGTTCTATCTTTGATTGGCCACACCTCTGAGCCGTATGTAATAATACTCTTTACAATTGTGTTATATATAAGCTTTTTGTTATGTTTTGATATACTTTGGTCCCAAATTATTCCATTTAATAAAGTTATTGCTCTTCTTCCTTGTACGTTTCTATCTTTTATAGCTTTGTCTAGTGTTCCGTCAGCTGTAATTTTCAGACCCAAGTATTTATACTCATCACAGGACTGAATTCGCTGCCCAGTATTTAAGATAAGATCCTGTTTCGTTCCACCAATACACATATACTCTGTCTTATTGATATTAAGCTCTAGTCCCCACTTATTGTACTCTTCTATTAGTTTTCGTGTCATATATTCGAGGTCGTCATAACCCTGAGCCACCACTATCTGATCATCGGCGAAACATAAAGTATACAAGGTGGTTTCATTCAACGGAATTCCCATGTTTTGGCATTTTCTGATGAGAACTACAGGGAGATTTTTAATTTAAATTTCACAATAAATTGCCTTTTATAACTGAATGTCCAAACTTATTTTATAGGTGTGCTTGTTGTCTGTTATGGTTTGTTTCTTTTTTTATTGTTTTGATCTTTCTTTTGCTTTAATTTTTATAAATGTACATGATTTAACATTTTACAATTTAGTAGTAATAGAAATACCACTAAAATTTTAGTTATTACGCATATGTATAACAGATTTTGGTAATTTTTATACTTTTAACTATAAAATATTTTTTTGCTTTGTTAATAAGACTAGTTTTTTTCTAAATAAATAAATTTTGATGTGTTACTATTAACGTAACATTGTTATTATTCCGATTTGTATTAGTTTATTGTCACAAACGTGGTTTCATTTTAAGTAATGGTATCAGCTAGTTGTTATCTGGGAGTTCTATTGCTTCAATGCTGCCATGCCTATGGAGCCTTTTTTATGACTTTTTGCAACCTTTTGATTGTTTGGCCAACAGTTTCCATTTTTAAGTCTAGGTTAATATCAGCATTCAGCATCAGTTTCTTCATACTTATTTTCTTTTGTTGAGTTGAGTGTCGTAAGTCTAGAACTGTTTGTTAATTGGTTGATATAAATTTCTGATAAACCGTCTTTTTTTTTGTATTTCAGCTTTAGTCCCTCGTTCTTTTCTAACCTGTCCCTTTCAGCGTAATTTTATATCAACCTAGCGTTTAGGTGTTTAGCCTAATTGGAGTATGAATTGACATTAGAAAGATTAGTTGACAAAGGACAAATTGTGTGAAACCAACAGAAACAACTTATGCTCTACACGGAGCTATCGCCTACATTCACCTGAGGATGGCCCAATACGCTGAAACCGGTCGTGGATTGGCATGGATCACTTGTTCCTGATTGTCAGGACGTGTTCCAGACGGGGATCGTTCGTATCCTTGTGATCGACGTTGGAGAGAGTGAAAACCAAACAGTTTTAAAGGACAAATTGTTTTGGTAACAGAAATATTAAAAATAAAAAAGATAACATGATGCTTAAAAAAGAAAAAATTTTTAGAGAGTCCATACGTATATGACACGTATCTGTTTTCTTTTCACCGTTTGTTTTTAAATTGGAATTAAAAGCAAAAACATGCGAATGAACTTGCAGAAAGTATGTTAATTTCCACGGGCACAGTGTTGAAAAGTGTGCTTAAACGACCGTTACTTTCCTTTAAATAACTCAGGACGCGGCCCACAGGCTTTTTTTGTTTAAAATAAGGCCGTAAAATTTAGCTAAGTTCCGGTGCCTATTAGAAAAAGACTTGCTAGAGTTTTGGTAAAAATTAGACAACTGGGCAAGGCCAACTAAACACGTCTAACTGGGTACAGGGCCATCTTAATTTATTGTACACTAAAAATAGAATACAGTGAAATATCCTATAAGCGGACACTCACGGTTTCGTCGATTTTGTCCCCTTATTGGAAGTTTCCGCTTATGAGAGAGAACTGCGAAATTTTAATATATATTTATTAACAATTTCCGCTACTTGAGTTTTTCCAATATAAAATTTTTTAGCGATCTTTCGTGCTAATAGATGCTCCTTCTCCGAAACGTTAACAACTTCCATTTTTTCACGTAAACTAAGTGTTAAGCCTAAATCATTTATTGTTGTAATCTGCAGAGTTTTTTCGTGTACTGGGTGGAAAAAAAAATATGCCACTTTAGTCAAACTCAGTATGTAGGTACGTGGGCACAATAGATCCATTTGTGGTCGCAGTGCATGGAGGTCCAGTAAGGCCTGCCACCACTTTCGAATACATACATACATACATACATACAAGTTTTTTTACTAGGCGCCATTTCAAAGGGATCTATTACTACCCAACTCTTAACAATAAAAATAAATAATAATAATAAAGCTTGGTTCCAATAAATTTGTCCGCTTAAAGGGAGTGTCCCCTTAATAGAAGTGTCCGCAAGGAGAGGTTTCACTGTATACGGAGATCTCTTTAGAGGAGTACAGCGTGTCCCATTTTCGATGGGATTAAATGGGAAACTCGGTTATTATTAAAGATATTGATTTTCTGATTGCACCTTACCGTGCTCTTTTTTTGAGCCGTTAAAAATGGCGTAATCAGATTTTTGCTATACCCCGTAGTTTCGCTAATACAGGGAGTTTTTAAAAAAATTGTATTTTTAATAATCCCTTGTATCTCGCTTATTTTGCGAGATACTTTTATTCTGTAAAAACATTTATATGAACCGAACCGAACCGAACCGAACCGAACTTTTTTAGAAGAAAATAATGACGTTATCAATTTTTTAAAATATTGTTTAGTTTTTGAGATATGGTATTTATCATAAAAAAATTAAATACGGACCTGGATTTTTTTTACTACTTTTTTGATTGGTTTCATGCTAGTATTATCATAAAATAATAAAAATTTAAAAAAAAATTGTTTTAAGGTAAAAAAAAAATATTTATTGTTAAAAAAAAAAAATTAGTCCGAACCTGGATATTTCCAACATAAATATAAACTAAAAATTGCTAGTTAAACAATTTTTAGTTTAACTGTTTTGATACCTAGCATATTAAAATGGTTTTACGTTAATTTACAGATTTATTTGAAACAAAGTCTACGAAAAATACAAAAAAAAAACAAATTATAAAAAATAACTAATCATTCTGATTACCGTTATGTGTAAGACATTGTTGGCATTTTTGAGTAATTTTTCTTAACGCATTTTGCATAAAAATATTTCTGCCATTTAAATATTGGGATTTTGTTGCTTGAATGAAGCAGTCAAACATATCACATTTTTCAAAATCTGGATATGGTCGATTTCTAGCCAGTTTAAAATAATTGTAAGCCATTTACAAAAATGACAAGTAAAATGACAATGTCAATTCCAAGCTTTTGTTTTGTAAATTTCACGACCTGCTGTTTGGTTATCAAATAATTAGTATGATATTATTTTTGTAACTTTTTAACGTTTTTTACTTTATTTATAAATTTTTTAATTATCATTTCAAAACAGATAAAGTAAAAATCGTTCAACTAGTGTGTCTTGCAATTTTTAATTTATAATTACGTTGGAAATTTCCAGGTTCGGACTATAATTTTTTTTTCAAATATTAAATAGCTTTTTTTAACCTTAAATCAAAAAAATATTAAAGTTTTATCATTTTAAGGTAATAATAGCATGGAACTAATCAAAGTAGTAATAAAAAAAATCCAGGTCCGTATTTAATTTTTTTATGATAAATACCATATCTCAAAAACTAAACAATATTTTAAAAAATTGACAACGTCATTATTTTGCTCTAAAAAAGTTGCCATAGAAAGGTTTTTACAGAATAAAAATATCTTGAAAAATAAGCGAGATACAAGGAATTAATTAAAATGCAATTTTTTCAAAAACTCCCTGTATTAGCGAAACCACGGGGTATAGCAAAAATCTGATTACACCATTTTTAAGGGCTCCAAAAAAGAGCACGGTAAGGTGCAATCAGAAAATCGATATCTTTAATAATAACCGAGTTTCCCATTTAATCCCATCGAAAATGGGACACGCTGTACAGTTATAGGTTAGATTAAGGTTTGTTGTTCACCTTAACTTTGCCCATAAAAAGACGGAAGTACAGTTTCGGTTGTTACATGGTGAACGTTTGAAAATGTAACAAAATTTATTAATAAATATGAAAAATTTTCAGAAAATCCTAATATTTTTAAAATATCAAATATTAAAAGAATTTTCAACTTGTATTTTATCACAAAATGTCCATTTAACTTGTAGCTACCGATGGTGTTTCTGTCTACCTCTATGAACAAAATTTTAATACATCCGCTCTTTACCGGAATCATACTTATAAGATTTGCGTTTTAAAATTTTTTTAAATACACTTTCCTTATCAGATTTTGACCTCACGCAAGCTTTTGGCTTAAAATAACCACAAAATTATCTTGATTTTTTTGGAATTTGTGGAAATTTTCTAGATTTATATAAAACCAACAATCAATCAAATTTCCAACTGCTATTTTATATTATTGTTGGGAAATTAATGAGCTAATAAAAGGGTATCAAATTAAATTCCTTTAAATTTATTATAAGAACAATGTTTATTCGATTTAGAATTTTGTTTTATAGGCTTGTGAATGTTTTTTTTTTTCGTATTTATGTAGGCGGAATGTTAAAAAATTTGTTCTTGATTTGAATAAATTTTATGTTAACTTTTTAGTAAGCAATTTCTGTTTTCCAAAAACTTAATAATGATAAAATTATTAAAATATACATTGAGCGTAGGAGTTTGGTTTGACGCAAAAATCTGTGAAGAATACATTAAACAAGTTGTAAGAGTCTCATGAAAATACTTTGTGTAAAATATAAATAGAAGCTAAGAATCTTTAAGGATATTTCTAAACTGCGCAAAAAGTACAGGCAGGTTGCTCAGACATAGGATGATTAATAAAATCATCAGGCGTGGTTTAAACTCTGCGGAAATTCCAGCTATGCTAGAACCAACTGGAATTTGCACAAATGACGGGAAGCGGGTTACGGAGTTTTTTTGATTCCTTGGAAGGCAGGGAGAGGTTTAATCTGTAAGGTCACGTGGAGACATACCTTAGCAACATTGCAAAAACATCTAAAGAATCAGGTATGACTGCACAAAATGGTGAAACAGAAAAACATGGAAAGCATGGGGAGCTGGAGGAGATTAATTAAGTTTGAGAGATAAATCTAGAAGCTTTAAAGCATTCTTCGTTGAAAGGATTAGCTTGGCAATCCAGAAAGGAAATGCAATTGCTGTGTTGGAAACTCTTCGTTATTTCGCGGATACTGGTTTGGAAGAGATTATCGCTTTTTAGTTTCAATTAATTGACTTATTATTATATTTTTTATATTTTTTATTTCTGGTATTTTAATTTTAATACAATATGATTATTTTATTATAATTGTTTAAAATATTCTATGCAATATCAAAAAAAAAACGTCAGGTTGTAAAAAATTTAATAATAAAAGTTTAAGTTTAAATATATAAAAATTAAGTTCGAAATTATTTGGAACAAGTCCTTAAAGTCTGGAAGAGAAAATACCAAAACATGGGAATCCCGTTGGATGAAACCACCTTGTATACTTTATGTTTCGCCGATGATCAGATAGTGGTGGCTCAGGATTATGACGACCTCGAATATATGATACGAAAACTAATAGAAGAGTACAATAAGTGGGGACTAGAGGTTAATATCAATAAGACAGAGTATATGTGTATTGGTGGAACGAAACAGGATCTAATCTTAAATACTGGGCAGCGAATTCAGTCCTGTGATGAGTATAAATACTTAGGTCTAAAAATTACAGCTGACGGAACACTAGACAAAGCTATAAAAGATAGAAAGGTACATGGAAGAAATTCAATAACTTTATTTAATGTAATAATTTGGGACCAAAGTATTTAAAAAAACCAAAAAGCTTATATATAACACCATTGTTATTATTACATACGGCTCAGAAGTATGGCCAATCAAAGATAGAACAGAAAAAATGCTTTCCGCTACGGAGATGGACTATTAGAAAAGAGCAGCAGGGAAATCAAAAAGAGAAAGAGTTACAAATCAAAGAATAAGAGAAATTATGACAGTGGGTGAACATACTTTAGTGGATGATATAAGAACAAAACAACTGGTGTGGTACGGACATGTACAAAGAATGGATGATGAAAGACTACCAAACTAGAGATCCCATAGTTCTTTATTATATCATTGATCCAAATATGCCTGGAAGCACTCCCTGTACTCTTAATTCAGCATAGCCTATGTGAGCCATATTTATCTGCTATTTCGCCGCACTGACACAGACAGACCACGTCTAATTCCAAGTTTCCTAATGAAGCGGACGGGAGGGCATTAATCTATGCATTGGATTCTGAAGCTTGAAGAGCTAATAGTCGTGCTCTGTCCTCATCCCTTTGATTTTCAGCCAAAAGATTTTCTAAAAAAATCTTTCTGTGAGTAATTGAAATCTTGGGGAATACAATTTAATTTGAAAGGGATAGCCATTTTGTCAGACACACATTAAACTCTATATCACAAGAATTTAAAATATAATATAATATAACCTAGAAACGCAGTTATTGATAATGTATTTGTATCTCTTATTCCGAGGCCCCCAATTTTTAAAGGAATTAACCTTTAAAGCAAAGAATTGGATTTGATTGGATAATTTGTAATCTCTTGAAGACATGTTTCTAAAAGTTCAATATTTCTTTCAAGAACTATGGATTCTTCCAGCAAGAAACACAGCGTAATAGATATCAAATTCGAGGTATGGAAAAATATGATTTAAAATAAAATAAATATACTTTTAATTTTCGTATAAAGTTATTACTTAGCCTCCCACGAGAAAACCATCTTATTATTGTTCTTAGGCCTATTAGCTTGATATTCATCCCTGAGGTGTTTTTTCCGCGTTTTAATTAGAGAACGTTTTCGCAAATGGCATAGAATTGTGTTTTTCTTTAGGTTGCGTATTAACATTGAACATACCCAGGAAGATGGTTTTCGTTTAATTTAAGGTTAAATTATTTATAGCAACTTGGTCAAATATCAAAACAGCAATTAAACTACTAAACGATAAAATATAGGTAATTACTTGATTGACAATTTCTAAAGCATTTTTAATATTCAAATGCTGTCAGTTTTCGCTTAAGTATCTATGTCATATATATTATCAAATCAATTGCAAAGATCTAAGAGTGGATAAAAGGCAGGAAGATGTACTTGGCATATGCCTTTCCTTCCTTCTTTTTGGGTACTCTCTTGGATGACCAGTCATTTCGCGTTTATGTTTGTTTAAGATTGGATATTCCTGTCTACGACTCTCACGATCGAAGTTTCTGTGAACAAACAGGAGATATTTATGGCTATCACAGCACAAGCTGCTGCAGGAGTACAGGATGTTTATTCTCGACTACCCCTAAATAAGAAGATCAATGAGAATATCTAGAACAGAACATATAACTAATATGATATTACGGCTATGTACAACAGATAAACGAAGAAAGATTACGAAAGCAAGTCATGGAATGGCAACCAATAGGGCGCAGAAAAAGAGGGCATCCTAAACTGGAATGGCAACAGTCAATCCAAAGATCAATGAGTCAAAAAAACCTGACAGAAAATAATTGTCAGGATCGAAGACGGTGGAGAATAGGCGTCGGACAACTTCCAGGCCGACATAGTAGTAGAGAAGTGGTTAAATAGTTTCAATTTTTTGATAAAAATAGGTAGAAAAAATTATTTTAATGACCACACTTTAGAAAAAGTTACAAGAATTCATTTCCACATAAACAAAAGTGATAGTGGTAAACTTCGTTTTTTCATTTTCATTTTCAATCTGTGAAAATGTCAGCTCACGTAACGGACTGTCAAGAATAAGCCCCTTAAGATTTGGTGAACGCCCACCTCACCTCATCTCACGAACAGCTAAGAATAAGCATCCAGAACGAATGATTCGTCACACTATACTCAATAAAATATCTCAGCGTGCTCTTGCTTGAGCTACAATTCCCTCTGTTTTGAGCTGGAATGATGGTTAGCGCGTTGATATAATTACTCGAGTTCAATGGATATCGGGCATACCTCTACCCGAGAAGAACAATTTACGTCAATCCTATATTCAAAAATGAGCCCAAAAATCTGGGGAGGTTTGTTCCTCATTGCTTCTATTTTATACCATTTGTTGCAGAAACATAAGGAACATTTGGAAATAAAGCAAAATCTTTATTTAACAAAATATTTTAAAATTTGAAAAATATTTATTACATTATTTATGGATCGCTTCCAAGATCCAAGAATAAAATTAATTTTAATTTAAAAGTTAAGTTTGGCCGTTCAAAGAGGTAATGCTTTGTCATTGAGAAATGGATGAGGTATTTTACAGTACAAATTATTTATTTGTTTATTTGTTTTTATTTCTAGTTATACGAGGTGTGACAATAAAATTATAAGACTGGTGTAAAAAATCTACTTTATTTAAATACTAATACAACATAAGGATGTTTCCCATCAATGTAGTCCCTTTCTCTATCAATGTTGGAAGCAATTTTGGAAATCATCAGAAGAGAGGCTGTTAAGAAGTCTTGCCGTTTTTTCCTTGACATGTTCTAATATTTTAAAACGGGTTCGTTTTAACGATTTCTTCACTTTTGGCAACAGGTAGAAGTCGCAAGGGACCAAGTCTGGTGAATATGGTGGGTGGTTAACGACGGGGATCTTCTTATTAGCGAAAAACTGCTTAATAGATAGGACATTGTGGGCCGGTGCATTGTCCTAGTAGAGCAGCCACGCGTTGTTCTTCCACAAATCTGGACGTTTTTTCATTGGACGTTCCCTTAGCTACATCAATACTTCCAAATATTGTTGGTTAACTGTTTGACCCTCACGCGCCCATTCAATAAGAATAACACCCCTAATTGGATGTGTTGGAGCGCCCTTCTCGTTCATCAACTTTAACTTCTTCACGACCCTCGAAAAAGCTTATATGCCACAAAAAAATCATTGCACACTGCTCCTCGTAGACATCCTTTAGCATTCGAAAGCATTCAGTAGCCGTTTTTTTGAGTTTTACTTTAAATTAATACGTTGCTAAATTTTTTCGCTTGCCGTAATTCCGGCAATTGAGCTATGCACGGTCCGCTTCAAACAGCAGAATTTCGTTGTGTGAAAGCACAATGGCGTCAATTGACTTACAATTTATCAGCTTGCCGGAGGTAGTCGATAAAATTAGTAAATTAGATATAAGTAAGGGTTCCGGGCCTGACAACTTACCTGCGGTATTTTTTAAAAATTGCAAAGATACAGTGAGTATTCCACTCACTGTTATATACAATAAGTCATTGGTGCTTGGTGTCTTTCCCGATGAATGGAAAAAGGCTCAAATAACGCCGGTTCATAAAGGGTGTAGCAAGAATGAAGTAAAAAAACTATCGGCCCATATCAATGCTTTCAGTTCCTGGGAAGTTACTGGAGTCTATTGTGACTGACTACTTCTTTTTAAATGTCAACATTTAATTCCTGAGAATCAACATGGCTTTTTTAAGGGTAGATCTACCGAAACTAACCTTGTGACCTACGTTCATGATCTACATGACTTCATGAGTGATCGGTACCAGGTGGATGCCGTGTACACCGATTTTTCAAAAGCTTTTGATAAAATTCACATACCAACCTTATTAATTAAACTTAAGAACATCGGTGTGCATGGTGCTCTCATGGGGCTGATCACTTCATATGTGACAGGTCGCTCTCAGTGTGTCAAAATCAATAGTGTTACATCTAAATTTAGAGATATAACCTCTGGAGTGCCTCAAGGGTCCCACTTGGGTCCCTTACTCTTTATTTTATATATTTATGATATTAGTGTTTGTTTAACTCTCGGAGTTTAAAACATACTGTGATGATGTAAAATTTTATAAATTAATTAAATCCGTTAATGACTGCCTAGAAGAACAGGCAGATATTGATCGTTTTCATCGGTACTGTTCCGGGAATAGGTTGTACTTAAACCCTCAAAAATGTTACACTATAAGCTTTTCAAGATTACAGTCTAGGTACATCGGTTTTGGGTATAGTATCGATGGAACTGGTCTTAGTAAAGTAGAAAAAATAAGAGACCTAGGTGTTTGGTTGGATCAGAAACTATCATTCGAATATCATATAGAGTCAATCGCCCAAAGAGCTTATAAGAATTTAGGATTTATTATTCGTATAACTAAAGCATTTAAAAACCCTAATTCTATTATCTTATTGTATAATGCTTTGGTCAGAGGTTTTTTGAGATACTGTAGCACAGTGTTTGACCCAATATATGAAAAGTACATTATAAGAATTGAAAAAATTCAAATTAAATTTGTCAACCACAGATTTAATAGAGGTCTACATGCTTTAGGGTACGAAGCTAGTTTGACGAAATATAATTTGCAAAAATTAAGCTCAAGAAGATTGATCTCTGGTTTAACATTGTTGTATAAAACTTTTAATAATATTATAAAATGTTCATTTATATTAGAAAACCTAGGTCTTAATGTTCGATTTTATTTTTCAAGAACTGATTTTCTTTTTTACTATAAAACGACTCAGACGAATGCTACCGCCAACTCTCCTTTGATCAGATTGCAGCGAAATTACAATTTGTATTTTAATCATATTGACATTTTTAATATTTCAATTTACTCTCTCAAAAGAAAAGCTAGATCTGTTTTTGCAAGTTCCTGAATTTACCATTATTATTACTATAATTTTTTTTAGAACTTCGTTTCTTTCTTAGTGAATTTATTCTATAAACAATTTGCTTAGAATAGTTATATAACCTTTTATTTTGTAACTTTTTTTCCTTTGCTTAACGATTTGTTATTGTATTTTGTGCTGTATCGTAATTGTGTTAGTTTTGCTAACACAATTACGATACAGCCTTATTGTAAAATAAATAAACAAATAAATAAATAAAAAAACCACTGGGTAAGCCAAAATAGCAGAGGAAAGACGACAAGATTGAGCGCGGTAGTAGAACGCATATCAAGGTGAATAACTCCAACCGTCCGAGACGTCGAGATTTAAAATGTGTTGCTACGGGGGCCAGTCTTAAAATTTAATTGTCACACCTCGTATGTCGACTTAAACTTTAACCCTAAAACATTTCTGGCACCAGTATGTTGTAATGGTAAAGACTAATACGGCGTCGGTACACGTAATTATGACAATACTTTCTCTTAAGTGTCGTTCAGTCACTGAAATGGACCCTCGAGGGAGCGTTTTTCTTCATTACGCCGCATTTTAAGGTAAATTAAGCGCTGGCAAAGCAACCGGTGAAAATTCTTTGTTTTTGCTGAGTTCATTTTTAAACTCCTTTTTTCGAAAATATTTTACTACATTTAACCTACATAAAAGCCCCTACAGAGTTGGCTGACATGCCCATTTGAAAACAAGAACAAGACTTGCAAGATAAATTCAAGACTTGCGCATCACTAGTTCTAACGCATATATTTATTGCTTGCTTGGTTCCCGAAAAGAGGTATTTGATTTGTTTTCTAACTTAAGTTACTACTACTGGGGACTCAAGCCACACGTGGTGCATTGGCTGTACAAGACTGTGGTAATATATCCATTACGTATGCATCACTCAACAGAGTGTAATGCTCATACTGAGCAAGGTGCAAAAACTTACATGCCTCAGCATTATACTCCGACAACTGCGATGGAGGTACTCTTAGACCTTGAAGAACCACCACTTGGTCATACAGGGAAAGGCAAAAATGGGACTCTATAGACTTCAGAACTGTATGCAATTATACCATCAAGAATGCATAAAAGGGAGAAAGGGTTTCTGGATATACCAATCCTACAAATGAGATCAGACCAGATGTCCCCAAAGTACCTATATCGACCATTTCTCGAGAAGCAGCATGGTCTGGACAAAACAACCCACTGCCACAGAAAGGATTAATGTGGTATGTACATAGATTGATCGAAAGCTGACGAAGGAATTGCGGCAAGAATATTCGGGGAAAGTCCTAGGAGAGATTTGCATTTTTTACTGGGATATTACCCTACAGTCTTTCAAGCAGTAATCCTTGTCATCTTAGAATGCACAAGAGAATAATAGAACACTTATCTATATACTTAGATAGCCAGGCGGCCCTCAGGGCGCACGTACGCCCAAAGTTTACCTCAAAGCCAGTGTTGGAATACTTTGCTGAACTAGTAAAAGTAGCGGAACGCAATAGAATCAAACTATTATGGGTGCCAGCTAACGAACTAGCAAGACAAAGATCGTAGGAAAAATATGTTGTACCAGAGCCAGCCCTGGGGGTATCAAAGATCAAAGATCCCAGGTCTCTCTGGGTAAAGGGAAAACATAAAAGCCACTTGTTAGAAAGACAGGGGCTAAGACACAGCAGAGCCTTTATCAAACGCCTGGATGCCAAACTCACAAACGGTTGTCAGATTTATGGTTTGATCTGATGAAAATACAATAATATTATTTGGAGGGTATGGGGTAGTTAAGGGGTGTAAAGGGAATAAATTCATAACTTTAAAATCAAAACAGATACGAACATGCCGTTTTCAGATTTATGATTTGTTCTGTTGACAATACAATTTTTAAAAAACGGAGGTAAGTGGTGTAAAGGGGTAAATTTAAAGGATTGAGAAATTGACAGAAAAGAAACCTTGTAATAATAAGGAATTATTAGAAATGAAAAGTGTGCGAAAGCAATAATTTATCTTTCATTATATTTCTTTTATTTTAACACTAAAAAGTAAAAAATAAAATAAATATATTTTTTTGGTAAACCATTTTATTAAAAAATTACACTAAAAAGAACAAAATAATTTGGTAGATTTTTGTTTACTACAGTCTAGATTTAACAATAGCGTTAATTACACATTATATATTTTTAAGTACGATATAAAATCGTGGCGCATTTATTAAAGATTTTGAAAAGTTTCTGGAACTTTCTCTCCGGCTTTCCTTCTAAGTGAAAAGATGAAGACGAAAGCCATATTATTCCATTTTAAGTGAATTTAAATAATGCATAAGTATTAGCATTTATATAGATGGCTTCCTGAACTAGAATAATAAAAATTACACAAATTTTATTCAAATTGTATGCTTGTACAGAGTGCAGTGTCATGTTCCGGCGATTGACATTTCCCAGTGCAATTTACTAAATTGCGCTTATATACTAAACGAAGCCTATTGTCGCAAATGCAATGAAACACAATTTAGACGCAATCCAGGTGAAAAAAGCCCGTGTCAATAAATGTATTATCACGATAAACCTTTGAAAAGTCCTTACCTGAGATTGAAGATCAAGGGAAAATCATCCCCAAACTGGACTGTAAAATCACAGATCAATCTGATTACTCTAAACTGGCTTTGATGTTAATTGCAAGCACAGTTATTCCCAAGTTGCACCGAAAATCTCTATTGTAGTAATTTGAAGTAAAAAAAAGACGAAATGAAGAGGTCTTGACCAAAAAAAGGAACTACCAAGGAATAATCCAATATGGCGGTGACTTGTACTCTTCAATCCAATCCTTAGTAATCGTAAAGTTTATAATTTGCAATCACACGCGCTCGCAAGCATGAAAGAAATTGTACGTGGGCAAGTAATTGTCCGTTTGCAAATTTTGTGAATACTGAATTCCTGATAACGACGACACTCGACTTGAGCCATTTCGTAGGTAAAAAAAAGATGTGTTGAACAGACAGGCGGGTCAAATGGGAAAATATAGCATTTTAAGGAATGGAACAAGGGGTGTCAAGACCATCGCGTAAATTGAAATTTGTATTGCAAGTATTTTTTCATTATGCACACGTAATCCGTATGTCGTAAATTATATAAAATAATTGTAAATAGTTAGATAAGTTTCTTAAATATAGAAGGGTTTAAGCCCTGTAAATAATATTAAAAATAAGTAAAAATATCAAATTAAAGAAAAAACTCAAAAGGGCGCCGCAGCACACCAAAATTCCCAAAAATTGTAAAACAAAAAAAATAAATTGTAACAAAAAAAATACAGTTTGAGTGAGAACGAAACAACCTAAACCTTAGAACATTGAACTCCTAGAAGCAGCATAACCTCAAACCATAGGCAGGCTTGTTTGAGTAAATGATCTTCAGACATTATTGTCAAGTCAATTTTAAAACATTCCTAAACATTTAATAATACAAACATTTCTTTGTAAATCTTAAAAATAGTACAAAACCATAATACAGCATTAAACCAGAGAATACTTTTTTATATTAAAAATGATTCAACATTCTAATGTAGCAAGTATATTATTTTTTTAATCTCAATAGTAATAATACAAAATCGTGAAGGTATAATACATTTAAAGCAATGTGGCAGTTTAAGAACCGGCTATTTGTTTACATAAAAACGCTTAAAATATTTAACTACACCTATGTTTTGTTGACAGATAAATAAGCTGTTTACTTACTTGTAAAAGGACCCTTTATTTCCTACGGCATAGGATGTTTTACACACCTCGCACTTTTATACCATATTGACTTTAACGCAAAAAAAAAAAAAAAATCACAAAATAACAGGCTTTTTAGCACGGATCACTTTTTAGTCCACAACGATTCAAAATACAATGACGGCCATCAACAACAAGTGACAGTACGTCATCGACCACGCCATTGTTGGCGAGGTTGCCGCGCTGGTAATTCTTTCGAATGTTTAAAGTATACAATTTTTACTAATTAATGTAATTTGACAAATATAAAAATATTTTATTGTATTTATCTTGGTGAAACTAGTAAGATAGGCTTTTACATTTTATTTATATGAAAATAATGTTAATTTTTAAAGAAAATACTGTTTATTTAATTATGCCTTTTTAGTTATCTTATCACATTATGTAAACGTGGCAATTTGGGTTTTTTTCCCCCCTGTGCCATTTGTAAATATCAGACTCAATCAAAAAAGAAAGCATGCTGCTTTTACGGGGTTTAATGTTCGAAGAACTAAACGAATAAGAACATGGATCTGAAAATATTTACATAAGCTCTTCCATAGATCATTTTCAAACAGCTGATCGTTTGTCCCCGAGGGGTGGCTCAATATTTCCTTTTGGTGTACAGACGAGCGAGGGGAAATACAGGAAATACGTGGAAGTACTTGGGAAATACTAGGAAATACCTTGGAAATTTGGGCAAATACTGGGAAATATAACGGGAATTATCGTAGGTATTTCATTTTGGTGTACAAAAATTGACGATCGAGCCACCTCTCGGTTGTCCCTCACGGTCTTTCAACGATCAGCTGTTTCTATAAGGCCGGCTACCCACTACCGCGCGCGGCCTTTATTTTTCTCGGTTTTTGATTGGCTAAAATTTTTAAAACAACCAATCAGATAATAATCTTGACGTCTCAGTTGATTGAGTAACAAAACAGTTAACTCTCAACACTTATTAGGTGTCCATTAGACCTTGGACCTTCGTGAGGTTAAGCTATCAAGCTACCCGCAAAAAAATATGAGAAAAACAAAAACTTTTTTTACAGCAGTAATCCTGTATATTATGACAAAGTGGTTTTGAGGCACATGAAATAGAAACGCCATAATAGTCGCCCCTCTCTAAGCTCAAAAGGGAAAACTAATCAAATGGAGACCAAACGTGACTATGAGTTTTTCCAAATAAACAGCTAGTGAAAGCCACTGCAGGTACATTCAACGTATGGCATAGAATTTAAATTTACTACAGAGTAAATTTAAACAAACACTAAAATAAATAAAGGTTTGTTTTAGCGCACTAGGTATAAATTATAACAGAGAGAATTTAGTGGCATAAGGGCAAATAATTAACAGGAAAAATAAGATAAAAACATTTAGCTTAGCCTGAATTTAAATTGAATAAATAGGGTTTTATACAGCTATCCTATCTATTTATTTATCCTTCTTCAATCCATCTTTCGACATAGGTTTCCCCCAATATCTTCAACTTTTCCCTGTCTGTCGCTTTGTTCATCCGTCTAGTTCCAACATGTTTCTTCAAATAATCCGCCCATCTCATTTGGGGTCTTCCCCTACTTCTTTTATTTTCTCAAGGTCTCCAGTTTACAATACATTCATTCCTTTTTCTATCTGTTAGCTTTACATGTAAAATTTGTGTTTCCATTGAAATTTGGGCTTTTATTACCTTATCCACGTTTGATTTTTTCAGTGTCCAGGTCTGGGATCCATAGGTAAATACAGGAAGGATAAATTGGTTATACACTTTCGTTTTGAGGTACTGAGGATATTTTTTATTTTCTATTATGTAATCTAATTTACTAATATTCTTTTTTTAGTTTAATCATTTGTCCTAGGTATATATTTCCTCTACTTACTACTATTTTCTTTTGGATTATTCTGATTGTGATATCTTTATCTTCGCCTATATTTTTAGCTGCTGTATCCAGTTCTTCTAGCATTTGTATCAGTTCTTCTTTCTTGTCTGTTATTAAGGTGATATATTTAGCATATCTTAGGTGGTTCAAGTTTTGTCCGCTTACTTTGATACCTATTTCTTCCCAATCTTTTAAAGACATCTTTTAGGGTCTGGTTAAATAGTTTAGGGGATATTGTGTCTCCATGTGTCGATTTTGATTGATGTTGTTGCTTCGCTATTCGGCTATTAATTAAAGATGCTTTTACTGCCCAGTGCTCAATGCTATCGAAAGCTTTTTCAAAGTCTATAAACGCAATATACAGTGGAATGTTGTATTCGTTGGCTCGCTCTATTAGGATTTTCATGGCAACTGTACTGAAACCTTTTCTGAAGCCTGCTTGTTCTTTTGATTGATATCCATCAAATTTTGTTGTTAGTCTATCTGTTAATATTTTCATGAAAAGCTTATAAATTACATTGAGGAGTGTTATATGTCGATAGTTTGTTAGGTCTGCTCTATCGCATTTCTTGTGTAGAATAATGGTTACTGATTCTTTCCACTTGTTTGGAATTATTTTTTGTTTTAGTATTTTATTGAGGAGAATATGGAGGGTATTAACAAAAGTTCTACCACCGTACTTTAACATTTCCGCCGTTACTCCATCTTTTCTATATACATTTTCATAATGTACTATGCAACAAATATTTGCAAAATTAACCAAATCTATGGCGTAAAAATTCTACTACTAGAAACAACATTGTCTTTATTTATTTTAATTGGTTAGAGATCTATATTGACAGAAACGTCGTGTTTAAAATAAATGCAAACAATAAAAGTCCGATATTTTGTTTTTCTTCAATCATTGTCTAGAAGTTTCAAAAAGAAAATTAGTTTGTGGTAAAAGTTTTACGCCTCAAAGTTTGTAAGGATGCATTTTTGAAACTAATTAATTTAACACCGGGAAATTTCCTGCAAATTGAGTACACATATATCTTTGACTTCATCAGTGTATGCATGCACACGCTCACGTTTCCCGTCATTTGGCAACATTAGATGCCGGTGGCAAATTACAGACAGCAGGATCATCCGTTGAAACTATGCCCCTTGTTCCCTGCCTGTTGAATCAGGGACTATCAAGTAGGCTTTAAATAACTCAGACAACATCGATGTTTATTAGTGTTGTAAAATTTCCAGAAATATATATTCGGAAATATATCCGAAAATATTTCCTGAAACATTAGAAATATATAGAATAATTGGAAATATATGAAATATTACTAAAAATAAGACAAAAAAAATTGTTTGTGCTTAAGACCACACGGCAGAAGTGTAAACTTCAACAAGGCGAAATTAATATTACGAAATACAAGATTTTTTGCGTTGTATATTGACAGAAGTAATATACAAAGTAATAACATTTACATAATTATAATTGGGTATAAATTACTCTGGTAAATTTTGCTCTGAGTGGCCTTCATCTGCATCATCATATCGCTCTGCTGACTGTTCCTCTCACAGTTAGTCGACTCGAGCCGACTTCACCCGAATGAGCGTTACATAGCCGAGCGTGACGGCCCAGTTCAATTCAGTACCCACAGAAAGTGCTAAACGCGCCAAAAGAAGTATACACTTCAAAAAGGGAATATTTATTTATAAAAGTCATAACTAAACACCGGAAAATGCCGAAGGCTTATACATGAACACAAATCAGGAGTTATTCTTCAAACAAATAAATAGAAATAAGGTCAAATTTGTACAACGAAAATCTTATTCTTGACACACTACACTATTCACTAGTCGAGCAAGAGGCATATCTTCATCGCTGTCATCAGCATCACACTTAATAACATCGTCTTGCCAGTCTACTTCCTCAAAATCTTCAATAGTATCTAAATAAATATGAAAGAATTTTTGTTATAATTCCAATATTCCCGAGACACGTTCGGAAATTTCCAATATTTCCATTTTCATGGAACTATTTCCAACGGAACGGTTTACTAAACCTTTTTTTCGTCATAAGCAAATTTTTGCCTCCTTCAAATTCAGTGAGGCAGACCATAGAGGTGTGGGATTCGGAGTGTTTCCTTCCTACCTGGGGAATATTGTTTTCAAATTCGCCATAATTTCTATATTGAGGGGTTGTGGTATTAAAACACCACGCTTGCCAGGAGTGTTGGTGAGTTTCTATTTAGCTGCCTATTCCGGGATAGAAACTGTTTGCAGTCGTTTATTCTGAGTCAGATGCTGCTGTGATACCGAGGTCCTTTCTCTCCGTCTGTCATACCGGTGTGGTCTTCGCCCGTATCCCTGGGAATGTGACTCAAGATAGATGCTAACCCTGCGGGTCAGAGAGTACCTGGAATTAACGGAAGGCAGAGGTCGATTCATTTTCCGTGATAGACAACTTATAAGGTCTATCCGGGCAATTTACCAAGGTGGCGTCTTACCAATGGACAACCAAATAAATAGTTATACTTACAACAAACATTGATCTAACTTTCATCGACATGAAAATGTAAATTCATTTTTAATGTCAAGGAAAGAAAACGTGTTGTGGTTTCACTTGCAGATGTTTAAGGGAGTCATCCTGAGAAGTATGTGGCGCAAGAGATGTTTAAGATAAAGGAACGTTTGAAATTACGTGCATTCTGCAGCCTAAAAGAAATAGAAACAGAATTCTGAACCCGACCTACAAACAGATGAGGAAACTGTTTCACACCTTGAAGAATCTATAGCGTTTAAGTATAACCAATGGATGTCTGCATTATAAATAAGTTGTAAGACACAATAACGATTCTTTTTTTGTGTGCATCAACGTGCACAAATTGTCACTCGTGATTATATTGTCAGGATAAAAAATAATGCCTGCAAGTGCACATTAACCCTAAACAATCTAAGGAAATGAACTTCTGTATATAGTTCAATTTGTATTAAAACGTGTAATAAACTATATGTATACTGAATTAAAAGCAATAAGCAACTGACCGGTCATCGACGATGTTTCAATGGCAAACGGTTTTTAATAAAACCATATCCAAAAGAGTTTAGTAGCTGAGAACGTAACGCCCCATACAGTGAAGACAAGTAGTAGTCAGAAGTCGAGCGTATCTACGTATACGTATTTATTAGCAAGATGTATTTAATGTAAGTAGTTACGTGACGTTAAAACCCCCTCGTGTAAGAATCTTATGAATTCTAACAAACCAATACTATTTCCAAAGTATTTTTTTAAAAGAATTTATAAAACATTTGTCCTAGTAATCGGTCATCTACTAATCTAGCCCTGGTCGTAACGCTAGAATGCTGACTAATTAGCCAGGTCTAATTATGGCATTTCTAATCTAGTCACACATCGGCGCCAAATGGGGAGAATTCAAAATCACGTGTGGATGCGACAGAAGGGTGATATTCCAGCTATGCGAGTGTCAATTTTTAGGAACGTTTTGTCCGGTTAAATTGGTAACAAGGGGATGCTCATAGAGAGGCTACGTTTTGACACAGACTGAAAACTGTGTGACAGCCTTAGCCGCATGACGTGCTCGAGGTATAAGAAGTCCTAATGATAGGTATTTAGTTGCATTCAGTCCGTTTTTATACAAATGGGTTACCGTAAAACAAATTCCTAATATCTATTTTATTATCTTTATTTTAATGTAAGATAAAAAGTGATAATAAAAAAACGAATGCAGAAAGAAATGACCTATTTGCAATTAAGAGTGGTGTAAGACCCAATGAATAAATTCTTTTTATTTGGCACTAATTTGCATACTTGTTGCCTTTTGATGCATCTTCCTTCAAAATGTTCAAATCAATATACTATAGTAAACTTTATTATCAGAAAAAAAAACATAAAAATGGTTCATTGACAAAGCATTTAGTACTTAAAACTAGTTTAAAGTAAAAATACGAAAAACAAAACATCAATCAGACTAGTCTCCAAAACACAAATATTTAGGGAGTTCAGATAAACCATGGTCATCAGTTTTTGATTATAATAAAAATAGGGTGCGTCGCCCCAGGGAGGTGACCTTGATTTGTGTCTTGCTCGCCTCTTTTAATTCCGCGCTTCGACTCTCGAAATACGTTGTATTCTACAGACCGGTTGCGCTGCAAGAATGAGAGAGACAGAAGAAGAAGGCATCATCTGGATTGTTTGCCGATAGTTTCCCTAACGTTCAGAGAAAAAAAAGAAACTTGGCAATGCTGTGCTATTGCAAGTGTCCTGGAGTATTAGCCGGGTGGCGAATGCGATGCGACGTTCAAATTTTCTTTTATGTATTATTCATCCGAAAAACGTAAGTAGGTTATTTTATTCATTCTTAGTTTAGCGTGCCCAACTTCAGATGGCAGTATACAGTCGGCACATTTTTTGAATGTCACGCGGACTGCCCTCCGTCGTCAGTTTTTGGACAAACACTATTTAATCACCTTCTTCCAATTAATTTTAAAAAAATAAGTTTTGTGCTAGTGGAGTGTCATGCATAAATTGACTTTAAACCAATTATTGCATCCTTAACCTAGAATTTACAGATATTTTATAAATAGTGTTATATAACTATACTTATTTTTACAGCTTCAAAACAAAAATTAAATACTAATTAAAAATGAAAAGTTTTGGGGAAAAATATATCTTGCGTTTATGTAGAAAACTTCTCGAGATTTTTATTTTCTTTAAATGACACCCATGGGATACAGGACTGCGGCCTCACGCTATCAACATTTTTTTAGCACAGAAAAGAAAATCCAAAAAAACTTTTAAAAGAAAATATTTTTTACCACATAATTATCCCACGCAGCAGCAAACAATGTAATCACTGCCATAAAAATGGCCAACGTTCGCAACAAATAGGCATTCTTACAAGGAAAATTACCGGTGCTATTAAATTGGATCAAAGTCGCCTTCTGTTTCGATTAGGTGTGAATAATTTAATTTACACGAATATTAGCGCAATATCCTTAATAATTCCATCAGTATATCGGCATTTACTCTAGCTTCGACCTCAGGCGCAGATGTAAACAGATTACTGTAAGGTGGTCACGCATTGGCAATGGGGGCTGATTCAAAGGCTAATTATACACCATTCTAATTGCACTAAATCTGTTGTATATTATTGCCAAGTTCAATGTACATTACGAGGGCTATCTTTTGTATTTTGCATATAGGAACATAGAGGGCGACACTAATCGAATGATCTTACTAAAACTTAACCTCAACCTTAGCCTAACCTAAATTCAAAACGTCAGTGGAATACATATAGTTTTATAGCTACAGTTAGTTAACAAATTAGTCGAAAAATGGAATTAAGGAAATTATCTTAACAAGAATGCCTTGCCGATTTGATTTCTGTTTTCAATAATGAAGCACCACAACAGTCGACAGTTGCTCGTTGATATGGAGAGCCAGGTGCACTAAAAACGGCTGTCCCCCAGGAAAATATCAATGCTGTGCGCAGGCTTATCACGGAAGATCGACATATGACATATCGCGAGATTGAGGCTTCATTGGGGATTTCAAACAACTCAATTCTAAAAATGTTGCACAAATAATTAGGGGTAAGAAAATAAGTTTTCTTCTGGATACCGCATATATTAATCGAAGAACAGAAAGAAGCTAGGGTCAATTGGTATCAGAAAACTCTAGACCGCTTTAGGACAGGAAACTCGAAAAACGTCTACAGAATTGTCAGTGGTGATCAATCGTGGATTTACTCATATGAACCCGAAAATTAACATCAATCGTCTGTGTGGGTGATCCAAGATGAAGAAGTAGTAAATATGCTTTATTGTCCAAATATGTACATATATCCTTATTGACAAAGCTATTCAATTCTTAATACTACTTAAAACTAGGACAAAATTGGAAGCATTAGATTACTTTAAACCTAAATTACCTAATATTTAATAAAACTCATGTCACTTTTTTTGTGAGAGAAAAAAAATGTGTTCATATGTTTGATATCCTTATAGGTATATCTGTTAGCTCCCGCTAAATTTCGCGGTTGTTTCTATATATTTTTAAAAACACACAACTGTATGAAGGACAAAGCGCATTCCGCGTATTTGGACATGCGCACCAACAACCAGAGAGATCCTTGTCAATCGCCAGAGAAAATGGCGTGTTAATTTCGTTCTCCAACTATTTCAAATATCTACACCTGAAAGTGCTCGATTTTTGTGTACTGAAGCATAGAACTAGAAACTTCAACCCTTCAGCTACGTGGTGACATCATTAGATCCATCAGGGGCCCCTTGGAAGTGGAGAATTTGGCTGCAAAAGTGGTGAGTGCATTTGTCTGATTACCGTTGTGTGCCACCAATATTTTTCCTATGGACGTTTTGATTATTTCGTAATTTCATATCAATATTTATGTTTGTTCGCGTTATCATCAATTAAAATTTATACAGTCCATTGTATTTAACGTTTTTCTAACCGTGGACTAACAATATCTAAAGTTAACATTTAAAAAACTGAACAAACAAAAAAGTATTAAGATTAAAGTTATGAAAACACACTATAGGAACTAAAAAGTGTTATAAAAAATTTAAATGTCGAAAACAAGAAAGAAAAACATATAGTATACAGACTGTAAGAAAATATCACAGGCAATTAGGTTTAAAAAGTAGTCAAATTTTTAAAATTCATGTGCTTAACAATTCAAAATTCTAAAACAGCTTAAACAATATTAATAAAAAGTCACGTAACACATTCATGTAATAAAATAAAAAATAAAAATAAGTACTTAAATAAACTACTAAAATAAAACATAAGAATTACAAAAATAACATCAAATACAATAAAATTAACAAAAAGTCAAGATACAAAAATTTTAAATATAAACTTCAGACAGGCACTGTAAATAAGGTCACTATATCACGAAGTTTTAGAAGGAACTTCGTGATATAGTGACCTTAACTGTAAAGAGGTAATAGTTGGAATATCACAAATATTGAGATCAAGGAAAATTGAAAATTTTAAAATAACTAGAATATGTTGATTAGAGAGTCAAAGAAAGCGAGCCCAGAACTAGTAATAGATCAGTGGAAACAGAGGTATAAGTTATTTATTGAAACGAAAATTGCATAAATTCGTCAATGGAATAGAAAGCTTGCTCTTGAAGTGTATTTTTTAATGTCGATCGAAACCTGGTTAGATCCGTAAGTTCCTTTAAAGAAGAGGGTAAGTGATTATACAGAAAAGCCCATAAAAGTCATGCGTTCTCGAAGTGCATCCAAAAATTCGGGAAATTTTTCTCAAAAGCTGGTCATGTAGCAACAATTCCTTTAGAAGATCAAAGGACTGTTACTGCTCCTTACTCCGAACGACGAATCATCCTCCACCAAGACAATGCAAGTTCGCACAAAGCACAAAAAAACCATTCAATCTATAACCCAACAAAACGTCGAATTCTTGAACCATCCTCTATACAGTCCCGACCTAAGTCCCAACGATTTATACTTTTTTCAAAATCAAGAATGGACTGCGTGGTCAAAGATTATAGTCGTCACAGGAAGCAGTCGTGGTTTTCCAGAATGCAATTTTGACAGTACCAACAAACGACTGGCATTACAGCTTTGACAACTGACTTATTACGAGTAGGATAAGCTTTTAAATCACGTCTAACATTTATCATGGGGTGAAATATACCGTTATAAAGCTCCTGTTACAAACAAAATTACCCTGCACCGCACCGGCATGCCCTGGTGTATGTAAAGACTTTTGAGCCCAAAATCTTTGCCCTTACGACTTCGGGGTGGATTTCACTTTAAGTAAATGACTAAAACATGCATAACGACAAAGCGTAAGGGCTGACTGTAATAGCTGTGGAAGAACCCTTGTATGAAATTTTTCATTTTTGTCAGTCTTTTATATTGCATGATGTAAGTTGTTAGCTCGCAGTCTCAAGTATCAGGGGCTCTATGTTGTAGAATGTCGTTTATATAATTTTGTATGTTAAAAATAAATTATATACTGGGACAATTTAGTCGCATAAGAGCAAGTAAAAGATTTTACCTCAGGCTGGATTTCAGCCAGATACCTTTCGCGTATTTATTATTATATTTTTTAGTTTTATATTATTATTGTTATTAACCCTTTATACAGGAAGGTTTTAAATATATATATATATATATATATATATATATATATATATATATTGGGTGAAATTCATTCTTATCCCATGAAAGACCCCGTATTTTGTCCAGCTACAACGTTTCCTAGTGGTTAACGACAAGGAATAGAGCAATCAGTTATTGATTGACGAGAACGCTGACCCAAATTACCCTAAAATGTTTACGTCTTCTCTGCGTTACCTAATCATTAAATATTGACCAATAAGATGGCCGGAACCCAAGACATTTGAACAAGGTTTAGACAAAAAATGTTATACTCGTAATTTGAAGTATTCTTACAATTCGCCTTAAACCCTATTGATTGTAAGTTTGTTTTGCTCGTTTTAAAAAATTCCAGGAGTAGAACGAGCCAATGAATAAAACATTCCAATATATATTGGGTTTATAAACTTTGAAAAAGCTTTTGATAGCGTTGAGCACTGGACAGTAAAACATCTTTAATTAATAGCCGAATAGATCACATATACACAGACTTAATAGCCAATATATAGCGAAGCAACAACATCAATCAAAATCCACGAAGGAACCAAGACAATTCGCATAAGAAAAAGGAATATAACACAATATCCCCAATTATTTAACCATCCTTAGAAGATATTTTTGAAAGCTTAGAATGGGAAGAAAGAGGAATCAAAGTTAGCGGACAATATTTAAACCATATGCTGAAGATATTGCCTTAAAAACAGGAAAAAAGAACTGATAAAAATGCTAGAAGAGCTAAAGTAAGTCATGCTCAAGAAATACCCATTCCGGAACACCCTTTGTTTATAAAGTGAATCGTCCATCTGTATACCTCGTATTCTCAAGGTTTGTCTTGAAAATTTTATTAATTTTATTTCTATCATGGTCCAAATTCTATGGTCTGAACTGTCGGATATATTTATCGAGGATTTCAGATAGTGTCTGACCATTCGGACCATCGCATTATACCCTTTGATCCTATATAGACAGAGTTCATCAATTTTATATCATAACCGCCTGGAAAGGGTATATGAGAAACTGTAAAACAATCTTACGACAAAAGCATTCTAAAATCTCTCAAGTAACTATAAACAAGGCAAAGTCTCGGCATTAAAGACCGATAATAAAAACAAAAAACTTATCAAGACGTCACCAAAACTGCTTAGTCAAAGTTTTTGTCTAAATTGTTTAAAAATTGCTCTTAAAAAAATACCAACAGTTGTATCCAGCAATCGATGTCATCTGCACGGTTTGTAAATTTAACTCTCTTTAATCTAAAAAAATGCGAAAAATCCTCAATTTTCTTATAGTTGATTTTTTTATCATCTTTGGCCTGTATTCCTTTATTGGTCTTGATTGGATATGAAATTTTTGTGAAATTTTTTTGAGTTATAAGGTTAGTTTTGCTATTTCGTTTATATTTTTTGCATCAATTTTTTCAACATATTTTTAATGTAACAGGGTATTCAGGACCATTAGTCAACGTTAGCACTGCGACCCAATTGGAGTATGTATCTCCGGCCTACCTGTCGTAAAGGCCACTCGTCCGGAAAACTGAGAATCTAGAGCAACTGACAGATAATGCAGTTAATGCCAGTTTATTAGTCTGTCGTGATTGGTTTAAAAACTGTCCCTGTAATGGCGGATTAAAGTAAGTTTGACCGACGTCATTTTTCTATTTAAACCTCATTAGAAAAGGAAAGAGAAACAGCACAGTTATGGCCAAGCGAACCAAACCGAACCTTTCGCATAGTTATAAAATATACAGATGAAACAAAATGACAGCAAACATAACTAAACCAAAAGGACACAACACAACACAAGTACAGTCGAACCTCTATAACTCGAACTTAAAGGGACAACCAAAACAGTTCGAGTTATAGATATTCGAATTAAAGAGGTTAAAATACATATAAAAAGTGCAGGGACCACTTAAAAGGATCGAGTTATAGAGGTTCGAGTTAGAGAGGTTCGACTGTAGTTAAGTACCGATATTTTTTTTAATTTGTCAAACACACTGTGTTTATTGTATTACAATCTAGTCAATTAGCAATTTTGTTTTACCTTAATTTACAAGAAAAGTTAGATTTAAACTTCTTCTTTTATTTTTCTTGACATGTGCTTTTTAGCGCAATTTGGCATCAAGTGTCATACCGAGATATTTTGCCTAATTTGAATATGTTGTTAATTGTGATTTGTATGTGATTTACATTTGTGTTTGTAAAATCAACATGAATTGATTTGGTTTTATTTTTTATTCGCCACTTTGTGGTCCAACTGTAAACTTTGGTGACTGCATCCTTTAGTTTTTTTATGCATTATTTAATTGATTTTTCTACCGTCAATAAACCAGTATCACCGGCAAATGTTGCTAAGTGCTACTCTGGGGTACACCTGTTTGAATTTCTCTTAAATTTGAGTATGTTTGCTCTAAAATGTCTATGAGATATGTATGATTCCAAAATATCGGAATATTATTTTGGCAGAAACCGCTTTATTTTAAAATTAAGGCCTTTATGCCACACTTTGTCAAATGCATGTGCTACATCTAGAAAGACTGCAGAACAAACTTTTCCCCCGCTGGATTTGCGATCACGTATGTCGGATAGAATGGGTCCCGGCGTTTAATGCGTAAAAAAAAGCACTGTTCCACGTAATTGCTCTCAGCCATTGAGTGAGAACTACTCTAGGCCTATGGACATCCATCACTTCCATGCTAAGAAAAAAGGTGCAAAACAACATGTCACATCGGCCCCTAATTGGAGATGCTACTTTAAACCAAGCACCGCAGTGTAGTTTTCAATTTATCAGATTTTGTTTTGATGTACGATACGGACATATGTCAATTGGTGTGTAGTTTGGAAACACAAAACGGTCGTGTAATCAGGACCGTAACATTTGGGATAATTGTGCGGAACCGGTGTGCTTATAGCGTTTTAAATGTCCCGTTGAGTCTGTTTTATTTGGATGCTGACACAGGCTCTTTAATAACATGATATATTTTTTAACTTACACATAATAAAGTATATGATGAGAAAGTTAACGGAAGAATACCAAAAGTGGGGGTTAACAGTGAACGTGGAGAAGACACAGTACTTGTGTATTTGAAACGAATCAAGTGAGTTAGAACTAGACAATGGACAAACAATATTTCAGTCATCCAAAGCTCAATGAGTCAAAAAAACTTGACAGAAGATGATTGCCAGGATCGAAGGAGGTGGAGAATAGGCATCGACATAGTAGTAGTTTTCGAAAGTAAAAGTTGTTTGCCAAATAACTTAAGGCTTATGCATTTTCTTTTTTTGTACACCAAGAGCATTATTATACCCAAGAAATTTTTATTATGCCCCCGGCACTGCCCGGAACAAATCCATCCAACTTCCAAAAATATTGGCGACTAAAACAAAAAAAGTTACTCCGCTCATTCTTAAGAATTTTTGACCATCAACGCAGGCAATACTCTGGAAATGCCCAGGCAACGCCCACAATGCCCCAGTAATGACCCCAATGACCCGCAATCACCCCATCAACACCTTCACAAGTAAAAATAAAACAGTTAGCTTTCATCATATCCAAGTGTCTAGCACTTACCTTCTCCAAAAATAGAAATTTCGTAGATGAAGATCCCTCTAAGAAGGTTGACTTAAAGAGAACTCCAATAAAAGGGAGATTGCGACTCGTGAGGTCTTCAGAAAACCCACAGCAGCAGATACAATAAGTTAATCAGCTGCAATGTCAAGTTTAAAACCTAACACTACACAAATTTTTTTTTAATGAAATGTCTTCTTCGTTGTCGGCTTATAACCCCTGGTAAATGTTTTCCACACAAGCTTCCGTTTTAGTTTGAAAGTACAAAATTTTGTTTCTACGAGCTTCTTTTGTTTTAAAAAACATTTTAATTTTTAGTACTGCCTTCTTCTCGACAATAAAAAACTAAACAGCGGAATATGCTGATATCCTATTTAAATAGCCAGCAAAACCTATCCATGATTATAGCAAAGTTAATGTGGGGTAGAGGCGTGGGATGGTCTATAACAAACAGTTTGCGTAGCAATAATTAGTATTGTAATATAGTTTGTCCGACAAGCTGTTATTGTTATAGGGATGCCGTTCCCTCAAAAGTTACCAATGCGTACAGAAAGACGGAAACATTGATGGTCGTCTACAACCAGAGACATGGGAGAGAAATAAATGTTTCATTCAAGTCAAAATTTTATCAAATGAAAAGACGCAATTTATTAAAATTATCTTTACAATTATATAAAATTTGGCCATTCCAAAGTATTTCCGCCAAATTCCGACAAATTCCGTGGAATAGACTGGCGAGTCAAAATTGTATTCAAAAGAAAAGACGCAATTTATTCTCTTGGTAAAAATAAAGAACTAACAACAAACAGTGCCTTTTATTTTATTTTCTAGCAGAAGCTCATATGTAGAGTATTCCCAACGGTTCTTATCTCGTGTCCAGTTTTCAACTCTAGTGCTAGCTGTAAATCCATTATTTCTTGTTGATGGTTTTGGAAATGGAAATTCAAGTTCTTTTTTTAAATTTTCATTTTGAATTCTAAAATTTCTCTTCTTGACCTTATACTACTGGTCATTTTGCTCCCTTACTCATTTACATCTTTGATTTAGAGGTGCTGGCTGCTGGTGTACTTTGACGAGGTTCTTTAGTTCTTGGTTAAGACTCTTCGTTTGGGGAAACACTCGCTGCACCTGTACTTTAGCGATGTTCTTCGTATGCATTTTTCCTTGATTTTGTAGACTAAACAGCTTGGGATGTCTTCATTTTCAGTTGCTCTTCCGTATCTTTGTCCAATTATCTTTGCTGGAGAATTCTCTCACTTCTGCGTAAAGATTTTACACTCAAAGTAAAAATTAAAGAGGGAAGTTTTGGACTATTCTAGACCAGTGAAAATATTGTTTGAACTGTTTACACAGGAGTGAATAAAAGCATAAACAGACCTGTAAAATTTTCCATACAAATATTTACAAATCAGATTTTTACTAAGGTTCTATTGAAAGGTTAAGTATTAAGTGAGGTATTAAGTTAATACATGCTTGACCTATATATTTTAAATCCATAAATTTCAAGCAGAAATCTTTAAAAACTTTTTTAAAAGGGGAGCTAAACTCCCCGCTGCTACTTCACGTTCACATTCTAATTCGTTTACATGATGTTAAAGCCCTCTTAAAAAGATAAAATCTTGGTTTAGATGTTAACTAGAAGTTGAAAAGACCTCACGCGCTGAGGGACTCCCTTTAGAAGGCAGTGAATTCAAAAGGAAGGATATTTATTATGTGTCTGTAGTCCTTGAACTTGCAAAGGAATTTTGGGTTACACAAAATACAATTTTAGTTTTATTGCTTCTAAAATATTTTTAGCAATACTAATTTATGTCACTTTTTGAATTTTAAAATGTAACAAAAAAGTTTTTGTTATGACCATTACTACTATTAAAAGTGTTTTATTTTTATTTTCACAATCAATT
Source organism: Aspidapion aeneum (assembly GCA_963576565.1). Lineage (NCBI taxonomy): Eukaryota > Metazoa > Arthropoda > Insecta > Coleoptera > Brentidae > Aspidapion > Aspidapion aeneum. Next base: position 136,014,458 of record OY755040.1, read on the forward strand.
TTGCCACAAAAACACCATAGATCTCGACCGCGGTCGCAATATCTGTTTTACAGATAATAAATATTCCTAAAATAGAGCATTAATAAATGTTTTGCAAAATGTCGGCAAAATCAAGTACAATTAGGTAAAAAAGCAATAAATAGAGACCAAGTTTAAAAAATAAAAATGTTACGATGCGCCGAAAGCGAAACTCAATAAACATATATACAGGGTGAGGAAAAAGTACCAGGACCCCTAAATATCTCGATAACTAAGAGTTATTTGCAAAAATGGTCTAAATAAAAGTTTTAGGATTGAATTTGTTCTATTTGGTCGTGACATTGACATTGACGTATCTGTCAGTATTAGGAGTTTTTCGGAGGTCAACTTTAAAAATTTAAATGAAAACCATATTTTTTTCTTTTACCATTCGATGGAGAATAAAAATCTACGTTTAAAATGACATTGTAATTTTGTGTCAGAATGACATTTCGAAGAATATAAATTAAATAATTGTTCTTAAAGTGGCCTTAACAAGAAACTCGTAGATTATTTAATTACCCCTGTATTTTATTATGCGTGTAGGTGTGACAATGACATTATATCTTAATATTGTGTCAAAACAAATCGCAAATTGTTTCTTGTTTGAAGGATATTTGTTTAAAAGTTTTCTTTTTTCCAAAATGTTTCATCTTACAGAACAGGAAAGAATTTCTCTGCTGATGATGAGAGGATGGGGAGAGAGGCTAAGTACATACAGCGATGTAAAATTACTTTTTAACGCCAGTTTTCGAAATCATAACAACGCAACTTTAATATCAAAATCCACTGTAGAAAGGACGATCAGGAGGTTTTCAGAAACGGGAGCCGTTAAATCCAGGCCCAAATCAGGAAGACCAAAAACTGCAACCAATCCTGAAACATCCTTTAACGTGGTGATGTCATTTGTAGAAGATCCTCACACTTCAACAAGAAAAGTGGCTTTAGAACACGAAATAGATCAAAAATCCGTTTTGAAGATATTAAAACAATCAAAGTTTCACCCCTATAAGCTCCATTTACTTCAAGAATTAAATGAGGATGATTTTGACAGACGCTTAGAATTTTGTGAGTTGACGATGGAAAAAATAAATTTTATATCAAAAATCCTTTTTACGGATGAAGCAACATTTTGTTTAAATGGGCATGTTAATAGACATAATTGTCGCTATTGGAATAACGAAAATCCTCACTGGGTTTATGAGGCTCATACACAGCATCCCCAAAAATTAAATGTTTGGACAGGGATTATTGATAATAGGATAATTGGTCCATTCTTTATCGAAGGAAATTTGAATTCAGAAAAGTATGAAACAATGTTAAGAAATCAGATTAATCCAGCTGCACGTAATACTGTAGGGGACAATTTTGAAACATATGTTTTCAGCAAGATGGGGCTCCCCCTCACTATGCTCGGGACGTTCGCCAGTACCTAAATTTAGTGTTCCCTCATCGGTGGATTGGTAGAAGAGGTTCTGTAGAGTGGCCTCCTAGATCCCCGGATCTTACACCAATGGACTACTTCTTATGGGGATATTTAAAAGATAAAGTATACAAAACTAATCCACAGGATCTCAATGAATTAAGAAACAGTATAATTCAGGTAGCAGCATTCAGTTTCATCAGAAATGCCGTTCAAAGTTTTTACCACAGAATAGCCATTTGCCAAACAGTGAACGGAGCACAATTTGAGCAGTTGATTTAATTTTAATTTTTTACACTTAAATTTGAATTTCGAAAATCTTGTTAATTTTTTTAATTAAATTTATTTAAAAAATGACTAATATTATGTTATTCGTTATTAATAACAAAACTTTTAATGATTACTGTTATGATTTTAAAACAGTAGGTACATGTTTTTAAAAGAAATGTCTGGCCGTATTGAAAGACTTTAGAGATGAAAAAAAAAGGTCAGTAAAACTTAAAACTAATTATTTTATTTAATTATCCATTTATTTTTCAACGTCAGAAAATGACAATGTCATTTTAAACGTAGATTTTATTCTCCATCGAATGGTAAAAGAAAAAAATATGGTTTTCATTTAAATTTTTAAAGTTGACCTCCGAAAATCTCCTAATGCTGACAGATACGTCAATGTCAATGTCACGACCAAATAGAACAAATTCAATCCTAAAACTTTTATTTAGACCATTTTTGCAAATAACTCTTAGTTATCGAGATATTTAGGGGTCCCGGTACTTTTTCCTCACCCTGTATAAATAAAACAAAACAGCTACGGTTCATATTCAATTTACGTTTTGGTCGATTCTCTGCAGGGTTGGGTAGAGCTCTGTATGTATGACATATCTAGAAATAGAGGCAACGACAGATATCAAGGTCACTGAAACTCAAGGTCTTTATACTTTTCACGGGTTCCTAGAGAATTTAAAAGGTCATTGAACCCATTAAAAATATGTCATACATACCCTATAGTTTTTACAAACTTTAATTTTGTAAAAAACCATACCTTAGCAGTATCACGAAATCATATTATAATACTAAATATTGCATTGGTATGACTGCCTAATTTTTCTAAATTTCTCTTACATTGAGTTCTCTGGTTTTGCTTTCTAGGTTATAATATTTAGGGGCAATCTCTACATCTGACGTCGACGTACAGTCATCAAACCAAAGCCACCCTCGTCAGGAATGAAAGTCGCTAGTTTCAGAGTTGAGTTAAAGATTCAGGAGAAGGGACAATAAATTGGATGGAAGACACCATTGCTCAAAGGGATTTCTATTTTTGGATGAGTTTGTTTTATTGATTAGTTTTGTTGAGAACAAAAATATCGGAAATTGAGACCAGGCTTCCTTATGTGTGTACAAAATTCCTGCCTTGCAACGGAATAGTCAATATTTATGGCCTCAATGGGCTCAAAAAGTGCAGGTCGCTTATACAGACATGGGCTGATTAGCGATATCATTAGACAAGTATTTATTATGGAAAGCGAGCAGATGGAATAACGTGGGTTCCCCGGAGAAGTGGAAAGGAATTAATCTGACAGGCAACATGCAGCCACACTTTGGCATCTTCCTAGCTCAAAGAGGCATGGAAAAAAGCGGGTGATGCTGCACGTTTTGCTGAACAGATTAAAAAACGAAAATATGCTGAATTAATGGAGCGATGTATTTTTGTTCCATTTGCAGTTAAAACTTTATGACCATGGGGTGATGAGGCTAAAAAATGAATTTTAAATACAGTGAAACCTCTTCTTGCAAAAACCTCTATTGAGCGGACAAATTTGTTGGAACCAAGCTTTTCCCGATTTTTTTACATGTAAAATTCACTTCTATAACCGGACACTCTAATAACGGGACGCGGACAATTTTTTTTGTTTAAAAAATTCTGAAACCTCCCCTGGTTTTAACAAATTTGTCCGCCTAACAGAGGTGTCCGCAAGGAGATGTTTCACAGTATTAGTAAAAAAACGCAAAAAGCTCAACTCGACAAAGTAGTTTAACAACACAAAGGGGAAAGGCAATTTCAATTATAGGCATTTTCTGGCTGTATTTTCACTTATCTTAGCAATATCGTCGTGACGTCTCTCCATGTGTGTATTACTGTTCCTAAACCGTTAAAGCGATTTTCATTAATCCATCCATTTGAGAATAGAAACAAAAACCTTACGTAAGGGGGTTATTTGAACTCCGAATTCGAGAAGGCTTTATAACTTATATTAAGTTTTGGTTTCTTTTGTAGGTGTCTTAGATTTTGGCCATTGGATGCACTTCAAATCCACAGCCGCCTATTTTCATAAGCATTGCGTAATGACGGCTTTACATCTCTGCGATTATTGCTTTATATATGAATCATACAAAGCGGTCTTTCGGCAAAGTTTACACCCAGGAAGATAGATAATTAGAAGCTTACATTAGAGAAAGGAGGGTCCTTTCGCAATGGATGGCGCTATCAGACGCAATAATCTGAAGTGAATTTGCTTTGACGTCAGTCACCTATCTAGAAAGGGTTTGATAAAATATTAGGGAGCAGATAGAGGATGAATAGTCACTAAGAAGTTATTGGTAATCCAAACGATAGGCAATGACTCGGTATCCAGTATGATCATGGGCCTACGCAACATGAAGCTTAGGGTGGCGAAAATGCAGAAAATTGGAAATAAAATAGGTATTTATTGAAATAAAAAAAAACGGACATACATACACATCAGTTTGCTAAATCTTTACCTATTATAGTAAAATTACAATAGAAGTACATACTTTATGACAAAACGAAACGTCTGGGATCTTTAACAAATCTGCTTAAAATTTCTTCATCTACTTGTTTATTTTTTTCTAAAACTATTTTTCGGTGTATACTCAGCATGCACAAGCCGCTTAATACATCTTCTGAAAAGATCGTTCTACGGTACTACATGGCAATGCTGGCATAATATGTAGAGCAGTTTTTGTTGGTAATGGTAAAGAAAATTCCGCTTGCTTTACAGCTTCTGCTACTTTCAAACTTTTTAACTCCACTTTATTAATTTTTTTGTTCCATAATTCAGCCTCACCTTCAAGCCTGTTTAAATGATAAACATTTTTAATGCGCATATTAAATTTACTGAAAGACAAGTCGAGCACAACAAACGGATGTGGTGCTAATGGTTCGAAAGCTGGTAGGTTTTTATAGGAAAAGCGATGCTTTAAACACATTATCAGATGCTCCAAATAAGGTAATAACAATTCTTTTTCCAGTACTCTCTGGTGGGTTATTTGCTGTAACGTGCATACAATTTAGCTGTCGCTCAACTATCCTTGACACCTGTAACTCTACTCGAAGGTTTTTAGCATGTGTGCTGGTTTCAACTAAGATAATGATCATGACTTCTTCTGCAGATTCGCGATGATGTTTAATTAAATCTAATACTCAATTAATGTGCTTTCCACATTGTAATAAATCTAAACTTTTAGATTGCAAGATATTGGCCACAGGTTCCAAAAGCGCAGAATACTTTGCTATCAGGCGCAGGGAAATAATAAATACCGGCCTTGTTGAAACACTGTAAAGCTGAAATGCCACATTTTTAATTCCAGAATTGCCGTCGTCTGATAGGCCTTCAAGGATACTTTAGCAATACTTTTGTATTTTTAAGACCATCTCTCTTAAAGGTGAGGAATATTTGGACCACACTTTCTTCGTAAAACTAATTCGCGAAAAAAACTAATTATATCCTTCACAGTATATATCGTTAGGAATGAGTATATTGTATTTTTTGGTAATTATGAAATTATTAAATTATTCTTAAATTCTTAAATTATTATGTTCAACATTTAGGGGGGGAGCAAATTCTCCTCCCTGCCCCTCGCTGCGTACGCCCATGAGTATGATCGTCATTGTCATAGTCTGTTGTGCGTTCTTTGATGGAGGTATAAGCCAATCCTGGAGACGCACACTTTCCCGCAGTCCTGGAACATCCCGTTTCCCACGATAGCTCGACCATTCCTCTCTCGATTTTCTCGTTTCATTCTTCGTTCTCTCTTCTGCATCTCCAGCCTGCGTCGCTCGTGTTTAAATCACTGTGATCCTTTATGGACCAGGCGCAGACAGGCAGCTATATCATTTGCCAGCGTCTCAAGTTGTTGGTATCTATCTGGAATTTTATCGTTTTGCTCTTGAGGAGGTTCTTGTCTCTTTTCTGTGGTCCTTCCTGATTCCTTCTTTCCTCCTTCAGTTGTCCATAGAACATGTGCTTTGTCAGACGTGAGTCGGGCATGTTCATTGAAGTTGATGATTTTCTTCTATTCTGTTATTCCTGCCTCTTCCAAGAAGCTTATCTTCGTACGCCGATTCTGCCATTTGTAGGCAGTTGATGTGCCTTCGGTTGGTAGTTCATGTTTCGCACCCATATGTGAGAGTTGGTCATAGACGTATAATAAGAATGGACTGAGCACGTTGCATAAGCGCAATGCTGGCGAAGTGATTACAGAGTGAGATGGGGCTAGTGAGGGCAAAACACGGACAAAAGCGCATGATATTGTATGGGAAATACTTATAAATACGTTTTAAATTAATTCGAAGCTTTGAGTTAGAAAAACGACTTTATTAAAAGTAAAGAAGTTTTTGCAGTTGCTCTAGAATCCAGAAAGGTAGTTAGTAAATATAACTAACTTACCGGTCTGAAATGTTTACCTTGAGACCTTTATTTAGGTCACCACATATATGCTTCTGTGTTTATATCATATGAAAGAGAATGACAAGAACAGAAATATTGACAATATTGTAACAAAACGGGATTTGAATATAAATGGTATTTTTGCCATTTATAAGTTTTTAAAGATTTTTAATTAAATATTGTTTTGACATCAACAAGCATTAATTATATGCAAGACTAGGTTAAGATTAAGTAAAATTTATGGCAACACGGCGACTTGTTTTTGGGCATATTTTCAGGTTCGCTGTATTTTAATAAAAGTTGTATTCGGCTAATATGTCCTTTGAGCCACTAACATCAAAATAATTCATATTTTGTAACTGGAAACAAATTAGCTAAACTATTTTCAACTTTTAAGAAACACACTGTAAGATTTAAACTTTACCGAATTTCAAAATCCACGCATCTTTGAATTGCGGTGGTATTTTGTCTCTGTCTTTCTCGCCAATGCGAGAGAGCTTAAGATTTAGACCACGGCAACCAAGAGTGTCTGTAGAGAAGAGTGGTGGAAGAAATCCGTTAAAGAAAGCTTAGATTTAGACCAGTCAGCTAGCGGCAAATTGAGAATGTCTAGGAGCGGGGTACTGAATCTTTCGAAAGTCGGATTTTACTTTACTCTTTAGTTTGCCTTTGCTTGGTACGTTACGCTTTCATTCACACTTCTTAAGGGGGGTTTTATTTCAACTGGGGATATTTATCAATTATTTTAACATTGTATAAAACTGTTAACTTTAATATTCATAATTATTTTGGTATTTTCTTTTAGAGTTTATTAATTTTAAAGCTTTTATTTATTACTGTTTCCAGTGTTTTGAAATAATGTTTTTATCTGTTTTATGGTTTATTTTAACAACACAATACAAACCGTTCGTTGCCCTAAAATCAGCATTTTTATTCAATAACATATCCCAAACCTAAATAGTAATATTAAGTAAATTAAACATTTGATTGAATAGTTTCACTCATTCAATCAACGTTTAAGATGTTGATAAATATATATATTTACAACAAATTTATAAAAGGTTTGTAAAACCTAAAAGTTTAAGAAGTGTAAATATTTGAATACAAAAGTATAATAGTAGTAAAAAGTCGATATTCAACTAATAAATATAAGAAGTGAAAGTGTGAAGCTACAAGAAGAAAATTGAAAAGGTATGTATGATTATCCTACATTAGTTATACATTTGAGAAAAAACGTTTATAGCATACTTTTCCTCCAAGAACCGTCAAATTCCCTTTCGAGATCGTGTAAATTTAATAACATATAGTAACATTTAATCACTTATAATTTATATAAGTTGTAGCCTAAGTTGGTAGCTTACAACATTTAAGCCTTGGCCACTTGAGGTGACAGTACCACTGTCACACACAGGCCCCTGTTACAATATTATTGATCGTGTGAGGGCCGCTTAAGGTGCCTACAAAACACTAAAAGGTACTATAAATAATGTACAGGGTGACCCAAGAAAAATTTTGCACTGTTTAACACTTTTTTCAATGTAGGTAAAAAAACTATGAGAAATAGCATCGAGTTAGCGCTGTTGCTTATTTGATTTGTTGACATTTTTATTGGCATGTACTTAAATGTTAAAAAATTGAACCAGCAGTCAAGCTGCTTATTTTTGCATTAGTTTTTTTTACCTACTTTACAAAATGTTAAAATAGTACCGATTTTAAACAGCAAGTGAATTTAAAGAAAGAAAATAAGAAAAAAGTTTTTTGTCTTCGGCCGGGATGAAAACTCAAATCAGACGTAAAGTATCAACCTGGCTTTTTGGTCAATGTTTAAAATCAAGAACAGTAGTGCAAAAAAAGTCGCGTAGTTTCAAGCCTTGGCTTTCGATAGTGACAAAAATTACAAAAATCGTACAAAGGATAAAAATACTATAGCCGAAAAAAAGTGTACGGTTTTTTTGCGCCCACCTTATATGCTGATTTATATTAAAACATTTTTTTGGCAATTTGAAAACCCTTCGCTGCCGCTGGCTGTTATTGGAAACTTCAAAAAAAATATAGCTACGTAAAAATGAATTGACCTAAAAAAAATCTACACAGCCGAGCCGGGCCCAAGCTTTTTAAACTTTTAAAAAGTAAAATTCAATTATATGCTCTGGTCCCCTCCAAAGAATTAAACGGCCGACTACCAAATTTTTCTTTGAAATGAAAAATGCCCGAGGGCCGTTAACAAGGCGGGAACGGTGTGCCCGCTGCACCCCCGCAAAGCTTCTGTAATCTTCCCAAATTGTAATTTATCGACATAAAATCTTGTTCTATTCAGCGCCTTGGGCAACATCTTTAAGAAAATACTTTTTGACAAAAGAAAAAACGCGGTATTTGCAATGAAACAGAATCATGCGTATATTCTTTGAGTGTTTCTTGTTAACAAAGTCAAGCAGCCTTAAGAACGCTTGATTCCTATACGGTCGCATCGAGAACTGTGAGGAGCTGTAAGGATTGGGTGAATGCGCTTGGTAGCGCTAAGAATGTGTCATTAGTATGGATACCAGCGCATTCTGGGCACAAGGGAAATGAGGCCGCAGACCTAGCAGCGAGGGAAGCGGCATCTGCCGAATTTTCCGGCCTCGAGCAGGCCTTGGGGATATCATACAATGCTAGACTTTGTTTTCTCACTAACAATGTAAGGTGAGAGATAAAGCCGTATACCTAATTTATGAAGGGTGTCACATCGACCAGCAGTGTTCTGAGGAGTCCCATAAGGACAAAACAGTTAACTGTCAACACTTATTAGGTGTTCATTAGATCTTGGACCCCCGTGAGGTTAAGCTTTCGAGCTACCCACGGAAAAGTACTAGAGAAACAAAAAACCCTTAATTTTTCTTTTTACCCGATTAGCCTCGAAAACTTGTTTGAATTTTTGATATATTTTTGTTATACAAATTTATTTTTTTACCCTTTAAATATAGGATCACCAAATATTTTAATATGCGATGTTAAATAAAGCTCGAAAGAAACGCTTAAAATTTTATTTGTTTTTTAATACCGTTTGGGAATTGTCAAGCCAATTATCCTGGCTGTTCAGGTCTTTAATTTAAATAATTAATTTTACATTTTTTAAATTTAATTGATAAATATTACTGGACTCTAATAAAATTTATTTAATTTTTTTCAAGTTTAATAGAATACTTAAAATTCTTTCAGTAAAATTTAAAGAAAATTCCTTTTATTCGCACTTTACGGATAAAAAGTGCACTTATAATTTTTAATTTTAGCTATAAAGAAAAGTGACAGATTAGGAATAAAATGAAAATAACCTAAAAGATAATAGAAAACTCGAGTAAAGGTTCTCAAATGCGAAAAATAGCGTATAAACCTTGTGGTAAAAGTGTCTTTTTATTAATCGACGAATTTACCTCGGAATAAAAATGTCATTTTTACATCTTGGTATATAATATTTATCAATTTTATAAGATATTAAATGTTTATGGAGAATAATATATTAATTTGTTTTCTCTCATACAAATGAAAATTAACTCTTACTCTCAAAAATAGACGATGTGTGAAATTAAAATAACGAAATTCCTCAGCAACTTTTTGACACTCTTACAAGCTTTCATAACAAAACTTTCAATCCAGCTGTCAAGCCTAAATCACTCCTTGACTAACTAGAGCAATTTTGCCACTTTTCATGCATAAACAAATGGATAATAAGAATATACAGGGTTTCCCATTATTACTACAGCTACGATTTTGGGAAAAAAATCAACAAAATCAGGCATTCACAAAACTAAGAAACGATTGAAAGGGTTATTGTTAAAGGAGAAGAAATTGAAAGGGTTGCTTCATCTGATCTGTATCTCAAAAATATGTAAAAAAAGGAACTGGACCTTTAAAAAATACAAAAGTAATTTAAAACAAGAAATTGCAGCTTAAAAACACATCTGAGATTTTATATGTTTTTTCAACAAACCACATAAAAACAACAAGATTTTAAAAAGAATAAAAATTAACTTATAAATCAAAAACCATCAAAAAACGAATGGCGCATTATAATGCCACATTATAAGAAATACAAAAATATGTATGGAGGGTAGTTTTAATAAGTCGTACCTCTTGGGTGATAAGGTTAAGAATATAGTTCTGCCTTATACTGTCGGGTACTATTTTGTTTAAAATCCAGCCTTTAAACGAGGGTACCGTAGGATCTTTCTTGTTATAAACTTTAATAAATAGAAAATAAAACTCTGTTGTGATTTACAAGTTGTTACAAGACTTTTCTTATGGCCAATAAAACAAGCAAGACCCAAAATATTAACTAACCAAAGTAACATATTACAAAATGTTCCTCAAATAGACAAATCTTATGTCTCTTTACTGACTATTTATTTTAGACGTTTTAGTTCGTACGATTTTTCCAGAAGTTCCAGAACCTGGCAGAGATTGAAAATAATTATACTAATTTTAATCTCGTTTGCTGTTGCTCTAAACTCTTAACTCGAGGTCGTGCCGCACCAGCTTCTTAAATTCATAATTCAGTATGTTCTTCATCCTTGACTTCTTTTCCTTCATAAATTAATTCTATATTGAGAAATATTGCGACTAATAGTTCTGCCCCCATTTGCTGTTAATAAACTGCAGCTATTAAGGAGTACGGAAAGCATATTAGTATAGATTTCAATACAGATAACGAAACCTAATTTTGATGTCACTATGTTCTTGTCTTTGAGTATCATGTTGAGTTTTTATGATGAACCCCCGGCAAAAATACGTTGGGCCAGAGTCATTCCTGGGGCTCACAATAGAGCAAATGAAATCGGTCCGAACAGAGTGGGCCCAGAAAAAAATACAAAAGGAATGATGAACCAATACAGGAAAAGCCAGACAGGCGAAGGAGGGTGTGACCAGATTTAGCAAGTTCCGTCGGGACTGGCTCCTCCGTAGAATACGAAGAGAGGTAGGAGCCATAGTGGGAGTCCTAACTGGATCCTGCGTCCTACACGGACATTTGGCGAAGATGAGAGTGAAGGAACGACGTACGAGCGATGTTGGACCGAGAACAAGACCTCGGTGCTTTTTTTACATCATGTAGAGCATACAAGGGGGCAAGAAGAAAGGTATTTGATAAAAAAGCCTTTGAGATGGAGGACCTCCTGAATGTCGGGTTGTCCGATATTTTGGCCTTTTTACAGAAAACCGGCAGATTTCTCAACGAAGGAAGGAAACAGTAGGGAGGCCGGGGGTTTGTGAAAAGGGCCCTTCATGAGCCTAATCGCTAGGCCCAGATCTTACCTCACCCTGTCAAATTCCTTCTCGAAATTAGTGAAGCAGATATACATGCCGTGGTCCATCATGTAAATATATCTTTGAGTCAAAAGACGCTCAACAGAGAATCTGTGTGCTATTGCCATAAATTTAAAAATATTAAAAACTTTTTGTTTCCAACTTTTATCATTTATGTTGTTCACCTTATCGAATAGCATATAATCCAACAGTAAACAGCGTCAGGAGACTTACATCTCCCCTAGTTACCTAGCGACTTAAGTTTTATCCTTAGCGTCTTTTTTCAGTCTCATTCATGGGATTACGGTTGCGAGGAACTTAATCCTAACTTAATACCTGACAACGCATCAAGAGTGTTTTGCCCCGTTAGATTCTTGTAATAATGAGAGGATTGTGGCATCAACAAAATTATTGCGTTTAATATGGTATTTATAGAAGTTTACAACAAACAGAAAAGTATTTCTTAAAAAAATTTGCCCTCATAACTTTTTCAAAATTATTTATTGCATTGTTTTTCAAAGAAGTTTGAAAAATCGTCAACTTTGATGTTCTGTATCTCGAAAATAAACTCCTATTAAAATATTGTGAGTAATACCATTTACACTTTGTATAAAGAAAGAGGGCTTTCTTTTGATACCGCTAATCAGAGTAACGACGAATCTACGCTACGACGTGTGTAAGTTAGGCTAAAAGGCGGCAGAATAGTGCCTCCGGTGCCGTGGTATGGTCGTCGGCTTCACATGCAGAAGGTCTCGTCGTCGTCAGGCTCGCGTCTCGTAAAACGATGCAAAAACAAAAAAAAATCCATCGCCCTATCGCCCACTTCCTTTCAGCGTTCAGCCGCCGTCATCGAATAAGCATGCGATGCGATGCACGCAAAAATATAAGTTGACCTTGAACATCAAGAATATACGCAGGTGTAGTCCAGGAGCCGACCCGCAGCCAGCCGAGGAACCAGGGATAATAACCCAGGAGCCTGCTATACGTGCTATGCTACGCAGTATAAAGATCCCTGCCCTCGACAAAGAGGTGTCGGGCAAAATTAGGTCCTCTTAGAGACAGAAAACTTGCATCTAAAGGAGATGCATCAGTTTGATATATGTTAATGGTCTCCCCATCACGACTACTACTACTAGGCTAAACGACGAAGGCGGTTATTTTTAGGCTACTGTTATACAATATAGGTAAAATCCTTACTGTCCTTAGGCCATGGGCCTGCTTAGAAACAGAAAAACTATATAAGCAGCTGTTTAATAAATAAGAATAGGTTCATACTGGTTTACACCGACCTTAGGCAATCCTGATCTCTGTAATAAGACTCGAAAGAAGAGAGGGAATATAAGAGGAGAAATTGTGTTGTGATGAGTAACATTTCACAACAAAAATCTTTGGGACAATGGAAGCACGGACAATGCTATCCACTCATGACTCGATGCGGCAGAGGCGGCCAGTTTAGCATGAATCGAACGGGGGTTTAGGGGAGGACTTGTGCTTTTACACTCATCTTGATCCTGAAAAATTAATTAGTCTCTTTCTAAGCCTCTTTCTATCCTATGGACAGTATGTAAAGCTTTTATCAATATTGTATAATTTTAAAAATGTTTTATTTTTTTCCATGTTGTTACTGCTAACGGAGTTGTTTTCTTTGCAATGCAATTTTTCATGTTTGGACCTTGTTTACATTCTTTGTACACGTTGTTCGTTTGTCGTCTTTTTTGTTGTCGATATGTTTGTGAAAACTTACGTTGTATTCGAAAAGTTCCTTCACCTCTTAACGTTGAGCTTATGGAGAAAGTTTTGGACAACAAAAACAACGTGGACTATACCGTGGAAATTTGTGATCTAATTCCCCATGGAAATCATACATTAAAGAAAGTTGATTCTTAAGGTTAGTTGTCCAGAACGGACAAAGGGGGCCAAAAATAAAAAAAAATTAGGCGCACCTTATATAAACATTTTCAACTCCTTGTCTAATTGACCACATGTGCTCGTAAACTATAGTTTTTTGAACCATCACGTCAAATGTAGGCTTATAATTTATATATTTTTTTTATAAATAAAATTTTTTGGCCTTTTTGATTTAATTTTGACAGCTGTTAAGTTGATGCCAGAGGTATTGTTAATTTTAGTTTTTTTTGGACAACTGTTTCGCATTGTAAATTCATAAAAAGAATTAAGTACCACAAAAAACGAAAATGTAAAGAATCAAAACCAACTTAAAGGATGTTAATATAATACAAAAACTCAACTGTTTAAGTTAGCCTAAACTAAACAAAAAAAACTAAAATACACTTTAAGATCTTCTACAAAAATTGCTCGTCTAAGGCAAATGTATGTCTGTTGTATTTTTGCCAACTTTTTCTTGTTTATTTTACTGTTCAGACTGACTACTATCAATAGGGTTAACTATATACTGAATTACAAAATGCGTCTTGACATAGTTAAATCTCTGCGTCTGGGTTAACATTGTTGGAAAGTAAAATTTTATTAAATAATTCGGTAATTAAAACTGAGAAGCAAAAAGGGTAAGCTAATGGCCGTCTTTACAAGAAAGTCGAACTTAATTAATTAACAAAACCACTTTTGTCACAAAAGTGTCATTATCAGATTTAAAATGTCCCGTATGAATTCAAACACAAAATTTGTTATTTGGAATTTTAGGGTCGGGAATCCCGTAAGACCAAAATTGCCAAACTTCGAAAATTTATATTTTAAAAACTATACAGTTTATCAACAAAATCACCGAGTTGTAGTATGGTGGGACAATAGAGATGCAAAAAAACCACACCCTGAATTAAGATTCGAAAAACGTCATTTAGCGAATTTTAGGCTGGTGAATCCCATAAGACCAAAATGGCCAAACTTTAAAAATTCATATTTCAAAAACTATACAGTTTATCAACAAAAGCACCGAGTTGGAGTATGTTAGGTCCATAGAGATGCAAAAAAACCACACCATAATTCAAGATTTGGAAAAACGTCATTTAGCGAATTTTAGGGTAGGGGATCACATAACACCAAAATGTCCAAATTTTGAAAATTCATATTTCAAAAACTATACAGTTTATCAACAAAAGCACCGAGTTACCGTATGTTGGGTCCATAGAGAATCGAGAAAACGAAACCCTAAGTTAAGATTCGAAAAAACGTCATTTAGCGAATTTTAGGGTAAGGAATCCCATAAGACCAAAATGTCCAAACTTTGAAAATTCATATTGCAAAGACTATACAGTTTATCAACAAAAGCACCGAATTGCAGTATGTTGGGTCCATAAGATGCGAGAAAACGACACCCTAAGTTAAGATTCGGAAAAACGTCATTTCGCGAATTTTAGGGTAGGGGATCACATAACACCAAAATGTCCAAATTTTGAAAATTCATATTTCAAAAACTATACAGTTTATCAACAAAACCACCGAATTGCAGTATGTTGGGTCCATAAGATGCGAGAAAACGACACCCTAAGTTAAGATTCGAAAAAACGTCATTTAGCGAATTTTAGGGTAAGGAATCCCATAAGACCAAAATGTCCAAACTTTGAAAATTCATATTGCAAAGACTATACAGTTTATCAACAAAAGCACCAAGTTACAGTATGTTGGATCCATAGAGATGCAAAAAAACCACACCATAATTCAAGATTCGGAAAAACGTCATTTAACGAATTTTAGAGTAGGGAAATCACATAAAGACCAAAATGTCCAAACTTTGAAAATTCATATTTCAAAAACTATACAGTCTATCAACAAAAGCACCGAGTTGCAGTATGTTGGGTCCATAGAGATGCGAAAAAACTACACCCTAAGTTAAGATTCGGAAAAACGTCATTTAGCGTATTTTAGAATAGGGAATCCCATAAGACCCAAATGACTAAACTTTGAAAACTCATATTTCAAAAAAAATTGAGGGGGTAACGTGGTAATTCCCCCCCCCAACCAACCCCCCCCCCTCGAACCGAACCGAACCGACCCCCCGAAAAAAAATATCTGCACTTTATAAAGGGCTTAACGGATAATTAGCCCCGGTAGAAAAAAAAAACATGCGCAAAAAATTTGTCCGTCGACAATTACCCCCCTCTAGATTTATGTCCAGATCCGCGCTTGGGATTGGTTTTTAAATGTCACGTTGCGTTGATAAAAAAAAAGACAGTCTAATTAATTAAAACAAATAACTTCAAAGCAAAGGATCCACTGCCATATACCAGATATTAAAGGAATGCTCCGTCGAGAAGAGTAGCACTCTTCAATTTTACTTGTATTTATGAGTATCTTCTTTCGTTTGAAAAAAAGGTGATAAGCCTAACTGTCGTTTTGCCTACCAGCTTATTCTGGTGCTTTATTTTGTAAAGTATCTCTTGGGAGTGAGTTTTTGCATCAATGCACGGTTACCAATGGTCGAAATGAGATATTTGACATTAATTTGATACTAATGACAAGTTTTTCTAGTGGTTTCAATAGAAATATCACTTCAAAGTTCTCCTATTACAAAGCACAAGAGCAGTTATGTCAAATGTCCACTCAAAAATGATCTCTTCCGCGTCAGTTTAAAGTCAGATACTATAAACTGACCAATGGTAACTGTGGATTGATGTGAACATTTACTCCCGGGTAGCTATTCTGGGTCTTAAACGATGTGATAGTTCCCATCACATGCTTTGGCCAATGGCAAGCTTTAAATTAGCTCCGAGCCATCACGTGTTATGCGAGAAGATCTCCATTGCGCAAGATTCTCCTACGATCCGCACGAGAAACTGGTAAAATTCACTAACTATGAAGAGCGGGCGGTTAAGCCATTGGTCGAGACAAGTCATTTGGCACAACACGCGACCGTTGAACGTTTGCTATTGGTCAAAGCGTGATGTGGATGGTCACATTGTTCAAGACCCAGAATAGCTACCCTGGGAAAACCTTTACAGAATAAAGCACTTTGCACCAAAGATGGTCTCAGTATATCGTCGATGTTTCTTACATATATGAAGATGACGGTGCACCCGGAATCCGTAATTCAAAAATAGCGCATTTTTATGGTATTTTTTCCTTGGCGCAGTTTGACAAATGGCCGGTCGTTTTTTCTCAACTTTTAGAGTGTTTGTTGTGTCTATATGGCTGCTTGAATGGCGCTACTTGGATATATGTATGTAGATGCAAAATATATTATGTTTTTGTGTCGTGTTTTACTAGTTATATGTTTATCGAAAAAAAATAACGCAATATCCTAAAAACGGGCAAAAAAACGAATGGCACATTCCTTGAAGAAGGTCGAAATTAAGATCTTGGTTAGATAAATGAAAAAAATCAATCAGTTTTTTTCTGGAAAAGGAGACATAAATTTTAACCAACTTAACTTGCTCAAATATTAAGAAAGGTCAAACAACAAAAAGAAAACAATAGGTGTGACAAAACAATCTTACTAAGTAATATGCTCTTTCAAAAGTCAACCACAAAACGAGTATAAACTCCGGTAAAAAATAGTAAGATTAATGTGGCTTAACTGCCAATTATTTTTGTGTTGTGTGGAACTAATAAATATTTTTAATTAAGAAATTATTTAAAAGGGTGCGGGACGTTGTCTGAAGTCAAAGCCCGTTTCATTCTCCTCAGTGGGACCATTATTTATTGGTCCTATTATAAATTAGCACTATTACCATAAGTCTTAGCATAATCCACGATAGTAACGGATAATTTTATTCAAGAGAAAAAATTCCTAGCCTAAATAAAGTCTTCTCATATTCTTACTGAAACTAAAAAAAAATACGACAGTGAATCAGTATCACCATTAAATAATGTTTGTGTTTGTGTGAAACTACTAAATATTTTTAATTAAGAAATTACCTAAAAGGGTCCCCGACGTTGTCTGAAGGCAAAGCCCGTTTCATTCACCTCCGTGGGACCATTATTTATTTGTCATATTATAAATTAGCACTATTACAATGGTCTGAGCATAATCGACGATAGTAACGGATAATTTTATTCAAGAAAAAAAATTCCTAGCCTAAACAAAGTCTTCTTATATTCCTGCTGGTACTAAAATACGACAGTGAATCAGTATCACAATAAAATTATTTTTAGATCTCAATTTCAAGATTATTATTCGAGTACCCGAGTAACAAGGATGATTTATTTAGGGGAAATTTTTTTAATAGAAGATCTAACCATGGTATTTTTATTCAGTATTGTTGGGAGACTTACAAAATCCACCATGGATAAGGTAACAAAAGCCCAAAGATCAATGGAAAGACAAATGTTACATTTAAAGCTAAAAGATAGAAAAAGAAACCAATGGATAAGAAATAAATTAAAAGCGAGGAATGAGAGGAGAGCTAACAAACTTACAACGTAAATTTACCGGTGATAATATCAGAAAATAAAGACGATCGATGGAACAAATGTATTGTAAACTGGTGACCTTGGTAAAATAGAAGAAGTATAGGAAGACCACAAATGAGAAGAGCGCATGATTTGAAGAAACAGGCGAAAACTAGATGAAAAAACACGGTAACAGACAGAGAAGAGTGGAAGATATTAAGGAAGACCTATGTCCAAAGGATCGAAGAAGACTAAATGGATAGATAGATAGATATTGTACTAAGGTTCAACTCGTGCAAGAACCAAAGCCGACCAAAAGTCTTTTAAATCATCGCCGTTTTAGGCCAAAATTCTGTTACAGTGAGTTTAAAAATACAATAAACTTACGCAATCTTCATTGAGTAAGACATGTAAGACAAGCATTATCTGTCAATGTACTTTTATAACATATATCCAGCTAACACCCATTCTCAGACAATATCTATGCAGACTAGCTCGGTGGAACGATTTATCACTTGAAATAAATAATTTAATAGTGGTAGATTGTTCGAATAAATCACTAAGTCTAATGGCAAATTACTATTGGATTTGCGTAGTTGTACTACGGAAACCCGTAGGGATGTAGTAATGTGGTTAGGGCAGTTGAATAAAGAAAATCCAGCTAAAACTCTCTCAATCAATAATCATAAATATTCTACGTTTTATGTTTAGGTCTTATGTAAAAATCACGCTAAGAATATCAGTAGAAGTAGTAATAGTGTAATCATCATCATGTATCCATTATTATCGTAGTATATTGTGCGTCCTTTGAGAGCTATGTAAGCCAATTTTCGAGGCGCACACTCTTCCGCAGTTCTGGCACTCCAGTTTCCTGCGATTTCTTGACCGTTCCTCATTTGACTTTCTCGTTCTTTTCAGCGGTTTCTCTTTTGCATCTATAGCCTGCGTCGCTTCTTTTCAAATCTTTGTGATCCTCTATGAACCAGGCTGGCCACGCCAGGCAGCATACCATTTTTCACCGTCTCGAAGTTGTTCGTGTCTATTTCTTCTTTCCTCCTTCAGTTGTCCATAGAATATCTGCTTTGGAAGACGTAACTCGGACATGGCAATAACGTGGCCTGTCCAACGAAGTTGATGCTTGACGATGAGGGCTTCTACACTAGTTATTCCTGCCTCTTTGTTTGAAAATCGTAGACAATGATTGTATAGAAATAAAATTTCGGACTTCCATTGTCTTTATTTATTTTAAAACACGACGTTTCGGTTAGTAAGTATCTCTAACCGTTATCAAGTGTAAACTAAACAATCTAGTCTTTAGACTGCTACTTATACTACTTGGTGTGCAGTCAGGTGTGACGGCCCGCCCCCTTTTTTAATCCTAAGACGCCTGTTTTCCTTAAGGAGTGGTTTCCATATGTTTGGTATGTCCGTGCTTGGTTGACTGAAAACTTCTTTATTCTGCTTTATAAATGCAGCTTCAATAAACTTTCGTTTTCGCCAATGCGCCTCCTTATGTAAAGTTTAGCTTCTGACCACTGAATCCTGTGATCATTTGACCATGCATGATCTGCTAAACCGGATTTTTCAATGTCCCCTAATTGGGTACTTTTTACTCTAACCTGAAGAGGGTGGTTCGTTTCACCTACATATGATTTACCACACTCACACGGGATTTGGTAAATACATTCCTTATTATTTGAGGGATTGTCTGGTTTTGTTTTAGTTATAAAACTTCTTATCGTATTTCCCGAAGAAAATACTGTTTTTATATTATAGTGTTTAGCTATTCGTCTTATGTTTTCTGAAATCCCTTGAACAAATGGAATGTTAATAACACCTAACGGAATATTATTTTGAGAATTTGGTACATTTAGTTTGTTTTTAATTTTAAATATCGTTGAGTTTATTAATTTCTCGGAATAACCATTCTGTTGTAAGTCCTTTTTAATGTTGTTAATTTCTGTGGTTAATTCTTCATTATTACTACAAATATTTATTCCACTTCTTATAACTCCTTGTTTTGTAGCAACAGAATGATTAGACTTAAAATTTAGGTACTGTCCCGTGTGTGTAGGTTTCCTATATACAGTGGTTTGAATGTTTCTGTCTGATCGTTTGACAAGAACATCCAAAAAAGGATGCAATTTCCATGGTGCACTTGATTGTTGGTCGAATACCGTTTAAATGGTGTAGAAAATTTTGTAGTTCGTCTTCATTTTCCGGCCATATAATAAATGTGTCATCCATGTATCGTAGCCATAGTTTTGGTTTGACTCTTGCTGTGTTGATCGCATGGTCCTCGAACCACTCCATGTAGATGTTTGCTACCACTGGCGAAAGAGATGAACCCATTGGGAGTCCATCATTTTGCGCGTAAAACTTATCTTTCACTTGAAAGTAATAGATACGGAGACAGAGCTCCAAAAAAGGGGGCGGGCCGTCACACCTGACTACACACCAAGTAATATAAGTAGTAGCCTAAATACTAGATTGTTTAGTTTACACTTGATAACGGTTAGAGATACTTACTAATCGAAACGTCGTGTTTTAAAATAAATAAAGACAATGGAAGTCCGAAATTTTATTTCTATATTTATCAAGTTTTTTACTTAAATACCTATTCTAAGTTTGACGTTGCTGTTTGTATTTTTACATGATTTATGGCAATAAACTTGAGTTGAGTTGAGTTGTTTACATCGCTTATTTTATTTAATAATATCAGTAACTAGACCCTTTAAACTGGCCCAATTTTCAGCACGTAGACGAGCCCCGCTAGATACATAGCACATATATCCGGATTCGAACAATTGATCTAAGTAACTACTAATATTTGCACAGGTGCCCTACATCTTATCCTAATGGATTGCACGTTTCCAGCCGCAGCGCTTCGTAGCCCTTATTGCTAGAGGCCCTTGCCATCGAACGCCCGTGACAGTTTTTGTCAGCTTAAAGATTGACAGTTAGGTCTGGTGCAAGGACTGTAGGGGATAGGCTGCCTGGTAACTCTATGGTCAAAGCGACGTGCGAGGGGACAGCGCGTCATTTGGAGTGCCAGGATTTGATCAGAGCGCTTTATTTACATGTGTTTTTAAGTATTGTAGCCTATTTTTTTATACTGATTTTAAATAATAATAATTTGTTTAGGCTACAGCGAACGGACACTAAGATTTTTCTTAGGAGAACTGGGTCGTAGGTTTTTGCTGGTGATGCTGGTTTGGGTTCCGGGACATACGGGGGTACCAGGCAACGAGAAGGCGGACGAACTCGCACGACTCGGGGCAGGAACCGCCTATGTAGGACCGGAGCCACTTTTGGGCGTGACAAAAAGACAAGTGCAAAGCGGACTCAACAAATGGGCCCAGGACGCGCTATTAAACTCCTGGGAAACAGGAACGGGTTGAAGACAGACCAGAGAATTCGTAGACCGTCCAAAAGCGACCAGAATTAGATGGATGCTGGGACGGACACGAAAAGACCTCGGACTGCTGATAGGTACTCTAACCGGACATAACCGGTTGAGGAAGCACATGACACGTATAGGAGTCGAGAATGACCCTACCTGCCCAGCCTGTGGACAGGAAGAAGAGACATCAAGACACCTCGTGGCAGAATGCGAGGCCTACGCAAGGATGAGACAACAGGCACTCGGAGCGCCAACTCTGAGCGAGGAAGAACTGCACATGCTCAAATGGGCAGACTTACTGGACTTTGTAAAGAGAACAGGAAGGCCCAATGAGTTACCCGACCATCAAAGGGAAGTGCAGAGAGTGGGTTAAGGGACAGACTTGGGGCATGGCAAAAAGGGCCTACTCTGGCCTACTTGTCAGACCTGCGGGTCAACCCCCCCCCACTACTACTACTACTACTACTGGGTCGTAGGTTTCTTATCACTGAGTTGAAGTACCTGTATATAGTAATATTTTTGGACGCCACTCATTTTTTTATCATGTGTAAAATGTGAAACACAAAATAAATACCTTAAATAGTGAATTATTACTAAAGGCACATTATTACAAATTAATAAAGAAGACCTTACTGATTCCTTGTGATAAAAGTAAAAACACTTTTTTCGAGTAGAAAACAACATGTAATTAATTAAAATTCATCATGGAATTTTAATACAAAAAGGTAACAAAAAACAAGACCTCTTGAAGTAGGTAATTCATACCTACTAAAAAGTGATACCCAATTATTAAAAAAAAAGGAAAAGGTTATAAAAAAAATACCTAATTATTTATGTAAGGGATTATTACCCTTTGTCAATCACACTACATATTTACCTGGGTGTTATGGCCATAATATACCAGGGACGTTATAGTTTTAAGCAAGTTGCCATCAAGTGTACATTCTGGTAAAATTAAAATTTTAGAATAAAATTTTATTTTCTTTATCCTTAAGAATTTATGTTTATGTTTTATTATTATAGTAGGTTTAGAGTACCCATTAATTTATTTTAAAATAAATTAATATTTTTATAATGGACGTTATACAATGAATTTTCTCAAAATAAAAGGAAAGATCTTGCCTGATGGTTATGGAAATGGAAACTATGGACTGCCTGAGACTATGGAAACGATGGACTGCCTGAGACAATGGAGACTATGGAGTGCCTGAGACCATGGAAATGATGGACTGCCTGAGACATTGTTCTGGACAAGGACCCTGTTTTTACCAAAAAACTAGCTTGAGCATTTTGTCCACATCGTGGAAATAGTAAAAACAAATGACTTCTTTCAATAAGGGAACTCTCCACACATTCTACAGACCCTGCACAGCAAATCAGTAGTTGGGAGCTTATAAGAACGTGATTTTATTGGAGGATTTTCTCAAAACCTCCAATGGAGAAGAAATCGAGGGTCACTCGACCACGTCATTCAACTTGACTCTGGATTGGACGCTAAAAGGCCCATCGCAATTCTTAACCCCAAATCTCACCAGAGAACAGAATATTCTCCGACCAAAATATCAAGTGGGGCTATTCACAGCTGAGTACGGAGAGTGCAAGCAAAAATTAAGCGTTTTTTTGCGAGCGAACCATGCTTATATTTACGTAGCATTTTATTGTTCCATAAAATAAAAACGCTACAGTATTTTTAATCTTCGATGGTTTATTTTGTACATTTGTGTTATTTTTTCTTACTATATTTATTTAAAAACTCTAAATACTTATTCTACTTTACTTATACTTTCTACTTGGAGTTATTTTAACGGACCAAAAGCTTCCAAAAATATTGTGCCTTTGGGATATTTGGTATAAGGTAAATTTTATATTTGAGTAAGTTTATGTATTTTATGAATATTCTTTTTAGAGACACTTTAAAAATAACAAAACATAATATTTACATCTAAATCAATAAAGGAACAGAAGAAACTTAAAGATTTTGTACTATAATAAATGCTTTTTATTGAAATGGGTAATCCGCGTTTCAACAACTGGTTCTGATTGGTCAGAGAGTTACCAGGTAATCTATCCTCTACAGACCTTGGGTCTGGTACATTTTATCTTAGTTAAAAAAAATACGTTTGCTGACGACCAAGTAATTGTAGCTAATGATTAAGAAAATATGGAGTATATGATGAGAAAGTTAACGGAAGAATACCAAAAGTGGGGGTTAACAGTGAACGTGGACAAGACACAGTACTTATGTATTAGAAACGAATCAAGTGAGTTGGAACTATATAATGAACAAATAATATATTCATGCGTATGAGTATGTATACTTGGTTTCATCACATTTGATAACAGACTGTAAAGAACTGGAAAAAAGAATAGTAAAAGCAAAAAAGGTTATTGCATTGTTATTTATTTGCATGCAATACTAAGATTAATCAATATCCAGAACAGGTCATATAAGAAATGAGATCCTAAAAGAAAGACTGGTAATCGAGGGAAGCATAATGGATGACATCACTAAAAGACAACTGATATGGTACGGCCATGTGCAACGGATCAACGATGAAATATTACCAAAGCAGGTCCTAGAATGGCAACCAATAGGGCGCAAAAAAAGAGGGCATCCTAAACTGGAATAGCAACAGTCAATCCAAAGATCAATGAGTCAAAAATACCTGACAGAAGATGATTGTCAGGATCGAAGGAGGTGGAGAATAGACGTCGGAAAACGTAGAAAAACGTTCTAAACCGACATAGTAATTAAAAAAATACAGGGTTGCTTGTTAATAGCACTAAGCAACTATATATATAAAACCTAAAATAAATGGATAAATGACGAATCTAATACCTTCCTAACCCATTTACACACGTGGAAGTTCCTACGAATAAAACAAATAATTAAGAAAAATGTGTTCTACTATTCCGACAACCGTTAACACATTCACTGTGTATGCCTGTCCGGCCCAAGATAGCTCCTAAATCACTAAACCGATTGTCGTGAAATTTTTAGGTACAATAACGTAAAGAGCTAGTTAGATTTTGTTCAAAATCCATTAATGCTAATTGTTTGAAAAGATAACAAAATATAAAGAATGGAATGGATTTGATACTTACTTTAAAAAATGAAACATATTGTCTTGCATACTGTTGAAAAATTTTGTACAATTCCTGGAAAATTTTGCACAATTGTATAAAACCTAGCAAAATGGAAGGATGCGCTTTCTTAATGGTTTACAAAAAGCGATGAAAAATGCAACGAATTGTTGAAAGTTTTTGTAAAATTGTTTAAAAAGATAACAAAATAGTATGGGTTGCACTCTTGGATGCATTTTCGTTATAAAATAAAAAGAAAACATTTTTAATTTTTTTTTTAATTGTTGGAAAATGTTGCACAATTGTTGAAAATTTTGCACAATTGTTGGAAAATTTTGCACAATTGTTAAAAAAGGAAGCAAAATGGCGGGATGTACTTGATGCACAGTTGTTTTCAACTTTATTTCTTTTATAGTTTTTTCAGCAAGATCCAACAAATATACCTTTTATTTAAAATTTAACTAACATCTGGATAGTAGGAACCTACCTCAATAGCTCTCTGTACAGCGTGTCCCATTTTCGATGGGATTACATGGGAAACTCGGTTATTATTAAAGATATCGATTTTCTGAGTGCACTTTACCGAGCTCTTTTTTGAAGCCCTTAAAAATGGTGTAATCAGATTTTTGCTATACCCCGTGGTTTCGCTAATACAGGGAGTTTTTGAAAAAATTGCAGTTTAATTAATTCCTTGTATCTCGCTTATTTTGCA
The DNA here is from genome assembly GCA_963576565.1 of Aspidapion aeneum. NCBI lineage: Eukaryota > Metazoa > Arthropoda > Insecta > Coleoptera > Brentidae > Aspidapion > Aspidapion aeneum. Next base: position 136,039,372 of record OY755040.1, read on the forward strand.
AGGTATTTTTATTCTGTAAAAACCTTTCTATGGCAACTTTTTTAGAGCAAAATAATGACGTTGTCAATGTTTTAAAATATTGTTTAGTTTTTGAGATATGGTATTTATCATAAAAACATTAAATACGGACCTGGATTTTTTTTATTACTATTTTGATTGGTTCCATGCTATTATTACCTTAAAATGATAAAACTTTAATATTTTTTTGATTTAAGGTTAAAAAAAACTATTTAATATTTGAAAAAAAAAAATTATTGTCCGAACCTGGAAATTTTCAACGTAATTATAAATTAAAAATTGTAAGACACACTAGTTGAACGATTTTTAGTTTATCTGTTTTGAAATGATAATTAAAAGATTTATAAATAAAGTCAAAAACGTTAAAAAGTTGCAAAAATAATATCATACTAATTATTTGATGGTAGCACAGCAGGTGGTGAATGATAAATGCCATATCTCAAAAACTAAACAATATTGTAAAAAGCTGACAACGTCATTATTTTCTTCTAAAAAAGTTCCCATAAAAAGGTTTTTACAGGATAAAAATATCTCGCAAAATAAGCGAGATATAAGGGATTATTAAAAATACAATTTTTTCAAAAACTCCCTGTATTAGCGAAACTACGGGGTATAGCAAAAATCTGATTACACCATTTTTAAGGGCTCAAAAAAAGAGCACGGTAAGATGCAATCAGAATATCTATATCTTTAATAATAACCAAGTTTCCCATTTAATCCCATCGAAAATGGGAGACGCTGTATAGCTCAATTTTCTTTATTATTATTATTCCAAAGAAAATGGATCAACTATACTCAAAAGCTTGGGTAGTCCTATGTATAGTAATTTACTTACCCCGAAATTTCTCTTTGAGGACTGCAAGTAGGCAAGTAGGCACCCATTCCTCCAGTTTTAAAAGAACTAAAACCCAACACTGCACTTATCTGTCAACGAAGGTAAAACACGTTTTGTACTTATTGCTGTAGGGTCCTGATTTAGTAACATTTGGTTTGTTAGAGAAACTTTATGGTTGTGCCGTCCGTTTTATTTATAGTCATTAGTATTTCTATTATCAAAGTCCTAACCTAGAAATAAATTGATAAGTTTAATCACAGATATCACATCAAGACAAACGTTAGTGAAAAAATGATAGAAAAGTCTAATCTAAAGGTAGCCTTAAGTTTATTATTAGCTAAAAAAGCATACTATAATTTGAATGGATATTTTGATGACGAATTGTGAGTTTAATAAAAAAAAAATTATTAAAATTTTTTTTATTGTTGTTTCGTTTGTTGCTTTTTTCGTTTTTCTGCTTTTATTATGTTTATTTAATTAAAAAACCCAATCAAACGCCTTAGAAAGAAAAGAAAATCCTAAGACGAACCAAGCAAAGAAACAGGAATGTTAATGAAAATAGTACATGAGTGCAGCAGAGAAGAATACTGTAAATCGCGCAATTAAAGGTGAGAAGAATGATCAGTGATAAGAAAAATCTTTCGTGGACGCTAAAGGGCCAGAAAATAAATTCTTACTTAGGAGGTAGGAAAAGTACCGAAAGCTGGCGATTAAAAAAGAAACATACAGAGATATCATTTCACCAATACCAGACAAAGAACGGGATGAACATTTTAAAAAACTTTTAACTGAAGATTCAGGAAGAAGAAAGAGACAATATAATTAGAACGATGGGATCTCCAGTACCCCTCACAATCTCTGAGGTCAAAAACGTGTGCACAACCTTAAAAAGCGGTAAATCTGCCCGACCCGGAAATATCCCAGCTGAACTTATTAAATATGGCACCGAAGAACTGTTTTGGAGATTACGGAATCTTTTCCAAAAATATTTAAATGGAACTGTAGTATCAACTGAGTGGAAAACGTCATATATATCCACAATACACAAAAAAGGACGGAAAGATATATGTGACAATTATAGAGGTATATCTGTGACTAGTACGCTAAGCAGAATATACGGTAAAATAATAAGAAATAAAGTGGAAAGCGATTATAAAGACATGGAGGCAGAAGAACAAGCCGGTTTCAGGGCGGGCAGATCGACTTCTGATCATCTCTTTTGTATAACCCAAGTTATTGAAAAGAATATCATGCGGACAAGAGCTGCATCTGCTTTACGATTTGCAGAAGGCATATGATAGTATACCACAAAATCTACTTTGGAAAGCGTTGAAAAACACAAACATAAGCGTATAATTAATTAAGGCCATCCAAGAGTTATACCGCAATAGTAAGGCAAAAGTTAAAATAAAAGCAAAACTAATCCAAGGCTTTCAAGTAAATAAAGGTCTTAAACAAGGTTGCTGTATCTCGCCTACGCTATTCAAGATATACTTGGAACAAGTCCTTAAAGTATGGAAGAGAAAATGCCAAAACATGAGAATTCCACTGGACGAAACCACCTTGTACACTTTATGTTTCGCCGATGATCAGATAGTAGTGGCTCAGGATTATGACGACCTCAAATATATGACACGAAAACTAATAGAAGAGTACAATAACTGGGGACTAGAGGTTAATCTCAATAAGACAGAGTATATGTGTATCGGTGGAATGAAACAGGATCTAATCTTAAATACCGGGCAGCGAATTCAGTCCTGTGATGAGTATAAATACTTTGGTCTAAAAATTACAGCTGACGGAACACTGGACAAAGCTATAAAAGATCGAAACGTACAAGGAAGAAAAGCAATAACTTTATTAAATGGAATAATTTGGGACCAAAGTATATCAAAACATAACAAAAAGCTTATTTATAACACCATTGTAAAAAGTAATATTAAATACGACTCAGAAGTATGGCCAATCAAGGATAGAACAGAAAAAATGCTTTCCGCTACGGAGATGGACTATTGGACAAGAGCAGCAGGGAAATCAAAAAGAGAAAGAGTTACAAATCAAAGAATAAGAGAAATTATGACAGTGGGGGAACGTGCTTTAGTGGATGATATAAGAACAAAGCAACTGGTGTGGTACGGACATGTACAAAGAATGAATGATGAAAGACTACCTAAACAAATACTACAATGGAAACCAACTGGCCGAAGAAACGAGGACGGCCAAGGAGAAACTGGAGAGAAGGAATAGACAGTGAAATCAGAATAAGAGGCCTGGATGATGAATTATGGGCAAACAGAAACGAGTGGAGATTGGGTATCGGAAGACGTAGAACGTTGTGAAACCGATAAATATATATATATATATATATATATATATATATATATATATATATATATATATATATATATATATAATTAAAACATGCTAAATTCGCGCTTTCCTCTTATATGGTATTTTTTGATAAACCTTTATTTTGGGCTACTTTACTTTATGTATATTTTTATATTTTTTAAACCTGTTGTTTTGTTGGTTAAATGCATCTACATATTTTTTTACCATTTTTAACTTTTATATAATTTTATTTTAGATCTTTTTACTAATTTTAATTAATTTTTATGTATATTTAAACATTTTTATCGTTTTATTTTTTATTTTATCAATAATTTGTGTTTTTACATTTTTAGCGTGTATGTTTTAAGTTTGTTTTATTGTTTATTGTTTTAATTTTTTATTATTTTGTGCTTTTACTTCTTTATCCGCTTCCGTTAATATCTTAACTTAACTGTATTTAATGTTTATTATTTACTTTTATTTTTGTCATTTTGTTCGTTTTACTTTTTATTTGCTTTTTGCAATATTTTTTGTTTTTTTTACTGTACTTATATAATTACCTTGATTTACATTTTTTAGACAATAAAGCATATTTTGACTTTTGACTTTGACTTTGACGTTTTATTTTTACTTTCCTAGCTCGCGCAGCAATGACTAGAAAAGGTATTATTAATTTTAAGGAATTTTTTTTTTCAAATAACGCCGAAAATTTGTTATTTGGGTGTATTTTGACCTGTCTTAGCAATATCGTCGTGATGGCTGTCTATGTGTTTATGTGTATTTGTCTCCGTAAAGGGGTGTTTACACGGGTCGATTTTAGCCGTGCGGCGAGTCACCTCGATTTGTCGTGCGGCAAGTCGAATCGCTACCCCATTTACACGATGCGACTAAAATCACAAGGAAATAGGACATTTTTGTTAAAAATGTTGTGTAAAACAGGGGTTTTACGTAATGGAATTAAAATAGCGCGTAAAGCAATAATTAAAGAATTGCTTAAAAACACAAAGAGAAGAAGAAACAAAGATAATACCTCTGATATATGTGGTTCTTAGATTTTTTATTTTAATTTTCATTTCTTCTGGAGACATGTTTAATTCAATTTCTGCAATAATTGCTGTCAGGGCACCCAAAAAGCACATCATTTTTTCTGTACTACTCTGCTCTAGGATTCCACAGGCAGGAATATTTTTTGTAGCACTCAGAAAATTCAATTTCAATTTTTGTACATCTTTATAAGCGAAATATTGTTGTTACAAACTCCTAATCATCAAAAAACTGTGCAAATGACCTATGCGGCTGCGAATCACCTAACCATTTACACAGTCGATTATAGTCACCAGTCCTACCTACCAAAAACTTCGCAGCAGCTTTAATTTCCGAGATATTTACAAAAAACTGTTTTTTAAGCTGATATATCATGACTTCACTTGAAGTGTGCTAATAGGCTAGCTAGGTAGGTATCAGATTCGTCATGGATCCATTTATTTACCTTTATATGTTTCAAAATGTTGGCCTAACATAACCGAGCAGAATTAGGCCGAACATTCGGAAAACTCGCAGAAACTGAATATAAACTTACCGTACAAAACCAGAAAGAAAACATACCTACAAATACATCGGCATCGAAGTAGCATGAAAGTTATTTCTTTCAGTTATAATTTACTTTTAGTTCCCATCTGTTTGGAATCCTCATAATTTGTCTAGTTTGTTGGAACTGAGTTGCCAAAACAAATAAGTTTGAAATATTTATCCGTATTATTAGACAGAAACAGACTGTAAAGAACTAGAAAAAAGAATAGTAAAAGCAAAAAAGGTTACTGGATGTCTTACCAATATTTTATGGAGCAGAGAGATAGAAGATAATGTAAAATTTAACATATCTGAAACAATGTTGAAAAGCAAGCTGTTGTATGGAATAGAGACTTCTCACGTAACAGAAAAATACAAAACAAAAATGTAAAGTATCAAAATGGATGCAATAAGAAGATCAATGAGAATATCTAGAACAGATCACATAAGAAATGAGATCATAAAAGAAAGAATGGGAATCGAGGGAAGCATAACGGATGACATCACTAAAAGACAACTGATATGGTACGGCCATGTACAACGGATAAACGACAAAAGATTACCAAGGCAGGTTCTAGAATGGCAACCAATAGGGCGCAGAAAAAGAGGGAGTCCTAAACTAGAATGGCAACAGTCAACCCAAAGATCAATGAGTCAAAAAAACCTGACAGAAGGTGATTGTCAGAATCGAAAGAGGTGGAAAATGGGCGTCGGACAACGTAGAAAAACGTTCTAAACCGAGATTGTAGTAGTATGTTACATACAGGGTGTTTTAAAATGGTCACGTTTGTATTGGTTTAGGGATGATACAGAAAAACTGACCCCCGTAGATTTAGGATGAAAATGCCTTTTTGATATGTCACCTTATTTTTGCGCCACGGGGGCTTTTTGAAAAGTCTCCATTTTGGGTTGGGGTCTTTTCCGTTTCTCAAAATTTGTTTTTATTAGAAATTATTTGTGTGTGGATTTTTTCTTATATTTTTTCTAATGAAATGACACTTTTTTTACTTTAAAATCAGCCTAAAATTTCCTTTAACAAGTATTATAATCTTTTTATATTCTTAGTACTTTTTATATTTTTGATTGTTTTTAAATTTTTATGTGACTTTTTTTTTTGCCAGTTGTATTATGGCGCATTAATACTTTTTCGATAAAATATGTAGACAAATACATATAACATACCTTTAGGGGAGAAAAGTTATAGATTAGTGTAGATTAGTTGATCACCTCAACTTTGTCTTGAAAAAAAGGAATATAATTATCATATTTAAAATTCTAAAAAACTTTACAAAATAAAATAAAAAAATTAAAAAGTTCTAATAAAAAAATGTAAAAGGCCCTTAAAATTTTCAAATTTTAAATATTTATAAATTTTAAAATATTACGAAATTTTTAAAAACTCGCCTTGCGACCAGTTATGCAGCAGACACGATAAAAATGTAAAAAGCGACGCTGTTTCTCAACTAGCTGATTTTTTGCAATCAAAAATCCATATAAAACGGTGTAAAATAACGTTGGTGACCATTGAAAATTGTTGGGACGTTATTTTCTTCCCACACCTCATAAAGGCAAAACAAACAGAACTTTTAAAACTTTTATAGAAATTAAATTAGAGCACCAACAAACCTTTAAACAAACACAAACTATAAAAGTATCGTAAAAGCAATTTCTTAAGGTCTTAAGAATTATGCTTTTACTCAAACGGATTTCTCAAAGTCACTTGTTTACTATCCAACAACGTATTACGCCCATCTAGAAAATGGGTTTGATAAAGCAAACAAATTTAGAAATTGTGTCGGGATTGTTATGAAAAAAAAACTATGGTCTACTGTATACTTCATTTAATTATTTTTCATAAAATTTTGACCTTTCTAGCCCCCGCAGCAATGGCTAGAAAAGGTATTGTTTTTGACGAATTTCTTTTTTGAGATAATGCCGAAAATGTGTTAATTGATATATATTAGTATAGTTTTTGCAAAGTCACCTGAAATGCTCCTACAACGGGGTTCTATCGATTTCATGAAATTTTGCTTCAATCTACCCTTCAAAAGTTATCCAAATTCATATAAAATCTTCCTGGTATAATTTCAACCCTACCGACAGCGGTCAGAGCACAAAGTATTTGTTTTCTCACCGACCCGGCACAGGTGGATAGACGGCATCTGATTGGCAGATTTTTTTGAGATGCGCTTTTAATTGCTTTCGGGTCTGCTTTTCGGGACCCTTTTAGTCGGCAGTATGCAGAGTTAGAAAATAAATCAGTGTAGTTTCTGTAGGTGTAGGAATAAAAATTTTTATTATCTATTTTTATTTCTTTAGTTTACGCCGTAATTAAATGAAATAATTTTCATGAGTATATCTACCGCCGCCCATGTCACTTTCTTTAAAGGATATGCCGATGGTCGGCTTTAACCTTTGTTCAACTGACTTTGCAAAAACTATAATATCGTCGTGACGTCCCTATGTGTGCATGTGTATCTTATATAAGTGTGTATCTGTTCGGCCCACGATAGCTTCTAAATCGCTGATCTGATTTTAATAAAATGTTCTGGTAAAATAGTGCAAAATACCAAATCCATTAACGCTAATGATAGTTTCAAAATTAAAAATATTGAAAAAATAGTCCATTTCTCAAAGTGGAGTTTGCAGATTACAAAGAAAAAACTCAACGTCTTTTTCACTAAAATCTTTATTGTTTCGGGTTTTATTTAGGACATGTTACGAATCTATCATCGGCTGAAACAAGGTAAACAAAGAAGTGTAACTACATCCGAAGCAATGTTCAGTGCCGATTATATAGATTCAAACTGGAATCATAAAAATAGATTGAAAGGGATCAAATAATCACTTTTAGATTCACTCATGTACTCTGAAACTGACTATTCCACTTCCATTATTTTTAATCAATACCCCAAACCGCATTACTCATAAAACACCCTTAGAATGTAACGTACTTTTCAAAAACCTTCAAAAGGCACTCATACCCCCAGCAAGCTAATGCAAGGGTTCAAAAAGTTGCGAATACTAGTTAAAAATCCAGCGAAAAAGAGGTTTCCTGGGAAGTGGAGAATTCTGTAAGTCAAAAGAAATAGAATTGTGTTAAAGATTAAAAGAATATTAATATAATTAAAATCATTTTAATATTTGTCTTTTTAGATTAATAAAAAAAACCAACAATAAATGTGGTAAGATATATTATATACATAGATATATACTCTGAAAAGACAAATATTAAAACAAAAAATAATTAAAATTCTTTTAATGTTTAACACAATATTATGTCTTTTGAATTACAGCATTCTCCACTGCCCACTCCTGTTTTACTTTATTTTTCATGAAGGTACATTGAACAGATTTAGTTTGTGTCACAGTTTCGGCAGCAATTTTAGCCATATAAATTGTTGATTTTTACTTGTTGTAGTTGCACGGAAATAACATTTTAAGAATTAACACAGTACAGGGTGTCCCAAATTGGGCACTTTTACAGGGTTTAAAGTACTTCTAGGGGAGACAGAAAAAAACTGACCACGCATTGCGAAGCTCAAATTTCAAAAGAAGACTTATAGTGAAAACCGCATTTTGAAATATCGTCTCGTCTTTGAGCTACGCCTAATGGCCTATATTTTAATTAATTTTCGAATTCGTCATTGAATTCTTTTCAAAATGATGTATCATATGTCATAGTTTGATTGAGCGGTTTCGGAGATAATTAAAGTTTTTTATTTTTGTCTAGTGTGCCTTGAATGACGTCATGCGGCATTGACGTGAAAGCCTTGCGGTCAAATGCTACTTCAATACTCCTATAGTTTTGTTGTCTTATACTATGCAAATCAACTTGGCCTTGCGACTTGGTGTTTTGTCATTGTTTTCAATTGTTTAAACAATTTGACATTACGCTTTGATATGAAATTATTTTGCACAAAAGCGTTTTAATTTTATTTTGAAATATGTATCATTTTTGTTACTTTTTATAACTAGCCTTTGAGGGCCGTCAGCTGAATTATAATTTTTCCAAACCAGGCTTACTATATTTTTGACTGTGTAAAATAATAAAAATACTGGAGTGCCTTGACCTGCCTCAGCAGGAAATTATAGCGCACTAGAAATAAGTGAAAAAGCTGAATGTCTCCTAAACCGCTCAATGAAACAATGACATATGATACATCATTTTTAAAAGAATTCAATGACAAATTCGAAAATTAATTAAAATATAGGCTATTCCATAACAAAAAATTCAACTTTATGTCATATCTCAAAAACTAAAAGTGACAATTGAAATATAATTTAGAGGGTGAATTCCTCGTGACAAAGTCTATAAAACTGCAATTTACTCTAAATCAAAATTTCCACTAATAACGAAGTTATAGACCCCCTTCAAAAATGCAGACTTTTCAAAAAGCCCCCGTAGCTCAAAGACGAGACGATATTTCAAAATGCGGTTTTTACTATAAGTCTTGCCTTGAAATTTGACCCTCGCAATACGTGGTCAGTTTTTCTCTGTCTCCCCTAGAAGTACCTTAAACCCCCTAAAAGTGCCCAATTTGGGACACCCTGTACATTACTCAATTTTAAATAAGTTTTGTGTAACTACAAATGGTATAAAATTTTTGCATTTTTATTCTTTCTTATACAGGCTTTATTGGTATATTATTCATAACCATACACCGCTTATGTAGAGTCAGAAAATTGAGTTGCTAAATGCAAAAATGGTGAACAAATATAAATATTTAATTCATTCCATTCAAAGTCCAGCTTTTTCGCCTTTAAGAAGAAAGGAGTCGTCCAAAGAATACAGAAAAAATCTTAACAATGTAATTGAAATGTACAAAAATTGAATAAATAAATTAAAATCCGTACCAACTGTCAAAAACATTGTCCTGTCATTGAAACGTCAAAAATTTCCGATTTAATTCGCTGTTGGGTACCCACGCTGAAAAAATGTCCACTAAAATGTGTTGTTATGGTGATATGTCAAAAAAATAGATTTTGATTGGTTAAAAAATACTGGTGTGGAAATTTCATTATAATGTGTTACAATATATTTTTATTACTCTAAGGTTTAAATACTAGTAGTGCGTTAGTAGCAATTAATTTAAAAGGTTTTGATCAGCACAACATACACCCTGAACATTTCAATTAATTTAAAAGCTAACATTCATTTATTTCTGTTTAGATATACGATTCCTGAAAACGTAATTTAAAAATAAAACAAATAAAAAATGTTGTTGGCATAATTTCCGACAGAGATGTAAATATGGATGCGGTTTGCAGTCATAAACCAATTTAAACAAAACAACAAATAAATTGAATTGCTTTCAGGAGAGACAGAACATGAAGTTCCTCCTCTACGTGGCTCAAAATTACAAGGAAGCTTTATTTTTGAAAAATTTGAAAAAATCTGAAAGTGGATAAAAACGCTAATCAGCGTTGATCTGGCCTGAAAGACAGAAGTGCTGTCGTAGGTCACGGATGGTTTCTTTTTGTTTGCAATCGATATTTTCATCGATCGATATATATAGCAGTTTATACTAGCCTGCTCTTGTTCTAGTTACTCTCGTATCTCGGTAGATGGCGCTTCTTGCGAGGGTTTTCTCACTATTTACATAGGATTAGAAACAAAATAGTCTGATTGACTTTGCAAGCGTGTCAGATTGACCAAGCAGTGTTCTGAGGAGTTCCATAAGGACGAAACAGTTAACTTTCAACACTTATTAGGTGTCCATCAGATCTTGGACCCCCGTGAGGTTAAGCTTTCGAGCTACCCACGGAAAAATATGAGGAAAACAAAAACTTCTTTTTACCCGATTAGTCACGAAAAGCTGTTTGATTTTTGAGTAAAAACTACCTTGCAGCTAATTTTGCCGAGGTATGCTTCCAAACTGACCAAAACTATACCAGGATTGCCAAAAAAAAAACTATAAAAGCTGAAAAATTGATAAAAATCTAAGAATTGATCATAATATGGTATTTGTTCTTAAAAAACAACTGAACATTAAAAACATATAATGAAAATAAAACAAAAAAACAATTAATTTGAAAATTTCTTCTAAACCAGAACCCTGGAAGAGAGCTTAAAATTAAAATTGAATTTCTTCTTTGTATTGCTAAACTAATTTGTTAAGTGATGCATGCGTTATCAAGATTTGATTTTTTGACCCCGTGATCCTGAAGGTTCAACTGCAAATGGAATAAAAATATAGCGCTCCATTAGTTCAGCATATTTTCCTTTTTTAATTTGTTCAGCAAAAAATACCGGGCAGCGAATTCAGTCCTGTGATGAGTATAAATACTTAGGTCTAAAAATTACAGCTGACGGAACACTAGACAAAGCAATAAAAGATCGAAACGTACAAGGAAGAAAAGCAATAACTTTATTAAATGGAATAATTTGGGACCAAAGTATATCAAAACATAACAAAAAGCTTATATATAACACCATTGTAAAAAGTATTATTACATACGGCTCAGAAGTATGGCCAATCAAGGATAGAACAGAAAAAGTGCTTTCCGCTACGGAGATGGACTATTGGAAAAGAGCAGCAGGGAAATCAAAAAGAGAAAGAGTTACAAATCAAAGAATAAGAGAAATTATGACAGTGGGTGAACGTACTTTAGTGGATGATATAAGAACAAAAAAACTGCTGTGGTACGAACATGTACAAAGAATGAATGATGAAAGACTACCTAAACAAATACTACAATGGAAACCAACTGGCCGAAGAAAACGAGAAAGGCCAAGAAGCTAGAGAGAAGGCATAGACAGTGAAATAAGAATAAGAGGCCTAGATGATGAATTATGGGCAAACAGAAACGAGTGGAGATTGGGTATCGGAAGACGTAGAACGTTGTGAAACCGATAAATATATATATAGTCTGTTCAGCAAAACGTGCAGCCTCACCCGGTTTTTTCTATCTCTTTCCCATAGAAAGATGCCAAAGTGTGGCGACATGTTGCATCCCAGATTAATTTCTTTCAACTTCTCCAAGGAACCAACTTTATTCCATCTATCCCACATACCCCAGACGACACAAAAAGAGAAGAAAATGATGCTGTTCTAAGAGCTCATCTAATAATCACATTAATCTGCCCATTTGTGTACACATCGGCACTCCCAGGGGAAGAGGGCTCGGGGCCCGGGCCCCCCTCAAGCCTAAGATTTTTTCCAATATTTTCAAAATAAAAAATAGCTTAAAATACGAGATTATAAGGCTTTGGGCCCTCTCCCCAGAGGCCTCGTCCCACCAAGACATATTCCTGGGTGCGCCACTGATGAAGAACATTAGATTATTTTGAATTAACTTCACGGATCAGTAACTAAACTACTCTGTTCAACGGGCAAGCCTAAAACTAATTAAACAGGACAATAGAAACGTCTTCCCACATATAAGTGCTTATTTAATACCCTAAAAGATCACCAAGATCTGTACATATTTGTAGGCCGCATTTCAAGCTCAGAAACCAGTGGCGTAAATAGAAGTCCCGCTAGAAGTAAGAAGGGGTTGTCGAGATCATGCTTTTGGAATGGAGTTTTTTTAATGCTGTTTAAATTATTTAAGTAGATTGTACGGTGGGATTCTCAGAGACCTAATAGGGAATGATTTTCATGATCAAGAAGAAGAAGAGCAAAGTGGGTTTCGTACCGGCAGGTCTTGTAGTGAATGTTTTTGTCTTAAAGAAGTAATTGAGAAAAGGAGTGTCAGAAATATAGAGACTCATGTTACCTTTGTGGACCTACAAAAAGCATATGATAACGTTCCAGTAGAAAAATTATGGACAGTGTTAGAAGAAACTAATATCAATCATACAAATATAAAAACGATAAAAGAACTACAAAAGGGGTCAAAATCTAAATCAACTTTCAAAAAAATTCTTGGTAACGAAAGGCTTAAAACAGGGATGTTGTATCTCTCCAACTCTTTTTAAAATATATATCGCAGTAGCTCTAAAAAACTGGAAACGTAAAGTACACGGCATGGGAATACAACTTAATGACCGATTTACCATATACACACTGCAGTTTGCTGACGACCAAGTAATTGTAGCTAATGATAAAGAAGACATGGAGTACATGATGAGAAAGTTAACGGAAGATTACCAAAAGTGGGGGTTAACAGTGAAAGTGGACAAGACACAGTACTTATGTATTGGAAACGAATCAAGTGAGTTAGAACTAGACAATGGACAAACAATATGTCCATGCAAAGAGTATGTATACTTGGCGGTTACATCTGATAAGGCAGGAACAGACTGTAAAGAACTGGAAAAAATAGCAAATCGGTTATTGGTTGTCTTAAAAGACAAATAATGTAAAATTAAAAATATATGAAACAATGGTGAAAAGCACGCTGTTGTATGGAATAAAGACTTGTCGCGTAACAGAAAAATACAAAGCAAAAATGGAAAGTGTCGAAATAGATGCAATAAGAAGATCAATGGGAATATCTAGAACAGATCATATAAGAAATAAGATCATAAAAGCAAGAATGGGAATCGAGGGAAACATAACGGATGACATCACTAAAAGACAACTGATATGGTACGACCATGTACAACGGATGAACGGCGAAAGATTACCAAAGCAGGTTCTAGAATGGTAACCAATAGGGCGCAGAAAAAGAAGGCGTCCTAAACTGGAATGGCAACAGTCAATTCAAAGATCACTGAGTCAAAAAAACCTGATAGAAGATGATTGACAGAATCGAAGGAGGTGGAGAATTGGCGTCGGACAACGTAGAAAAGCATTCTAAACAGACATAATAGTAATAGTAAATTATTTTTCAGAATAAAAATTACACAACTGATACAAATAATCTTTAATAATTCCTTAAATTTACGCAAAAACGAATGTAACAATGTCCGGATTTTACAATCATACATAATAAATATAAATGCTTTCAAATATTTGTTTAAATTTTCACTCAATTAAACACCGGAAAATTTTAGGAATTGGTCCACATTGTACTGTAATGAAGTTACAGGAATTGAAGGAAAAGAAAATTGTGGACTTCTTTCACTAATTATTTTATTGTTTAAAATCTCAAAACCGAGGGTTTAATAAAATTTCCTTGGAAAAATTTGTTCGATTTCTTTTTGCTTGAATGGAAAATTGTTCGAAAACATTTTTAGGGAAAAGTGCATCAAAATTACCAATAATTTTTGAATCAAACGTGTTTTTTGTAATTACAAAAACTTGTTTTCACATTTCTTGTAAAAACTATAAAGAAACAATTTGAATTTGTAGACAAAGATGTCGAGTGCAAAAATTATCGGTTGATTTTAATTCAGGAATGTAATTTAAACATATGGCCCCATTCCTCGAAGAGAAAACTTTTTGAAAACATTTTATTCGAACGGCAATTCGTTGAAAATTTTATTTAACGAAAAATTGGTTAAAAACATTATCTTCGAAAACATTTTGATAGAAAATATTTGGTTTGAATGATAAGGTTGTCGAAACCTTTATTGAAAGATAATATTTTCGATCAATTTTTCTTTTAAATAAATGGTTTGCGCACTATTAATTTTAAACTAAATTAATAAAAAATGTATGAAAATAATTACAGTAAAACCTCCTATAAGTGAACACTCAGGGTTTCGTCGATTTGTCCGCTTATTGGAGGTGTCCGCTTATGAGAGAGAACTGCCAAATTTTAATATATATTTATTAACAATTTCCGCTGCTTGAGTTTTTCCGATATTAAATTTCTCCGAAACGTTAACAACTTCCGTTTTTTCACGTAAACTAAGAAGTGTTTTACTAGTCGCCATTTTAAAGAGATCTATTAATACTCAACTGAACAAAAAAAATAAAACACAGCAGTCCCGTCAAATAAAATATGTTGCAAATACGACAGAAGTGTTTAGTCTCCGCATTAAAACGGAAAGAGGTAATTCCCCGCCTGCAGAGTGCGTTAATGCCAACATACTACATAATATTTATGCCCATGTCATGCAGCGCTCCGTCCCGTTTTCAGAGGTTCGCGTCCAGTTAAAGGAGGTTTAAGAATTATTTAACCAAAAAAAAAGTGTCTGCTTCCGGTTATTAGAGTGTCCGGTAATAAGAGTGGAAGAAATAGGGAAAAGCTTGGTTCCAACAAATTTGTCCGCTAAAAGGGAGTGTCCGCTTAATAGAGGTGTCCGCAAGGAGAGGTTTCACTGTATAATAATTATTTTAAAAAAATTAAGTAAATCAAAAAACCACAAATATATAATCGAATTTTTGAATAATAATTATTGTCCAAACATATATTGTCTTACCGCTCAGGGCATCCCCAACCCCCCCTCTCCCCACCGCTGCTTTTTCTTGCTACACCACTGCCAGAAACTTTGGCAAACTTTCATGACAATTCCCGAAAACTAGATTTGAATCTCACGCCGCTTTGCAGAACAAAAGCTAAGTAAGGCCTTAATTGTTAAAACTAACGGCCAGAGGTCGTCACTAGGGGAGACTGGGGATCGTACAACGCATAATCACATGCACTTTGGGCATCAAGGATTTTTTTACGCTACTACAAAATAAAATAGAGAAGGGAGAGTAGTGGTATAGGATGCTGTACTGTGTAGTAAAAAATCTATCTATCCTATAGATACGGTCGACTTCTGACTACTACTTGTCTTCACTGTTAACTTGTACGTGTGGGACATTACGTTTTCAGCTTACAACTAACAGCCAAACTCTTTTGGAGATGCTTTTATTAAAAACCATCGAGATGTATTCTGTTTTCTGTATAAACATCATCGATGACCGGTCAATAGCTTATTGTTTTTAATTCCGTATACAGTTTATTACACGTTTCAATACAAATTGAACTATATAAAGAAGTTTATTTCCTTAGATTGTTTATGGTTAATGTGCACTTGCTTATAAACGTAACTTGTGTCATTTAGTTAATAGGGCATTATTTTCTATCGTGATAATATAGAAGAATGTTGTATTCGTTGGCTCGTTCTATTAGGATTTTCATAATTAATAAGTGAAACCTGAAGCCTGCTTGTTCTTTTGATTGATATCCGTCAACTTTTGTTGTTAGTCTATCTGGTAATACATTCGTGAAAAGCTTATAAATTACATTGAGGAGTGTTATAGGTTGATAGCTTTTAAGGTATGCTCTCTCGCTTTTCTTATGTAGAATAATGGTTATGGATTCTTCCCAGTTGTTTGGGATTATTTTTCTATTAGTATTATATTTAGGAGAATAGAAAGCTACTACTGCAGCTTTACCACCGTACTTTAGAATTTCTGCCATTACTCTGTCTTTTCCAGGCGATTTGTTACTTTTCGTTTTTTTTTAATGCTCTCTTTATTTCTGCTTTGCTTTTTTCAGATTGTAGTTCTTTTTCTCGGCATAACTATTCTGTTATAAGTCCTTTTTAATATTTTAAATTGCTGTGGTTAATTCTTTATTATTACTACAAATATTTACAACCCTTAAATATAAACCTCTTATAACTTCTTGTCTTGTAGCAACAGGATGATTGGACTTAAAATTTAGGTACTGTCCTGTGTATGTAGGTTTCCTATATACAGTGGTTTGAATGTTTCTGTCTAATCGTTTGACAAGAACATCTAAACAAGGTAAGCAGTTCGTCATTATTTTCCGGCCATATAATAAATGTGTCATCTATGTATCGTAGCCATAGTTATTGTTTGACTCTTGCTGTGTTGATCGCATGGTTCTCGAACCATTCCATGTCAATGTTGGCTACCACTGGTTTATGTTCTTTATTTTTGTTTGGAGTTTCTTCATGAAGTAATGAGACTGTTAAAAATAAATTAAATTGTTCTACCCGTATGTAAACTACAAAAAAGTGCAACGTGTACAACTTAGCGGTGCCAAAGTTTCCCTACTCGTAGAGCGTTAGTTCAAACGCTATCTTTTGCGATTTTCCAGTCGAGTGCCGCCGAAAACCTTTCCGACGAAGGGTCGGCCTAATTCCGGCCCATTATTTCATTAATGCTGACTTAATAGGATTGCCGAGGCGGAATAACACCCTCATGAAAAACGCATTTGCTCTTCTTGCGGCGCGCCACTTTCTCGACTGCCACTAATCTGCGGCTGCTGGCTCTATATAAAAAATGGCCGACTCTACAGCGTGTGTTCATTTGCATCTTTTTGTTTATTTAAAATGCTAAATTTAGATGGTGCCCTTTTAACCCCCATAGCGAAAAAAAAAGGTTTGATCCCTTTATTTGTGTAGATGTTGTTGGTCTAACTGGTTTTCTTTCTTTAAAATAAAACCAAGACCAATCTTTTCACAGGAAAAGTTCTTGTTGTAACGGTTAATTGAGACTTACTGCTGGTTGATTTTTATTTACGAATGTCGTAGAATTATCGCTGCATAGTACTCCATGCAGTGAAACTTGTCTATCGGCAAAAAAGGTGAGATATGCACATTCGAAGTGAAATTCTGCTTTATGAAATGCTCTGCCACACACAGCTCCATTGACTCAAGGAAAATTGCACAAAATGGATTTGGAAGCACTTCAACACTTGCCTTATAGTCCCAGTACTATCAGGTTAATACTTTAAGGACGAAAATGTAGAAGCGGTCGTGCGCATTGGGTTATTGACATGACCAGTTCATTCTTGGATGAAAGAATTAAAAAACTTTCCATACATAATAAAGGAGAGCCTGTAAAAGAATAAAATGTATTCAAGCTTTTATTTGGTGTACAGGGTGTTTCCGTATATTCTAACCAAGCTCTACCGCTCTTATTATGACAGATAGCAAGTTGAAAGGTACTTGTAGGGTATATTCCAAACCGCAAGGATGAATGAGGCCTAATGAGGCCGAAACGCGTCCCCGAGCTACCTTTATCTCTGAGGACTTGCCCGTGAGACTTTTTCGTTAAGAATTGTTACCTCGTGAACTTCTTTTAAATTTTAAAATACAAATACTTGTTCTTTTGATTGATATCCGCCAAATTTTATTGTTAAACTATCTGTTAATATTTTCGTGAAAAGCTTATAAATTACATTGAGGAGTTTTATATGTCGATAGTTTTTTAGGTCTGCTTTATCGCCTTTCTTGTGTAGAATAATGGTTATGAATTCTTTCTAGTTGTTTGGGATTATTTTTTCTTTTAGTATTTTATTCGGAAGAATATAGAGGGTATTAACTACAGCTTTACCACTGTACTTTAGCATTTCTGCCGTTACTCCGTCTTTTCTAGGTGATTTGTTATTTTTCATTTCCTTTAATGCTCTCTTTATTTCCGCTTTGCTTATTTCGGGTTGTAATTCTGAGTTTATTTTTGTTTTTGTTTCTCGCGATGGTTTACTTTTTGTTTGGTATAATTCCATATGGTATACCTGTGTGATATTTATAAAATCCTCCTTAACGTTAGTTTCTATGCCGTTCATATCCATTATTTTAATTATTTCATATCTACTAAAGTCGGTCTTAGATATTTCAAATTTCTGTATTTTCTATAACTCTTAACTTTTATTTCTTGGCTCTTTCTTTTATTATTGTTCTTATAGTTTTATTTATTTCTGTGTAATCTATCGATGTTCTTTTTCCCTCTTTTTCCAGGTTCCGCCTTTTTTTCATCAGTTTCTTTATCTATTCTGATATACAATTTTCTCTCTTTTTACCTTTTTGTGCGACATCTTTTCCTACCTTGGTCACAGCTCTTATCAGCGTATCATTTATTTCATTAATATTTTTTATTTTAGCATTTTAGGTTTTGGGATGGATAATATTTACCTTTAAAAGCAAAAGGGAAGTAAGAGTCGTAAAGACTTTCTTTTGGATTAAATTCCACTTTAATAGGAAGTTTTAATAGTAATAATTAAAGTTATGAAATCCTGAAAGTCAGTCAGCTGCAAGTTTCATCATTTCAAAATAATTTCCGATTTCAGCGCTTACCGAAGATGCGACCAACCGACGTGACGTGGAGTTTGGCAAATATTATTCGCAGATGTGACACACTTTATTGTATTCGGAGTTGTAATTAATGACTGACGAATAATACAATAATCGGAATGAGAAATTCAAGTTTCTTAGAATAATTTATTTGAAAACGTGTCATTTTGAACTAGCAGCTCAACTATGAAGCAGAACTGCTACTCGGCCAGGATAGTAGAAGTTAATAATTTAGGGTTTTGTTTGTTTTACATAATAAAATAAGATAAGGTGTTTTCTAAAATAACAAAAATTTAACAAAAAATATTAAGGAACATACACAGCAACGGCGAAGAAATGCTAAACCATTTTTTAGCTATTTATCAAAATCTGCTTTTCTCATAAAAGATGTCCAACGCTTATGTTAAGCAAAATGGTTCGTCCCGCCTTCCTTTTTGTAAATATGTTCTTTTTACTATAATTTACCAAATTGGTTCGAATTAGGCTATTTGGTGATTTACTAGAGCATTTTCTATTTTTTGTTTATTTAGTATTAATTAACTAATTAAGTACTTAAAATTACTGGGTTATTTGCATTTGAAACTCCCGCGGTTTTAAAGGCAAATATTACAATTTGCTATAATCAATTTACTTTACATAAAATGCATTTTGAATTACTAAGGTTCCTAGTTCCTTTAATATGGACCTTCGTAATCTCATTCCCTCCTACTTATTCCCTTTTCTCCTACGCCTATGGATTAACGACGCCACTGGGCGACATGTGGGAGAATGAACGCAGCAGCGATACCTGCTGCCGGACCAGAGAGAACCGTTTCGCCTTCGAACGATAATACACGCGTGTTAGCGACTCTCCTACCACATTCATGTGGGGTGCAAAAAGCACGGTTTAACAGCGTGTCCTCCCATGAGTTCCGCTTCCTGTATAAAAATGGTAAGTGAAAATGCATTATTTTTACCTTACATACATTTGTTTATTGCTACACTAACCTAGAAGGTAAACTAGACCATTTCAGAATCCCTTGTACCAGCTTAGCCTATGACCTTATTCCCTTAAAATTACAGTCCACATCTGACACCGTTAAATTCCAGACAACTCTCCTATCTGGACCACCAGGGAGCCCCATTTTTGGTCCTTCGAGCCGGATTTCTGGAATCGTTTTTTTGCCTTTTTAGGTTAGTTTTTTTTACTGGTTTCAAATGCAAGAAAAACCCTTGTTTTTCCTAAATGCCTTTTTTACTGGTTTCAAATGCAAGAAAAACCCTTGTTTTTCTTACATGCCTACTTTAGAAAACCCCTAGGTTTCTAAAATACATTTTGCGATTTTTTTTTGTGTAAAAACAAATGCAAGAAAAACCCTTGTTTTTCTTACATGCCTACTTTAGAAAACCCCTAGGTTTCTAAAATACATTTTGCGATTTTTTTTTTGTGTAAAAACAAATGCAAGAAAAACCCTTGTTTTTCTTACATGCCTACTTTAGAAAACCCCTAGGTTTCTAAAATACATTTTGCGATTTTTTTTGTGTAAAAATTAAATATTTTTACCAATAAATTTAGCCTTTTCATGCGAAAAACCAAACACAGATAAAATCTGTAAACTACTATGCTTTTTTTTGTTTCGAATAAATCAAGTTTTTTCGTTTCTTTTTTGTAAAAAAAAAAAAACCGTATAGAATTTGGGTGTTTTATTGTTTGTCACTGGAAATAGTTTAAAATAGTGTCTGCAAAGTGCTATTATTTTAGCCGTTGTGCCTTCACATTTGTGGATTGCTATAATTATATCCAATTTGCTCGAAAAAAATCTCCAAATTGCCATATTCATTTTTGCTTATTGCAAATTGCTATGACTATATCCGATTGCGGATGCTTTACTATATTCGTTTTTGCGTAAAAATTGCTATGAATATATCTATTTCTAATTTACTATTATAATATCTGTCTGCAAATGGCTATGATTGTATCCATTTTTTGCGTGCATAATAAATTTTGAAGGAAATTTAATTCTTAACTTGAGAATTTGTTTTCGTGTAAAGGCAGATAAATAGTTTTACCAAATTAAATGCTTTTGATTTGTAGGTATTTATTTTTAAATTTAATACATAGTAGGTACCTACTTATTTGAATTCGCGAGGCGAAGATAAAAAAACTTATACACAAGTTTTTTGTTATCATTAGTTTGCATCGGGTATTTTCTTTACTTTTGTGCGCTTATAGTTTGATTATTGTAATTAAACGTAGGACATTAATATTTATACAGGGTGTCCAAATTTTGATTTTTTTTTTCAGTTTACCTAATTTTTGTCAATTATTTTTTGGATTTTTTTTTAAATCATGTCTAGTTCGGATAAAATTTTAAAGGCTAAAGCCTTGCGCTATAGTGCGATTTCACAGCTAAATTTGATCATTGAATCCGCGACCCTCGCAAAAAATGACCCTGCCTATCACAGCGGCTTTAAAGTCAAATTTCGGACATTGTCAAAAATCAAAAAAGATTTTGAAAAGCACCATAATACTTTGTTGACGTTGGTAGCCTCTGATGAGGATCGCTTAGTAGTAGAAAACAAAGTGTTTATGGACTTTTGCAAACGCTGTGACGAGATTTCCACTATATTTTACGAACTTTTCGAACTACCCTTTGAAGATGGAGGGCTTTTGAGCAGTACGATAAATCCCATGGGCAGTCCCTGTGCCTCCACAGACCAGCATGGTTTACTGCCTAGGATAAAAATACCTCTTTTTCAAGGGGAATTTAAGGAGTTTCCAACCTTTTTGCAAGCCTTTAATGCTACCGTGCACAATAATAGGTCGCTGGGAAACTTTGAAAAATTCAATTTGCTTTTTTCTAATTTAAAGGGCCCTGCCCTGGATGTCATTTCTGACATTCCTATCCTTGCTGAAAATTATTTAAATGCCTACCACACCTTGGTGGATAGGTATACAAATAAACGATTACAAGCTTACCTTCACTGGAAGGCAATTGAAGGCTTCTCTCCTCTTACTAAAGAGAATGCTACGAATTTGAGGAATTTGCTTGATTGTTTTTCGAAAAACTTAAGTGCTTTAAAAGTCATGGGTTTTAAAACGGAGTTTTGGGATTATATTATGGCACAAATGCTCTTGGATAGGTTGGACCTAACCACGCGCAAGGCATTTGAGCAAAATTATTGCTCCAATGAGATCCCCTCTTATGATAAAATTCGTGCTTTTGTTTCTAGCCATTGCATTGCGTTGGAACAAATACAACAAACTCAAGATTACTTAAAAAATAAAGATTTGTCAATTTCAAGTCAGAAAAATCAAGCAAAGTTTCAAAATCGATCTGCTTTGTTTGCTAATACTCAGAGAGCCTCCAAAAATGCCTCCCAGTCTCCAAATGGCCAAAGTGGCTTAAATAATACTCCAAACCCTCAAAAATTTTGTTTTCTCTGTAAAAGTGGCGATCATATAATATACAGATGTCCTCATTTTTTGGCGAAAACTCCCCAGCAACGTTTTGAGATTGTTAAACAACATAAAGCGTGTGTCAACTGTTTGGGCTCAAAGCATAATTTACCCCAGCAATGCAAATCAGAAAAAAGATGTTTACATTGTGGCCAATTTCATCACAGTCTCTTACATTTTTTTCCTATTAATTCTACACCTATTTCTGCGAGTAGCCCCTCTACTTCTGCAGTGCAACCCCCGAGGAGCCCCGTGGCTACCGAATTTAATAGAACCACTAACACCATTGTTACTGGTATGTCTTTAAATGATCGCGAAGTACTTCTCTGTACCGCTTTAATACAAATACAGGATGTTTTTCAAAATTGGCACACAGTGCGCGCCATCTGTGACTCTGGTGCTCAATCTTCATTTATATCTAAGTCATGTGCTGATAGTTTGGGCCTTCCTAAATTTAATATCGCCATGACTCTACAAAGCTTAGATCGAATGACAACTTCGGCAAAATCTGGAATTAATTGCAATATATCCTCTTTGCGTGATAATAATTTTGTTTTTAATTTTGATGCGATAATACTCGATAAAATTTGTAGTGATTTACCTCATTCCTCATTTTCGATTAAAAGTTTTCCTTTTCTCGCCAACTTAGCACTAGCTGACCCAGGCTTTAATAAAAGCGATAAAATTGATTTATTGTTGGGCGGCGATGTGTACCCTTACATTTTGCTAGATGGTCGTTTGTCTACGGGACCCAACAACCCCGTCTGCATTAATACTATTTTTGGTTGGGGAATAATGGGCAATCTTTCACTTTCACCTTCAACTACAAATCAAATTAAAACATTTTTTACTACGTCAATGAACGATTCTTTTGTCAATTTAGATAAAAATCTACAACGATTTTGGCAAATAGATGACATACCTAATGTCAAGGCCATTGACCCCGAAGATGAGATTTGCGAAAATTATTTTTTGAAAACTACCTCAAAAAATGAGGAGGGGAGATATATTGTATCTTTACCATTTAAAGTTACTGCTCCAGATTTTGGCGACACTCGATCCATTGCCGTACGTCGTTTTTTCTCCCTTGAGAAGAAATTGCTACAAAACCCTGATTTTTATGCTGCCTACAGCTCTGTTTTACAAGATTATTTAGATAATAATCATATGCAACCGGTTTCTGCACCTTTGCCGACCGAAATTTCAAATCATTTTTATATTGCACACCATGCGGTGTTTAAAAAAGATTCTACTAGCACCCCCCTGAGGGTGGTTTTTGATGCGAGCATGCACGCCCCTGGCAAAATCTCGCTCAACAACGCTGTTTATACTGGGCCCCCTTTACAAAGGGACTTACAAAAAATTTTATTACTTTATCGTTTGCATAAATTTTGCTTTTGTTGCGACATCCGTCAAATGTACAGGATGATTTTAGTTGACCCTAGTCAAACTAATTTTCAAAGAATAGTTTGGAGGTTTGATCCTAACCAGCCTATTCAAGACTTCGAAATAAATAGAGTTTTATTCGGGGTCTCTTGTAGCCCCTTTTTGGCTATCAGAACTTTGCTGCAACTTGCTAGAGAGCATGAGGACCTTCCTCTTGCCTCAAAAATCATTGAGGAGGCAGTTTTTGTCGATGATGTGATTTCGGGAAGTGATGACTTTTTTAAGGCCACTGAGATGAAAAATCAATTAATCGAGCTACTTAGCCGAGGTGGATTCGAATTGCGTAAATGGGCGAGCAATTGTCCCGAGTTACTATCCGATCTTCCTGAGTCACACATTTCGATGAAGGCTCTTTCTCTCGATTTAGATGCTGAAAATTCAACTTTGAAAATTCTCGGTTTAAATTGGAACCCTCATACTGATGAATTTTTTTATACTTTCGACTGTTCTCTCCAAACATGCACTAAAAGAACAATTTTAAGTAATTTGGCCCGCATTTACGACCCTCTGTCTTTTTTGGCGCCAATAGTTTTAATTTTAAAATTAATTGTTCAATACTGCTGGGCAGAAGACTTAAACTGGGACGACCCTGTCAGTCCGGAAATTGTTTTTAAATGGGAAAAATTTAAAAATGAATTAAAGTTTTTGCATTCTGTTAAAATTCCTCGTCAAATAATTTTGCCTAATGCTAGTCAAATCCAGCTAGTAGGATTTTGCGATAGTTCAGAACGGGCCTATTGTGCTGTCGCTTATATTCGAATTTTTTATTCTGATGGAAACATTAAAGTTTTTTTTGTTTGTAGTAAATCTAGAGTCGCACCGTTGCGTCGTAAACTAACTTTACCAAGACTAGAGCTTTTAGGAGCTGTTTTGTTGGCTAAATTAATGGATTTTTTACTAGAAACGTTCTCGGAAAAAATTAAATTTGATAAAATTCTTGCTTTTACTGATAGCACAGTGACCTTATCTTGGATTCAGGGATCTCCTCACAAATTTAAAACATTTGTTTCGAATAGAACTGCCTATATACAAGGAAGAATTAGCCCTGAGTTTTGGCATTATGTTCCTACTGAACAAAATCCTGCTGACTGCGGTACTAGGGAAATGTATCCCTCTGATTTACAAAGATTTTATTTTTGGTTAGAAGGGCCTTCTTTTCTAAACCAACCTACAAATACTTGGGATTTTATGACAGTTACTTACGATGGGAATGCAGTTTTGGAAGAACAGCGAAAAAATATTTTTAACGTTTTTACTTGCGAACAAACAGTTGAATATTATGTAGACAACTTGTTTGAAAAATACAGTTCTCTTTTTAAAATTAAGAGAATAGTTGCTTACTTTTTGCGAGGGTTACAAAAGTTTAAAAATCCCTCATACAATTTTGCTACTGATTACCTTACAAATCAGGATTACTACAAAAGCTTACTTTTTATTTCGAAATGCGTACAATCTTTTTCTTTCCAAAAAGAAATTGAATTACTAAAAGATAAGAAACAGCTTCCAAAAGCTTTTCAAAAATTATGTCCATTTTTGCATAATGAAAGCTACGATTTGCTTCGTGTTGGAGGCCGTTTATGCCATTCAAATTTATCATACGATAAAAAATTTCCAATTCTTTTGCCTTCTAGTGCAAAATTCACTGAATTACTGATTTTAGATTTGCATCGCAGCAATCTTCATTGTGGTATACAGACCACAACTTTTTTACTAATGCAAAACTTCTGGGTATTGTCTGCTAAAAAGGTAGTGAGAAAAGTTTTAAGTTCTTGCCATACTTGCTGGAAAACTAAACCTAACTCCCTTCAACCCCCTATGGGTAACCTACCGAAATTTAGAGTTTCCGAAGCAAAGGTGTTCGAAAATGTAGGTATAGATTTTTGTGGTCCGTTCACGATTACTCTTGGTCGGACCAGAGGTGCAAAAACCATGAAAGCATATGTCTGTTTATTTATCTGTTGCGCTGTTAAAGCCGTGCATTTAGAGTTAGTCTCTGATATGACATCAGAAGCCTTTCTGGCTGCTCTGCGCCGCTTCATAGCTAGAAGAGGACTATGCTCAAAGATCTCTTCAGACTGCGGGACCAACTTCGTGGCCTCTGAAAAATACTTGCGACAAATTTTTTCTGATTGCGTGAAGGGGGAAGGTATAGTTTGGTCTTTTAACCCACCTGCTGCTCCCCACATGGGAGGCATTTGGGAATCAAACATTAAATCTTTAAAGACTCATCTTCACAGGGTAGTTGGAAATCAAATACTCACCTATGAGGAATTAAATACGGTTTTAACCCAAGTTGAAGCCATAATGAACTCACGTCCTTTATGTGCCTTAAGCACCGATCCTACTGATCTGGCGGTCTTGACTCCTAATAATTTTTTAAATTTGAGGCCTCCAGGTACAATACCCGATCTAAACTACTGCGATATTGCGTTAAACAGGCTGTCCAGGTGGCAACTGTTGCAAAGAATGCACCGCGATTTTTGGATTCGCTGGCATCGCGAATATTTGCACACTTTGCAACAGCGAGCCAAATGGCACCAACCTCTTGCTTCCATTGATATTGGTACTATGGTACTGATCAAAGATGAAAATTCCACTCCATTGGATTGGCCCCTAGGCCGCATTGAAGACCTTATTAAAGGTTCTGATAATGTTCCACGGGTTGCTATTGTAAAGACTACTAAAGGTACCTACAAACGGCCTTTGGTAAAACTATGCGCCCTGCCTACAAATTAAACTCTCTGAAATGCCCCTGGGCATTCTCAGGGGGGTGGGAAATGGTTCGTCCCGCCTTCCTTTTTGTAAATATGTTCTTTTTACTATAATTTACCAAATTGGTTCGAATTAGGCTATTTGGTGATTTACTAGAGCATTTTCTATTTTTTGTTTATTTAGTATTAATTAACTAATTAAGTACTTAAAATTACTGGGTTATTTGCATTTGAAACTCCCGCGGTTTTAAAGGCAAATATTACAATTTGCTATAATCAATTTACTTTACATAAAATGCATTTTGAATTACTAAGGTTCCTAGTTCCTTTAATATGGACCTTCGTAATCTCATTCCCTCCTACTTATTCCCTTTTCTCCTACGCCTATGGATTAACGACGCCACTGGGCGACATGTGGGAGAATGAACGCAGCAGCGATACCTGCTGCCGGACCAGAGAGAACCGTTTCGCCTTCGAACGATAATACACGCGTGTTAGCGACTCTCCTACCACATTCATGTGGGGTGCAAAAAGCACGGTTTAACAGCGTGTCCTCCCATGAGTTCCGCTTCCTGTATAAAAATGGTAAGTGAAAATGCATTATTTTTACCTTACATACATTTGTTTATTGCTACACTAACCTAGAAGGTAAACTAGACCATTTCAGAATCCCTTGTACCAGCTTAGCCTATGACCTTATTCCCTTAAAATTACAGTCCACATCTGACACCGTTAAATTCCAGACAACTCTCCTATCTGGACCACCAGGGAGCCCCACAAAGTTTAAAAAAATAACATTTCCAAACTAGTGAGAACTTTTCATTTTGAAATTTGCATTGAAGAACTTGGCTTTCTTTTCTTTTTACGGAATACCATTTTCGCGTACTTGGCTCTTCTTTACATGAAATGTTTTTGTTAAGATTTATATTAATTAATTAAATTAAAGTAAAAAGTACAGCTAAAAACCTTAAGAGTCCGTATACTTAAGTTTCGGCCTTGTTGGGCACTCTTCGGTAAAATTACTAAATAATAAATAAAATACTAATATATCCCGACTGAGAATTCGCCCACAAACTTACTTCTTTTTACTTTTCACTGTGTCCCCGTAATAGCCCATCGACTGCGCTTGAATGCTTACTAAACTTACCTCCGCTTCACATTTTCTTGGAGGCGGAAGCACGAAGAGCAACATACAGAATAAGGGCCAACCACCAGGTTGATAGGACAAACAAAGTGATATAAACAGCCCTAATAAGGGAACAAGAGTTGGACGCAACTCTAGGAATGATATCCGACGTTATGCCCAACACGGTGTACAGCAGAAAGCTATGCAACATAATCCTCCCAGAGAGGGAGGAGTGGTTAAAGAACAGGACTAATTCTTCTAATGACGACTTTTGGTATAGCGACGGATCCAAAATGCCATCAGGCGTTGGATCTGGAGTTGTTAGTATTTAAGAAAAAGTCGAGATTAAACATAGTCTCGGCCAATTGGCTACTCTATTTCAGGCCGAACTCGTAGCCATTAGACTGTATGCCCGGTGGATTACTGACCACAAATGGACCAACAGGACAATAAAAATCTTCTCCGGCAATCAAGCAGCCTTAAGAGCGCTTATATCGTATACGGTCTTATCGAGAATTGCGAGGAGCTGCCGGGATTCGCTGAATGCGCTTGGTAGCGCTAACAATGTGTCATTAGTATGATTACCAGGGCGTTCTGGGCACGAGAGAAATGAGGCCGCAGACCAAGCAGCGAGGGAAGCGGGTCTGTCGAATTTTCCGGTCCCGAACCAACCCTGGGGATATCATACAATCCTACTAAATCAACCATATTAAAATGGATGAAGAATAGGTTCTAACAATACTGGATAATTATACCAGAACTGGCTCACTCTAAAGAGTTCAGTCAAGGACCTTATAGAAAAAGGGGCAGGAACAACATAAGACTTACCAGTCAGGAGATATGCATAGTGACTGGTCTTTTTACGGGTCACTGTCGACTGAGAGTACCCATGCACAGAATGGGACTAACAGAAGAGACCGAATGAAGACTCTGTATGGAGGATGACGAAACAGTCAGACATGTACTGTACGAATATCCGGCTGTTGTACGTTTATGTCAAAACACTTTCGGTAAACATCAGATTGATTCAGAAGATCTGAACAGTGTCTGATAGGCGGTCGTTTTGGATGATTAGGCATACAAGGGTAAGAAACCATTCAAAAGTGAGCCACAATAGTCATCAATCATCATCATCATCATCATTCTCATCATCATCTTGTCTTCGCAATATCCCATTCAAAAATTCATATTTTTTCAAAAACAACCGCCACTCCTCAGTTCAAGTATTTCTGTGATGATTGCACTAGAGACAGACAAAAATCAAAAAGTATAAATCCAATTTTGTGGCAATACCGGCCATTATCCGGTCTGATTTATAAAGTCAATTTCTACTTTTGCCTTCCACATAGTCCATAAATCGGAAAAAATGGCCTCGGAATCACCGATACGGTATCATAATTTAACGGGCATCAGCGGATTTCGGACATACGTTTCTCGCGTCTAGTTGCGGCTTTTATCTCGGCAAAATGAAATAAAGTTATTTCGATGTCAATTTTGCTACTCCCGTTACGTTTCGAGTTAAAATTTAATTTGAAATATTCCAGGCACTATACGTAAAATGCATCACAAAATTGACCCGTGAATTTAATATATTTTTTTATTTTTTTATTTGTCAAACACACTGTGTTTATTTATTGTATTACAATCTAGTCAGTAAGACTAATTAGCAATTTTGTTTTAACTTAATTTACTAGAAAAGTCAGATTTAAACTTAGGATTCACTCAACAGTTCTCCCCGCTTTGTTTAGTCTGTAACTCACAATTGTGTTGTGTTTATAGCATTATTTTGTTTTATGTAATTCACTTAGTTTACTAGCTCAAACGGCTTCACTGTTTTTAGTCTTCGAACTAGCATAGTATTGTCTAGAAGCTGAATTGCTTCCACATTCACATGCCTATGGAGTCTATCTTCATGGCTTTTTGCATACTTTTTTATAGTCTCTGCTACAGTTTCGATTTTTAGATCTCGATGAAGGTCACTATTTCGAACGTACCAAGGTGCATTCACAATGTTTCTTAATACTTTATTTTGAAATCTCTGTAAAACTAGAATGTTACTTTCTTTAGCACAACCCCATAGTTGAATACCATATGTCCCTACTGGTTTCAGTATTTGTCTATAAAGCAGTAACTTATTATGAATTGTTAAATTTGCCTTCCTTCCAATTAGCCAGTTCATTTTTCTATACCTTATCTCAAGTTCTTCTTTTTTTTCTTAACATGTGCTTTCCAGCGCAATTTGGCTTCAAGAATTTAAAATAAAACAAGTTTTCGTGGCTAATCGGGTAAAAAAGTTTTTGTTTTTCTTATCTTATTTTTCCGTGGGTAGCTTGAAAGCTTAACCTCTCGGAAGTCCAAGATTTAATGAACACCTAATAAGTGTTGACAGTTAACTGTGTACGTGCAAGACAAATAATACTTAGTTAATTTTCCTAAATATTAATTATTCCGTTGCACTGAGCCATACAGGTTGTCACGTGACACCGCAAAGTGCGCGGATAGACAGTGCGCAACCCACCGGCGCGATGATGAGAGAGAGATCATCGTAGCCTCCATATTGAAACCGGCGTGTTTACTCGGTTTTTCCAAAACTACAATTCAATCAATTACAATTAGTGCCAATCAATTCTAAAATCATTCCAATCCGTTACCTCAACTCCTCACAGTGATTTCGATCAACTCAAGAACTCTGGTAGAAGCCTGGGCGCCCAGTGAATGGAATTTGTACCGCCGAGAAAAAACCAAGGTAGGTGTCAATCGACATTTTGTATGGTTCTCGCGTTATTTTCCATTTTTTTCCTTAATGCGTAAAAGTTTAACCAGTGCCTAAAGCTATCGAACGGGTGTATGTCTTGCGCATACATTTTTATGGTCCTTCTATCCAAATATTAAAAAAAAATACAACAAAAATCAAAATTCATTTTTCTTAAACCAAAAATCTAAAAATTTTAAGACGCCATTAAGGACCAACCCAAAAGGGGCAGGCTTTATCAGTGACGAAGCGACACGCCTTTCCAAACACATGTTTAAAAATTTTATCGATTTCTGCAGTTGAAATTTAAAGGTCGCGGTCGACAAAAACAACTGTTTTTTGTTTACCTACGGGCGAGTGTACGAAGGTAAAAACAAAATAAAATAAAATAATAAGAAATTCTGAAAAACGTTTTAGTGTTCAGTGATAATATTTATTACTAATTAATCAATTAAAATGACTAAAACCGGCCTGGATAAGGCAGTGCAAAAACGTACAGTTTATGTTACGAGGATTACCGAGACATACACTGCAGCCATAAAGGCCCAGACTGATTCAAATGTAAAATCTATTTTCAAAACAAGGTATGAGAACTTGGAAGAATTTTATGATGAGTTTAAAAAACTGCACAATGACGTTATTAGCCTAGTGGAGAACGATAACGAATATAAAGTGCAAGACAAGGTGCGAGAAGATACAGACAATTTTTATTTTCAAACTAAAAGTATTTTCAATCAACTTTTTCCAGAACAAAATATTTTACAAGGCAATTTTGTATCTCTTCAAAATCAAACAAACAGTCATGAATACAAGGATCTATTAAAATTAGATGTCCCTTGTTACGATGGCACTTTATTAAAGTGGGTCACTTTTTATGATATGTTTTGCTCATTAGTGCACAACACTAATATGCCTCCAGTAAGGAAATTTAGACATTTAATTTCATATTTAAGAGGTGAACCACTCAGTTTAATAAAACACTTGCCTATTAATGATAATAATTACAATATTGCTTTTCAAACACTAGTAGATCGATACCAAAACAAAAGACTTTTGGCAACAAGCTACTGGAACACCGTAAATAGTACGGTTCCCTTAAAAAATAATTGCTCTTCCAAGGATCTTAGAACTTTACTCGATAGTTTTAATGAAAATATCTCTGCTTTAGAGTTATTAGGTTTTCCAACTCAACATTGGGATTTCATACTTTTCAACATGCTTCTTTCGCGTTTAACTACCTCAATACGAACTTCTTTTGAGATAGAATATAGTAAAATGGAGCTTCCTACCTACGAAAACCTTACAGAGTTCCTCAAAAATCATTGTAGGGCCTTAGAATCAGTTCAACTCATGCAAAATATTTCTTATTCAACTATGCAATCAGACAATTTACAAAATTCAAATCCAAAACCACCTAAGCGACAATTCAATTCAAATAATAATTACAACAGTTACTCAAAACCATATCAACCACAAGTTTACGTGGCAAATACAACTCAAAATCCTCAAAACTCAAAAATAACTTCATTTAGCAATAATTCGCAATTCCAACCAAATCATTCTAAATTCTTTAATTCAAATCA
Organism: Aspidapion aeneum; assembly: GCA_963576565.1. NCBI lineage: Eukaryota > Metazoa > Arthropoda > Insecta > Coleoptera > Brentidae > Aspidapion > Aspidapion aeneum. Next base: position 136,071,052 of record OY755040.1, read on the forward strand.
ACAACCAAATCAATCTAGTTTTAGTTTCACTCCAGAAACTCAAAACAACTCAAATTCAAATACAAATCAATTCAACTCAAATTCAAATACAAATCAATTCAACTCAAATTCAAATAGACAACAACAATTAAATAATTCGAATTTACAATTTAATTCGAATCTGTTTCAAAATAAATACAAATGTCGTTTATGTACAAATAAACAATTTCACAATCTTTCACAGTGCCAGGTATTTTTATCAAAAACTATACAGGAGCGTAATGCCTACGTTAGGCAAAATAATGCGTGTAGCAATTGTTTAAGATCGCATCCCTTAAATTTATGTCAATCCACTTTTTCTTGCCGTATCTTTGGCCAGCGTCACCATACGAGTATTTGTAATAACTCGCAAACTACTCAATCGAATTCACAAAACGCGTATTTTACAAATGTACAACCAACCCCAAACTTAAATCAAAATTCAATTCAATCTTCCCAAAACCCCAATCAAACACAAAATGAAACACCCAATGAGGGCATTGATTACATTAATTGTGGGTGCACCTCACTCACTACTCAAAAACGTCAAAGTACAATTTTACTTTCTACAACAAAAGTAGACATCCCAGATAGTCGTGGATACTATCAAACTATACGGGTTGTCCTCGACAATGCGTCAGAGGCCAATTTTATTTCTGAAAATTGTCTTAATCGCCTAGGATTATCTAGGAAAAAATTCATAGTTCCCATACGAGGCATCAATCAATCTACTTCAACCACCAATGGCATAACAAATTGCACAATTAAGCCTGTTGGCCGAAATAATCCAACGCTTTCTCTTGATGTCTATGTTTTGCCAAAGGTAAGTGCAAATTTGCCATCTTTTCAAGTTAATCCTCACAATTGGCATCATATCTCTAATTTAAATTTAGGAGATAATACTTTCAATATTCCCGCACCTGTAGACATGCTTTTAGGAGCACATGTTTATTCTCAAATAATTCAACCTAACATTATTCCTGGAGAACCGGGGCAGCCAATAGCACTTGAAACCTACATACAATTCAACTTCATATTCATGTCACTTTACTTCTTTACAAAATAATTCACTAGATCAAACGATGATCAAGTTTTGGGAAGTTGAGTCTCTCCCAACAAAGAAGTTCCTCTCTCCTGATGAGGAAAAATGTGAATCATTTTATCAAAAAACTGTCACGAGAGATAGTTCGGGACGTTTTCAAGTTTCATTGCCATTTCGTCACTCTAGACCTATTTTAGGAGATACCTACTCACATGCTTACAAATGTTTTTTATCTCTTGAGTCTAGACTGATAAAAAATCCCGAACTATATTCACAGTATTCCGAATTTATGAATAACTACTTAAAAAACGATCATATGAGTTTAATTCGAGAATCAGAATCAAAAAATCAATTTATAAATTATTTACCCCACCACTGCGTTGTACGCCCCGATAAATCAAGTTCACGCGTTCGAGTAGTTTTTAATGGCTCGGCAACAGCGGGTTCAAAGGGTATATCCCTTAATTCTACCCTTCTCCCAGGGCCCAAATTACAAACTGACATCAACTCAATTCTGTTAAAATTCCGATTTCATGAAATAATCATGCTCTCGGATATTACACAAATGTTTTTACAAATAAAATTAGCTCCGGAAGATCGTGATTATCAACGTCTTCTGTGGCGTTTCACTTCAAGCGATCTCCAAGAAAAAAACTACCCAGAAGCTTCTAGGGTGCTCCTAGAAGACATTTTTGTCGATGATATCTGCGCAGGCGCAAACTCTATAGAGTCGGCTCTAGCTCTACAGCGAGATTTAATCGCTCTTCTAAAATCAGGCTGTTTTGAGCTTAAAAAATGGGCTAGTAATCACCCAAAACTACTATCCTCTCTATCACCAGACGAATGCCAAATTCCCTTTTCTTTTGACAAGGAAAATCCTATATCCATAAAGGTTCTTGGACTCCAGTGGGACCCAAAATCAGACAATATGTTTTTCTCTTGTCAGCCATCGGAAAAACGATGCACAAAAAGAAATATTCTAAGCGCTATTGCTTCTATTTTTGATCCTTTAGGGATGCTTTCTCCCATTTCATTTTTTGCAAAATGTCTTATGCAAAAATTATGGATTTCCAAGATAGGATGGGACGATCCCGTGGACAAATCTATTCTTCAGCATTGGACACAATTTCAAAATGAACTTAAGTGCTTATCAGATATTAAATTTCCTAGGCACATTTTTTCTAAAGATATAATATCTTGTCAACTGCATGCTTTTTCGGACGCATCAGAATTAGGCTACGCAGCTTGCGTTTATTTACGTATCGAGCTGTCAGATCAAAGCATAAAAACTTCCTTAATTATGGGCAAATCAAGGGTCAGTCCCTTAAAAACTATTAGTCTCCCGAGACTAGAACTTTTAGGTACTGTTCTTCTTACTGAACTTCTTAGTTTTGTTATAAAAACTTATTCCCCTTTAATTTCAATAGATAAAACTTACGCTTATACAGATTCTCAAGTCGTCCTCTTTTGGCTTTGTAGCTCACCTCATAGATGGCGCTCTTTTGTTGCTAACAGAGTTAGCCAAGTACAAGAAAAACTCTCTAATGTAAACTGGTATCATGTAAAATCACAAGAAAACCCTGCGGATGTCGCCAGTCGTGGCACAACTCCTTCTAATTTTATAAACCACCCCTTGTGGTTTACAGGGCCTTCCTGGCTTAGTCAACCATGTACTACATGGGACTTAAAAAATCCCGCATTGCTCCAAAACTCAGAAACCGATTTTCAGCAAATTTTAAATGAAGAAAAGCCTGAAAAAATAACACTTACTACAAACATCGATTATCATATTCTAGACTTCCTTGTAAATAAATATTCATCCCTTTTTCACATTCAAAAATTAATTTGTCAGATTCGACGAATATTTTATAATTTTAAAAACAAAAAGGAACCACTTACAGGTCCTATTTCTATTTTTGAAATTCAGTATGCTTTAACACTCTTGGTTCGAAGAAGCCAAGAATTACATTTCTCTGACCTCCTAAAACAACTAAAAAACAACGAACTTTTACCCAAAGCTTTTCGAAAAATTGCACCCTTTTTGGACACTACCGGACTGATAAGGGTAGGTGGTCGTCTTAGGCATACGAATTCTATACCTTTTGATGCAAAACATCCTCTATTGCTTCCCAGATCAGGCAGGTTGTCTGACCTCATCATTGAACATATTCATAAGGAAAATAGCCATCCAGGGCTAAATACAGTTCAGTACTTACTAAGACAACAATTCTGGATCTTAGCATCCCGCAGAGCTATTCAGTCAGTTTTATCTCGATGCATAAGATGTTATCGCCTTAGACCAAAGGCTTACATCCCTTATCAAGGTGACTTACCTTATTTTAGAATTTCACAACTAAAGTGCTTTTCTCATGCAACTTTGGACTATGCTGGTCCTATAAAAATTTCACCAGGTCGTTGGTACCGGGGTACCAAAGAATTAAAAGCCTATATCTGCATTTTCGTGTGCGCAAGTACGCGCGCTATCCACACAGAAGTTGCGTCAGACCTTACTTCTGAATGCTTTATAGCCGCATTCAGAAGGTTTGTAGCTAGAAGGGGTCGTTGTAATTTTTTATACAGCGACAGAGGCTCCAATTTTCAAGGAGCAAACTCTGAGCTTAAAAAGCTCTTCGAAGCTTCCTCTGAACATCTTCAGATCAAATGGCATTTTTTTCCTAGTGCTAGTCCTCATTTCAATGGCTTATCAGAGGCTGGTGTTAAATCAGTAAAAACACATCTTTACCGAGTGATCGGAAATCAGAAGCTTACATACGAAGAACTAAATACTTTGCTTGTGCAGATCGAGGCATTGCTAAATAGTCGCCCAATCTCTGCTCAATCATCCGATCCCAATGATTTTTGTCCACTCACTCCCGGACATTTCCTTACCATGGAACCTTTAAACTCTGTCCCAGACCCAGACTTATCACAATTAAAACTAAACACTCTTTCTCGGTGGCAACTTGTTCAGCGTTTGAACACTGATTTTTGGTCCCGATGGAAAGAGGAGTACCTACATACTCTACAGCAGAGGTCCAAGTGGACAGAAAAACCTACTAAAGTCGAGTTAAATACTTTAGTAGTCATAAAAAATGAAAACAAACCACCCTTGCAGTGGTCTTTAGGCAGGATTGTAGAATTGCATCCTGGTTCAGATGGACATGTTAGAGTTGTCACGATTAGGACTCAACAAGGGCTATTTAAACGTCCAATTGTTAAATTGTGCCCTTTGCCTTTTAACTGAACACTCAAGCAATGTTCATTCTATGTCAGTGTCGTCATAGAATTATTCTTTTTTTTAATTTTATTCCTTTTCGGGAAATATTTTTTTTTGTTTTATCGCGGCAAAAAATAGAATAACATTTTGTCGCAATTTTTTAATTTTTTTTTTGGAAATAATAATTGTTATTCCCTAGTTATAATACTTATTATTTTTCCTGGTTCTAAAATAGTATTTTAGGGCGGCCGGGAAAATGTACGTGCAAGACAAATAATACTTAGTTAATTTTCCTAAATATTAATTATTCCGTTGCACTGAGCCATACAGGTTGTCACGTGACACCGCAAAGTGCGCGGATAGACAGACACAACCCACCGGCGCGATGATGAGAGAGAGATCATCGTAGCCTCCATATTGAAACCGGCGTGTTTACTCGGTTTTTCCAAAACTACAATTCAATCAATTACAATTAGTGCCAATCAATTCTAAAATCATTCCAATCCGTTACCTCAACTCCTCACAGTGATTTCGATCAACTCAAGAACTCTGGTAGAAGCCTGGGCGCCCAGTGAATGGAATTTGTACCGCCGAGAAAAAACCAAGGTAGGTGTCAATCGACATTTTGTATGGTTCTCGCGTTATTTTCCATTTTTTTCCTTAATGCGTAAAAGTTTAACCAGTGCCTAAAGCTATCGAACGGGTGTATGTCTTGCGCATACAAACTGTTTCGACCGTGACCTACGACAGCACTTCTGCCATTCAGTTTCTCTCATATTTTTCCGTGGGTAGCACGAAAGCTTAACCTCACGGGGGTCCAAGATCTGAACACCTAATAAGTGTTGACAGTTTCGTCCATATAGCCCATAAGAACACTGCTTGGTTAATGTGACGACGGAGTTTTGGTGATCCAATGACCCTATATGCTTAATCACCATAACGCCTTCTAGGGGTAGCCCCTTATACTTAAAATCTGTGAAAAAATGACAGCGAACGTGCCGTCGCTTCTATTGGAGTGCAGTGGCTGACGCGCAATCTAATTATTTTTCTATATCTATGTTTTTAATTTGGTCTGTCACATCGATAGCATAAGCTATGCAGAACTTGATGATGCCTTTGTCGGAATTCGCTTCATTGTAGCTTCGCTTTTAAGCTCGGGATTGCCAAAATAATTAAATTAAATTGTCTTATCGTCCGTCGTTGCGTTTTGTCAACAACAAAACTAAAAGCTTTACATACACAACATGACAAAATAATACGAAATTATTAAAATTGTCCTACCAAGAAGAATTTTCATTTACGAGTACAACTGGTTTGTTTTAGTTTGAATAAAAGTTTCGAAAATTTCATAGTAAATTTATTTTCCACTAAGCAGAATTTGAATTAAAAACTGGTTTATGTTTCATTTTACTAAAAGTTAGAACAATAGGATTGTTTAAAACTTTCTTGTAAACTAAAATACCCTTAACTCCTAAGGTACCAAATTAATTAAAACATTTTAGACACTGCTGGATAGGGATTTGGTTTGACAGCTTAACCATCACCACAGGCAATCACTCGGTAACGAGTATGATTATCATCTATTTATCATTTTCGTAGTCTTTTGTGCGTCCTTTGATAGCTATATAAGCCATTTCTGGGGCGCACACTTTTCCGCAGTTCTGGCACTCTTAGTTTCTTGCGATATCTTGACCGTTTCCTGCGGTCTCTCTTCTGCATCTCTAGCCTGCATCGCTCCTGTTTAAATCTTTGTGATCCTTCATACACGGCGACAGGCAGCTCTATCATATGACACAGTCTCAAAGTTGCTAATGTCTACCTGGGATTTTATCATTTTGCTCTGGAGATCATCCTTGTATCTTTTCTGTTGTCCTCCCTGATTTCTTCTTTCCTTGTTCAGTTATCCATCGAAACTCTTCTTTGGAAGACGATGATTTGGGGGGTGTTTTCTTTGGGATCTAATTTTCCAATTGGGTGTTTCTAAATTTAGGTTGTTCCAGACTAAACAGGTGACAAAAAAACATTCTACCAAAAGTAATTTATTCTTCTCCAGACATACTTTATAATAACGCCGGAGAAAATTGGTCTAAATTATTCAAATTCGAATTAGCTTCAGCCAAAATTCCAAAAGCAAAGCAAAAGAATTTGACTCTACTTTGTCAGGCTTTTTTCAGTAGCCTTATGTCAGAAAACAAAGATTTCAAGGAAGTAGCGCGTCTCTTAGCTCCCCAACGTCCTGAAAGTTCAGCATGGGTAAACGCTTTTCCCGCAGCTACTCTGGGAAATTATGTGGAAGACTCAATAGTCTTAAGAATTGGTACTTCGGTAATTAAACAATATACCTGGATTTGCTGCAAGCAGCTGACAAATTTTGCATTCACGGGCTGACCTGCCCAAAAAGTACAGGTAGGTTGTTGATGATCAACCTTCGATTGAACGAGGTCTAGGTTCTGCAGAGATTCCTTCAAAACAAAAACCATCCGGAATTTCTAGAACTGAGGGAAGAGGCTTGCTTGATGGCCTCTCATTAGTTCCCTGGAAGTTAGGGAAGAGATGTGACTGCACGTCTAGCAGGAAAAGGGAAAAGTAGTAAAAATAAAGAATTGATAGATATATTTTTGTTCGTTTTGCGGTTGTGAGTCCTGGTCCTTGGGGTGTGGAAACAAAAAAATTTACTAGATATTTAAGTACAATAATTAAAAATAAGAATTTTAAGTGGTTCTTCACCCAAAGCATCAGTCTTTCGATCCAAAGAGGAAATACTGCTGCGGTGTTGGGGCAATGGACCAGATGGAGGATCTAGGTCTGAAGGGGTTTATTCTTTGTGAATTTTGTTCATTGTTTTTTCAATTAATTTTTTAAAGAATTTTATGATAGATACACCGATTCAATAGCCAATATAAGAAGAGGTATCCGATAGGGTGACACTATATCGCCTAAACTATTTAACCAGGCCCTAGAAAATGTTTTAAAACTTTGATTGGGAAGGAATGGTCATCAAAGTAAACGGACAATACTTGAACCACCAAAATATACTGATAATATCATCTTAATAACAGATAAGAAAGAAGAACTAATAAAAATGCTGGACGAACTGGATACAGCAGCTAAAAATATAGGCTTGAGTATTAGAACTACACTAAAACTAAATTCATAACAAAGATATCACGTATCACGAAATTTGCCGGTCATAATATCAGACATCAAGACGATCGATGGAACAAATGTATTGTAAACTGGAAATCTTGGGAAAATAAAAGAAGAAGGGGAAGACCCCAAATGAGATAGTCAGACGATTTGAAGAAACAAGCGGGAGGTAGATTAATGAACACGGCGACACACAGAGAAGAGTGGAAGATATTGAAGGAGGCCTATGTCCAAAGATGGATCGAAGAAGGTTAAATAGGTTTTAATGGAAGTGTAAAACCAGCCAAATATTCAAATGAACCCTTCCATCGTCTTGTCTTATCAGTAAGCTCGAAGCCGAAAACTGTTTCACAGTACAACATAGCGAGAAATAGACTGGAAACTTTGTTTTGCGGTCCAATTAGAAAATGCCGAACTTGGTCATGTTTTCTTAAATGATTACTTCGTATTTTCTAAGCAGTTGGGAAAACAGTCTAAAATGCGGAGAAGGAGACAAGAAAATTATTTCTTGATTGTGAGGAATTGATTTTCATGTTTTAAAGATAATTTTTTTTAAATACTACTACTATGTCGGTTTAGAACATTTTTCTACGTTGTCCGACGCCTATTTTCCACCTCCTCTTAGCCTCATCACCCCAGGGAGCATAAGTCTCGATGGCAAAGAGAACAAAAATATAGTGATCCAAAACCTCCATACCTTTTTCGCTTATTATCAAGTATTGACAAGTATGATTTAGCCAAAGTATCCCCGAAAAAACTTTTAATTGCCTATCGTTTGGTATTTTAAATTTTGATTTGTTTGAGGTTTCTCAGTTTTTTAAACTAAATTTACGGACCAAATATCCAACGGTCGGTAATCTCCTTTACCTAAAAAAATACTCTGCCAATATATGGGCCCCTAAGCTCACACTAGGTACTATAGTTATAGTGTACGTGTGAGCTAATATAACTAAAAACTGAAATATCTTTTATTTAACTCCAGACTAAATTACCTTTTGTTTGATACCACACAAGCCATGTTTTGACTTAAACTCAAATTTTTGAAATCTACCCCCACCCTTAAAAAAAACAAAAAACTAAAATGTATTTTGTTAAACTCCGGACTCAATTACCTTTCGTTTGATATCACACACGCCATATTTTCACTTAAACTCTAATTTTTAAAATATACCCCCACCCTTTTTTTTTAAATAAATTAAAATGTATTTTGTTTAACTGCAGACTCAATTACCTTTCGTTTGATATCACACACGCCATATTTTCACATAAACTCTAATTTTTGAAATCTACCCCCACCCTTTTATTTGGTTTCTGTTCGGTGGATTTTGTTCATTTTTAAATGGGACCATCTCGACCCAAGACCCAGCCTAGGTACCAAATTTCATTAAAATCGGCCAAGCGGTTTTTGAGTTATGCGCGTTGGTCGTTACAGACATACAGACAGACAGACAGACAGACAGACAGACAGACAGACATACAGACAGACAGACAGACAGACAGACGGCGCAACAAAAAAGTTTCAAAATCATCTGAAACGCAAAGATATATAAAAATTTTTGAAATCGGAGCAACTTTTTTTTTCTCGAAAAAATTAGGATCACCAAAGCTCACACTACTATAGTATAGTATAGTGAGCTAACACACTACTATAGTATAGTATAGTGAGCTAACACACTACTATAGTATAGTATAGTGAGCTAAAATACACTACTGCCTTTTAAAAAATTATTTTTAGAGCTTCTAAAATAAATGCAGCAAATGAAACATTTTTACGTTAAATGTTACATCTGTAAGTAACTAAAGCAAAAAAAGGTGCACTAATTATACTAACGAGCTTCTAGTTTTTTAATTTAATTTTCGCTTAAAGGGGCCCTACACCATTTTTAGATGATATATTTTGTATAATATTAATAATTTCCACTCATATATTATTATGATGATGACGATTCATATATGAGAGGGCCTTGCAGCCCTTCCACTGCGGCCGCCAGTGGGTCAATTGTGGCTCACTTTTGAGTGGTTTCTCACCATTGTAGGCCTAATCCTCCAAAAAGGTTAGCTATCAGTTTGGGTGAGACACTGCTCAGATCTTATGAATAAATCTGAGGTTTATCGAAAGTGTTCTGACGTAAACGTACAATAGCCGCACATTCGCACAGTATAGTATATCTAACTGTTTCGTCATCCTTCATACGGAGTCTACATTCGGTCTTCTGATAGTCCCATTCTGTGAAAGGGGACTCTTAGTTGACAGTGACCCGTAAACAGTCTAGTCACTATACGGATCTTCTGTCTGGTAAGTCCAATGATGTTCCTGGCTCTCTTTCTACAAGGTTCTTTAATGAACTCTTTTGAGCGAGTCAGTTCAGGTATATTTATCCAGTATTGTTGGAAGATGTTCTCCATCCATTTTAATGTGGTTAATTTAACACATTTCAGTGTTTTTCTAGGTGAAATTCTTTGTTAATACATGACAGAAGGTTTTGAGTTAGTCAAAATATTTTTAACAAGCGGTAATATATGTTTTCAGGTCACTAAATCGTTTTATTTTTAACAAGTAATATCTCGAAAACTAATTAATGAAATTTTGTTGACTTATCTTGTTCTATAATAATAATAATATAAAAGATAAACAAATTTAACAAAATAAAGGACGAGAAAAATACTTGGTTAATTTTTGAGATTGGAAAAACCTATTGCGTCCAAAGAATCTTCAGGCAATCTTATTTTTACGGATTTTCGCTTGAAAATTCAAGAGCTAAAATTGTTGAAGTGATATTTCCATGTTTCTACACTTTAGAAATTGTAACAAATAAATTTTAAAGAAACTTGACAAGCAAACAACCTTGATTTTATAAATGTAGTTTTTGGGCCTGCCAAATTAATATAATTATTGACTTTGACAACTACAGTGGCATGGATAATTTCCAATAAGAGTGAAACCTACATGCATGGAGAGGGTAGACAAATCTTCTGTTGTTGTTTAAAACTCGCGCCTTTTGTTATCCTTCTTGTTAAACGAAAAAAAAACGTATTTCGCACAGGCTTTTTTCATTGATGATTCCAGTGACCAATGTAAATAATCATAGAAAAGGAATGTATGCTATACTTCCTATTGTCCTAACAAGCTTCAATTTTTTTTTCGTTTTCTAGATCATATTCTTAGATCAGCTTACGGATTATGGATGCTATCTGAATGAATCTAAGTATTTGTATTTTTGTGCCGGGACTATTTTTTGAAGTGATATTTCTATGTTTTTATTTTACTTTTTAGAACTTTACCTAATAAATTTTAAAGAAACTTGACAAGCTAACAATGTTGGTATTATAAATGTAGTTTTTTGGGCCTGCAAAATAAATATAATTATTTCTAATTATTGACCTTGACAACTACATTGGCATGGATAATTCTATGGAAGGAAGTCAAAGTTGTTGACTTCCTACCACAGAATTTTTAATAGAGATGAAACGTACATGCATGGAGAGGGAAGAGGGTTGACAAATCTTCTGTTGTTGATTAAAACTCGTGCCTCCTGTTATCTCTCTTGTGAAAAAAACGTACTTCATCCAGGCTTTCTTCGCTACAGATAACAGTGGTAGAATTTATGTAAATATTCATGGAAAAGGAATGTCTGCCCTACTCATTATTGCTTAACAAGCTGCAAGATTTTTTTCGTTTTGCTCCCCGTTCAAACACAAAAAGACGTAATCTATTTTCACTGCTGACCTAATTATCCCGGCTGCGAAAATTCTATGTAATGCCAGCGGTTGGAGAAAATGCGGCAGCATTCTGGGACTTACTATCTTTTTAAAAATCAAAAAAAGTTAAAAGAAAAATTGGGTTTAAATTAGTTGTGGTTCATAATACCGACGTCTGCTTATTATATATTTCAAGCAAGCATCAGTTAGCTCCACATTTACCGAAAGTTCTGATGTCAATAGGAAATCTTGGACAGGAATTAGAAACCAAATAAAAATCAGTCAAAAGAACTAGACATAAAAGCTTTTGTAAAAATTAATTTTTTAAGAATATATTAATATACTCATTTGGGCTGATTCATTGATGATGATTCATATGTTAGTGGGCCTTGCAGCCCTTCCACTGCGACCACCAGTGGGTCTATTGTGGCTCACTTTTGAGTGGTTTCACACCATTGTATGCCTAATCCTCCAAAAAGGCCGGCTATCAGCTTGGGTGAGACACTGTTCAGATCTTCTGAGTCAATCTGAGGTTTACCGAAAGTGTTCTGACGTAAACGTGCAATAGCCGGACATTCGCACAGTACATGTCTGACTGTTTAGTCATCCTCCATACAGAGTCTACGTTCGGTATCTTCTGTTAGTCCCATTCTGTGCATGGGTACTCTCAGTGGACAGTGACCCGTAAAAAGACCAGTTACTATACGTATCTCCTGTCTGGTAAGTCCAATAATGTTCCTGGCTCTGTTTCTACACGATCCTTTAATGAACCTCTTAGAGTGAGCCAGTTCTGGTATATTTATCCAGTACTGTTGGAAGGTATTCTCCATTAATTTTAATATGGTTGATTTAGTAGCATTGTATGATATCCCCAGGGCTGGCTCGGTGCCGAAAAATTCGGCAGATGCCGCTTCCCTCGCTGCTAGGTCTGTGGCCTCATTTCCCTCGTGAACAGAATGCCCTGGTATCCATACTAATGACACATTGTTAGCGCTACCAAGCGCATTGAGCGAATCCTTACAGCTCCTCACGGTTCTCGATAAGACCGTATAGGAATCAAGCGCTCTTAAGGGTGCTTGACTGTCGAAGAAGATTTTTATTGTCATGTTGGTCCATTCGTGATCAGTAATCTACTAGGCACACAGTTCAATGGCCACGAGTTCGGCCTGAAATATAGTAGCCAATTGGCCGAGACTATGTTTAATCTCGACTTTTTCTTGAATACTAACACCTCCAGATCCAAAGCCCGATGGCATTTTGGTTCCGTCGGTATACCAGAAGCTATCGTTATTTGAAAAATTGGTCCTGTTCTTTAACCAGTCCTCCCTCTCCGGGAGGATAATGTTGTGTAGCTTTCTCGTGTACATCGTGTTGGGCATGACGTGGGATATCATCCCTAGAGTTGCATCCAACTCTTGTTCCCTTATTAGGGCTGTTAATAGCACTTTGCCCTGCCATCCTTGCCTCCGCCTCAAAGAAAACGTGAAGCGGAGGTAAGTTTAGTAAGCATTCAAGCGCAAAACCAAAAAATAAGATACTAAACAAATGAAGATAAAATTAAAAGAGAGGGAGGTGATTTTAACATAACAGCCCGGCTGGCAGAAGGGCTGGCCAAAAGACCATACTATCGAGTTGGGAAATTTGGGTACTTTTCAACCTTATTTTAAAGAAAAGCTGTCTGGGTATCTTCAAAGGCCTTAATTGTTATATATATTAGTTTAAAGTTGGGTATTTTTCTGGAACCTTTTTACGACTATCCGACTTCGTATAACGATAGTCTTTTTGAAGTATTTATCTTTGACTTATTCTTTGTGTTTAACTTATTCAAAGTAAATTGAAATAAAACCACTAACTGGTCTTTTTAAGTGTCACTGTTGACTGAGGTACCCATGCACAGAATGGAACTAACAGAAGAGACCGAATGTAGACTCTGTATGGAGGATGATGAAACAGTTAGTTTACGTCAGTAAACCTCAGATTGATTCAGAAGATCTGAACAGTGTCTCACTCAAACTGATAGTCGGTACTTTTGGAGGATTAGGTATATAAAGGTTAGAAACCACTGAAAAGTGAGCCACAATAGACACTGGTGGTCGCAGTGGAAAGGCTGCAAGGCCCACTCACATATGAATCATCACCATCTTCATCAAAGACAAAATATCTCTTTTTAACAGTCTTTTTTAGTATTTTATTAATCGTATTTTAGTAAGCGATAATATCTTGATTTTTATAATTTTTTTGACCAACATTTTACCATAAAAAAAGTATTACTTTGCGCGTTTGTTAGGAAAACAGCTGTTTTTTTTTTTGGATTTTATGGCTTGAACGATCGGCTTAGACCTAGATGGCGCTACACTTTGCTTCCGCTTACCGAACTCATTAAAAGGGGGCGTAAAAAGAAATTGGCTTAATAAAGCTAAGTGCGGAACTCCCGTTCTCTTCTTGCTGCCTCTTGTCTGATCGTTTTATTTCCTAATGAGGCGCACGCCACGAGCTGCTAACTCTAAGTGTAGTCTTACGAATTTAAAAGGCAATCACTAGTAGGTGCAACTAGTTTAAATTAAAACTGATTTAAACTATAGAAGTAGAAAAACAAACAGAACACTGGTCAAACCTGCGCGAAACAGAAGTTACAGAAAGATACTGAAATGCATAATGGTTGAACAAGGCCAACTTTGATAGTCCTGATTTTTGGATGTGCATGCATGGATGGCCAATCTGCATAAGAATAGGTGTCAGACAGGGTCACACAATATCCCCTAAATTATTTAACCAGGGCCTAGAAGATGTTTCGGTTCGGTTCCAGTCAAACATCTCAAAACGAACCTGTAATAAAATTATTAATTTTTATAGCATAGTAAACCAATGAATTTTGAATTTTTAACAAATACCCTGAATCATTAAATTCTGTAACTATTTTTGATTACATATTTTGGTGTTTAATAAGGTATAATCAAAAATTTAATTTATAGGGTACACTAATTTTAATTTAATGATTATTTTTAATGAATTTTTTTTTGACCATGTTCTCTAAAAACTTACAAAGTTGAATTTCTCTATCATAACAAAAACATTTCATGTAAAAAAAGCCAAGTACGCGAAAATAGTATTCCGTAAAAATAATTGAGATGAAAGTAAAGTCTAGTCTAGAAGCTTTCATTTTGAAATTTGTGTTGGAGAATTTGGCTTTACTTTTATCTCAATACTTTTTGGCTTTATTTTACATAAAATGTTTTTGTTATGATTATACTTCTTTTTTAAAGGAATTGGATAATATTTAATATTTAAAGTCAGTGGCGGTTTCTCCATAAGTGCACATGTGTACGTGCACTCCCAAATTTTACTTAAAAAAATACTGAAATTTAATCAATAATTACCGCAAACGGAATTCACTAAAGACTGGAATATTACCTATAAATTAATACCCGGTATGTATGTGTTTGTATTCGTATTCAAACCACCTGCGGTGCATGCTGGCGAATGCGCTATATAGTAAGTTCGAATCTAATTATTCACTTTTATTTGCTCCTTAGATGTTGTGTCGCATTCTAATTACGAAATATAGAAAGAGATGACGATATGTCCCAATAGAATTTTACAGTACATAAAATCTGAACCTTCCTGCGGCAGTGCCTAGGACAAAATCTGTGCAAAAACTAGCCTCGATGCCGCCCGCACCCCCGTGACGCCTCCGGCACCCATGGTTCGCGTTGCATGTTAGAAGAGCTCAAGGGCACTTTTAATTAGTGCACTTAGACAATTTGGCATAGTGATGTGCAACGATTACTTTTCCAAGTATTGAGTAGATACTGATACTTCCTATTCGAGTATTAGATTTTATTATTATTTATATTATATTATCGGTAAATCCAATATATAAATATCGGTCCAAATGATTACAAGTACTCCAAACTCGTTACTCATACGGCCGATGCCGATAGAATTGATACGAAAGTAACACTTCGGCTTCGGTCCCATTCGGGATTCGAGTAACGAGTATTTGGCGTCGAAGGATATTCGACTACTTCGAATCCGCCCATGTATCAGATATTAAAGTATCGAATAGATAGTATTTGCACACCACTGATTTGGCATTATCGGTCGGGCGCTGGCGGTTTGTTTTGATTTCAACGATTTGGTAGTTCCGACAATGGCGGAAATTTCTAATTCTGATAGCATTAACGTGCAATATTTAAAAACAATTAAGTAGAGTTTTAGATAGGTCAAATATGGGCCGAAATGTTTCAAGAAAATGTAGAAAATATCCAAAAAAATCTTAGCCCCCCCCGTATATACGCCACTGCCGCAAACGAAATTCACTAAAGACTGGAATATTACTTATAAATTAATACCCGGTATGTATGTGTTTGTATTCGTGTTCAAACCATCTGCGGTGCATGCTTGCGGATGCGCTATATAGTAAGTTCGAATCTAATTATTCACTTTTATTTGCTCCTTAGATGTTGTGTCGCATTCTAATTACGAAATATAGAAAGAGATGACGATATGTCCCAATAGAATTTTACAGTACATAGAGTCTGAACCTTCCTGCGGCAGTGCCTAGGACAAAATCTGTGCAAAAACTAGCCTCGATGCCGCCCGCACCCCCGTGACGCCTCCGGCACCCATGGTTCGCGTTGCATGTTAGAAGAGCTCAAGGGTACTTTTAATTAGTGCACTTAGACAATTTGGCATAGTGATGTGCAACGATTACTTTTCCAAGTATTGAGTAGATACTGATACTTCCTATTCGAGTATTAGATTTTATTATTATTTATATTATATTATCGGTAAATCCAATATATAAATATTGGTCAAAATGATTACAAGTACTCCAAACTCGTAACTCATACGGCCGATACAATTCATACGAAAGTAACACTCCGGCTTCGGTCCCATTCGGGATTCGAGTAACGAGTATTTGGCGTCGAAGGATATTCGACTACTTCGAATCCGCCCATGTATCAAATATTAAAGTATCGAGTAGATAGTATTTGCACACTATTAATTTGGCATTATCGGTCGGGCGCTGGCGGTTTGTTTTGATTTCAACGATTTGGTAGTTCCGACAATGGCGGAAATTTCTAATTCTGATAGCATTAACGTGCAATATTTAAAAACAATTAAGTAGAGTTTTAGATAGGTCAAATATGGGCCGAAATGTTTCAAGAAAAGATGGTACAGCAGTTGCGCGAACTTAACGAAGCACTGGCGTGCCCTTAGATTACCATGAAATTTGCTCACAAGTAAACAGAAAGACCTTTTAACTTTGAAAAATTAGCAAATATTAAAAGTAGCTTTTAAAGTGCAGCTTTTAGAAAACAATGACACGGTTGACTGAATATACTCATAACTCCCGCTCATACCACACTAATAAAACCATACATACAATTAATATTTTTTAATTAAAAACCTTTTACACTGAAGATCAAAGGCCATTTATCAGGGGCCTTTTGGCCTTTTTGATGCGCGAGTGTGCTATTCATTAAAATGAAATAATAATTTGTTTCCTAAAAGCGATTTAAATATGTTTTTTATATGAAACATGATTCTCCACCTGAATAGAATTAAATACAAAAATAAATGGATCCATGACGGATCTGACTCCTTCCTAGCTAGCCTGCACACTTCAAGTGAAGCCATGATAATATTAGCCTTAAAAACAGTTTTTTATGAATATCTCAGAAACTAAAGCTCTTACGAAGTTTTTGGTCATAACTCGAATTATTGTGCAAAATATAGTCTAATATATTAGTCAGAGCCTATTATTTTAAAAGGCTTTCCGTTTTCGGTCTAGAAGCAAATCATATTACTTTTTGGCAACAGACCATTTCCCCCTAATTTGACCCCGGTGAATCCGAATATCTCTGTTGCCAACTCGAAAAATCGACAGGGACGGAGAAAATCCCCCCCAAACCTCCAAAAACCTGTTTTTTTTCAGTTTTATGCAATTTTCTCGAAAACTAACCTTTTTATCAAAAATTGCAGAGAACAGTTTTTTGTGGAGAATAAAATTCCCTTTCCAACGATGTATTGGTTAATAAGGTTAGGAAAAGCAAGTAGCTCTTCAGTGGCGTACGTAAACTGGGATTATTTAGAAAAAAACATGTTTATTATAGGTTTTCAAAATTTTCTCAAAAACTCCACTTTTTAGGAAAAAATATGTAGTATACTTTATTGTAGAACATAACATTTTCTTTTCAAAAACTTTATTAAAATGTCGCGTTGTTGCCATATTTAAGGCTTCAGGGGCGTACTATTATAAACTTATTTTCAAAAATAACTGAAATAATCAGTTTATCTTGCATATTTAAATATCTTTTCTAACTAAGATTTTTAGAAAAAAATATGCCTTTATTCTATATTGAGGATAAGACAATTTCTTTTTAAATGATATATTACAAAGTGAGGTTAATGTTATGATAAATACTTCAAAAAGTTTCGTAATTTATACCTACTAAAATAAAATGTTTCCAAAATAAAATAAACTGTTTTTTGATTAGATTAGATATTTTGATTTATCTAAATAAGTTCTTTAAAGCAAAAAAATACCGGTGGTTATAAGGGGCCATGGCCCCCCTAAGCAATATTTTTGTGCAGAAAGTAACAGTAGTAACTTAGACCCAGGTGTTTTTGGTTATTTTTTTAAGCATATGGAACTAAAAATAAAGTGGTGAATCGTATGCAACGGTTCGGGGTACTTTCGATCTTTTGTACTTTCGACCTTTTGTACTTTCGACCTTTTGAACTTTCGACCTTTTGTTTTTTGATCTTTTGTACTTTCGACCTTTTGTAGTTTCGACCTTTTGTACTTTCGACCTTATTTTTTCGACCTTTTGTACTTTGGACCTTTTATCCGCCGCTCTTTATTATCCACCGAAAAGCTAATAAGACACAAAAGTGATTAGTTTGGATTGATCTTAAATAATTTCTTTAAATTAAGAACAACACTGGAGCGGTAAATATAAATTAACTTTCACTTTGTTATACATCGTTTGAAAGGAAATTTTATTGGCTATGACGAAGTATAGAACATATTTTTTTATAAAGAGCTTGGTTTTTAAGAAAATTGAATAAAACGTATGAAAAACATGTTTTTTTTAATGATTTGTTGAAATCACCCCTATTGACAGACAAACCTCATCAAGTTTCATATTTTTAAAAAGGGAATTTCCCTGTCTACAAAAAAGTGTTGAACAAGTTTTTCATGTTAAGCTTAGTTTTGGAGAAAATTAGATAAAACGTTTAACAAAAATGGTTTATTTTCTGTTTTTTCAAAATTAATTTAATTTACGGATGCCCCTGAAGTTTTATTTCTAAAACCGATTTAATCATGTTATACGTCATTTTAAAGAAAATTTTATTAAGTATACCAAAATGTAACACATGGTTTTCTGTAGATATTAGTTTTTAAAAAAAATTAACTAAATCTTGGAAAAAACATAGGTATTTTTTTAACTTTTTTTAATTACTTCAATTAACGGACGCCGCTGGAGAGCTTGTTATTAGTCTAACTTTATTAAGTTATACCATGTTAAAAAGGGAATTTTATGGTCTACTATAAAGTATATTATACATTTTTCTCTTAGAAGCTTAGTTTTTAAGAAAATTTGAAAAAACCTTAAACTTTCAGATTTTGGGGGGACTGGGGGGGTTTTTGGAGGTTTTTGCAGCCATTTAAAAAAAAATAATATGTTATTATGTTTTAATTATACAAATATATATTTTGAATGTACACCTGTGACAATTTGGGCTTTCCAGCGGCAATTTAAAATTCCGCCGCCATTTTGGCCGCTATCTTGAATATCTCAGCCCCTGTCAATATTTCGAGTTGGCAACAGGGATATTCGGATTCAGCGGGGTCAAAATAGGGGGAACTGCCCATTTGCCAAAAAGTAATATAAAATGCTTCTAGAAAGTGGATTTTCCCGAATCTTGCCTGAACCCGAAATAGGATTGTTTTTAATTGTTAAAAAACTGACATTAGCATTAATGGATTTCGACCAAAATCTAATCAGCTCATAAAAGTGTCCCACACTATTTTACTTGAAAATTTGATAAAAATCGGTTCAGCGGATTATGCGCTATCGTGTTACGGACAGAAATAATAGACACAGACCGACGATATTTTTGGCTTTATTAAAAAAAAAAAAATTCGTTGAAAATAATACCTTCTCTAGCCATTGCTACGCGGGCTAGGAAGTTAATAAATGGATCCATGATGGATCCGATACCTTCCTAGCTCATTAGCACACTCGTGGAGTTCCCACGCTATATCAGCTTTAAATACAGTTTTTTTAAATATCTCAGAAATAAAAGCTCTTTCGAAATTTTTAGTAAAAACAAAAATTATTGAGAAAAAAGCGGTCTTCTATATTCTAAAAAAGGCATATTGATGCGATGGTCCCCTAAAAAGTTAGCATATTTTCAAATTTTAAACTGTCCAAAATCTGTCATTAATGGATTTTAACCAAAGTCTAATCAGCTCGTCACAGGGTCGAACAGTATTAAAATCGGTTTAGCAGTTTAGGAGCTATCGTGTTACGGACAGACACACACACACACAGACATACGTCACGACGACATTGCTAAGATAGCTTCAAATACACCTAAATTAAATAACACATTTTTGGCGTTATGTCGAAAAAAAAATTTTCGTCGAAAATAATACCTTCTCTAGCCATTGCTACGCGAGCTAGGAAGGTAACAATAGTAAGTAAAAATTTAGTTTACGACAAGTTTTTTGTTACATTTAAGTTAAGAGTTTATTGCTGGTTAAAAACGATGTTTTGACTAGGGCCGCTGGGACATCTTTTACGCCTGGCCCCGGGCAGTGCCCCGGTTTGCCCAACGATAGCTACCCCACTGATGCGTCTCTAAAGAAGAATAAAACTTTGTATTTCTTTTCCGTTATTTAAAATGTGGGCATTTCAACTAAGACTATGCCTACTTTTTAAAATTTTTACCAGTCTCTTTTCAAAATATTTTCATCTAAAACTATAATTTTAATATTTAAATTATTAAGGCTTTTAAAAAACCTTCCAACGACATATCGAACCCACTTTCCTTATCTAAATAAAGGGTCAAAATTTAATCTGGCATAGCTAGAGATAATAGAAGATCCTAAAAAAGTGTCTCTCGATGTATCTTGAGCTTTTTGTTAATTTTTAGCTCACACATATACTATACTATAGTAGTGTGAGCTATGGTGATCCTAATTTTTTCGAGAAAAAAAAAGTTGCTCCGATTTCAAAAATTTTTATATATCTTTGCGTTTCAGATGATTTTGAAACTTCTTTGTTGCGCCGTCTGTCTGTCTGTCTGTCTGTCTGTATGTCTGTCTGTCTGTCTGTCTGTCTGTCTGTCTGTCTGTCTGTATGTCTGTAACGACCAACGCGCATAACTCAAAAACCGCTTGGTCGATTTTAATGAAATTTGGTACCTAGGCTGGGTCTTGGGTCGAGATGGTCCCATTAAAAAATGAACAAAATCCACCGAACAGAAACCAAATAAAAGTGTGGGGGTAGATTTCAAAAATTAGAGTTTATGTGAAAATATGGCGTGTGTGATATCAAACGAAAGGTAATTGAGTCTGCAGTTAAACAAAATACATTTTAATTTATTTAAAAAAAAAGGGTGGGGGTATATTTTAAAAATTAGAGTTTAAGTGAAAATATGGCGTGTGTGATATCAAACGAAAGGTAATTGAGTCCGGAGTTTAACAAAATACATTTTAGTTTTTTGTTTTTTTTAAGGGTGGGGGTAGATTTCAAAAATTTGAGTTTAAGTCAAAACATGGCTTGTGTGGTATCAAACAAAAGGTAATTTAGTCTGGAGTTAAATAAAATATATTTCAGTTTTTAGTTATATTACCTCACACGTACACTATAACTATAGTACCTAGTGTGAGCTTAGGGGCCCATATATTGGCAGAGTATTTTTGTAGTTCTGCACATATCCTACATTGTAAGTTTTGAATGGGACACCCTGTTTTCACTTACCCAGATTTATCCGAATAAAATGGTGAAACTTACCTAAAAAACAAAAAAAAATTAATATATTTCATTTTGTTTCTCTTGTATTTTTCCGTGGGCAGCTCGAAAGCTGTAAACCCACGGGGGTCCAAGATCTAATGGACACTTATTAAGTGTGTACAGTTAACTGTTTCGTCCTTAAGGGACTCTTCAGAACACTGCATGGTCAATGTGACACTTTTGTAAAGCTATAGAGATAGCATATGAATTTCACCTAACGATCTTGGTAAGAAAAATAAACAATAATGCCTGCGATAACGTATGCGTTCACATAAGTGGCGACATCAAGCAGGCAGATGAAATGATAAACAGTACTCATGACTGTGACATAATTTGTCCCTCAGGTAGGGTTAATGCATATTGCATTTTTTCCGCCTTCGCAACATTTAAATAAAAAAAACAATTTTTTCATGGCTAAGAGGGCATAGAAAGATTTTGTTTCTCTTGTATTTTTCCGTGGGCAATTTTTTCCAAAAAGCTAGCTTTTTAACAGAGCATCGCATAAATATGGGGTTTTCGGTATATAGTAGACCAAATTCCTATCAAAAACTTCGTAGGAGCTTTCGTTTCTGAGCTATTTACAAAAAACTGTTTTCAAGGCTGATATATCATGGAGTTCACTTGAAGTGTGCTAATAGTCACGGATCCATTTATTTTTTAAGGTATTCATCAGTCTTTATTACATTACAAGCTTTTATTTAACTTCACCTGTATGTATGTATGTATGTATGTATGTATGTATGTAATCAAATCATGCAACTCATTTTTAAAGAACTTCCAAACATCCGATTGACTTCAAATTTCGCATAGCGTCTTAGTTTCGGTGACAAAACAATAATATGGTTTCACCGGGTACCTACCTCCCCCCTAACGTGGGGGTGGAGAGGGGGTAAAACTTTAGTTTGTCCGATTTCAACCAAAATTGGTATCTGGGGGTTTTTAAGGATGAGAATTACGAATTTTTGATCAGCTTACAAAAATTCAATATGGCGGATTCAAAATGGAGGATTTAATGTCAAGTTTTTCTGATTACTTTCAACTGACTTCCACGTATCCGATTCACTTCAAATTTTGCATACCGTTATAGTTCCGATGACAATCCAATAATGTGATATCACTGACTGCCTACCTCACCCCTAACCTGGATGGCGGAGAGCGGGTAAAATTTTAGTTTGTTGGATTTCCATCAAAATTGGTATCTAGGGGTTTTTGAGCATGAGGATTACGAATTTTTAATTTGGACGATTTAATGTCAAGTTTTTCTGATTACTTTCCACTAACTTCCACGTATCCGATTAACTTCAAATGTCACATACCGTTATAGTTCAGATGACAATCCCATAATGTGGTATCAGTGACTGCCTACCTCCCCTCTAACGTGGAGGGCGGAGAGGGGGTAAAATTTTAGTTTGTCGGATTTTCACCAAAATTGGTATCTGGGGGTTTTTGAGGATGAGGATTACGAATTTTTGATCAGATTATAAAAATTCAATATGGTGGATTCAAAATGGACGATTTAATAACGAGTTTTTCTGATTACTTTCAACTGACTTCCACGTAGGTATCTAATTGATTTCAAAATTCACATGCTCTCCTACTAAAAAGTGGGGGGGGGGGGCGTAGAAGAGGTAAGACTTTAGTTTGTTCGATCTCGACCAAAATTAGAAATGCATAGACTTAGACAAATCTAAAAATTAAAAATTAAATTTAGAAAAAAAAAGTTTTTGAAAACAAGCTTTTATAAAATGGACTAAAAAGCATAAAATAATTTTTTGAGTGTTCTGATTGTTGGTGCAAGCAAGAAATTTCCTAATTTTCATTTTCTTTTCCTTTTCTGCGCGTTTAAAATAATTTAAAATTTTCGCGCTCTAAAATATGCATATGGGGTTTCACGGCACCGGACACGTGGAAGAGAAGCAGCGCCGCAATGAGTGCGCAAAGAACCACCGTCACAACAAGACACTAGCAAAATCACGTTCCCGAAAAAAGTGAATTTGAGGTGAAAAAACTGGACGTTTAAACGTCGACTGGAGCTGCAAGAGAGTCCGAGGTAGGTGCCTTTTCATATAAAATTCCATATGTATCGTAACTTTCCATTTTCAATCGTCAATACCGACAATAAGTTTTAAATGTGCTTGTGAAGCCAATACCGGCGACCTATCGAAGGAAATTCCGTTATTTTTCAGCCCTTGCACGCACATTTAATGGTCCTTCGAGCCGGATTAACAGTTTTCCAAACTACCTAGACTCCTGTGGTTCAGCAATTTCCTACAAAAATTCCAAATTTCTATTTTCTATTTCAAATTTCAAAATTTATTTCAATTTCAATTCGAAACAGACCATATTGTTTTACCACCTGTTGGGGATATGTTCCTTCAAAGTTGATCGAAGTGTTTATTACCGTTCAAAAATACCTATAGCCAATGCACATATTTCGTATAGTTTACTAGTTCATCAAAGAAAGTTGATCGCTTTGTTCATTACATTTTCAGTAAAAGTGGCGTCAATACGCCGAAAGTGAAAATTTTAAGGCGGTTCTTCCACCTATTTTTCTAATTATCGATTTACAGGTGTCGCGGCGTTAACGCGCAGGTGCAAGTGTTTCGTCGTCACCAAGGTCTCACGTTGCGCGCGTTGTTTCTTCAAATACCGTCGTTTGTTAAAAACTTTCAGACGGCACCGCTAGTCATATGCACAGAGTGTGCGACTTGGAATCGAAAGGTGCGGGGTTCGATCCTTGGTGAGACATAAAAGTTTTTTTTTAAGGGATATGTTCAAATAATAACATACAGACAAACTTACAAACATTTCATTTCAAAATTTTCGAAAAAAGTTAATAAAATTAAAATAATAAAATTGTTTAATTTTTGCTAAAATTCGGGTTATATTTTAAGCTATATTTTAAGCATTTTTTTGGGTAATTTTAAAACCAAATTAACTTTCAAAAACAAAAATGTCTACGCAAAAACAGAAAAAACTTTGCGACATAAGGCTTTTGAGCTTCAACCAAATGGCGGAAGCTCACGAGGTAGCTTTGAAAGCGAAGTCGGATACAGCGTTTCACTTTTTGTTTAAATCCAGATATGAAGACGTCGAAGAATGTCATGCTCAATTCTATAATTTTCATAACCAAATTATTGGCTCTCTCGAAGAGTTTAAACTTTCATTTGACGAGCAGGACAAAACTAGAAAAGACTTTGACAACCTTTATTATGAATGTAAGGGTATTTACTACGACCTTTTTAGGGCCAACCCTGTCAATTACGTAGGCAACCCTAACCAACAAAATATTGTTCAGAGGTCAAATACAAGATCATTTCCACAACCACGGTTGCCAATTTTCAATGGTAATTATAAAGACTGGCAACACTGGTTTGACTTATTTAAAGTCATGGTACATCAAAATTCTGAGTTAAGTGATATAGAGAAATTTCAACACTTGCGGAGTTCTGTTCTGAATGAAGCCCTTTCTCTAGTAAAAACCATTCCCCTCGCAGATAGCAATTATCACATTGCGTATGAAACCTTAGTAAAGAGGTATCAAAATAAACGAATTATTGCTACTACCGCTTTGAATGCTATTAACTTTCTTTCAATTAAATCCAGTTCTGGGAAAGAATTACGTTCCATGTTGGATACATTTTCTGAGAATCTAGCCATCTTAAATGAGCTTGGTTTTCCTACAAAAGAATGGGACTTTCTTACTTTTAACATGATGCTCTCAAAACTTGAAGTCAAGATGAGGACTGATTTCGAACTTTACTATAGTAGAGAGAAAAACAATTCAGAAATTCCGTCCTACACTGATCTTTACACGTTTATAGAAAATCATTGCGTTGCGCTCGAATCTGTAGTGCAAATGCCCAGTTTTAGTAGGCAAAATCAAACCCCTAGACAACCTCAAACTACGCGTAATTCTCAACAGAACAGTTTTCAGAGAAACAGTTTTAATAATTATAATTCACCTTCTGCTTTCAATACAACTATTTCAAATCAAAGTTCAAATTCAAGAAATCAACAAAATACTTTACAAAATAGCAATCAACGCAGCAACCCTCAAATACAAAATAATCAGAACAGAACTTTTAATCCAAAAATAAAATGCTACCTATGTTCTTCGAATCACGCATTATCGAAATGTATCGAATTTCAAAACAAAAGTCCACAGGAAAGGATGGGTTATGTTCGGCAGGTGAATCTATGTCAAAATTGCTTACATTTTGCTCACCAGACCGTGAATTGCCCCTCTTCCTACAACTGCTTTACGTGTGGAGCTAGGCACCACAGTCTTCTTCACGTTCCACAACCAGTAGCGCCCTCTGTGAGTGTTGATTCTTATCCTCCAGAGAACGTTAATATTCCACTTTCCAATTCCAATAGCACCCCTATGTCAGGAAGCCATTCCACGAACTGTCATGCGACAATGATTTCCAAAAATTCCACTTTTCTACTTTCTACCGTTGTAGCTGACATGTTAGACTCAAGGGGACATTACCAACCAGTTTGTATCTTACTCGATTCTGCCTCAGAGGCAAACTTTATTTCAGAAAAATGTCTAAATCGTTTAGGTCTTTCGAAAAGCTTCTTTTCTACCTCTATTCAAGGCTTAAATCAAATGACATCTTCCAATACCAAAGGTAAGACGAAATGTCTTATCAAACCTCAAGGTCAAGCGGGACCTACCTTTGATTTTGAGGCTTTAGTACTTCCAAAACTTTGTACAGAGATTCCTTCTTGCGCTGTCGACTCGAGCAAGTGGAAAATCACATTCGCAATATCAAACTTTCTGATCAAAACTTCCATATACCAAGTTCTATTGATGTCCTAGTAGGTTGTGAACTTTTTCCGCATCTCTTACAAGAGGGAGTTATCCACGGAGAGCGTGGACAACCTAGTGCTTTTAATAGCATCTTTGGCTATGTGCTGATTGGTAAAGTTGAAACTTCAAAGCAACAAAATCCACAATCACTCATAAGCTGTTACACTTCCATCGAACCATCTCTGGATATCTGCCTAGAGCGCTTCTGGGAGATAGAGCAGGTTCCACATAAGGTTCATCACAGTCCTGAGGATATTATGTGCGAAAAATTATTTTCACAATCAGTTTCACGCAACGAATTAGGTAGATTCGTCGTTCCATTACCTTTCATAAACTTAGAACCCCAGTTGGGTGACACCTATCCAATCGCTTTAAAACGTTTCCAGCTTCAGGAAGCTAGACTTCTCAAAGACTCAGCTAATTATCAAGCTTACAAAGATTTTATGCAAGATTATTTAGACACTGGTCACATGATACCTATTCCTACGCCTATATCTAAAGATGTCTTGGATAATTCCTACTTTATCCCTCATCACAGTGTCTGGAACGCTGGGAAGATAAGAGTGGTCTTTGATGGGTCTCAACGTAGTCCCAGAGGTGTCTCCCTCAACGAGACGTTGTGCGCAGGTCCTAAACTGCAAAATGATGTCCGTGAAATTTTACTTAATTTTCGAATTCATGCTGTAGCCTTTGTTACTGACATAGTAAAAATGTTCCGACAGATTTTAATTATTCCTGAGCACACGCGTTATCAAAATATTCTATGGAGATTTTCTGAGGATGATCCTGTCCAAACCTACTCCTTAAGAACAGTTGTTTATGGACTTAAGTCATCACCTTACTTAGCTATTCGTACTATACAAGAACTAGCTAAACTTGAGTCTGAAAGGTATCCTAATGCTTCCAAGGTGCTTCTTAAAGACATTTACGTCGACGACGTGCTCACTGGGCAGGATTCTGTGGCCTCTGCCAAAGAACTTCAGTCGGAGTTAATCTCCCTGTTGCGCCTAGGAGGGTTTGAACTTAAAAAATGGGCGAGCAACAGTCCGGAACTTCTCTCCTCATTCTCAGAATCAGAAACACAAATGTCCATTCGTTTCGACAAATCCGAACCTAATTTTGTAAAAATATTAGGTCTCCAATGGAATCCTATCTCAGATTCGTTTACCTACTTGGTCGTACCAGAAGATAAACCATGCACCAAGCGAGGTATCTTATCTCAAATCATGAAAATTTTTGATCCCTTAGGTTTCTGTTCTCCCGTTTCTTTACTTGCTAAGCATCTCATGCAAGATCTGTGGAAGGAGAAGCTGGACTGGGATTCTCAGCCTCCTCCGCATATCGTAAATGTTTGGAATCAATTTCGAACCGAACTTCCAAATCTTTCAAATATTCATTTACCTAGACGCCTTTCCATTGATCAACCACGTAGCATTGAACTTCACGGCTTTTCAGACGCCTCTATGATAGGTTACGCGGCTACGGTCTATTTCAGAATGGAGTCAGTATCCGGAGAAATCCATACCTTTCTTGTAATGGCCAAATCTAAGGTCGCACCAGTGAAAACAGTCAGTCTTCCGCGACTGGAGCTTCTTGGTGCCACTTTACTTTGCGACCTAATTTCCTTTATTCAAAACACTTATTCAGATATTCTTAACTTCAACCAAATCTGTGCATGGTGTGATTCCCAAGTGGTTCTATGCTGGTTGGCGGCTTCACCTCACAGGTTTAAAACGTTTGTGGCAAACCGTATCTGTCACATTCAAGAAACCATTTCTCCTACGGCCTGGAAATATATTCCATCAGCGCTAAATCCAGCCGACTGTGCTTCGCGCGGTCTTATGCCTAATCAACTTGTCAAACATGACTTGTATTGGGAAGGTCCTTGTTTTCTTAGGCTACCAAAAGAGAGCTGGCCTGATGATTTTCGCTGTCCAGACCCTCCGGAAAACGAGGTTATTCTGGAAGAACGCAAATCAGTATTTCAAACATGCACAGTTGAACCACACATGCTTGATACTTTTCTTTCTCGTTACTCTTCCCTAGAGAAAATTCAACGCATAATTTCCTATATTTTTCGCCTTACCGAAAAGAAATCTAAATATCCTAACGAAAATATTACCGAAGTAGAACTTCAACATTCTCTTATTGTTCTCGTTCGGCATGTTCAACGTTCCATCTTTGCTGATCTCATTTCACGTTTGAATGACGCAAAGCTACTTCCTAAACAATTTCGTAAACTTTCACTTTTTCTAGATACACAAGGCTGCTTAAGAGTGGGGGGTCGATTACCACATTCTTCCGAACTCTCTTATTCAGCAAAACACCCTTTACTTTTACCACGTTCTCACCGTCTTACTCAACTTGTCATTGAGTACACTCACAAAAGGTACTGTCATCCCGGTCAAAAAACGTTGCATTATCTCTTGAGACAACAATTTTGGATCCTTTCCCCTCGCTATGCAATTGAGAGCGTAACTTCTCATTGCATTTTATGCTATCGACTAAATCCTAAACCTTCCGTACAAATCATGGGCAACTTGCCTGCTCAACGCATCTCTCAAGTAAAAGCATTTTCACATGTTGCCATAGATTATTGTGGTCCCTTTCCAATTACAATGGGAAAGTACCGAGGTGCAAAGGTATCCAAAGGTTATATTCTTGTCTTAGTCTGCTCCGCAACAAAGGCAGTTCACCTAGAACTTACCTCCGATATTTCCACCCCTACCTTTCTTGCGGCTTTTAAGAGATTTGTGGCAAGAAGAGGAAGAATCTCTGACATTTACTCAGATTGTGGTAGCGCGTTCTTGGGAGCTAGGTTTTTGAAACTTTCTATTTTCACGTGGTTAGAATCATTCAAGTGAAAATCACCCTGTATTCATCTATTCTAATATATGAGGTAAATAATATTGGTAGATCTGCGCATGCGAAGTCAGGGATTGAAAGTGGACTTGGTAGGGCTAGCGTCTTGTATACTATTGGAGTAAAACAAGTTTCAAACAATCAACAAAATCAACTATTTACGAAGAAGCAAAATATAACATGTCGTCAGTGAATAAACTTTGTTTTGAATGAATTTACCTAATTTATTATGCTATCATAAAACTTTAAACTTCGAATATAACCTGAGCACAGACAGAACTTTCCACAAGACTAAATAAATGTTTCTCTTCTATAAATTACGAATTTCGAGTTTTCCTCTACAGCAAGCATGCATATATTTAGAAAATGTTTGAGTTTTCTATATTATACATAAATATGACACAGTCAAACTTTTGCTTTACGTTGCAAAACTTTCCGATATCTACCTACCTGCAGGGGCGGCTCGTCCATAGGAGCGCTGGTGCGCGCGCACCCCCAGCAAAAACAAGAAAAAAAATAAATACAAACTATTATTAAATAATTACTGTTGTTTTTTATTTATTTTTTAATGATCCCGATCCCGCTAGTGGCATCTATCGGCCATTAGCGGAAGTAATTAATATCTTTTCGACTTGACGCTTGCTGCCGCATACGGTGGCCTTCGATCGCCTCGCCTCGCTTGAATCTAGAGATATGAGAGGGCGGGCTTGAATCTGGAGGTGCGCGTGTATTCGGCGTTCCTATTTAATCCAATTTTTGCCACGCAATTGGATCGGAAATGCTCGGGACATTGGCCGAGAAAAGGGTGAGGTGATGCGCTAAATCAATACACACTTGCATCGTTTTTTTATAGTTCTCAGCTGATTACTGTTTATATTATCGTTAGTATGTGTGTATTGGGCGTAATTAAAATTTATTTACGCAGTTTTTAAGTGAATTTTATGCTGTTTTCGGCTTCTTGTTTGTAATTTTTGGGTTAATTATTATCTACAAGTGTCGAATATGTCTGAGGCAGTTATAAGTTCGGGTTCGGGTAATCCTGGAAGTAATTCAAGACTTAATTGTGTACAAAACATTATAGCAAGCTTTTCCTCCTTTAATTTAAATCAAAAAATTGAAATTAAAAGATTAGGAAGGCCG
The DNA here is from genome assembly GCA_963576565.1 of Aspidapion aeneum. Taxonomy (NCBI): domain Eukaryota; kingdom Metazoa; phylum Arthropoda; class Insecta; order Coleoptera; family Brentidae; genus Aspidapion; species Aspidapion aeneum. The sequence continues at coordinate 136,101,030 of OY755040.1, forward strand.
ACTCCAGAACTAGAATTATCGCAAACTTGCTCTAAAATAAAAGAAGGTAGGAATTTTAAAAGATACTTTAGAAAAGATATTTACCAAAAAAACAACTGGATTTGTGGATGTGATGTTACAAACTCGTTATTTTGTTTTCTATGCTTATTATTTTTCAATGCAAGCATGGATAAAAGCTGGAGCCGCATAGGGGTAACTGACTTAAATCATCTACAGGCAAAAATTAAAAAGCATGAATTTTTGAATCAACGTATACGAACATTACAATATGAAATGGTATTTGAATCAAAAGCTAAGATAAAACATTTGTACATTGAATTAATGTTATCCATCGTTGGCTAAAAACTAATATGTATGTATACTGTAGGTAATTTTTTTTTGTGTAGGCATATTTTTATTTATTGGAGACCTGCTTTTTTTTACTTTGACAATCTTATTACCTAGTGGGCACCATAAGTTCTTTTATTTGGCTACAAATAAATATGCAAATTTTTTTAACTTTATTTATTTTAACTTTATTTCGACTCACTTATTATAGCGCACACCCATTCTTATACTTCACGAGCCGCCACTGGTACAGGGTGTCCCATTTTTGATGGTGTTAAATGAGAAACTCAGTTATTATAAAAGAGAGAGACCTGGGGATTTTACAATACTGTGCTCAAATTTTGAGTGAAGAAAAAAAATGTTAAAAGATCTTTTTAGCCCTTGAGGTACTTCGAGGGACAATTCAAAAATTTGGAATTCTAGAAGAAATCCGTTACTAGTAAGGACACTCATCGTAAAGGCAAGCTTTATGCTTGACGATGAATGACCTTAGTTACTAGGGCAGATATTTTAATTCTATTAAACTCCTTTTTGCCGAATTAGCCACGAAACTTGTTTGATTTTTAAATTCACGGGTACTAAATTTTACGTTTATTAGTATTACTTGGCTCATTCCGTTGATTGACGCTCACGTGTCTGATGGCGGATAGGTCACGAATTAGTTTGTGTTTTTTTTTATTTGTAATCGATCTTTTCATTGATCGATATGTATAGCAGTTTATTTTCGCCTGCTCTTGTTCTGGTTTCTCTCGTATCTCGGTAGATGGCGCTTCTTGCGAGAGTTTTCTCACTATTTACATAGGATTAGAGACAAAACGGTCTAATTAACTTCGAAAGAGTGTCACATTGACCAAGCACTGTTCTGAGGATCCCTATAAGGACGAAACAGTGGAAGGGCGAAAAAATATCGAAACACAAAATATCGAATAACAAAATATCGAATTAAAATATCGAAAGTACATAATATCGAAACTACAAAATATCGAAACTACAAAATATCGAAACTATAAAATATCGAAAATACAAAATATCGAAACAACAAAATATCGAAACAACAAAATATCAAAAATACAAAATATCGAAAACACAAAATATCAAATAATAAAATATCGAAAATACAAAATATCGAAAATACAAAATATCGAAACAACAAAATATCGAAAAAACAAAATATCGAAAATACAAAATATCAAAAACACAAAATATATCGAAACAACAAAATATCGAAAATCAAAAACAGAAAATTTCGGAACCTTCACCTAACCTGACCCTGACCTAATCTGATATAACCACACGAAACACCACACAATTTTTTTTCAAAAAAAAAACTTTCCTGACTTCTTTCCCGGGATCCTAGAAGGTGTGAATTCGAACCGAACCGGACCGAACCGAACCGAACCGAACCTATCCAAACCTAACCATAACCAACCAAACCTAATTAGCAGTGTTGTAGTTTAGTTTGGTTAGGTTAGGTTTGGTTCGGTTCAGTTAGGTTCGGTTTGGTACGGTTCGGTTCGGTTCGGTTCGGCTCGGATTCACTCCCTCTAGGACCCCGGGAAAGAAGTCAGGAAAGTTTTTTTTTAAATTGTTGGTTCAGTTTGCTTTGGTTCGGTTCGGTTCGTTTCGGCTAGATTTGATTAGGTTTGGTCAGGTTAGATTTTTTTATGAGGTTAGGTCAGATTAGGTTTAGTTAGATTAGGTTAGGTTACGTCAGGGTGGGGTTAGGTTAAGGTTTCAGTTTTTTTTGATTTTCGATATTTGTTAATTTCGATATTTTGTGATTCGATATTTTGTATTTTCGATATTTTGTATTTTCGATATTTTGTATTTTCGATAGTTTGTATTTTCGATATTTTGTGGTTTGGATATTTTATAGTTTCGATATTTTTTAATTCGATAAAATGTAGTTTCGATATTTTGTGGTTTCGATCTTATGTAGTTTCGATATTTTGTATGTTTTCGATATTTTGTATTTTCGATATTTTGTGTTTTCGAGATTTTGTTTCGATATTTTTTCGCCCTTCTCGAAACAGTTAACTGCAACAATTATTCGGTGTCCATTAGATCTTGGACCCCCGTGAGGTTAAGCTTTCAAGCTACCCACGGAAAGATATGAGAGAAACAAAAACTCCTTTTTACCCGATTAGCCACGAAACTTGTTTGATTTTTAAATTCAGGGATACTAAATTTCACGTTTATTAGTATTTTAATAATGTCTGGCCGCAGAAAATTTTTACTCTCACCTCGTTTGTGCTAAATATCAACACGCCCTTTAAGAAAGAGTACATTCTTTTGATAAATTTAATTTAATTTTTTATTTTTTACTCCCTTAATTCCTTCAATTTTTTTGATCTTCTTTGCTGCAACAACGCCATTAAAATACCCCGTATAATTGCGTGCTTTCTGCTCTTTAATTTCACATTTAAAGCTCCTTGAATCTGAAAGGCTCACTCACGTATTTAATAAAATATTTTTCAATCATATTTTCCAATTTCAAATATTTTTTATTTTAGGTGCGATAATACTAGCTTTAGTCTCCACTTAGTTTCTAGGAAAACGGATGGCGCGACTATTTTTTGGAAAAATTTAGACAGGTAAAGTAATGGGTCAGGTTTGGTTTGACATCTAAACTCAACAAAGAGGTGTTGTATTAAACATTATCAAAATTTCAAATTTTTTTAAAAATGCTAAATTATTTAAAATTTTTTAAGAAATTTTAAATTATTAAAAGTTTTTTCATGTACTTAAATTCAGTGGCAGTTTCTCCATAAGTGCACATGTGCACGTGCACTCCCAAATTTTACTTAAAAAAATATTAAAATTTATCATTCTTTCATTAATAATTTTATCATAAGGTATCAATAAGCCCCACAAGGAATTAACCAGACTTGAATATGAACTAGAAATTATTAGCCGGTATGTATGTGTCTCTATTCGTGTTCAAACCAGGATGCGGTGGATGGTGGATGCTCTATGATCTCTATATAGGTACTTCGTATATAATTCATTGCCACGCTTTACTGGAACCAAATTCTATACATCCCTATAGAATATTACCGTATCGATGCCGCCCGCACCCCCGTGATGCTCCGCGCGACTACGGTTAGCGTTGCATGTGACAGCACCTCCTGTGCACTTTAAATTAGTGCGCTTAGACAACTTGGCGTTATCGGTCGGGGTAAGGGACAATTCGCCGCGAGATTTTTTGTTTATTGATATTACCATTGGCAATTATTTAAACAGTTTTATTTAGCTTGACTTCATATAAAATATTTGTTTGATTATAACTTTTTTCAAACTTTTCCAACTAGGTATTTGGTGGTTAGTACACAATTGATTTTTTTTAAAATGGCGGCTCCAAAATGGCGGATTTTTCCATTTATGAATCGATTTGCATCAAACTCGGAACTTTAAGATCTTTCAGGTCGCTAATTGTTATTTTTAACTTAAATTTATAAAAATCAAAATGGCGGATCCAAAATGGCAGAATTTCCCATTTTTGAACCAATATGCATCAAACTCGGAACTTTTGGGTGTTTCAGGTCGCTGATTATGATTTTTAACTTTTTTATTCTTTACCACATTGGGTGAGAATAGATTAACTGCCCTCGCAATGTTATATATTGAAAAAAAAATGATTCAAGAAATTTCAAAGTTCCATGAATTGACCATTAAAAAATTTATTTCAAGAAAGGACAGAGGCCTTTATTTTCAATACAAAACGTGATTGTGAAATATGAATACTAAATATGATACATTTATTATTTTTTAAATTATTTGCTTTAAATTATATGATATAATGGCCCACAAAAGTTGGTAGTGACACACAAAAAAAAAATTGCCTATGCCGCAATTTTTTTTTCTTAAATTCGAGAGGAATTTGTAAGAAAAATTATTAACTACGTACGTGGCAAAAACATGAAATTGAAAAGGAAATATTAAAGAAGAAACGTCGCAAAAATGCGCGGTAAATTGAATTCTTAAATCCGAGCTTATTTTGTGTGATTTATGAGAGATCGTTAAATTGGAAGCTTTAAAGCTTTTTTTTCAGAACTTATTTATTTATTTAGAAAGTATATATTATAGGGTGGGCCAAAAAAAAACCGGACATTTTTTTTTCTTATGACTTTTGAACTAAACCATTGATTTTAATGGGACAAACTGCACTCGCTATTACTGACCCGATTTTGATGAAATAAAAAACATCCTGGTGAGAATTTTTTCTTGTTTTTTCAAAATGTTTTAGTTTTTATTTTAATTCATAGAAATGCACTACTTTTGCCCCGCACAACGAGGTACAAATTAGTAAAATCGGTGTGGTGGTTCTCAATAAATATATTTTTGTTTCAGCAATTGTGTAACTCTATCAATGTCATATTATAAAGGGTGGTGTTTTTCGTGAAATTAAAAATAAAGATTTTTCTCCTCTTATTAATTACATGTTTTTTAATTTGATAACACCCTGCACATCTAATCAAAGATTTTATATTATGGTAATCTTAATTTTTCAACAAGCAGCATTTTTTATAAAGAGTGAGTTTTTTTCGTAAAATCATAAATAAAGGATTTTTGCCTCTTGTCAACACACTGTATTATTACCGGGTGGGCCAAAAAAAACCGGATATTTTTTTTCCTTATGACTTAAACTAGACCATTGATTTTAATGGAACAAACTGCACTCATTACTACTGAACCGATTTTGATGAAATAAAAAACATCCTGGTGAGAATTTATTGCTTTTTAAAGATCGTGATCAACATTTATCGCCGTCATAAAATTTAAGATGGCGGACAAAATCATATTTGATTCCTCAAAATAGCGTGTTAATTTTTATTTTTTGAAAATGTTTTAGTTTTTATTTTAATTCATAGAAATTCACCACTTTTGCCCCGCACAACGTGGTTCTCAACAAATATATTTTTGTTTCAGCAATTGTTTTACTCGACGGGAAGCGTGTTGACGGAGTTTCTTTGATTTCTTGGCAGGCAAGGAAAGGTATAGTCTGGGACGGCAAGTGCAGATACACCTTAGCTGATAGTTACATTGCACAAATTGGCAAAAACGAAAAACATGAGGGGCTGGAGGATCGCTATATTTTTCTTCTTTTTAGTGTGGAAACTCATGATACTTGAAGTGAAAAAGTCAAAAGTTTTTGGAAGAATTAAGTTTGAGAGTTAAGTCCAGAAGCTGAAGAAGACTTTAATTCTTCATTCAAAAAATCCGGTTGGCGATTCAGAGAGGACTTCCCATTTCTGTGTTGGAAAGCCTTCGTAATTTTGCGATACTGGTGAAATAGATTCTCGCTTATTAGTTTCACTTGATTATTTATATTTATCTATTTCTATGGGCGGCAGGGTAGTGCCATGGTATGGTCGTGGGTTTTACATGCAGAAGGTACCAGGCTTGTGTCTCGAACAATGATGCAAAAACAAAAAAAAAATGTGTCGCCTTGTCGCCCACTTCCTTTTCAGCGTTCAACAGCCGTCATCAAGAATATACGCAGGTGTAGTCCAGAAGCCGACACGCAGCTAGCCGAGGAACCAGGGATAATAAGCCAGGAGCCTGCTATAAGTGCTATATGGTCGAAACCAGGATGACGCCAGCATAAATCTCCCAGTTAACTTACGACGACCACGACTGTTGCGCTGAAAAGGAAAGAAGTCTATCGTCTATAACCAAGTTTTGCTGGGACGATAGCGGTGTTAGATAGATGCAAGTCTAACATGTAGCAGGACCACCTTTCGGAAGGGGTGTAAAAGCGTGGGTCCACTGTGTATACTTGGTACACAGTATAAAGATCCCTGCCCTCCACAAAGAGGCGCCAGGCAAAATTAAGTCCTCTTAGAGAAAGAAAACTTGCATCTTAAGGGACATCAGTTTGATATTGATTGATTTGATTTGATTTTGGAGAAAAATAAAATTATAAATAAATCACAATTTGGATTTCAAAAAAACACTGGCACCGACAACGCTATATTCAATCTACTTGATCATCTTTTTTGTGCTATTAACCGATCGGAAGTGGCTGCTGCAGTATTTTGCGATCTGGCAAAAGCGTTTGACTGTGTTAATCATCGGATACTTTTGGATAAGTTACATCATTATGGCTTTAGAGGAACAGTTTTATCTTGGTTTCGTTCCTATTTGACAGGCCGCCTTCAGCGTGTTACAGTGGGTAATAAAATATCTAGTCCAGGTGATATTGAATGGGGAGTTCCACAGGGTTCCGTGCTTGGTCCAATTTTGTTTTTATTGTATTTTAATGACTTGGCAAAATTAGAAATCAAAGGCAAGTTCACTATTTTTGCGGACGACACGACAATCTTGTGGAATGCTGTAGATATTGGGATATTAAATAAAATAATACAGGAGGATATGGACAAGGTTAAAAACTGGTGTAGCGCAAATCATCTTACTTTAAATTTTAGCAAAACAAACCTTATCTGTTTTAGATGTCAAATTAATGATTTGGTGGTGGATGGTTTCTCTTACTATCGATTCGTAGCTTAGATTTGGGAGCCATATTTCAAATTTAAGTAAAAAAATAGCATTCGGCTGTTTTGCGGTTAAAACCACAATTAAGGAATTGGGATATAGGTTTGCCAGGACAGTCTATTTTGCGTTAGTCGAGTCTCACCTACGCGACGGTATCGCCTTTTGGGGATCAACTAGCCATAGTCTGTTTGACATGGTATTCGTTTTACAGAAACGGGCAATTCGTTATCTTTGCCGTGCTGACTTTAGAGAATCATGCAGACCTCATTTTAAATCAAAAAACATTTTAACACTGACGGGTTTATATATTCTTGAATCTGTATCTCTAATTTATATTCATAAAAATGAGTTTTTGCGTTATACGCCTAGCCACAATACTCGATCCTGTCAACAATTTAATCTTCAGCTTCCTATCCCTAAATCTTCTTTGGTTCACAAATCTATATATTTTAATGGAATAAAATTATTTAATCATCTTCCAAATAGTGTCAAACTTTCGCCAAATTTAAAAATTTTCAAAAAGAGGGTAAAAAATATATTGATTCATGGAGCCTACTACAGTACGGAGGAATATTTTAGAGATAGTTTCATAGCATAGCATATAGCTTGTAAACTTGTATTTACATATTTTGCCTTATTTAAAATATTTTATTTGAATTTCATGTTTACCATATTTAATTTTAACTTTATTGTGTTATTAACTTTTTTATTCAAGGTTTGGTCTGCAAATGACGAGCACTTCTTGTGTGTTTAATTTTGAGTATTTTTAGTTTGTGTTTGTGGTACAGATATAGTGTATACATAATATGTGTTTTTTTTGTTTTTTTTAGTATGTCTTTTAACAAATGTTAAATTTTAAAATTTCTCAGGTAAATTTTTATTTATTTTATTTTACTTTAAACCATTTTTATATGAGTAGGTTAATTATATATATATATTTGACGCATCCTATAAATGGAAAGTTATATGCTTATAAATAAATAAATGTGTTATTTTTAATATAATTATTAGCGACATAGGTGTACGTTGTACCGCGAAGTGATATTGATTTTTTATTGTTATTTATTTTATGTTAATATTTTCTGATTTTTTATATCTTTTGGAGTAAACATTATGCTTTGTCCACAAAATGTTAAACATTTTTCTGACAATAAAGCAGTTTTGAATTGAATTGAATTGAATATGTGATGTACGGACAAATCGGGGTTTGCGAAAAGGTGTGCCTAGTCGCTAGACCAAAAATGGTCTCCCCACCAACACTACTACTACTACTATCTATTTCTATTGTTTTATTTCTGATATTTGTTTTTTGTACAATGTTATTAATTTATTTTATTGTTATATTTATTTATAATATTTTAAATTAGGTATATTTCTAATGTTGCTAAACTAAAAAATACAAAATATAAATATTTTCAAACTTTGAAAAAACAAAACAAAAATTAAACATTTTTAGCAAGTTAAAATTCAAATTAAAAATAATAAAAGCTAAAAGCTAAAAGCATGATGACATTGTTGATGTGCAAATAAAGCGTTTATATTAAAAGAAAAATTAAATAAGGAAGAACGTTCTAAAAGACATTCTTTTACTTTTTAGGATTCTGACCTAATTTTAAATTTAAAAAATAGCTTGTTTTTCTTTATCCAAGTCCCGAGTAATGCACTAAAATGGAGAAATTAGGATCATTTAGGCAATTGTACGAAATTGTTCATTTATCTTTATTGCCGAAAAAGCTTTGTTTCGCCGAAATAGGCTTTTCGGGGAATGAAAACTGGAGATTTTCAAAATACGCGCACGGATTTATTCCTTTGAGGTTCGGCTTTATTTGCATTAAAAGTAATTGGCTTTCTTTTTAAAAAGATTTACTTGGAGCTTGTAGTTTTGTCATTAATCAAGACGGTATAAAAGAAACAGTAGAGACCCTGTGTGTACGAGGTCTGGCTATTAAATAACGCGACTGCGCGCCTAGGTGGCGCCCTGGACGGGTGGGGTAAAAAACGAATAGTGCGTTGGATATCTAGATATCTTGTCTATGCACGTCCCAAAACACGTTTCCGTCACTATTATAGTATTTGTGCAGTAGTGGTTTGAAACGAACGTGTTTCTTTCTCGTGCCGAAAACCATGTGTGACGAAAAACAGGAGCAACGTATCAATCTTAAATTTCTCGTTAAATTGAAAAAAAAACTCCGACTGAGTGCTATAAATTGCTGCAAGAGGACAATTCTCTATCTCGTGCGCGTGTTTTTGAGTGGTGTAAGCGCTTTAGTGAGGGCCAAGAGACCACTGAAAATGACAAGCGCCTAGGTCGCCCTATGACTGTTTCAACTCCACTGTTGATCGTTTTTTTCGACATTAACGGTATCGTGATGGCTGAATGGGTTCCAGAGGGTCAGACTGTCAACCAGACTTACTATTTGTCACTTTTGGCAACACTCCGAGAACGAGTTCGTAAAAAACGGCCCGAGTTGTGGAATAACAACTCGTGGATTTTGCACCAGGACAACGCACCTGCCCATAACGCACTATCTGTGAAGCAGTATTTGGCCAGTAAGTGCACTCCAGTGCTCGAACACCCGCCGTACTCACCAGATTTGGCACCGTGCGACTTTATTTTGTTTCCGAAGATAAAATCTGCTTTGAAAGGGACAGGGTTACCAGATGAAAACGTCTCTAACCAGGACCAGCCGTCAAGAAAATCCGGACAAAATCCGGACGTCAAAATTTTTTCGATGCCACACACAAAAAATCAACTTTTTTTTTATTGAAACAATAACTAATTTTATAGGTACTTTTCACTGCTTTCTATTTTATTCAACAGCGTTGAATTTTTAGGCAGAAGTACAAAATCGTAAAATTCTGACCAGCTCATATTTCTTAAATTGTATAAAGTCATGAGTATTCCTTTTACAGAAGATAAAAGCAGCCTATTTCTTTCTTTGGTCCACTGGGTAGAAATACTTGCATTAAAATATTTGGCCCATTTTTCGTGGGTAGGCAGATTGTGGTCATCAGAAGTAGAATTGTCTGATATGTACTTTTTAAGATTGCAAACTTCATCAAAAAAATTGTGTGTGCTTAAACCACACGGCAGAAGTTTAAACTTCAACAAGGCGAAATTAATAATACTACTTGCCTGTCAGTCAAAAGGGTCAAGTATGACGGTTGAAAGACTAGCGTAGACACTTGATAGTTTTAACGTACGTTTTTAGATCAGTTTTTAATACAAAACGATGGTTTTATTGGAAAACAATGCGTGATCCGGTCAGTTCTCTAGGCGGTCTTCCGTCTTAAATCAGTTCAAGTAAAACGTCCGTTTTTCCGTCTACACACAAAGTTTTACTTGATGCGTTTTGACTGAACAGGCAAGATGTAAGGTAAAACGTTATGTGAAGACCCCGCTTAAAGGTGAATTCACACTGCTAAATTTATCGACGATTATTGTTTAATTACATTTTTTGAAACTAGTTTATTTTGCATTATTTGATGTTTATAAAGGCGGCTACTTTAAAATCCGGACGTTTATGAAAAATCCGCCCGGACCCACCCGGACGTAGTAAAAATCCGGACATGTCCGGATTAATCCGGACGTCTGGTAACCCTAGAAAGGGATCCGATTTGACTCGATGGAAGCGGTAAAGCAAAAAACGGCAGAGCTCATAAAGGCCCTCACCAAAGAAGACTTCCAGCACTGCTTCGATCAATGGAAAAAACGTATGGAAAGATGTGTGGCGAGGGGAGGGGAGTATATTGAACGGGAGCACTCCAATGTAGAATAATTTTTATAATAAAACCCCTTTTTCGTAACCAGTCTCGTTATTTAATAGCCAGACCTCGTATAATCTTTGGATTGGATCTTCTGTAAGGCTAATTTTTCCCCGCTTAAATTCTCCATACCAACGAGAAAGCGTCGACTTATATGGCGCTTTATTACCGAAAACAGATATCAACTCAGCAAGGCATTCTTGTTGAGATAATTTGACACCTTCACATTGTAATATCAGCTGTGATCTTTCAACTCACGGCCTTTGTTTACTATATGAACCGGAATAAATAGTGCCTTCTTTTATTAATTGAAAATAAACGACGAAAGTTTTAAATTCGACTTTGGTATGTCAATTTTGAAGGATAAACTGTCAGTTTTCAATGTGAATGTGTCAAATTAGTGCCGGGCACAATTATAGCCTGGCTGAATTTTAATAATTCTCTAATTCCCTTCGAAAGTTGTAAAAAGTTATAGGTCGAAAATATTCTCGGTTTAATTCCATTTTTTAATTTAAAAAATTTACTGTAGTTATAAAACAATATGTATCGCACTGACGTTTTGAACTTAGATTATCTAAAGATTCAGGTTAAATTTTAGCAGGGCTATCAAAATGGATGGGCCACGATCCTCCACTTTGTTGACGTCACATCCGGGGCTGATTTTTTTTTGATGGTCACGTTACGACACAGCTGATTGTCTTTAAAATTTTGAAGTTGGAATGACGGTTCATGGATATTTGATTTTTTGTTAAATAACGCCGTTTTTGAGATTGTTTTTACTTTATTCTGGCAGAACAATTTTTTTTAAATGTATAGTAAGCCCTAATTTTTCATAGCCGCTTCATTAGCTCACACAAAAATTAAGTTTAAAGCAGAATCGAATGTGACAATCACATATGACAAAGTCAAATACATGTCAAATATAACAGTTGGCATGTGGTACATGGCGGGTAATTTGAATTCAAAATAAGGAATGCTAAATCTTGAAGATTTTAACCTTTTAATCATGTTGCTTTCTTACAAACCTTTGGTGGAATATCGGGATGGTGTCTGAGAATATTTCACTGAAATTTTGCGGAAATCTGTAGTGCCATTTTGAAAATATCATAAAAAAACGTCTGACCTCCCATAAGACCCAATGTAAAATTCAGCCCCGGGAGAACAGCTGAATTTTTCAGGGTCGTGACCTCTATTTTTGTGTTGGCCTTGGTTTTAGTAATGACATTCGATCAGTGTCGCCCCCTATGTTTCTATATGCAAATTATAGAAGCCAGTCCTCCTTTTTTGTAATAAAAAGCTATATGGTTTTTTGTTTTCAATTTTGGAACTTGTTGCCCGTATAAGTGTTTTAATTTTAACACTAATTGAGACAAAGATATATTCATTAGCAAGCTGTTCATATTTTTTGTTTTGTCTGTTTGGCCAGTCCAGCGGCTGTACTCTCTCTAACAAAAGCTCTATTCACATAGGACTCCGCCATGATATCACGCATCGCACAATATCGGATCAGAGTTATTGTTCTCCGTCTGTAAAGAGACAAAAGACTCGCCTTTGTTGTTTGGTTGTTTGTGATAAAAGCCGAGAGCTCTTCTTGGATAAAAATCTGAGAAAAACCTGACACATTCCTCTATCAAAACATTTTTGGTTATTCTCAAAGAGCGCATGATAATTTTCTTGACCTCACTGTGTTCGGACAGCCTATCTACGCTGTTGTTGCAGCATAGTCCGTGCAGACAACAACCTACTTTTTTGCTGCAACGGAAAGGCACCAAACCGAATCATGTTTTAAATCAACAGAAATATGATGATTTTTCAGAACATTTCCCAAATAAACAGAAGCCAATGTCTTTAGCCAGGCATTGCTCTCCGTCTCTGAAGAGACAAAAGGCTCGCTTTTTGTCGTTTTTCGATTGTTTGTGATAAAGGTATGTTAAGAAAAACATTCTTCTATAAAATATTTTTAGATATTCTCAGAAAGCGCATGAAAATTTTCTTGATCTCACTGTGTCCAGACGGTTATTGTTCTCCGTCTGTGAAGAGACAAAAGGCTCGCTTTTTGTTTATTTTTGGTTTTTTGTGATAAAACCTGAAATATCCTTCTATAAAATATTTTTGGTTGTTGTCAGAGGGTCCAGCCTACATACGCTTTTGTTGCAGCATAGTCCGTAAAGACCACAACTATGTAACTGTTTGTTTCAACGGAACAGCACCAAACCGAACCAAACCATGTCTTGAATCAACAGGAATATAAAAAGATGATGATTACACTGGTCGGCAAGAAAATCGGCCCTAACACCATGCTTGCCGATTCTTATGTAAAATGACCTCCTGAATCCAAATATGAACTCCGTTTTTCCCCATCACCCCCCATTTTTGGGGGAGACCCCCCTACCTATTTTTACTGCTTTTCGATAGTTTGGTGGGACGGAAAGGATTTTTTTTGGCCTTAACATCATTATTTCTGAGAGATTGGAGAGTTTAATGTTCTCAAACAGTAATATTTATAGCAAGGTGGTAAGCCATTTGTTTTGGGGGGGGGGGGGTGTTTTGCATAAATGGTAAATGGACATTGTCGATTTTACCGTTTTATATGCATTTTATAATTATTTTTGTAAAATTTTAGCTGCCATCATATTAGTATATAAAAGTATATATATACAGAAACCACTGGCGTATACAAAAAATCGCCTTGGAGGGGCTTGGAAATTTTTTTCCACTTTTATTTATTAACATATTAAAAAGAAGGAAAAAACATAGTTTTAACACAATCTATTTTTAGATTCTTCGGGGTTTTATTTGTGAATGGGACAGCCGAGCACGGGACAAACATTACATTGTACGGAACTGGCCTTTGCGAGAAAGATTTACTCCCGGTCAGAAAAATGTCGCCAACGATCCTTATTAGTCCCGCAAGATAATATTTACTTTCCGCCTTTGCACATCAAATTTGGATTGATCAAACAATTTGTAAAAGCACTAGGCAAAACAGGCGACGCATTCATATTTTTGAAAACTAAATTTCCTTGTCTTAGTGAGGCTAAAATCAAGGAAGGTGTTTTTGTGGGGACCCCCCAACTAACATTTATAGTAGCGGCTACATGTTCTAAAGGCTTTGCTACTTTCTTATAGTAGAAATGTGGTGATCCCAACCAAAATTTGTTACTTTTTAGTTCTAACAACTATTTAGTATCAGGAAATAGTAGATGTTTCGTAAAAACGACCCTCTAAACTACTTCATAGGATTGTTTCTTGATAGTCGATTCTGATAGTCTTCTCTACCACAATAGGACGTTGCTAAAGTTTTACTTTCTTTTTAGTCGTTATTTCGTAGTCGCCCTGACTTTTATATCCTACTTAATTACCACTAGAAAGTTAAGCTTCATTGGAGTCCCAAACAAGTGTATCCGACAACTACATTATAACTTTAATTTTTACCACAAAAGTTTGTGTCATCATAGTAACATCTGATGTAACAATGTAGACAAAATAACTTTTTGGATCAACTTTAAAGCCGCAACTACTTTCAAGTAACCTTTTCGACTATCAGGGAATATAGTTTGGGACGCCATGTTTTTATGTAAGAAAGAAAATTTAATATTTTTGTTGTCGTTTTATGAGCTCATATTAAAGAGCCATACTATTTTATAAACAAATTAGTTGAAGCTTACCAAAAATGCTCTTCTTAAGCACCATTTGTTGGAGTTAACTGTCGATTATGAAAACATAACCTCCAAAATCACAACACAAAAATTCCATCAGCTACCAGAAAACGGCTCAATTTTACGGGCGCACCGGTTTTTTGCAATATATATAATGCATGTTATACAAAAAACTTTGCGTCGCACTCGAATTTTGATCCTCTGCTCGTAAATTCTCACACTTTTGGATAACATAGTTCATATTATAACCATAACCAAACAAAAAAACTAAGCGAGTCTGTTTACTGTTGTGTCCACCATATTGTGTTACAATTCTACCAAAAAGAAACGATTATATTATTTGCAACTACATCGCAACTTTGATGCCATTACGGAAAAAAACAGCCTCTTCTACGTAGTAGATACCTGGCTACGACGTAGTAGTGTAGTTGTTACTACAGTGACTTTAAACCCTTGGCCTAGTAGTTACAACCAGAAATTGGTTCCCCACTTAGGGAATTATAACGTCGCTGTATGGTATACTGAGACGTAGCGGGAGTACGTTGCGGTTACTTTTAAGAAATTCTTTCTAGTTGGCGTTTCGTCGTTACAACTTTAAATGTTTGTTGGGCCGGATTAGACAACTTTTTCAAGATTCGACGTTTATTGAACAGCTGAATCAAAAAGAAAAACGAGCTTGGTTTGCATTCCAAAACGTGTGTAAGAACTCTTTGGCTAACCATAAAAATGATGATTGTGTCGCTCAGGTCGAGGAATTGCTCTTAGCGTACATGTACATGATGTAACATGTCCCTTAAAGTGCACTTCCTTCACTCGCATCTGGACTTCTTTCCTGAAAATTTATGAGCAGTCTCGGATGAATACGGGGAACCGTTTCATCAAGACATCGCTAAGTTGGAAAAGAGGTTTTGAGGGAAGTGAAATGCAAGCATGTTGGCGGAGTACTGTTGTTTTTTGAAACGAGAGGGTTGTACCTCAGGGTATAAAAGGAAAGCAAGCACCAAGTAAAGGTACGAAAGTTCTTATCTTATGTATCAGTGGTGCACCTAGGAATATGTCTTGGGGGGCCCGACGCACAGTGGAACGTTTGACTAATCTAGGTGGACATGGTTAAGTACTATAAATGAACATTTCAGCTACCTACAATTAAAGAGCATATTCCATACATCCTAGATCCAAAATATTATTTTTTTATCCCCTCTGGTTGTCAAGATATTTGCATTGAAAGTTGCATCTTAAAAATTTTCTGCTTAGACATTTTAATCTTATGTATGGGCAATGCTTTAAAACAATATTGTTTTTTTCCGCGTAGTAGGCGCTGGAGTAAAACAAGTGCCAGGCATTTTTAGAGTGACATGTCCTCAAGACTAGGGAAGCATTTTGACTGTCATTGTTGCAGTGTTTTACTTGCTATAATTTTATGAATTCGCTGGTGTTTTGGTAAGGAAAATTTTATTTTTATATAGTTTTTGTTGGACTGAAACTTTAGTTTGTTAAAATTTGTTGATGTTAGTTTTATTATTTTCTAATTAACCGAAATCCCTACTTTCTGACGCAGTATTAAAATTTTGTCCTTTTTATGCGGTTAACTTGTACTTAATTATTTTGTTAGCCTGCAACTCTAAAAATAGAAAACGTATTATTTGTGTTTAATGACAATTTCTTTTTGATACCTTTACAAATGTGCCCTTTGGGGATTTTCTAACTAACCTAAATTAGTCAATCTTCGTGCATTTTTCCATATCACGATGAGTCAATGTGTCTGTTTGTCTACAGGGTGTCCAAATAAAAGTAAGTACATAGGGCTTTGCGGGATTTTCAGAAACGGTTACGATATTCGTTCAAAAGGAAAAAAGTGGCGCTATTGCGAGCTTAATCGGATGCAGTGTCGAAGTTAAAAATATCTACATGGGGTTTTAAAATAAAAAACTTAAATTGTGTTATTCGAAAAATTAAAATACTGTCGCCTTTTTTTAAACAAATTGAATAAAACTATATAAATATGACTAGGCCAATAAAATGACGTAAAAAATTTTTTTAGGGCTTTATTTTTTTCAAAAAGTCACAATTTTTAGTTTTTGCCTTCCTAGCCCGCATAGCAATGGTATTATTAATAAGTATTATTTTCGACGAAATTTTTTTTTTAGATAACGCCGAAAATGTGTTATTTGGGTGTATTTTGACCTATCCTAGCAATATCATCGTAATGTCTGTCTGTGTGTGTGTGTGCATATTATTTCTGTCCGTAACACGATAGCTCCTAAACCGCTGAACCGATTTCCATAAAATTTTCAGGTAAAATAGTGCTCGACACTCTTACGAGCTGATTATGTTGGTCAAAATCTATTAATGCTAATGACAGTTTTTTGACAATTAAAACTATAAAAATCTATCCTTTTAACGGAGCATCGTTTTAATATACAGTTTTCGTAATATATTTTGCTCAATAATTCGTGTAAAATAACTAAAAACTTCGTAAGAGCTTCAGTTTCGCAGATATATACAAAAAACTTTTCAAAGCTGATATATTATCATGGCTTCACTTGAAGTGTGCTAATAGGCTAGCTAGGAAGGTATCAGATCCCTCATTTTCTTTGATACAGCTCGGAATAGCGCCACTTTTTTACCAAAATTGGTATGTCTTACCGTCTCCTAAATCCCCATAAACATAAGAATATGCCCTATGTATGTCTGTACGATGGGTTTTTGAAACTCTCGACTTTCACGAATTTTTGCTAACAGTAACTTTTCACTCTGTCACAAGCTTAACCAAGCTTAATAAAAATGCATCTGCACCAAACCCCAAGGGAAGTTTTTTGAGGTTAAAAAAATCAAAAAAATTAAGTTCTAAACAAAGCAAGTTATTATTATGCGGTTTTAGGAATATGATTGAGAAATTAATTAACACAGTTTAGTTTGCAAGATAATAATAAAAATATTTTTAATGCACTTTGCAAAAATTCTATCTTCTATCTACAGGTATATACTATGTGTTTTTTATTTTTTGTCGAGTACTGCGCAGGGAACTTAATTCTGTATGAGGAACCTAATCCTGTGTGGGTGTGTTTTCAGTGTACCTATAGTTATATATTTTTGTTGCAGACAATGCCCGAAACTTCAAGACACGAATTTTTAAAAGTCTGGTTGGATAGCCCTAAAAAAATAGAGAATCACACATTTTTAATTATGTTACAAATAAATTTAAAGTTCAGCATTTAGAAAAAGAAGACAAAGTAAAATGGGCTTCTAAAATTCATAACTTTTGTGTACAACTTGGAATCCGGTGGTCAAAATCTAAACAGTTGTTTTTAAAATCTAATAAGAATTGGCTGGATAGAGAAGATATTACATTTTCCATTTCTAACAAAAAATCGGATTCAGAATTCCTATCAGAACCGAGAAATTTAGGACCATCTAAAAAACCGTTTAATGAGTGTGGTGACAAAACAAAAAAGCGTAAATTTCAGAGCCTTTTGCAAACAAATAAAATGGATGAAATTACATTTGCAGCTGCAGTTACTTTAAGAGCATCTGGAAAGCGAGATGCAGCTACTATAGTTTAAGAGTTAGCGAGTTGTTCACCACAAAGAGCAACAAATATAAAAAAAATGCGAGCAAGCGATAATGTTTCAAGGATGTTTTCAAAAGAAGAAGCACTTGCAATTTATGTAGACTGTGAGCTCTCTAAAAATTCCTATAACTTACTAAGAACTAGAGCAAAGAATGTTGTACATAAGCTTTATCCCTCATACTATGCTCTCCAGCTAGCCAAAAGTGAATGCTGTCCTTCAGAAAATGATATCACCATAACTGAAATTAGTTCTGAAATTAAACTTCAAGCCATTTTAGACCTGACAGCGCAAAGACTGTCTATTGTACAAGATTCTGTCCTTGAACGATTAATTGCCGATGGTGTATTAGAGTTTACTTTAGTTAGCAAATGGGGTGTGATGGTAGCGCAGGGCACAGCAGGTACAAACAGAGATTTTCTCATGAGTTAAGTAATGATGAATATTTATTTATTTTTTCTTTCGTGCCCATTAAACTACATCCTCTCAGTGATGACGGCACTTGTGCTTGGCAAAATAATCGCACATCATCTACTAGAAACTGTCGACCAATAAAATTCATTTTTTGTAAAGAAACAAACAACGTAACTTTCTGTGAAGCAGACAAACTTAAAAACCAAATTAATGATTTAAAGCCAACAACTGTGACTGTCGGTAATCAACAAATCAATATTCATCATCAGTTAATGTTAACAATGATTGATGGAAAAATCTGTAATGTTTTAAGTAAAACTTCCTCAAGCCAAACATGTTATATTTGTCAAGCCACGCCTAAAAGCATGAACATAGCAGAACATGCTCAAAACATTCGAGAAGAATATTACGGATTTGGAATATCTAGCTTGCACGGTTGGATCAGATGTTTTGAATGTCTTCTTCATATTAGTTATAGATTGGATATTAATACATGGCAGGAGAGATCTGAGTCCATGAAAGCAACTTTTGCTAAAAGAAAAGAAGACATTCAGAACAAGTTTAAAACTGAGTTAGGTTTAATCATTGATAGACCCAAACCTGGTTTTGGGTCTACTAATTATGGCAACACGGCTCGAACATTTTTTAAAAATTACGAAAAAAGTGCGGAGATTACAGGCTTAGACAAAAATTTAATAATAAAATTTAGTGTTATTCTCCAAGCTCTTTCCTCAGGTCATGAAATTGATAGTAGCAAATTTGAGAACTATGCAAAAGAAACCAAAGATCTATTTATAAATCTCTATCCATGGTTTTACATGCCCGTTACAGTACACAAAATTTTAGTGCATGGTAGTGATATTATTAAAAGCTACAAAATACCCATAGGACAACTTTCAGAAGACGCGCAAGATGCACGACATAAAGATTGCAGGAGATTTAGAGAATTTCACACACAAAAAAAATCCAGGGAAGCCACAAATAAAGATTTGTTAAGAATGCTTTTAATTTCATCAGATCCAGTAGTAAATAGTTTCAGAAGTAACACACAAAATCGGCGTCAATATTTTCCCCAGAAGTTCTTAATTTACTAAAAAGTCCTGATATTCAATATTTAAACCATGAAAAACACGTTGAAGATGACAATTTGTCGGTGTCTTCAGAAGAATAATTTAATAAACAGGTGTTACTACTTGAATTTTAAAATTTCATTTTGTACCTTTCCATTTCGATTAAATTATTTACCTGCTGTGCTCTGCTTCCATCAAAATGGACTTATGTTAGTGAATTATTCTATTATTTGTTATGTTAAGTAATAATATTTTTCAAATAAAAATGGAATGTTCCAATTTAATAAATATTTTTTTAAACTTTCTTAGATAAAATTAAAATCCAAATATCTCTTAAATTTTCTCACATTAAACCCCTTTAAAGATAATGCCATCCGATGAACATTTCCCATTGTAATTTTAGGGGTTGGTTTCACCCCGGGCAAGGCGTGAGAGGTTTAAAATGTTTATTGCATTTATTTTTCATACAGTAACAGATGAGAGCGGAATTTTTTTCTTGATCGTCCCTTACCGCCTAAAACGTCTTTATTTAAATTTTTCTGGAACACCTTGTATATTGCAAAACTGTTTTATTTAAATTCCTTCTTGCAAAAACTAAAAAAATATATACCGTTACTTCATTGTTATAAAATGTGTTGAAACAATTTTCTTTAAAAACATACGGTATGACTACAAATCTTAAAATCGTTAAAATATGCATCACCCTATATAAGAGGTAGGTAATATTGCAAATACTAAATGCTTTTAAATATTTTATGTTATTTTAAAGCTAAAAAAATCAAGCATTAAAGAGTGTTAATGTTGCTCAGGGGTTGTCCATCTAGATCTTCAAAACGTTCCACTGTGCGACGCCTCTATAGCCTCAAGATGTCGAATTTTAAGCTATTTTTTGTGTTTTTTTTTATGAAATATGTGGAATATATGTAAAAAAATCTAAGGCTTGGGGGGGGGGGTCGGGCCCCAAGGCACCCCCATTAGTGCACCCATGCATTTATTATTGTTTGAAACTAAAATAACTCTCTTTATACTTAAAAATTTTAATTTATGTCGATAATATTATAATTATTATATATATCCCTCAAAAATGGTGGGTGGTAGAAGAAAACGCAAGCTATATTTGGATTCAGGGCGTCGTCTTACATAAGAATCAGCGGAAATAATGCCAGGGCTCAAGAACTTTTTTTTGCAGACCAGTGTTATCCAGATTATTTTTCAAAGAAGCAGAAACCAATACCTTCAGCCAGACATTGCTATCCGGTTCCTGAAAAGATAAAAGGCTTGCTTTTTTTTGGTTGTCTGTGATAAAAGTCTGTTAAGAAAAACCTGACATATTCTTCTATCAAAATATTTTTGGTTGTTAAACGATGGGAATAAAATATCGGATATTCTGGATAAAAACGCTATAAAGTTTCTTTCTTAAATTAACCGTTTTTCGTTCGCGTCTCTGCTTTAGTTTTCTTTCCCAAGTTCTTTGTTAACTTCACTATTTACTTAGTCAATATGTAAATCGAGAGTCTAGACATTAAATTGGCATCTCCCGCCGTTAAGAGAATCGAATAAGTGTTTTCACAAGATATGGGATCAATTACAATATTGAAAGGAAACTACTGTCTTCCTATAACATTACACGGTAAAAAAAATGTCTTAGATCAAAGCAAATGGCTTTGAAGTAAAATAATTTGTACTTTCCTATTCACCAAGAGAATATTTTCTTTATATAGCAGAAAAAATGTCTTGCCTCTTATTTTAATGTGAAACAGAAATTGTTTTATTATAAATTAGAACTGAATTAATCTAAGGCACCGTTTTCTCTGGAAGCAAAATATTACTTATATGAAGACAATTTGCTTTGTTACAAAATGGAATTACCGAAACAAAACAATTAAAGAAGAAAAATAAAATCTAATTTTAAGATTAAACGTTGCGTTGAACTAAAAAGAAATTTTTTAATTCAAAACAAATTGTTTTAAGGTAAAACAATTTATTCAAGAAAAGAACGTGTTTTCATTGTAGACAAAAGTTTTTGCCGTGTATGGAACAAAATTTTTTGAAAATAACTTTACTGACCTTTGGAACAAAAACAATTTTTTATGGCTAAGCGCGACATCTACCATATACAAAAGAAACTACCAGAGTAAAAACAAAAACCACTTAGATGAAACGAAAAACAGTCAGAGCAGAATAGAATAGAATAGAATATTTAATAATCTTTTCGGCTACAAAATTGTAGATAAGACAAGTTAAAAAAATTCACAAAAAATATTGCTTATGGTTTCAAGAAACAACAATCTTTTCTTATAAATAATAAAAAATTATCTAAAATTACATATAAAGTAAAAAGAAATATACAAACGTTTATACTGTGATTGTAAAAAGACTAACACAAAATACACTTCACATTTATGACTAACGCTGAGACAAAAAACAAAGTTAAATTTTTTTTTAAATGAAATATTTTTTTAAAAATAAAACAAAATTCTACCCTTAGCCTAGCAGAAGGTTTTCAAACTCCGTTACGGTGTAAAAAGTTTTATGCACAAGTATGCCCTTTATCTCCTTTTTAAAAAAATTTTGAGTTTGGAGTTCTTTTATATTTTTTGGTAATGCATTAAATAATCGGCAACCAAGAAAATGACAAGTTTTTTTCATATATTCGTGATTGTGTTTGCCTATGCTAATTTTTTCTTTATTTCTTGTAGGATATGAATGATAAAAACTATTTAAATTAAAGTTATCTTGGTGCTGATAGATATATACTAATAGTTTATAAATATATATGCTTGTAGCAGTCAAAATTTTATTCTGTTTAAAAACTTCTCTACAAGTTGAGTTAAATGGCAGGTTGAAAATTAATCTTATGATTCTCTTTTGTGTTACTAGTACTCTGTCAAAGTCCTGAGCCCTACCCCAAACAGCCACTCCGTATGATAGTGCGGAAGTGGGCAGCAGTTAACAGTAAAGGTAGTTAACTACGTAGTTAACTACTTTTTCTGTAGTATCTAGTAGTTATACTCGATTATTTTTATTCTGCACAAAATAATCGCAAAAAGTACTTCAAAAAGTACTTGGTTTTAACTACTTTTGTAAAATTTAATTTTCAGCCAATGACCAGATAACATTGATTCAGTGGCGTATATAAGGGGGGGCCCGCCCCCCCCCCCCCGAAGCTAAGATTTTTTTAGATATCTTCCACATATTTCCTGAATACAAACATAAAATACGGCCTCATGGGGTCTCGGGCCCCCCCCCAAACTGCCTCGGGCCCACCCCGAAACTTTTTTCTATATACGCCACTGCATTGATTCATAATATTAATAACAAACGTAAATTTTAGTACCCGTTATAAAAATGAAACAAGTTTTCGTGGCTATTTGGGTAAAAAGAAGATTTTTGTTTCTCTCATATTCTTCCGTGGGTAGCTCGAAAGCTTCACCTCACTGGTGTCCAAGATCTAATGGACATCTAATAAGTGTTGACAGTTAACTGTTTCGTCGTTATGGGACTCCTCAGAACAGTGCTTGGGCAATATGACACCCTTGCGGGGTTAATCAGACCGTTTTGTCTCTCATCCTACCTGTAAAGTAAGAAAACCCTCGCAAGAAGCGCCATCTAATGAGATACGAGAGAAACTAGAACAAGAGCAGGCGAGATAAACTGCTATATATATATATATATATATATATATATATATATATTGATCGATGAAACATCTTTTCATCGATCGATATACAGGGTCATGTGCCGACATGACCCGTCAAATTTTTTTGAGATATTGTTGGGGTCATTTGCTACCTTTTCAACCTTGGAACTTGGGTCCTTAGAGTCACGACTAAAGAGGTATAATTTTTTTAATTTTTTTTCTCAAATTACCCAAAATCCCACCTTTAAACCCTTGTAAGCTTTTTATTAATGCCTGAAAAAGCACCATTTTTTTTTATAATTCTGTAATCTCTTATGCTTCTTCATCTAATTAATAGATTTGTTAAAATTTATGTACCAAAGGGACATACGAGGTTTTTTATTGAAGAACATTAGTGATTTTGTGAAAGATAATCATTTTTAAAATTAAAAATTAAAAAAAGTATCGACACTTGAGAACTTCATTTTCTTTCAAAAACTTCTTTAGTTGATTACCTTTCTAACGGTATGCTACACAATGATTAAAAAAAACAATTCTGCTTTAAAATACGGATATTCCGTGAGACGGGCAATAATCGTTCGGACTTGATAAGAAAAACAATTTGATGTTTATGATCGTTTCGAACAAAATTTATAAATAAAGAACACAATACATTATTGTTAAAAGTTTAACTTTTGTTTAAGTAGGTAAACGATCATAAACATCAAATTGTTTTTCTTACCAATTCCGAACGAGTCTCGCCCTTCTGACGGAATATCCGTATTTTAAAGCAGAAATGTTTTTTTTGTCAATGTGTAGCATACCATTAGAAAGGTAATCAACTAAAGAAGTTTTTAAAAGAAAATGAAATCCTCAATTGTTGATACTTTTTTTGATTTTTAATTTTGAAATTGATTTTCTTTCACAAAATCACTAATGTTCTTCAATAAAAAACCTCGTATGTCCCTTTGGTACATCAATTTTAACAAATCTATTAATTACATACAGAATTTTAAACAAAAATGGTGCTTTTCCAGACATTAATAAAAAGCTTACGAGGGATTAAAGTTTTAAAAAATTAAAAAATTCATATCTCTTTAGCCGTGACTCTTAGGACCCAAGTTCCAAGGTTGAAAAGGTAGCAAATGACCCCAACAATATCCCAAAAAATGTTGACGGTTCATCTGCCGAACACCCTGTATATAGCAGTTTATACTCGACGGCTCTTGTTCTAGTTTCTTTCGTATCTCGCTAGATGGCGCTTCTTGCCAGGGTTTACTTACTATGGACGTAGGATGAGAGATATAACAGTCCGATTAACCTCGCAAGGGTGTCACATTGACCAAGCAGTGTTCTAAGAAGACCCATAAGGACGAAACAGTTAACTGTCAACACTTATTAGATGTCCATTAGATCTTGGACTCCTGTGACGTTAATCTTTCGAGCTACCCACGAAAATATATGAGAGAAACAAAAATCTCGATTAGCCAGGAAAATTTGTCTTCATATTATTAATGTTTGTGCAAATTGAATCAATGTTAATCAGTCGTTGTTTTAACGAAGTTTAAATTTTCTATTTTAGAACTTATGTGAAACAAATAAATCTTTATAAAAAAAAAACCCCTTTAATATTATAATCTGCCTGTATTGATCCAATATTGCATTTGAGGCAGTTTATAAGAGTTTATTGTCAGTGCATAATGCGTGGCTCAACTATTGAACTTTATTCAACCCGATTTGCTAAAGCCACAATACTGTTTGCCAGTAAATTGCCATTATCCACATGCCGTTTCGTTTTGCCATGATTTGAAAGTACAATTATGCATAAATAGAGAGAAAATTATAATATATTTTACAGAGGGCGACAAAACTGTCCCTTCCATTTTAGACGCGGCTTCGATCCTTAAACAACTAGCTGTTTTCTTAAGTACAGTACAGTCCCGATTAGTACAATGAATAGAGGAGTTTTACCCTACAAAAGGTCCGGTAGTTCTGAATTTTGGATATGTTATTAAGGTCGAAAGGGTAGTTAAAAATCTGAGTTTTCGTCGCCCCCACCCCTG
Organism: Aspidapion aeneum; assembly: GCA_963576565.1. Taxonomy (NCBI): domain Eukaryota; kingdom Metazoa; phylum Arthropoda; class Insecta; order Coleoptera; family Brentidae; genus Aspidapion; species Aspidapion aeneum. Next base: position 136,126,011 of record OY755040.1, read on the forward strand.
TGCTTCCTCCGCCATCTTGAAAAAACCATCAAAAATTGGCACTTTTTGTAGTTTTTTGCCTGTAACTTCGTTCCAGTACACTAAATCGCAAAAAGAGATATATGAAATTTTTTAGAGGATATAATTATCTACAATTGGGTGGTACTATGGTTGTTCTGCGAGCAGTAGTAACGGAGCTAGGTAATTTCCAAAAATGACTAAAATCACGTGCTTGGGCAAATTTTCAGATTTTTTCTACTTTAGACGGCATAAGCTCCGAAATACTTTGTTCTAGGGTAAAAGTTCTAAGAACATATCTTGTAGATAATTTAATCAGCAACAAAATCCATTCTTTAAATGTATTTTTAAATATTGTAATGGAGTGGGAGTAACCAAAAAAAGTATCTTTTACTTCATTGTAGATAATAAAATTTCCTTTCAAACGGTGTATAACATGTTAAAAAATATTTTATATTTACCGCTCCAGTGGTGTCCTTAATTTAAAACATTTTTTTTAAATCACCAAACAAATTAATTTTGTTACATTTTTTACGCAATTTTCCTCAAAACTAAGCTTCTTACGATAAAATTTTCTTTTCTACTTGGTGGACAATAAAATTTCCTTTTAAACGATGTATCACAAAACGTAATAAATGTTATGGGTAACACTCCAGAAGCATCCATTAATATCAAAAATTACCAATAAATTTAGTGCTTTAAACGGCACGTTTTTTATTTATTTTTTTTAATTCTAAATTTTTCAAAACAAAAGATTTGGTTAAGAAATTTAAAAAAAAATTTTTGCGTTTTGGATATTTAACTGCTGTACTGACTTGCACAACATTGTTTAATGTTACTTCCACCCCTTCAAAATAATTATAAAAATTACTTAAATACAGTGTTTTGTAGATAATTAAATTCTCTACAAGATATGTTCTTCGAACTTTTACGTTACAACAAAGTGTTACGGAGTTATTACCGTGTAAAGTAAAAAAAAAATGAAAATTTGCCCAAGCACGTGATTTTAGTCATTTTTAAAAATTACCTAGCTCCGTTACTACTAACCGTGGAACAACAATGGTACCATCCTATTGTAGACAATTATGTGCTCTAAAAAACTTCATATAACTCTTTTTGCGATTTAGTGTACTGGAACGAAATTAAAGGCAAAAAACTAAAAAAAGTGCCAATTTTTGATGGTTTTTTCAAGATGGCGGAGGGAGCACAGGGGTGGGGGTGACGAAAACTCAGATTTTTAACTACCCTCCTGAGCCTAACAACATATCCAAAATTCAGAACTACCGGACCTTTTGTACAGTAACCCCCCTATTTTGGCCTCTATTCATTAAACTAGATGTAATTTCGGAAAATCGAAATTTCGGTCAATCCGATTTTTTTTTGGAAAATAGGAGTTTAGGATGCGTACAGTCGAACCTCTCTAACTCGAACCTCTATAACTCGAACCCCTCTATAACTCGAACTTTTTAAGCGGTCCCTGCACTTTTTACATGTATTTTAACCTATGTAACTCGAGTTTCTATAACTCGAACTCTCTATAACTCGAACTGTTTTGGTTGTCCCTTCAGGTTCGAGTTATAGAGGTTCGACTGTATATCATTAGATCGACTTAAAAACTTTTATAAAACTCTGTCGGATACCCCGAGGGGAACCACCTAGCAGTATAGGTGAATCCCAGACGCGTTTCGTGTAATGCGAGTTTTTTGGTTAATCGGGATTTTTGAAGTGTAAACTTATTTAGGCGCGTTTAGCACTTTTTGTAGGTACTAAATTGAACTGAGCCGTCACGCTCGGCTATGTAACGCTCATTCGGGTGAAGTCGGCTCGAGTCGACTAACTGTGAGAGGAACAGTCAGCAGAGCGATATGATGATGCAGATGAAGGCCACTCAGAGCAAAATTTACCAGAGTAATTTATACCCAATTATAATTATGTAAATGTTATTACTTTGTATATTACTTTGTCAATATTCAACGCAAAAAATCTTGTATTTCGTATTGTTGAAGTTTACACTTCTGCTTCTTCCTTTAAGCACACACAATTTTTTTTTGTTTTTAAATAGTTTGTTTCGGATAAACCGGATTTCGGAAAGTCGCGATACGAATAATCTGGATTGTACTGTATATATATTTACACATACTACAACCACATATGAAAATGATAAACTTCACACGATTTGCATCCTCAGAAAATCTTAAATTTCACCCGTGTGCAGAAATTTTTAACTTTCTTACACTGGTGTGTTCGAATTGCTCTATGGTAAGGCCATTTAGCAAATTTTAGGGTAGAGAATCCCATATGATCAAAATGGCCAAACTTTGAAAATTCATATTTTAAAAACTATACAATGTATCAACAAAAGCACCGAGTTGCAGTATGGTGGGGCGATAAAGATGCAAAAAACTACACTCTGAGTTAAAATTCAAAAAAACGTCATTTAGCTAATTTTAGGGTAGGGAATCCCATAAGACCAAAATGGCCAAACTTTAAAAATGCATATTTTAAAAACAATACAGTTCATCAACAAAAGCACCGAGTTGCAGTATTGTGATGCCGTAGAGATGCGAAAAAACCAGACCCTGAGTTCAGATTCGGAAAAACGTGATTTAGCGAATTTTAGGGTAGGGAATCCCATAAGACCAAAATGGCTAAACTTTAAAAATTAATATTTTAAAAACTATACAGTTCATCAACAAAAGCACCGAGTTGCAGTATTGTGGTGCCGTAGAGATACGAAAAAACCACACCCTAAGTTCAGATTTGGAAAAACGTCATTTAGGGAATTTTAGGGTAGGGAATCCCATAAGACCAAAATGGCCAAACTTTAAAAATTCATATTTTAAAAACAATACAGTTCATCAACAAAAGCACCGAGTTGCAGTATTGCGATGCCGTAGAGATGCGAAAAAACCAGAACCTGAGTTCAGATTCGGAAAAACGTGATTTAGCGAATTTTAGGGTAGGGAATCCCATAAGACCAAAATGGCTAAACTTTAAAAATTAATATTTTAAAAACTATACAGTTCATCAACAAAAGCACCGAGTTGCAGTATTGTGGTGCCGTAGAGATACGAAAAAACCACACCCTGAGTTCAGATTCGAAAAAACGTCATTTAGCGAATTTTAGGGTAGGGAATCCCATAAGATCAAAATGGCCAAATTTTAAAAATTCATATTTTAAAAACTATACAGTTCATCAACAAAAGCACCGAGTTGCAGTATTGTGGTGCCGTAGAGATGCGAAAAAACCACACCCTGAGTTCAGATTCGGAAAAACGTCATTTAGCGAATTTTAGGGTAGGGAATCCCATAAGACCAAAATGACCAAACTTTAAAAATTCATATTTTAAAAACTATACAGTTCATCAACAAAAGCACCGAGTTGCGGTATTGTGGTGCATGTATTTATTTAGTAAGGTGAATCAAAAAAAAAATGAAAATAAAACTCAATTTTATCTTATATGAGATAAAAATTTGTCTTAAACAAAAATATTTTTACTAATGAACTAGAACATTTTATTATATCTTTTTCTCTTTTATTAGGTAGTTCATAATCACACTGTAGTTTTTATGTTGTAAGAGTATAGGTTAAGTATTTGCTATGTCAATGGAAAAGATCTTTTTTTTAGGCAATAAAGCTTATTTGATTTGATTTGATTTGATTTGATTTGAATAACTGCGGACGCAGGAAGAATGTTGTATTGAGAGGTACTGGCTCATTAGCAGTATTAATAGGGTTGTGAAAGTTGAATAGTAGAGCAGCGCCCGGAAAATGTGTCCTGACCTGTGCCTAGTTTTAACACTGTAAGTAAATTTGTGTTTCAATTTCCATTTATGTCATTTAAAAAAAAAAGGAAATTTTAAATATTTTAATACTAGAAGTGTCAAACATCACAATGTTTTTATTTAATTCTAACACTTTAATATTCTACCTTTCACTAAATAATAAATTGGTAAGGTTGTTTAGAGACTGACGAACCTCGTCTTCTCCAAGAACCTTAGCAATATTGCTCGCACCCAAAGAAATTCAAGGAACCCTAGAAGACGCATCCCCATTATTTAATACGCAAATTCATTCATCATGCATGAAATCTCAGAAAATTTCGCCGAATCCTCGCAGGCAACACTGTAATAGGTATAAAAGAGAAATCGATGAAAAACCATGGGCGTGCAGATTTTGTTGAAAATAAAATAAATATAATTGTAGACATTTTCCTATAAAATTTTTGCACCCAAAATTATAACATTTAAATTAGTGTAAAATATTACCGGTACAGCTTTGACAGCCATTCTATTTAAATGACTCTTTTTACAGAATTAATTATTTTATCGATTTATAATATTAGAAATCAATAACTTATTTACAGCTGGTAATATCCGTAGTTTTGATTTTTATTATTTTTCCCTAAAGATAAGAAATGTGTTACTTTAATCCCTAAAATTTAAAACAGAGGTAAAAGGGTTTCTTTTTATTTCAAATTGTCAAAGGTGTTTTTTTAGCTTTTTACTCTTTCACCTTAGTAATACATTGCTCTTAGTTGAATGTTTTTGCTCGCACCCTATAGTCGCGAAAGCCGGGTTGCAATTACTTTGACAGGATCATTTTTGTATATTACTTAAAACGCATTAAGCATACCAATTTCACCAACAGTATGTGAAATGGCTTTTAAAAAAGAAAAGAAAATCGCTGGGGAAATTGATTCGGACTCCCGCTGGAGTAAGTAAATGCTCGAAAATTGGAAAGAAGGTAAAAACAAGACGAAACAACATGTCGAAGCGAGATAAAACTGGATAAAACTTTGTCAACATACGTTTAAAAGACACAAACGTAAGCGCCTGTTATGTTTGATTGATTGTGAGGAAAATAAGCTTACAGCAATTTGTTTTTGCCTGTCTGGATTTACTATTTAAGATTTGTAATTTTTTTAAAATATATTTTTGAAATCAAATATATTTAGGTGCAAAAAATTTTAAGAATTTACAAAATATTATTTTTTGCCACATTTTCATTATGTTCGGTAATGTTTTGCCTATAGGCACTATTCAATTGGCACCTAATATCAGTTTTGCCTAGCATAGAAAATTCTATGTGGTTATTTAAATAAGTAGCACTTACCTACTTTGTGTCTTTAACTTTTCACTAAAGTGCTTGCTATCACAGATTCCCTTTGCCACCTACGCAGGATTACTTCGTGGATTGTTCATAATAACACAAATAAAGCAAAAAAAAGCATTTAGTTTTTCACAACAGCACAACCAGTTTTCAGCATCGTATAATTTTTTATTACTTGCACTAAAACTTTGGTTAATTTTTAGAATTTTTAGGTCCGGTCTATGTGACCCTAAAGATTTTATTTGTAATCGAAGTTCATATGTCAACGTATTTAAATTTGCACAGTAAATTATATAATCGACGGTATTTATTTCCATTTTAAAAACAAACAAAAACAAAAACAAACAATGGACACGTGACAGACAAGGCTCTTAACTACTGACCTACCCCAAATCAAAAGAAACTCATACGTCTTCAATAAAGGATAGAACCTGCAACACGTAGGAAGGGCAACAAACGTTTTCGCACGATGAATAGGACCGACGTCAACTAAAACAAACATTCCGCCCGCATCCGCGCGCGCACAGCCACCCATACACCGCTGAAAAACGGGTGAAATTGAAATCTTGTCCCGCGCGGTGCTGCCGGTTTGTAATTATTTACGCTAATAAAGTTTACCCAATTAATTTTGTTAACCACAGACTAAAAAAAAGAACTAGACATGTCGTACGGGAAGATTTATCTTTTTTTAAATAAATCAATTAAAAATACTGTTTGTGTTATAATTTTGGGAGGGCGCTGTCCCGTTGCCCTCCCTATAGCAGCCACCACTGGAAGTAATGTCAACAGCCAGAAAAAACACTAAAAAATACATAATTATCCGTATTGAAAAATCGAAATGTTTATCCATTTTGTATTTTATTTAATACTTTAACAAATAAATTAAAATAAATCAGTGTTTCAAAAATTTTTTACCTTAGTGCACTTGATACTCATAACCTCACCTTGAAATAGTACAAATATTCATAAAAGATAGATGTTAGTTCTTAAAAGGAATATACCAGTTATTTAATTATTTCAATCTTCGTAAAACACTCTGTATATCAGGTACTATTTTGACTGGTAATGTTTTCAACTTCCGGATTAAACCAGTAGTCGCCTGTCCAAACCGGAAGTTTGATTTCCTATTTTAATAATTAACATTTCATTAACAAATTCAAAAATGTTTAATTTAATTTTTGACATCCATATGAATTTATATTAGAAAATAAAGTAAAGGCTTCAGAGAAAAACATACGAGTGCTTCGCAAACTTGATTTATTTATATTTTATTTTAAAAATTAAAAAATATTTTTCTAACATTCTAATATTATCATAATAATAAAAGCGATGGCCGACTGACGGAAATTTTGACGATGTTAGCACGATAAGATATCCGTATCAATTAAATATCACTATTTGCAAGAATCAATCTAGCAGAAAAATTAAGAGGTACCAAACCCTCCTAACCCGACCCAAGATTTCTTTGACATAGGTATGGCAATGGCATAACATTGCGGCACATCAAACATATCTTTAAGTGTTTAGATCACAAATTTAGATTAACTCATGCTTTGATTTTCGGCCATCGCTTTTATTATTATGATAATATTAGAATGTTAGAAAATTATTTTTTAATTTTTAGTGCATTTTATAAAAGCTTGTGACTTAAAAAAAATTTTTTACCAATTTATTTTCTACTTTTTAGTCTCAGCTACTCTATTAAATGAAAATATTTGTTCAATAACAGAACAGAAGAGTTTATTATAATGAAATCGCTGATCGTGAGTTGTTTGGAAACTCATTTTTCTATTGGGGGAAGGAGAGAGTGGTGGTAGTGGTAGAAATATATTTTTTGTTTGGGCTGTATTGCCATCGGACCTTTATGCATATACCAAATTCTATAAAAGTAATTTGAAGTGAAGTGTCAAAAACGCATTTTTTATGAAAGGGGGTAGGGTGGGAGGACATCTTTTCATTATTGTTGGATTGTCATCGGACCACTATATGTATACCAAATTTCATCCAAATCGGATAATGAGAAGGGTATCAAAAACGCATTTTCTATGGAAGGGGGAGGGGGTAGGGGTGAGAGGATATTTTTTTTTAATGTTGTATTGTCATCGGGCCACTATGTGAATACCAAATTTCATCCAAATCGGATAATGGGAAGTGTGTCAAAAACTCATTTTTCTATGAAAGGGGGTGGGGGTAAGGGTGAGAGGATAATTCTTAATATTGTATTGTCATCGGATCACTATATGTATACCAAATTTTATCCAAATCGGATAACGGGAAGTGTGTCAAAAACACATTTTTCTCTAGAAGGGGTGGGGGTAGGGGTGGGAGGATATTTTTTTCTTAATGTTGTATTGTCATCGGACCACTATATGTGTACCAAATTTCATCCAAATCGGATAATGGGAAGTGTGTCAAAAACGCTTCACAAGATTTGATAGATAGTTAGATAGTTAGTTAAATAGTTAGATAGTTAGATAGTTAGACAGAACATCTGAAGCTAAATAAAAGCTTGTAATTACAATAAAAACACGTCTTTTCTTGAATAAATTCTTTTACCTTAAAACAATTTGTTTTAAATTAAAATATTTCTCATAGTTCAACGCAGCGTTGAATCTTGAAATGAGACTTTATTTTTCTTCTTTAATTGTTTTGTTTCAGTATACTCCATTTTGTAACAAAGCAAATTGTCTTTATATAAGTAATATTTTGCTTCCAGAGAAAACGGTGCCTTAGACCAATTCAATTCCAATTTATAATAAAACAATTTCTGTCTGTTTCATATTAAAATAAAAGGCAAGACATTTTTTATGCTAAATCAAGAAAATATTGTCTTGGTGAATAGGAAAGCACAAAATATTTTACTTCAAAGCAATTTGCTTTGATCTGAGACAATTTTTTTTTACCGTGTAACACTTTTAAAACTGTTAAAGCATTAGTTTTTGACGTAAATAGGGCGGACTAAATTGGTCACTCCCTTACAACTATTGTTATTATCATCAATGAGTATATAACCCATATAGAGTGGCAACCGGGGAACTTTGAACATTGAGGGACAGATGGCGCTGAAATAAATTCGTCTAGTACGCAACATTCAGAGACAACTACTATGATCTAATGGCATTTGTATGAAAGTCCCTGAATATTGCGTAAAATACGAATTTATTTTAGCGCCTTCTGCCACTCAATGGTGCACGGCTTATAGCTGGCCATACACACAGAGGTTGATCCGCCAGTTTGGAACGGCGCGGTTCAAACTGGCGGATTTGTCTTTCAAAGCTGGCCATACACACAGAGGTTGATCCGTCCGTTTGGAACGGCACAGATAAGTCTGACCGTTTTGTCCGCAACGGTTTAAAACTGCTGCAGTCCACTTACACAAAAAAAATCTTCCGAATCGATCCTTCATATTTGTCTGTGGCAGACATAACCGCGCGTTGGTGGACGAAAACTTAAGATTTATCTACCGGTTAAATCAAAACTGTGGAATTTCGTCAAGTCGAAAGTTTTATGCGGCACGGTATTTTAAGCATAGTGTATGTAAAATGTTTCGTTAAAAAGAAGCAGGCTCTGTGTATGGGAATGATTATTAATATGGAAATAATGCATAGTTGTGTAAAAAAGAGACATTCCAAGTGGGTTAAAAGTTATTAGCTTAAGAGGAAACTATTTAGACATGATCTTCTATTAAAAGAGTTAAGAGAAAATGATCAAGACGATTTTAAAAATTATTTAAGAATGGATATTAACATGTATGACCTTTTATTAAATTTGGTAAGAGAAGATCTTACGAAACAAGATACCCAGAGAGACACAACAGCGATTAAATGCTGCCCTTCGTTTTCTTGCCACCGGAAGATCATATGAAGATCTGAAATTTTCAGTGGGAATTTCTGCACTTGGTTATGTCATTCCGAAAACATGTGCCATAATATTCAATAAATTAAAGAGAGACTATATACGGTCCGTTATTCCTGGCACAGTGTAAACCGACAGACAAGTCTGCGCCGGTTAAAATATCGAGCGCGGAACCCACAAGTTTCGCTCGCCGGTCTGAACTCACAGATAAATCTGTACCGGCTATAACTGGCGCGTGGAATGTCCACTAATTGAAAGACAAATCCGCCAGTTTGAACCGCGCCCTTCCAAACCGGCGGATCAACCTCTGTGTGTATGGCCAGCTATTGTTATTACTTAACCAATATAACTAATGGTTCGGTTCGGTTCACTTTTATCAAATGGTTTATAGTATATTATTGGTTAATGTGTGTACAAGCATTTTGCGTAGTAAATAATATACAAAGAGTCTAAGGAATTGAGATATGATACTCAATGGCTTATGTCATTTTATAGATTTTTTTATTTTTAATATGATACTACTACTATTAAACTGTTATTTGTATTTTGAAAGATATTTGCAAAATTCTTTATTTAAAAAAAATAATTCCACCTGGTTCCTACACGGTAAAAAAAATTGTCTTAGATCAAAGCAAATTGCTTTGAAGTAAAATAATTTGTGCTTTCCTAATCAAGCAAGAAAATATTTTCTTGATTTAGCACAAAAAATGTCTTGCCTCTTATTTTAATGTGAAACAGAAATTGTTTTATTATAAATTAGAACTGAATTAATCTAAGGCACCGTTTTCTCTAGAAACAAAATACTACTTATATGAAGACAATTTGCTTCGTTACAAAATAGAGTATACTGAAACAAAACAATTAAAGAAGAAAAATAAGGTCTCATTTCAAGATTAAACGTTGCGTTGAACTAAAAAGAAATATTTATTTAAGAAAAGAATGTGTTTTCATTGTGGACAAAAATTTTTATCGTGTACCAATGTGAAATGCACTATATTTTTTGAATATAATGGTAAATTATTTTTATTGAATGGACCATACTTTACTAAAAGAAAACACAGGCAGAGGAAAAATCTAAAAAGGAATGCAACAGATAATATTTTTGTTTGCGTTCCAACAGATCGTTTGAATGGCTGGCTGGCTGCTCGGGCAAGAAAACTTAAAAAAGTCGGCAAAAGAAACTGAATAAGCCAGTAAAGGAGGAAACAATTACAAATTCTTATCAATATAACTTATCGCCTGTACAATTTTTATATTTATCTAATTTCGAATTATATAAAAGTATTTAAAGTTGTATTATTATGGTTATTCAAATCGTAAATCGCTTAAAATAAAAAAAATTGAACAAAAGTTATTTTAAAACTGTTTGGTTTTCACTAGAGTCCCTGTATGTTGACATATTTGGATTCCAAATATGTCAACATACAGGGACTCTAGTTTTCACTATCTCCAACGTCGATCACAGGGATACGAGTGATCCCCGTCTGGAACACGCCCTGATAGTCAGGAACAAGTGATCCATGCCAATCCACGACCGGACCGGTTTCGACCTTTTGGGCCATCCTCAGGTGAATGTAGGCGATAGCTCCGTGTAGAGCATAAGTTTTTTGAAACCAACAGAAACAACTACTCCGAGGGAAAATACCCCTACCGGCATTGAATTATACTGATGGCTTGATGCTTTCGTTGGGAACTTGTTAAAACTGTTTGGTTTTCACTATCTCCAACGTTGATCACAGGGATACGAGTGATCCCCGTTTGGAACACGCCCTGATAGTCAGGAACAAGTGATCCATACCAATCCACGACCAGACCGGTTTCGACCTTTTGGGCCATTCTCCCTCCCTTATTTTAGTTTTGTTTCTTGTTTGACCTACTCACTTTTGGATATACGTCTACTTAACAATCACACTGTAAACTTGCTCCACAAATATACGACGTGTTTAAATTTATATTATTTCTTTATCTGATAAACTTACTAACACTCAGTGTAAAGCTTGCTTTACAATAAATGTACTGATCAGACAAGGTCCGCGTAGTATCATCGAAATGACTACTACTAACCTAATTGTGGTAATACTCAATTATGGCACTACAGGGACAGGCAGAACTAGCTTATAGAACCTACATATACCGTTTTTTACTCACTCGTTAATCCATTCGTTTCAACCCGTGTACAAGTTTATACAAGTTCTTAATGGTTTGTAGTTGATACATTATAATACGTCAAGTTAAACTTCCTCAAAAATGGAAAACTTTATTCAACTTAATTTCTCGCATTAGCAGCTTGAGCTAGAATTGAATGTGTTTAATAACATGAAATCTGTGCAGAGTCGCGCTATATATTTTTTAGCTCGGAAAAAAACTAAAATAGTACAAGACGCTAGCGCTACCAAATCCACTTCCAATCCCTGGCTTCGCATGCGTAGATCTACCAATATTATTTACCTCATGTATTAGAATCGATGTACAGGGTGATTTTCACTTGAATGATTCTAACCACATGAAAATAGAAAGTTTCAAAAACCTAACCTAACGAAACCTAATCAGATCTAACCGAACCGAACCAAAGCAAACTAAACCAATATTTTTTTTCAAAAAAAAACTTTCCTGACTTCCTACCTGGGATGCTAGAGGATGTGAATCCGAACCGGACCGTACCGAACCGAACCTATCCAAACCTAACCCTACCCAACTAAACCTAATTAGCAGTACGTGTTGTAGTTTAGTTTGGTTAGGTTAGGTTTGGTTCAGTTTAGTTAGGTTCGGTTTGGTTCGGTTCGGATTCACATCCTCTAGGATCCCGGGCAGGAAGTCAGGAAAGTTTTTTTTGAAAAAAATTATTGGTTCAGTTTCCTTCGGTTCGGTTAGATTTGATTAGGTTTTGTTAGGTTAGGTTTTTGAAACTTTCTATTTTCATGTGGTTAGAATCATTCAAGTGAAAATCACCCTGTATGCATCTATTCTAAGACATGACGTAAATAATATTGGTAGATCTGCGCTTGCGAAGCCAGGGATTTGGTAGCGCTAGCGTCTTGTTAAAATAGTTCCTTTGATTTGTCAAACAAATGTCATTTTTATTTATAATATACTCGAAAAATTTTATCTACACTTTACCAAATTCACATTTTTCTAGATTTAAGAGTTACCAAACTTTATAAATTTTGAAAATATTATTTCAAATATAGTCGTTAACTTTCATTTTATTTTCTGATGCCATCAGAAAATCGTCAATATATAGGAAACAGAACGTATTCAGGTATTACTGAAATTTGTTTAAATGCTTTAACAAAAGGGTCTGATGATGAGGACATACCTCTTTGAAACATATGAATAATTTGACGGTGGAAGTAAAGACTGCACCACTAAGTGTTTTTTTTTCCAAATTTCTTTACCCACGCTGATGCCCTTCAATATTAAAAGCTTTAATATTGGAAATATCCCAGCTGAACTTATTAAATATGGCACTGAAGAACTGTTTTGGAGATTACGGAATCTTTTCCAAAAATATTTAAATGGAACTGTAGTACCAACTGAGTGGAAAACGTCATATATATCTACAATACACAAAAAAGGACGGAAAGATATATGTGACAATTATAAAGGTATATCTGTGACTAGTACGCTAAGCAGAATATACGGTAAAATAATAAGAAATAAAGTGGAAAGCGAATATAAAGACATGGAGGCAGAAGAACAAGCCGGTTTCAGAGCGGGTAGATCGACTTCTGATCATCTCTTTTGTATAACTGCATCTGCTTTACGTCGATTTGCAGAAGGCATATGATAGTATACCACTAAATCTACCTTGGAAAGCGTTGGAAAACACAAACATAAGTGTACAACTAACTAAGGCAATCAAACAGTTATACCGCAATAGTAAGGCAAAAGTTAAAATAAAAGCAAAACTAACCAAAGGCTTCCAAGTAAATAAAGGTCTTAAACAAGGATGCTGTATCTCGCTTAAAGTATGGAAGAGAAAATGCCAAAACATGGCAATTACGTTGGACGAAACCACCTTGTATACTTTATGTTTCGCCGATGATCAGATAGTAGTGGCTCAGGATTATGACGACCTCGAATATATGACATGAAAACTAATAGATACTAATAGTACAATAAGTGGGGACTAGAGGTTAATCTCAATAAGACAAAGTATATGTGTATCCGTGGAATGAAACAGGATCTAATCTTAAATACCGGGCAGCGAATTCAGTCCTGTGATGAGTATAAATACTTAGGTCTAAAAATTACAGCTGAAAAAGATCGAAACGTACAAGGAAGAAAAGCAATAACTTTACTAAATGGAATAATTTGAGACCAAAGTATATCAAAACATAACAAAAAGCTTATTTATAACACCATTGTAAAAAGTATTATTACATACGGCTCAGAAGTATGGCCAGAAAAAATGCTGTCCGCTACGGAGATGGACTATTGGAGAAGAGCAGCAGGGAAATCAAAAAGAGAAAGAGTTACAAATCAAAGAGTAAGGGAAATTATGACAGTGGGTGAATGTACTTTAGTGGATGATATAAGAACAAAACAACTGGTGTGGTACGGACATGTACAAAGAATGAATGATGAAAGACTACCTAAACAAATACTACAATGGAAACCAACCGGCCGAAGAAAACGAGGACGGCCAAGGAGAAGCTGGAAGACGTAGAACGTTGGGAAACCGATAAATATATATTATATATAATAATAACATGATCAACCCCAATTGGACTTCGGTACCTCGAAATGTGACGAAAACCCAGTAAAAACAAATAATTAAACTTCTTTGCAGCATCAGGTTCTTCTGAAATGAATTTGAAATTTTAAAATAAACAAGTTGGCCGTTTGTTATAATTCAGTAATAAAATGTAATAAATTGGGGATTTTTACTATAATTTAAAACAAAAAAGTTGTTGTGTGAGTTTAGCGTCAAACTCTGTAATAAAAACGCTGTATCTTAACTTGTCTTATGAATCACTTTTTTATCCCACCAGGATTTTTGCTTGAAAAACGTGGTATGATCGTCGGCTCCACATCCAGAAGGTACGAGCTTCGCGTCTCAAAGAACGATGCAAAAACAAAAAAGAAAAGTCTGCCCTACCGCTCAGTTCTTTTTTGACCTTCAACAGTCGTCATGCACGGAAAATATAAGTTGACCTTAAACATCGAGAATAGTCTCTAATAGACTATCATTGTTTTGATTGATTGTTTTCATTTGTTTGTTGGTCTAATACGAAATCAAAGTTACCCAAAACAAACAACGCTTTGGCGCTGAAACAGAAAAGCTCTAATTCTTTCTGCTTCTTTTTGTCGTCCAAGCAGAGCTAATGTTGCTTTGTTTTTCTGTTTCTTTTCGTTTTAACTGTTATCTCTGGCCCGTTGTCGCCGGCAATAAGACGACTTTTTGCGATTGTGGATCGCTATTAAGACTCCGTCTCGGTGAATGGACTGCCAACTCAGCAAAATAATCCACTCTGGTTTTTCTATTTAAACAATAAAAATGCAGGGTTTATATTACTTGTGAAACAACAACATTCATTCAGAAAAAACTAACGTTTTATTGAGAACATTTGCTTCATTTCATGGGAGATCATCGAACCCAGTACAAATGTTAAAATAATGGAGGATGGTTTTAGATTTAATTTATTTACTGTCAGTTGCGGAAGCACAGTTGGGCTCTGAGGTTCAACCGGTAAAAGATAAGCAAGCGTGCGATGAACTAGCCCAAAATTCAGCAGTAAGCTTAATTATCGCCTGTCGGTCACAGAATCTAACGAACTTTGCGGTAAAAAAATTTAATCAAAAAAGAATTCGCGAAAGGTAAGGAAAGACTTAAGACAGGGATGTTGTATCTCTCCAACTCTTTTTAAAATATATATCGCAGTAGCTCTAAAAAACTGGAAACGCAAAGTACAAGGCATGGGAATACAACTTAACGTGGAGTATATGATAAGAAAGTTAACGGAAGAATACCAAAAGTGGGGGTTAACAGTGAACGTGGACAAGACACAGCACTTATGTATTGGAAACGAATCAAGTGAATTAGAACTAGAAAATGGACAAACAATATCTCAATGTAATGAGTATCTTTTTAAAAAGACACACATATCATGGAAGATCATCGAACCCAGTACAAATTTTAAAATATTGGAGAATAGTTTTAGATTTAATATTATCACGGTTGCCTAGCCTCCAGGGACTGACTTGGGGTTACGTAGCTCATAAAAATATCTGTGTAGAGAAACTCACTTATTCGGAATAGACTTTGTAGAATCGGGTTGGGGGAGCTATTCCCTATTCCCGCCTCGACAGAGCACTACACGCCGATACTCTAAACGCTAGAGTGCCACCCTCAGAGAAGGTACCACTCAGTACGATTTAAAATTGGAAGAGGTTAGGGATTTAGGAGTTATTGATTTGAATCTTATAAACTTATAATGATGGAACTCGAAAAATATCTTAACAAACAACTTACTTACTTCAAAATAGTTAATCCTTAAATGTATCGGGTCGCTTGCTAAATGTTTTGTGTTGGACGGCCTCTCGGGACTTGTCTAACTTTTCGAGAACTTCAAACCGAAATCTACTCTTCCCAAAAACTGACTAACTGTCACCCCGTTTCGCACCCTCGCGCCCATCAAAAGTGCTGACGGTGTGACATCACATTCATAATTATTATTGAATCTTACCAAAATATTTGGAAACAATAATTATAAATGGTCGATACAGTGCCGTACGAATTAGCAGGCCTTCACCCGGTTTTAAGCCTTTTTTAGGTTCAAGCCTTTAATTCGGCCAATCGCTATAATATATTTACTGCCAGTTGCGGAAGCACAGTCGGCCCCTGAGGTTGTTGCAACTTGCAATTTATGTTCTTCCTCTACTTCATTTTTTTTAACAAGGTTTGATTGATCGTCTTTTGCCTGATATTTTTTTATTTCTTATCCATTCATTCCTTTTTTTATTTGTTAGCTTTACATCTAACACTTTTCTTTACATTGATCTTTAAGTAAGTGTCCAGGTCTGGTATCCATATGTGAGTACAGGAAGGATGCATTGGTTATACACTTATTATCGTTTTGAGGTGAGGATATTTTTTAATATATACAGTCGAACCTCTATAACTCGAACTCAAAGGGACAACCAAAACAGTTCGAGTTATGGAGAGTTCGAGTTATAGAAATTCGAATTAAAGAGGTTATAATACATATAAAAAGTGCAGGGACCACTTAAAAGGTTCGAGTTATAGAGAGGTTCGAGTTAGAGAGGTTCGACTGTAGCTTAATTTACCCAATGCTGCCGAGCCCAATCTTACTCATCTATTGATATCAGCTGTTTTGTTTTCTTTTTTTAGTTTAATAATTTGTCCCAGATATATAAATTTCTCTACTTGTTTTATTTTTTGGTATCTTCATCTGTGTTTATGATTTTAGTTTTAGTGTAGTTCATACTCAAGCCTATATTTTTAGCTGCTGTATCTAGTTCTTCCAGCATTTTTATTGGTTCTTCTTTCTTATCTGTTATTAAGGCGATATCGTCAGCATATCTTAGGTGGTTCAAGTATTGTCCACTTACTTTGAAGCCTATTTCTTCCCAATCTAAGTTTTTAAAAATCATCTTCCAGGGCCTGGTCAAATAATTTAGGGGATATTGTGCCACCACGCTGACAACTCTTCTTATGCGGATTGGCTTATTCGGATGTTAATTAAAGATGATTTTACCACCCAGAGCTCAATGCTATCAAATAAAAAATTTAATTTAAAACAAAAATTGTCCCCTCAGGGCCCGTGCCTCCTCCCCCAACCCAAGATTTTTTTTAGATATTTTTCACATACACATTAATAATAAAAATAAAAAATAGCATAAAATACGACATCATAAGGTCTGGTGCCCCCCTTCCAGAGGCCTCGGCCCCCCTCATGACATATTCATAGGTGCGCCACTGATGTTATTATATATATATATATATATATTTTTAATTATAATGAACAATAATAATTAAACGAAAAAAAAGACGACTACTAACTGCACAGCTTTAACGCTATAACAAAACTTTGTGTGTGGAGTCCGATTACAAAGAGAAGATTCTAACAGTGTGGAATATTAAAATCCTGCAGAGACGCCTAAACCCTAAGGTCATTCCACTTAGTAGTCAAATAGCGCAACAGCTATCATTTGTTTGGTTTTTGTTCTTTTTCAAGTAGTTTGCCTCGAATAAAGAAAGCATAAAAGATTTTTAAGTAGTGGCTAATGCCACTCACAATGGCTGCCAGGAATTATGGCCCATTCGGGAGAGAATGGAGAGCCCTTATTCTCTTTAAGAAGCAAATAATTTTTAGAGAATTTTTCCGCCTCTTAAAAATTATTGCCTAAGAAACTAAGTTAGAATTAATATACAATGTGCCTGTTTAGAATTGCACTATAAAAAACTTTTTAAATATTAATTTTATAAAAAAATACATCATAGAAGGTTCTGCATCCAAAAAATATGACTTAATCTCAAGAGTAAAGGAGACAACTCTGTTCTTAAAAATATTCAATGTGATCTAATATCAGAAATAAAATGTATAACTGTTTAAAATTACAATAAATAAAAATTAAAAATTAAGCTAAAATTATAAAATTATTAGGGAAAAAAAAAAACAAAACAATGATCAAAACTACAAAACAATGAACTTCTCTAGACCTAGCTCATCCACTTGGTTTATTGTCCCTAAAACCATAGCAACATTTCCTCTTTACATCGAAAGACTGATCCTCTTGGTGAAGAAGCACTTAGAATTTTTATTTAAAATTTTTTCTTGCGTAATTTAAAGTTCTCTTAATCCATGATTCTGCACGTAGCCTCTCAAATAAGGGTTCTAATAACTTCCAGGGAACTTATAAAAGTCCATCAACCCTCTTTCTGTAAGCTCTACGAGTTCTGGATGACTCTAGTTCTGAAGGAATCCCCGCAGAACCTAAAGCTCGTTTAATAAGGTCATTGATTATCCGGTGCTTCAACAACGAAAACTTCTCAGCTTGTTTGCCGCAAATGCAAGTATGTTGTTCAACTACCGGAGAAGGTTGAGTATTTAGCATTTAACAGAAAAAAGTATTTTTATTTTCAAAAACTCTAGAGTAATTAGCAAAAATGATTGGTTAACCGTTAAGTGCAAAACATTACAAACTGTAAATGATGGTTATTGCTTATCTTTACTACGTTGTCCGACGCCTATTCTCCACCTCCTTCGATCCTGACAATCATCTTTTGTCAGGTTTTTTTTAACTCATTGATCTTTGGCTTGACTGTTGCCATTCCAGTTTAAGAATCCCTCCTTTTCTGCGCACTATTGGTTGCCATTCTAGGACCTGCTTTGGTAATATTTGGTCGTTCATCCGTTGTACATGGCCGTACCATATCAGTTGTCTTTTATGATCTCATTTCTTTTGTGATCTGATCTGGATATTCTTATTAATCTTCTTATTGCATCCATTTCGACACTTTCCATTTTAGTTTTGTATCTTTCTATTGCGCGACAAGTCTCTATTCCATACAACAGTGTTTTTTCACCATTGTTCCATATATGTTAAATTTTACATACTTTTTTATCTCTCTGCTCCATAAAATAATGCTAAGACATTTTTGCTTTTACCATTCTTTTTTCCAGTTCTTCACATTCCTTTCCTGTCTTATCAAATGTGACACCCAAGTATACATACTCATTGCATGGAGATATTGTTTGTCCATTGTCTAGTTCTAACGTTTTCGTTTCCAATACATAAGTACTGTGTCTTGTCCACATTCACTTTTAACCCCCCCTTCTGGTATTCTTCCGTTAACTTTTTCATCATATACTCTCCTTTTCTCAATTACTTCTAATTATTTCTTATCTTTTCCTTATATTATTTTATTTTCATTTTCTGTATAGACTCTGCAAAAGTTTGTGTGACTAAAAGTAAACGTGGTTGGCGTTTATTTAGTATAAGACCGCGTCACCTAAAAATTAACAACGATTTTTCAGCAATTTTCCGACTTGTCAGCGTCGGACAGTCACGTTAAAACTTCATTAATCGCAAAACGTAGACCCTAAAAGGACCTTAATTTGCTGTAAATTACAGGTTTCATAGTGCGCCTAACGTCTCAAAGCAGATTTGCTCTAAATTTACAGCAACTAAAGTCGATGTAACAAACTAAAAATTTTGTTTAGTTTTTTTGTGCGTCCATCTGCTTGTCAGTGTTTTTAAAGCATCGTGTCCGCCAACTGCTCTCACAAGTCACTTGCGATACGTGTTAAAAGTAGCACTAGTGTAGGATATACCAATCCTACACATGAAATCAGACCAGATGTCCCTAAAGTACCTATATGGACCAACTCTCGAAGTAGTCATGCAGAAGAGAGCAGCATGGCCTGGACAAAACAACCCACTGCCACAGAAAGGTAGTGGGGCAGGAATATTCGGGGAAAGGGCTAGGAGAGATTTGCATTTTCCACTGGGACAGACAGAATAATAGAATGGAGCACTTCGGTGAGACCATATCTATATACTCAGATAGCCACGGGGCCCTAAGGCGCTCATGCGCCCGAAGGTTACCTCAAAGCTAGTGCGGGAATAAAACTATTATCGGTGCTAGGACACAGAGCTATTCAAGGCATTTTGTTTAGTTCTTTTGCGCGTCCATCTGCTTGTCAGTGTTTTTAAAGCATCGTGTCCGCCAACTGCTCTCACAAGTCACTTGCGATACGTGTAAAGAGTAGCACAAGTGTAGGATATACCAATCCTACACATGAGATCAGACCAGATGTCCCCAAAGTACCAACTGGGGCCAACTCTCGACATAGTTATACAGGAGGGAGCAGCATGGTCTCGACAAAACAACCCACTACCACAGGAAGGATTGATCTGGTATACAGACGGATCAAAGACTGACGAAGGTAGTGGGGCAGGAATATTCGGGGAAAGGCCTAGGAGAGATTTGCATTTTCCACTGGGACATTAGCAGACAGTCTTTCGAACAGAAATCTTTGCCATCCTAGAATATCCAAGAGAGAATAATAGAATGGAACACTTCGGTTAGGCGACCCTCAGGGCCTTTATGCGCCCAAAGGTCACCTCAAAGCTAGTGTGGAAATAATAGAATAAATCTATTATGGATGCCACGACACAGAGGTATTTAAGGCAATGAAAAAGCTGATGAACTAGCTAGACAAGGATCGTCAGAAAAAATATATTGGACCACACAGCACACAGCAGAGCCTTTATCAGAGGCTTGCATGCCAAAGCCAAAGACCTGCTCAGTTACAGTAGGATGTACGTGAGAACCATAATAGGAATCATGACCGGCCATATGGCGGTCCAACAACAAATTGAACTAGACCTAAAAGCAACTGAGGACTACTCCATTAAAGACCTGTAAAAACTTGATCAGGGAACGAAATTAATGGAGTGGTTAGCCTAGCAAACAAGAAGGTGCACAATAAACCAGTAATGACTGCAGTGCAGTGATTGTGGCTTGCCTAGGCAATTTTTTATTTATTCCTTGCCCTTATGCCACTAAATTCTTCCTTATACGGGAGAAATTTACAGAGTAAGGATCAAAGACAAAGGAAAAAAAAGAATAACTTAGTTTTTGTAAAAAAGATGGTCAATGACAAATTGTTAATACGACAATAATTATTTGCTGAGTTTTTTCGATTACAAGCTGTGACAGATGATGTCGTTATGCACGCTCTTTAGGACGCAACTACGTCAACAATTTTTCATTTGAAAAATACAATGCCATTAAAAAGTCATTTGTTATAACTACATTATCGGCTTGCTTGCAGGTTTCCTAATGGCATTGTACAGCGTTTTTGTCCATTATGGACTTCCTTCGAAAACGTTGTGTTATACTTTTTGCTTGATACACATTTGTAAACCAGCTTGTTAAAAACGAACGAACAGATGAATAAGTTCATTCTACACTTTCCAAATCTATCTACCTTCCACTCTTCTCTGTCTGTCAGCATGTTCATGCATCTAGATCTTTAAATCGTCCGCTCATCTCTACTTCCTTTATTTTCCCAAGGTCTCCAGTTTACAATACATTTGTTCCATCTTTCGTCTTTATGTCTAATATCATGCCCGGCATATTACCATTTTAATTTTGCTACCTCTACTCTGACATCCTTACTTTTGTTTTATTTCTTATTCATTCATTCCTTGTTCTATCTGTTAGCTTTCCATGTAACATTTGTCTTTGGGCTTTTGTTACCTTATCCATGTTTAATTTTGTAAGTGTCCAGGCCTGGAAATCATATGTGAGTACCGGAAGGATATATTGGTTATACACTTTTGTGTTGAGGTACTGAGGATATTTTTTTCTTTTTTAATATGTAGCTTAATTTACCAAATGCTGCCCAGGCCAATCTACTCGTCTGTTAATTTCAGCCGTTTTGTTTTCTTTTTTTAGTTTAATAATTTGTCCCATATTCCTCTACTTGTTCTTTATTTCCGTGGTTTATTTTGATCGTGATTTCTTCATCTCTGTTTGTTATGATTTTAGTTTCAATGTAGTTTATTTCAAGCCTATATTTTTAGTTGCTAAATCCAGTTCTTTCAGCATTTTTATCAGCTGTTCTTTCTTATCTGTTATTAAGGGGATATCGTCAGCATATCCTAGTTGGTTCAAGTATTGTCCGCTTACTCTCAGGCTTAATCTAAGTTCTTAAAAACATCTTGTAGGGCCTAGTTAAATAGTTTAGGAGATAGTGTGTTACCCTGTCTGACATCTCTACTTATAAGGATTGGTTTGGTTCCTGCTTGGATCTATTCAGCTATTAATTAAACATGTTTTTACTCTCTGGTGATTAATGCTCTCGAAAGCCTTTTAAAAGTCTATAAACGTAATATATAGTGGAATGTTGTATTCGTTGGCTCGTTCTATTAGGATTATCATGGTTAATAGGTAGTGATGGGTCGTTCGCGAGTGAACCGGTTCAAAGATTCGGATCTTTATAGTGAGCCGTGAGAACCGACTCTCGGATTTTCAAAGAGCCGGTTCGCGGTTCCGCGATCCGTGAGTCTGTGACGATCTGGCGATAAAGAAAGCGTCCTAAGATTTACGAACTCTTCCGACCACAGATCTCCCGACTGAACCGCAATTCAAACCGCTCAAAAAGATCAAACGACCGAAGAGATCCGAGATCCGTTGAATGCGTTGAATCGCACGAATTGCAAAGACACAGAACACTGAAGGGAGGCTAAGTAAAGAACACGTTGACAACTTAAAAACTTTATTTTTTACGGCACAATTTTATGATCATTTATTTACTTAATTACTTGAAAACAAAGGGACGTGTTTCTTGATGTATTGTTTATGGTCGATCAGATGATTCATAACTACAATGGCGTTGTGATAGTTTTCTTATGTGCCGCCAAGGGTTTGGTGGTGCCACGTATCCAAGCCAAGGCCAATAGCGCAAATTGACAGCGAAGCGGAGAACCGAACGCAGAAATCACGATCGTCATAAATGAGAAAGATCCGGATCCGCGAGCCGCGAGCCGGTTCAGTGAGTCGGCTCTTTGTACTGACCCGGATCCGTTGAGCCGGATCTCAAAAAAGACCCGGATTGCCCATCACTATTAATAGGTGGTCAACTATACTGAAACCTTTTCTGAAGCCTGCTTGTTCTTTTGATTGATATAATAGGGCAATACCTTTTTTATAGTATTTTAATGTATTTTGGTCCAGAGGCTGGAACGCTAAATCATAATTTGTGGTCTGTGAGTAGTGACAACCGAGAATGACCCTCCTGTATTAAAATCCCCGATTGCAAAAAGATCAAGGTTACTGAAGATTTATCCGACATGCAAGTAAAAAATCCTGCTCTTTAACTTAGAACTACAGCCCCTCTATTTGCACTTGTAGAGAGCGAGATTTGTATAAAGGGGCTAATCCAAAACCAAAAAAATTGTGCCAAATAAAGTTTTTC
The DNA here is from genome assembly GCA_963576565.1 of Aspidapion aeneum. NCBI lineage: Eukaryota > Metazoa > Arthropoda > Insecta > Coleoptera > Brentidae > Aspidapion > Aspidapion aeneum. The sequence continues at coordinate 136,148,931 of OY755040.1, forward strand.
TATTTTACATTTCATTTGTCTGTCAGACAACCCATCTAGATCGATCAGGTCATTAAAATAAAAAAGATAATGCACTTTCGACACTTCGAAATAAAGCCATTTTCACGCTTTTACCTTGCATTTTTTGTAAGTCATTATTTTTCTCGCCACGTCTCGCATTTCACGAAAATCGGAAGGAAATCTTTTAGTAATGCTTTTAATCAGATAGCTGAGTGACATTTGGAAATGTAAGCCGTAATACTCTTTGAGGAATAAAAAATATTAAAAGAAGCCTGACGGATACCTTTTAACTTAAAGACATGCATTTATAATCGAATTTAATCAAATATTTTACGTTTTCTTATTTTAATTTTTTACTTTTTAAAATGGTTATAAAGAGTTTATCGGTAAAGTTTGTAGTTTAAACGTTTATATTCAATATTTTAAAATTTAAGCTCTTTACCTTAAAACAATTTGTTTTGAATTAAAATATTTCTTTTTAGTTCAACGCAGCGTTTAATTTTGAAATGAGATTTTATTTTTCTTCTTTAATTGTTTTGCTTCCGTATACTCCATTTTGTAACAAAGCAAATTGTCTTCATATTAGTAATATTTTGCTTCCAGAGAAAACGGTGCCTTAGAAAAATTCAGTTCCAATTTATAATAAAACAATTTCTGCTTCACATTAAAATAAGAGGCAAAACACTTTTTGTGCTGTATCAAGAAAATATTCTCTTGGTGAATAGGAAAGCACAAATTATTTTATCTCAAAGCAATTTGCTTTGATCTAAGATAATTTTTTTACCGTGTAGTAACCCTGCCTGCAAATTTCTTGAATTATAAAAATGGTTCATTAGTGTCGTAGCTTTGTCCAATAAATTTAGCTTTTTAACAAATATTTTTAAAAATATTGAAAAATAATAATGTTAATCAACGTCATAAATTGTTTTAATATCTTCTATAATTTAAAAATTTTTTCCAATACATGTATGTGCATACATATCTGGAAATATTTTTGTTTATAACAGAACTTGTTGGGTGCAGTGCGTTTCGGAATAATATCTAGGTAAGATAATACACAATATGTAGTGATATTTTATTTTAATATTAAATTCATAAAGTTCTCCTTGTTGTTGTTGTTTCAGCTGCTTATAGCCACGAAACAATTAAACAAATAATATTAAGTGGAACACACTAAAGTTTTTATTCTGTAAAAAATACCCTCCGTCCGTTGGATAAGATTGATCGGTGTTGGGAACGAAAAAATTATAGTGAGTATTTTAAGATACAGAATAAGAAGAAAAGACCGTAGAAAAAGTTTAGTCAAAGTCTTACATAGAAAAAAATCTCTTGGCGCAGTTGTTTGGATGTTCTCAATAATATAATTATTTATCAATTTTTTCAGTAGATTTAAAAAACTGACAATATTTTTTTTTTGTTCATATCAATATTGGTATCTGCAATACTCAAGAGAAATCAAATTAATCAAAGAAATTTTTCGAGGTTTTGGAAAGGGTATTCCATTATTCCTTTTTAGATTTAATCACCTTCATTTCGTCGCATTTTGGTTCTGCCGTACTGAAGATGCCTAAGAAGGCAGTAACTGATGATGTCTAAGAAGGCAGCAAAACGCGACGGTTTGTGAACTAAAAGCTAAAGAAGACGGGAAACATTAGAGGAGAAATTATAGGCAGGTAGACAAGAGCTGACTAGTTAGATCAGCGGAGACCTAACGAGGTCGTGTTACGGGCTCAAAATTGTCTTTTCTGTGAAGCGAGAAGGAGGTAAGAATTGGGTTTTATAAACCTTACTAATCTTTTTCTCGGGCATTATGCAGGAAACTCCGGTCGTGATGTAATAAATTTGTTTATATAATGCCAGATAAGAAATGTTACTTGATAAAAGGTAAAGAAGACACACGATAAATGGACATTGATTGATCGATAAAGGTTCTGTAGGTTTCCCGTTACCCTCTTGGTTATAAACTTTTAACTTTAAACCAGTCACTTCCTGTATAAAGTGCCACAATAGCCGTTCGTTTTGCCTAAAATCATAATATCGGCTAAAATATCTCCCATCCTTCAAGCAGCCTGACAAAAGGGGTTAGCCCGCTACACGTTGAAAAGGGCTTACACGATTTCCTACTTAATATTGAAGGTTTAAAATGACGTGACGAACAGATTTGTAAGCGATACGACTCCGCAGTTTATAGGGTTGAGTCTTATCTTTAACGCAAACAATAAACGTTCTTGAATATTTTGAGTTTTCCACACAATGAGACATGCTCTAGATATCTTGAATCATCAGAAATTTCAAACAATACGTTAGAAGTTTTGGAAAAGGAATAGAATACGTTACCAACATTAATTTAATTCATATGGTGCTGCGATTTAAACCGAATATAAGGCCATCGTTTAATTAATTTAAAATCTAATTTTGTAGAAATCAAACCTGATCACATTCCAAAGTGACATACCCTTTAAATTTAAATAAGTAAGTAGGTGAATATTATTTACCTAACAAGTGTGGCAAATGATACTTTACCGCACGTGACGGTAGTTGGGTACAGCCAAGTTAAGCCGTCAAGGGTGGTAAAGACACTTTCCGCATGCATTAGGTACAATATTTTACCTATGAGTACCTTTATTTTCAAAAAATTAAATGTAATTTATAAAGAAAACTGTCAAATTAGACGAAATTAAAATGTAAACAAATATTAAAGATGTCTTATTGACGCGTTGCTAAGGTTTCTAAATGGTGTGCGTACGGTAAAGCAACTTGACCGCTCCGCGTCGTTCGGAAAACTGCCATCGCGTGCTCTAAAGTGTTACTTTCTCCACTTATGAAAGTAGGTATTTGAATAACTTTTAATCGTTATTTAGTCAACAACGTAAGACAATAAAAATAGTCCTAAGTTTATTTACCATTTAGCTAAAAACAGAAGATGTAATTATTATTTAAAAATAAATTTTTAGAGCAAGATTTCTAAATTTTAGTTGTAATTTATTCCAAACTCTAAGGATAGAATTTTTACCGTTTTTTTTGTATATATGTACAATGTGCTATTTCACATTTAAGATCGTTTTTATTTCTTATATTGTATACATGTGTTTGTTCTAACCTCATAAAAAGATCATGATTAGAAAGCATGAAACTCACACACTCCAATATATAAAATGAAAATTTTGTTAGTATTTTATTTCTAATAAACACTTTCATCCTTACAACTAACGGTGTTTAATTCAAAAATATTCTTTTTTGCAATTTTAAAACTCTAATCGCCTCAACTGAGTTACCCCAAAAAAATATTTCCCTGACCCTCGACTGAATATAGGCATTAAATTTTCCAGTTAAGATCTTTATCTATAATAAGTCCTAGAACCAAAACCGATTCAAGATTTATCAACTTAATATCATCAATTTTAATTTCTGCTTTGTTGTTCCTAAAATTAATTATTTGAGTTTTTTTAGTATTCAGTTGCAAGTATTTTATTTTCTTTTAAATAATTACTTAATGACTCTATAGATTGAATTGCTCGAATACTACATAATTCAATGTATACTCTTGCACAACAACAGTGACATCATCGCAAAATTGTGAAAGGAAATCTTTGATTATTTGTGTATATCATATACATCAGTGGACCTAATATTAATCCCTGAGGTACTCCCTTTTGAATCGACTTTGGTGAAGACTATTGCTTAAATATGATTTAGGATATTAGAACTTTATCCATTATGCCATAATTATTAAGTTTTTGACACAATATTTCATGGTCTACGCTACCAAAGGCTTTTGACAAATCTAAACTCAAGGCTACTGGTTTTTTTTTTAATTTAAATTAAAGTCATTTAAGATTTTAATTAATGCTTGATATACCGCCCTTAGTGTCGATTTGCCTTTTCTAAAACCGTTTAAAGTGTCACTCAATAAATTGTTTATTTCAAAAAAAGTTGTCAATATTTCACTTATTGCTTTTGTAAACATTTTGTAATAATCCAGACCGTTGAAATTGTAAATTATTTTAGATCCTGGAAGCGTTCAATAAAAAATATATCTTTTTAGTTTTGATAGCATTTGTGTTCTGTTAGGTAGCTATGGCGCATTTTCTCTCATCATGTGAAGCATACAAGGAGGCAAGAAGAGAGGTATTCGAAGAGGAGGCCTTTGAGACGGAGGACCTTCTGAATCTGAGGTGGCCCGATATTCTGGCCTTTGTACAGAAGACGGGCAGATTCCTTAGCGAGGGAAGGACGCAGTAGGGGGGATGCCCGGGGGTTGACGAAAAGGGCGCTTCATGTGCCTAGTCGCCAGGCCTAGAGCCTACCCCACACTACTACTACTAGGTAGCTATGGCAATAACGAAATTTAAACAACATTTTAACAAACGTAGCTTAAAGATTATTGGAGAGATAACCACTAGAAATTTTTATTTATAATTTATTTACTATCTAAATCAATCTCTGATTTTTTTTCGAAACATAAGATGATTGTTTCTGGTTAAAAGGTGAAAGAAATTTTCGGCAAACTAAGTTTTAAACCCTTAAAATCAACCATTCGGAGAAAATCAGCAAAATTCTAATATCTTAAAAACTACTCAAAACAGCTGCAAAATTTAACTAAATCTCTAATGTTCGAATTAATACCCCCAGGGGTATTGAGTAAAGGAAGACTATAAATATATAATCTCCAAAAATCCACCTTGCAAACAAACTTTGTAACTGTCGCAACCCTCGTTATAACTGCTACATAAAACAGCAGTTTAAAATCGAGAAACGGCTAAACACTGCATATCCAACAAACCCGCGTCATTTCTCTTCCCTCTAGTAAAAAAACAGAACCAATGAACACGAATATCGCCCTCCATAAAAAATACAAGAGAGAATGTTAAATTTGAAAACGATTGTCAAAAGAGGAAATACATATATACATAATACATTTCCGTCAGTTCAACAAATTCCGGATAGTTAGAAAGGAATCCCTGCAGAACCTAGAGCTCGTTTATTGAGGTCATTGATCATCCGGGGCCTCAACAACCTACCTGGGCTATTTTGCGCAGCTTAGCCCGTAAAGGACAAATTTGTCAGCTTGTTTGCTGCAAATGCAGGTATATTGTTCAACCGCCAGATTATCAATTTTCAAGGCTATTGACACACGAAAGGTTGAGTATTCCCAATGATTCTATAAAGTAGCTGAGTGAAGAGCACTTAACCATGCAGAACTTTCAGAACATTGGAGAGCTAAGAGACATATTACCTCCTTAGATTCTTTGTTTTCAGATTCTTTCTATTCTAATATCTATCGGAGTTTCTCTATAACGACCACATTGCCTATGGTTTAAAATGGCAGAAAAGAGAATATAGATGGTATGATAGCAGAAACAATGTACTCACGATTTCTTGAGAATGTAGTTAGATAAATCAACTTTGTTAAAACAGGACGCCAAATAGAGCTACGTACTATGGAACACAGAATAAAACATACCTAGGAGTCATATAGGCCTTTAGAGTCGCATAACACTGAAGACACCACGCCACCCACTGTTAAAAATAAATTGTATCAATCGTGCCGTTATTAAAATGCCTAAAATAAAGAGAATGGTTTAAAATACTATCATATTCAAAGTACAAACTTCCATTCTATTTTGCCATGTTAATGGATGGCACTGATATTCACTTTTCATTTATTATTTAATGTGTTTGGTATGTAGGGTAGAGAAACCGTCAGAGACTTCACAAACAGACAAACAAACGGATTGGCATAAAAAAATCAAAATTCCGCCGGCAGAAGTAGACTCATATTCATCAAACGGCCGAAAAAAAGCCAGAGACACATAACGCACCGCTGCCACCGCAAACAAATATGACCCATTCACGCAAGGCTCCCCCTTTTCGCTTACATTATTTGACAAAAACTCATTTTTTCCACCGTGCATGGGCTTGACAATGATCTAGAACGAATACGAAAAAGCGAAATTCATAAAGCCTATAAAACGCGACAGAATATTTTTTATTCCGTATACAGTATGTCCCATTTAATTTCATACATCTTAGTTGGATCTTACGTCCTCAAAATACAATTAACTTTAAAAGGAGAAACCAACTTATTTGAACTTCAAGAAATGGGAAACCTTGATTTCTTTAAATAGTTTCCCAATGGAAACAACCAAAATAATAGCAAATAATAATTTTGGTATTCAGTAATTTAAAATAGACATTTCAAAAAGAGATTTTAGTTCAATGTGTCTTTGATATTTCGAAGTAAAAGTAAACCTTTAGATGGCAGAAGATAAATGGGGTCACCCCAGATATAGCAAAACAGAACCTAATGTCAACAAAATAACAAAATAAAACAATTATTGAACTAACTATAGATGAAGAAAGGCCTAAACAACAAAGTAAATACATAGAAAAAACTAAACAGTTAACCTAATACCAAGTGAAGAATTCAAAAAAAACTAAGTAACAGAGAAAGCTTACAAAATAAAAGGTTTTAAGACCAGAAATTTTTTCTATCACATCACTAAAACGAAACGAAAACCTAACAACCCTAAAAAAAACAAACGTCCCGATAATTGCTTAAAACTTAAAATCAAATTCAAAAAAACACCTTAACAAAAACTGTTTACTACTTTTTTAAAATTTTGCATAAAAAAGATAAATAAAATTCTTATATTAAGAGTATTTTATTATTTCGTTCTTTGATAAGACGCGAATATTCATTCCATTTTGCTTTCGTCCAAACCCTTCGAAAGAATTAATTGACAATTTTTTAAGATAAAATAAAAGATAAATATTTCCGACAGAAAGGAAAAGGAAATCTTAGTTGATGATTGAGTACACATCACGTAGCTTTTAACAGAAATCCACAGAAATATTATAAAAACAGAGCTTAAAATGACGTGTTCGGTTCGGTTTGGTAATACTGCGAGTAAATGCAACCAATAAAAATCCCGATAGAAAGAATTTCGCCAATTTAAAATCACGGCTCATCTTTATGAATTCCGACACCAGAAACTAAAGAACCGAACCGAACCGAACCAGACCTATGGACACTACATTAAAAACGTTAGACTGAAACAAACGAAAGCTGAAACAACGCCGAACTGAAAAAAAATCTTGCCAAAACAAGAAAACATAGAGTGGAACTGATAAAAACTAAACTATTTAAAGCGAATCATTATTAGCAGACCGAATGTCGGAAACACTTTAAACGAAACATATGGCGGTGCTTTTAATATTCTTATACCAATGATGCAGGAATAACGGGAGGAGAACTGTTCAACTGCTAAAGGCCGACCACGTATGGTATACAGACGGATCTAAAACAAAAAATTGTGTTAAGCGGGTGGGGCTGGTGTGACGGGACCACAGACTGAAATATCTGTGGGGCTCGGAAACTTAGCAATCATATTCCAAGCAGAACTACATGCAATAGAAGTATGCGTGCGGTAGAGAGATTACACGCAGGGGCCACTCAAACAAAAGCATCAAAATCGTCTCAGATAGCATAACAGCTCTAAAAGCATTAAGCTCATACAAAGTTCAATCCGGACTAGTCTGGAACTGCCTTTAAACCCTGAGACAGGCCAGCAGAGTCAATAAGATCAGTCTTGTCACACGGTAGTTGAGGGAAATAAAAAAGCAGACGCACTAGCCAGGGCGGGAGCAGAATCCGCGCGGGTTCGACCGGAGCCTTACGTCGGCTTACCTAAAGCCACAGTCGCGAAAGAAATAGGAGAGTAAGTTGTTAAAAAGAGGACTCAAAACTAGCGGGCAACTCCTGGACAACAACATTCCAAAGCCTTTTTAAACAAGCCAAACAAACACAGAACAATCCAACTCTTGGAATTAAATAGAAATAGCCAAATAATAATTACAGGGCTACACACATACACAGGCGAATGCCGACTCCTAAACAAATGAACAGACAGAGGGGGTAAGTAACATACTAGGCTGTAGTTTCTGGGGTGTTGAGGAGGAAACGCTACTTCATTTAATCTGCTACTACGTAGCACGACAGAGAACTAGTGCGAAACTATTCGGACCTGGACAGATAGAGCCTCAGAACCGTGAGGAAATATCACCAAAGAAAGTGATCTGCTTCCTAAACAAGGTATTGGTGATATATAAGTTGGGATGAGCCACAATACACCACTTGAGTCGCAGTGGAGGGGCGATATTCGCACAACTCATAATCAAACCTAACCTATGGTGGTGCTCAAGATTATATATAAGTATAAAATTGAGAAACTTTTCTTCAAAATTTATATTAGTTATTGGGATTTAATTTACTATGGATGCAATTTGCCTTCGCCACCCTTTTCTGCTACCGGTCGGTGTTTATCTGCTTGATAATTACGAATTATGAAAATTCAACCATACTAATTATGAGAGTCGGTATACGACTTCCAAATATCTATGCGTCAAGTTTACAAACTTTGTCCAAGTACGTGGTATAGATCCCTCCGCCAGTTCCACAAGCTTTTGATCATTTCTACGCGTGTCAAAGACAGATCTGGTCTTTGGAAATTTTAAAATTACTTTTTTACTTCAAAATAAAACGCAAAATATCTCAACGGCACCCTGCTTTTTGTAATATAGGGGCTGCGTGGTGTAGATATACAATCAGATAGACCGATTGTTTGCCTTTTTAATAGAAATCCACCAATACCACCAAATACGGGTAAAACTTAAACGAGACTGTTTGTTTTTACAATATGCCTAAATTTTGAAAGAAATACAGCACCAAATAAAACATCAGAACTAGTTTCTTTATTCAAACAACAAAACTTATAAATGGAGGGTTCAGAAGCCAATTCGTGTAAGTAAATTTTTTCCCGAAAATTACATACTGCATGTAGTTTTATGTTACTTAAACTTTCATTTGACATAGCATGCAAGTCATTATTTCTATGATCAAGCAATAGCAGTTCAAGAACTGTCAAAAAGTGTAACACTACACTGGCTTCTGAACCCTCCAAATATAACCATACTTAAAAAATAAAAGTATATAAAATAAAACAAAATAAAATAAAATTGATAAAATATTATCCCACAGTCACAGAGTCCTCTAAAAGATTTCCAAGCATCGATTTCAGGAGTTTGGGGAGCTAGCAGGTTATTTTTTTAATTTGAGAGATCGTTAAGTTTATTTATATCCTGGGATATCATCATCATTCTGTTGTAAATATCTGTCACTATTTATTATTTCTACAAATATTTACCGCTGTTAAATACAAACTCTCTTTGGTAGCCACATAATTATTAAACTTAACATTTTGATACTGTATCGTGTGTGTAGGTTTTCTATATACAATTGTTTAAACGTTTCTGTCTATTCGTATTCCATGAGCATTCAAAAAAGGTAACCACTACAAAAAGATCCTTGCTGACAATATCCCGGACGCCGTTAGATCCCGTATACCTCAACACCACAGTGAGGCACCACAACATTTTTAGGAACTACCAAAGATCCATAAGAAATATTTGTCACTGCACCAATTACCAGCTCTCAAGACTCACCTACCAGCATGTTGTCGAAGCTTTTACTAGATATAATTCAACCATTCTTTGAAGTTAATAAAGCCAATAAGTGAGTCACTCATGTGTCGGAAACAAATCACAAACTTCACGAGAGAACAACGCTTTCAGTAGAGGGGAGATGTATCTGTTGGAGCTCTGTCTCTGTAACTTTTACTGTCAAGTGAAATATAAGTTATACGTGCAAAATGATCCACTTACAATGGGTTCGTCCCTTTCAACGGTCGGTCCATCAACAGTAAGTGGTTCGAGGATGCAATCAACACAGCAAGAGAAAAACCAAAACGATGGTTACGATACACGGAAAATACCTTTATTGTATGGCCGGAAAATGATGAAGAACTGCACTGTTCTACACCATCTTAACAGTATTCGACCAAGAATCAAGTGCACAATGGGAATTGAAAAAGATTCGGCCTTACCTGTTTTGCATGATCTTGTCAAACAAACAAAGACAGAACCACTAAACGCACGGGACAGTAGGTATCTAAATTTCAAGACTAATTATTCTGCTGCTTCAAGAGAAGGGACTGAAATAAGTTTGTATTTAAGAGCTGTAAATATTTGTATTAATAAAGAAGAATTACCAACAACATTACATCTATTACAAACAACTTGTTTTTAGAACTCTATGTGTGCCAAATTATATCTCAAAATCATAGACAAGGCACCGCTTCACATGTCGCACGTGCTTTGCTAGAGCCGAGGTATCTCTGATATTTTATAAATCAATCTTGATATTAAGACGTCAATCTGGCGGATGATATATGGGAACATCAGGGTAATATATCACTTTCATCTTGAGGCATTAAAACATACGTCGTCGCTGTGTTTTTCTGCCGTTTCTAATATTTTATGTGTAATCCGTCATACACGTAAAATAGTCCAGGCCCTGCGGGGTCCGATACTGCGTTTAATGAAAGAAGTAACACACTTGGTATGGACTCGCCCGAACATTTTACGAAAGGGAACCACCCCCAACCCTAGAAGTTTAAAAATGCGTAAATTTTCGAGAAAGACTCTCAGCCGTTCTCGAAAGTATTATTTCTCTCAATTGGACACGCACCCTCAGATTCATAACTCATGTGCTATAACAAATAACAGCTAAAAGATATAGCAGAATATTGCATCATAAACCTTATAGCAAGTCTCATAAAATCAAGACTAATAGCATCAAGAGCGCTTTTTCACGCGCCAGAAAAACAAAAAAAATTGAAAAAAACGTGACTTTGAGCTTAACGATTCCCGTAAAGGCTTTAAATCACGACTGTTATGTTAGAGATTAGAAAAGTATCCAGAAAATAAACTCATTCCATAAAATCAAAACATAATAAGTACCATGGTTTCTTTTTATTTTGACAGCTAAACATTATAGTACACAGCAAATATTTGATAATTTTATTCTCTTGCAGTTTTAGGTCTGGTTCTTTTGGGTGGAAAAGTTTCAATGTTTTAAAATAAAACCTTACGTACCTAGAAAGAGTTTCAAAACAGCAAAGATTTTTGGCACCAAGAGCCGCAAAACCTAACTTAAAAACTGCAATAACCATTCAACATTTAGCAAAATGCGGTTTTCAGTTCCATAAAAATTGTTTTCCTCCTATAATTTTTGTCATTTTAACGCTGTAGTAATTAACTTTTCCATCAAAATGGTTGATAGGTCCCAAACAAAAAAAAATGATTTGCTACATAATTATGATATAATATATATATATATATATATATATATATATATATATATATATATATATATATAATAGCCAATTTGTTCAAATACATTAAATCACAATATTAATAAAAATTTATTTTTTGCTTCATCATCATTATCATCATAGGTATCAAGTATGACTATCATTTATTCATCATTGTCGTAGTCAGTTGTGGGCTCCTTGATGGCTATATAAGCCAATTTTGCGATAGCTTGGTCGTTCCTCTCTCGATGTTCTCATTCCTTTCTGCAGTCTATCTTCCGTACCTCTAGCCTCCGTCGCTCTTGCTCAAATCTTTGTGATCCTTCATGGAACCGGCGGTGCGGTACCAGGCAGCTCTATCATTTGTCTCGAAGTTGTTTTTGTCTATCTGGGATTTTATCATTTTGCTCTTGATAATGTCCTTGTATTTTTTCTTCTTCCCTCCATCAGTCGTCCATAGAATATCTGCTTTGGAAGACGTGACTCGGGCATTCGAATAACGCTTGAAAATAAGTGCTTCTATACTAGTTATTCCTGAGTCTTCCAATACGCTTATAATTTGCAGCAGTTTGGTCTGAGCGTTGACGTCGTGGTTGTTAAAGATTCTCTCCTGCAGTCACCAGAATTGCACTGGCACATTTCAAGCGATGCTGCGATGCGAAGCAGTTATGATATTACCCCAGAAAACACAAAATTTGCATTTTAGTTTTCTTCAAAGACAGCATGGTAGGCATATTAATATATTATTTATGAACGGCTATACGGGTCTGCTGGTGCCAATTTTTGAAATGGAAACATTGCTGCTTATAATGACTGTGACGTGGCTCAGGCCTTTCTGGATGCTGTACGTGCCGGCGACCCGGTCATTTTTCACTGGAGTGTCGCGCAGGCATACTTTATCAAAGGGTGATATCAAAAACTGGTGGAGGTGAGAAAAATTGATTTAGGTAGATTGTGTGTGTGCAGTAGTTGCAAGCCCCGAAAGAGTTATTAATGTTAGCGAGTTCAAGAGCATAAAGTGCACTTTTCACAAGTTCATATCTCAAACTCAGCGTGTCGGGATGTTTTAATGGATAAAAATACTTTTATTAGAGTGGTATCTTCAAGCTAAATTTTTGGGTTAATAAGGTTGGTTGACGTGAGGATTCAGTATTTCTCTACATTTGTTGCTGATTACGGTTTATTAAGCTTTATTTTTGTGTTGTTGTAGCCTGCAGTTATCTTCATCTCCATCGGATTTTTCTTAACTTTTTTTCCTCCATTCTCATATTCCTCCAAGATTTTTATTATTTATTCTTTAAGTTCCTTTATTTGCCCCACACGCTTCGAGCTATATGCTTTCTTTGCTGGTCCCTTATCTCACTGATGCAATTCATAACCTTTTGATAAAATGAAAGCAGCAGTTAACACAGTTACCACTTTCTAATCAGTTTCTTACTCATCCTAAATGAACCATCTACAGCTACAAGTTTTAACATAAAGCTACTAGGGCAGACCGGTTTGTAAAAGAAAGTGGCGGCATGTAGACTGTAGGGTCGCATAAACCCAAAATCGCATAAACCTGCACAAACAGTTAAAATTGTAGAAGTTCTTTTATTAAGCAAGACTGTATTGTTATTGTGTTTTATCAGTTATCTGAAAAATATCTTAACTTGTGAATTAAATGTATATAGCCCACGTTTTACCCCACATTAATCCATAACGTATATTTTTTTTTAACGACAAGCAACAAAAACAAAGACTCGTCACTTGACAACATTTATAGAACTTAACAATGAGTGAGTACATTCATAGAAATTCAAAAATATAAATAATAAAGTATCCATCTAATTTGCACAAACAAAACTGTGCAAGCAAATCTGTTATATACAGCCACCGGTCTAGCGGTATTAAGTTTGTTCGTTTCTAATCCCTGGTAAGGACAACTGTCTACTTGTTGCAAACTATACCCCTCCATTCTTTGTTCAAAATTCGAAAAACAGAATTGACAGTACGTGCAACAGACAACGACAGAAGACAAGATCAACTCACCGAGATAAACTAAAGAAACTACAGACACGTACTCAAGATAGAACAAACTCAACGACACCAAGCACTATAGTGAACATTTCAAAAGAGATCTAAGCACCAACGAATAATTGATACTTAAGTTCGCCATTGCCCCGACACAGTCACCGACACTGGACATTATTGCGGCAACAGAGATCGCTAGTCTACCTCAACCAGAAGCTGATGAGTTTCGCCATAAAGAAAGAACAACTTTGGACAGAAAGAAGCAACAAAAGGCAAACATCACCAGTCAAAAACAACGGGCAATCAAGAACCGGCAGACTGACAAATCAATGAAGATTCTACCTGCCGACAAAGGAAACGCGACAGTTATTAAGTTCTGGCGAAAGGAGACCACAACCATTATGCTGAAAATATCCCGGACGCCGTTAGATAACCTGGCTTGACCCCACACCACAGTAAGGCCCACCTTTCCATGGACTACCAAAGATCCATAAGAAGGATATACCACTGCGACCAATTCAACCATTACAGGATAAGTCCGAATCTTTAACCACAGAAAAAAGTTAAGTACCCAAATTTTTAAATATTTATACCCAATTGTATCATAATCTTAACCCTAATTTTAATTCTAAATAAACTAAATTTAATTAAAATAATTAATTGAATTGAATACATCAATAATTCAAATATTATTTTAAACACATGTATTTTGTAAACTATGACCACAAGTAAACTTAAGCTCTTAAATAAAAAATATTCCTTTACTAAGAAAGCTTAAACTAAGACGTCAGAATTTAAATAACTTTAGCTCTGACAGAAGAATATTTTAAATTAAAAATCTCGTCGAAATAAAAATGCCGGCAATCTTCCCTCGCTCATTTATTATTATATCAAAAAGAAAACCAATCCGAAAAGTTTTCAGAAAACCTATATACACGACACGGTCTTCTTTCAAAAAGAAAAATATAGCCCACACAAACGCAGCCAGCCCGCGCCAACATCGAGACTGCCATCATCTCTACTGGAAATGACAGAGCATTGACAATATACACACTCGGTTTTATGACTAATAATATCCAAAATGTAAATCGCCGTCGGTCGTGGTGTAGTGGTAGTTGGTTTCCCACACCGGCGCCGGCGGTCCGGATTCGATTCCTGGCTAGGTACTTGGTTGTTTGTGTTTGTTTAAATAGGTATTTTTCAATCAAGTGTGGAAAATTCACTTTTTCCGCACAAGACTGCCTAGTTGACCAAACGACGCAGGAGTTCGGTCAAAGCAGTTGAGCGTGGAAAATGACTTTTTCTACGACCGTGCATATATACCCACTTTCCCGCACGCATTTTAGTTTTGAAAGCATTACTTTCCCGCCCTAGTGCGGGAAAATCACTTTCCCGCACTAGTGCGGGAAAGTAAAACTATGCCAATTTTTGAGTTATTCTATAGGTTTATTTTATAGAATTTAACAGTGAGTTATTTTTTATTTATACTTGGTACAATGTAGGGAATTTAGCAGATAGGCAATCTGATGAATTATAGCTCATTTCAAGTTTTTTATTCAATTTAAAAAAAAAACCAGAATAATGGATTTTTTAAAATATTTCTGCATACCCCCCGTATAGTCATGTCATACAACAACTATCAAGCCAAGCTGTGACAGGTGCTTGGTCCAGTTTGCTATAACAACCAAGTTATGTTATTGTTACTCAAACGTCAAAGCTAGTCAAAGAGCGTCTCTGAAGTGACAGAACTGCCTTTTATTTTAAATAAAATGGATTTTTCAATGGACTGTTCCGAAGATGAACTTCCGGAGTGCATTTTGCAGGCTGCTGAAGATGTGAATGGTGAGCTGCTACCTGCCAAATCGAGACAAAGGTACGAAAAACAGTACAATCATTTCGTGACATGGTGTAAGGAGAAAGGGGTGAGAATCTACAAAGAAGAAGTCTTCTTGGCATACTTCCTAGACCTGAGCAAGGTCTTGAAATCGTACCTTATGGTCACGCTATTCCATGGTGAAAAGCTTGGTTAAAATTAAGCAAAATCTGGACATAAGCAGATTCCACAAGCTAACATCGTTTCTTAAACAAAAAAATGTTGGTTTTCGAGCACAGAAGGCGCAAGTTTTCACCAAAGATGATATATCGCGGTTTATGTTAGCTCCTGATGAGATTTATCTGATGATTAAAGTGAGTACCATTTTTGCTTTGGCTGGTGCTCTCCGCAGGGCGGAGCTTTTAAATATCACTCTGGATGACATACAGGATAAAGGAAATCTGATCGTTGTTAAGATCTCCGACACTAAAAATCATCCTCAAGATCCTTCGTTTTATCCGAAGAAATAAATAATGGATCTTTTTTGATGCTGTATAGAAAGTACGCAAATTTGAGACCTCCTACTACTCCGCACCGCCGGTTTTTCATTTATTATAAAAAAGGAAAATGTTCCAATCAGTGTGTAGGAGTGAACACTTTTGGAAAGATGCCATCAGAGATCGCTGCATATTTGCGCCTACCTAACCCAGAACGTTATACCGGCCATAGCTTCAGACGTTCTTCAGCAACATTCCTAGCAGATTCAGGTGAAGGCATAACAAACATAAAACGCCTTGGTGGGTGGAAGTCCACTGCTGTCGCTGAGGGGTATTTGGAAGATTCCGAGAAACAGAAAGACAACATCTCGAGTAAGATTTTTTCATCTACCTATGACCTGCAATCGTTGCCAGCACCATCATCCTCAACTGTAAGTGACCTGCAACTGATGCCGTCAACGTCCACTGGAAGAGTCCTGCAGACCCAGACGCCATCTTTGCGCACTTTCGATTCTACAAGCGGCCACCAGATGCGAGAATTACCACCATCGAACTCCACTACACCGGCAATTCTGAATAATCTTCAAACTGCTACAAATTGTGTTTTCAATATCACTATTACCAATAATAATAATTAGTATTTTATTTATGTTCAAATAAAATATTTTTTCAAAAGTAAATTTGTGGTATTGTAACATCGGTCGAAGAAAAAATAATGTTCCTAACTCATGCGGAAAGTGTCTTTCCCACCCTCGACTGCTTGCCCGAACTCCGCTCCGCGTCGTTCGGGTCAACTGCAGTCGCGTGCGGGAAAGTATCACTTTCCACACTTGTTAGGAAAATAGCTATTCCGCAAGCGTTAGAACCAATTGTTTTTCTACAAGCGTGAGGAAATAAAAAACATTCAGAAATGTTATTTTAATTAATACTAGTAATTTATTTACTTGAAAATTAAAATTTTATTAATGTTGTAATTAATAGTAAATGTACAATTATTTGCACTGAAATTAATGGCAGGTGCCATTTGGCTTCCTGGTTGCACCGGCAGGATCTGTTGTTGCTCTTCCGAAGCTAGAGATTGAGCAGTAACGTTTGATGCTTGTTTTGGGGAAGTTAGGACAAAATCGCCAGAGGCAACGTTAACTGATGTACCATTTGAAGATTTTAAAACCTTGGCGGCTATATCTTTTGTGCTTTCAATGAATTCTTCCACGTACCCCTCAGCAACTTTGGTTGAAAGCTATCGCCCATGACGTTTGAGATTACTACACCATCATCTGCAAGCGTAGTCGCAGAAGATCTATGGCAATATCTAGTATATTGCTCAGGATTTGGCACTCTCAAGAAAGCTGCGACATCGGAGGGCATTTTTCTAAATTTATTAATTCCCACACACTGGGCAGTGCATCGTTTATTTTGATAATTACAAAAAAATCTTAGGTGCGCAGTATCTTTTGGTATTAAAACAAAATACTTTCGGATAATTTTTAAGTTCTTTTTGCCAGTGATTGTAAAACTTCTGCTGCTATGCGTTTTATTCTCTGATATTATATTTTTATGTGTTCGACTGTTAAATTTGTCAACTCTTCCCTTCTACATTCGCCGGCTATGCTAATCGTGGCTACTTTCACTAGAAGATAAGTGTGGTTGGGTGCTGTAGTTAAAAGGACTTCAACTTGATCTGCACTAAGAATTTTTGATTTTTTTGGTCTATACCCGCATTTTCTATTTAAGGAATGCAATTAGTTTGAACATTTTACTTAAGTCAACATTTTTCTTGAGCTTAGGCATGGTTTTCAGCATGGAATACTTTGACCATAAAGTGGGTGGCATGCTGTCGAGAGTTAGCGGTGTGAAATAATTATTATAATACTTTTGCCAGTGTAGTAAATTATGAATTATAATTTCTGTCAAGGCAGAGTGGTGTTTTTGATAATCACGATATGTAGTTTTTAGGTTGTTGATGTTTTCTTCTACATAAAAAATAAAATCCCAATAAAATATATATTTAACAATTTCAATGGCGCTTTAATATGCTTTCATGGCGTTATCACTCCTGCAACTAGAGTCCTTCAACCATCGGCGCATTCGTGCGCACCGACATCACTTCTGCCGGCCGTCTGGATGCTTCATCCAGCGTCAGAAATCAGTAAACGCCGCGACGCAGCTTTGAACAGACGCCCACTGTGATGCTCAAAAAGCGCCAGTAGCACTGAAATACGCAACTTGCGTAGCTGAGTGGAAAGTAAACACGCGAAAGACAAAACCAAAAATTAAAAAAAAATAATTTAAAAAAAATATAATATTGTATGTGCACTAGATGTGAGTGATAATTTTTAATAAAAACATTAAGAATTTAAAAACTTGAACCCAAACGGACTTTGATAGATACTGATAATAAAGCAATGTCTTGAAATATTTACGTAAACCAATTTTTTCGCAAATATTAAACTAAGCATAAAACTTTTTTTGAAATTTTATGCCAAAAGTTATGTTATGGGGATTAATGGAAACTTAAAACGAGTTTTAAAACAAAAATCAATGACACTTAATCACGGTAAAGTTTGTTAAGGACAATCTAAATATATATCTAAAGACAAGTGTCAACATGAATTGAATAAACAAAATGTAAAAATCATAGACAAATCACAAATAAACCCGAAGAAAATAAAAAAATGTACAAATAACAAAACATGTGGCAACTCCTTATATATCTAATCATACTGTCAATCACTGTGACCACTTTAACCCAATCCAACCCAGCCTGTCCAGATTCATGTTCGTGTCGAAACTTTCCTTGCGAAGTTTTAGACAGTGTTTGCTACGAAACTAGTGTTCGATGTACAACTTGGAATCAGAGTATTATTTTACCAAACACGACTAAAACTTTGGACGTAAGTAGTGTTAATGAAAAAGATTTATGTGGACTTTTTATGAGCCTATGTGAAGTATCATCAATAAAAGGCTTAGTGATAAGAACTAGTAACATAACGAACTTAAGTAAGTGCTCCGAAAATTTGACTTTACAAATTTTAGATTTAAAACTGCCAGAAAACAATTTAACGATATTACCTCAACTTTTCGTAAATAGCGACTCAAAGTTAAGAACTTTAGATTTTTCGCAGAACTCCATTAGGTATGTGGGTGAAATTAAATTCTTGAGAACTCTTGAAACGTTGAATTTAAGCGGAAATTCAATATCTCAAATTAAATCGGATAGTTTTGTGGCTCTTGAAAGTTTAAAAATTTTGGACTTATCGCGAAATAACCTATCCACATTAAACCAGAAACTTTTTCAAGGCTTAACTAGTTTAAAACTTTTGAATTTGAGCTGCAACAACCTAAAAAGTTTAACACAAGACTCTCTTAGCAATTTACCAAGTTTGGAGCAGCTGGATTTATCCTTTAATAAACTGATTAAAGTAAATCTGGAAAGTTTAGACCTGCCAAACTTAACTAGTCTGTTCCTTAGTGGAAACAAACAAGTTGGAAAATTAAACAATCTTCTGCTTGGCGCCAGCAAGAAGTTAAAATTTGTTGATGCTTCAAACTCGGAAGTAGAAAAAATCCCAGGAGTATTAACTCAGTCAGTAAGAACGCTAAAACTGGCAAAGAACAATATAAAAAGCGTAAATCGCGGAGAATTTGATGCTTACCCGCTTTTACAACTGCTAGATTTGAGCACAAATAAAATCGTGTTTGTAGAAGAGGACTCATTTGGTCGACTGGAGTTTCTAAAAGTTTTACACTTGGAAGACAATAAACTAAATTGCATACCCAAGAGTTTGCCAGAACAAATGACAATTTTAAATTTACGATCTAATTATATTTTAGGAGTAAATAAAGAGGATTTAAGGGACTTATTTTATCTGGAAGTATTAAGTTTAAGAGACAATAGGATAATGTTTATCGAAGACCAAGCACTAAGCAACCTAACCTCTTTAGTCACATTGGATTTATCGCAGAATCCCATTTCAATTTTAAATCCCAATAGCCTTTCGGGCCCCTTGAGTTTGCAAACGCTACGTTTAAGTACTATGGGGACTATTTCGCCGGCTAAAGATGTGTCTTTTCCTTTGTTGGCACCTGAAAATTTAGTTACATTGGATTTGTCGCATAGCTCCGGCTTAGCAAGGCAAATGTTGAACGACGAGGCATTTTTGGATGCCGCGAAACAGCTACAAGAACTCGATTTAAGTGATAATAACTTACACACAATAAGATCAGATTTGTTTCATTTTGTACCTCAGCTAAGAGTTTTGAATATTCAATATAATCCACTAAACTGTTTAAAACTAGAGTGGTTAGCCTCATGGCTGCGACGTCAAGATAGCGGCGCATATAACTCAATCATTTGTGCGGAACCTACATATCTTCGAGGACTGCCTCTCGTCGAGTTACAATACGTCGAAGCCTCGTCGATAAAAGCGATAAATCAAGCCCCGTTGCCCATTAATCAAGTGGGAAAAACCGGAACAACAACAACCTATCAAGCGGGACAATATGACGTTGGACAAAAGACGTCCTATAAGATTACAATGGCCACAAAAACTGGCGATAACGACGAAAGTATCGATAGTTTACGAAAGATAAAAAATACGGATGATAAGGCGGGTGAAGCTCGAGAACAGGGAAAAAACTTAAGTGGAGTAGAATGCCCAGGATCTTTTTTAAAAGAAAGAGTAAAATATGACAGCATTAATCCTCAAAATTGCAGTTACCATAATAAAGAAAATGCGATAGGTAATATAAATCAGAAGCATAATGAAAATAATAATTTAATCTTAAATTTGAATGACAATAAAAAGAGAACAAGTCAAGATTCTTTAAAGCAATTCAACCTGATTCCCGTTGGCAATTTAGTTC
Organism: Aspidapion aeneum; assembly: GCA_963576565.1. Taxonomy (NCBI): domain Eukaryota; kingdom Metazoa; phylum Arthropoda; class Insecta; order Coleoptera; family Brentidae; genus Aspidapion; species Aspidapion aeneum. The sequence goes on from OY755040.1 coordinate 136,169,333, forward strand.
AAACTTTTAATTTAAATAACACAAATATGGAAAATATCGGCTTTTCTAGTGCAAACAACGGGCAATTAACAATGCATGTCAGAAACAATAACACGCACTTAAACTCCGGTGTTGTCGTGAACAGAAATAACATTTCTAGTGTGCAACACCCTGTTCCGAATAGACAAGCTAAATCCTTAAACACAAATGTTACGCGAGCTACGAAATCTGACTTAAACAGCATAAAGCAGCAGCTCGCGTCTAGAATGACGAATTCGGGAGCACTAAGCGTAAAACCCACTTCAAACAGAAATTACCCAACAAACGTACCTTGGAGAAGTCGAAATCGGGCTCGCAATGGATTTATTAATAATAACATGAGCCCTTTGTCTTCGAAAACCGAAAGTGGAAATAATTTAAATCAAGACAAGGGGAGTAATAACTCCACTATAGAGGCTTTAACAAGCGCGGATAATTTAATTTCCAACTCTCCTGACACTGATCTTAAAGAACCCTTAAAGACTGGTGATTACAATAAATCAAAGAATTCGGATAAATTGGATATGTTGACAAAATCGTATGTCACTTCAAAAATAAGCCAATCAACAACAGAGTTATCTAAGCAAGGTGCCTATTATAGTCACCCCCGGCTGACTCAACCTGAAGCTAGTAAACCATCGAACAAAAATTTAAATCTTCAACCATCTTTAGTTAACCCTAATTCATCTACAATAATACTTTCGCAGCAAGCCCAAGTATTATATAACAAAGAAAATTTAACGCAAACTGGCCAGTCTTTTTACCACCCTGGATTAGCAATTCTAGCAGTTGGAGTCCTTAGTGGAATAGTCACTCTAATTTTCTTTACAGCTAGAATAAAAAGAGATAGAAGAACTGCAAATAGCGCTCTCTATCGAGATGACGTCGAAAATATTGAAGTTAATGAGGTGTCAACGTTGCCAAATATTACGGAACTATGGTGACAATACCAGACAAATCAAGAATCGGATTTTTTGATAGATGATATGGTCGAAGTCGATTTGAGATGTGATTAAAAATGTGCAAATAAACTATTTGTAAAATAAAGTGTAAAAAAAATTATAATTGATTGTACAAATTAATTTAGAAAAATCTAAAACACTTTGTGCTATTTTAAGCGATTAAGGAACGCATTTAAAGATGACGTGATGATTATTATATTATTTATATAAAAATAAAATATAAGACCAGAATAATTTGAATTTTTGTATACAGGCAAATTTTAAATAGTTTTTTTAAAATAAAATAATAAATGTGTAAAGAAACAGAAAACCCATACGTTTTTACCAAGTATATTTCACCAAAATATAAAGAAAAACAAATAATAAAAAATAGTAACACAATTTTTTTATAAGTATTCAAGTTATTTATTACAATTATTAGCAGACTTCGAACTGTATAAAGTGGTTTTTAATAAACGTACCTTAAAATGACAATAACTTATCCTAATAAAATAAAATTTAAAACAAAATAAACTTTTTAAAATTATCTATTTTCATTTGCTAGACTTTTTGTAGGTATTAAAATGTACGAGCAAGATTTGCATAACCAGGTTTTTTTAAAGAAAACTCTCTTTATATATGCATTTTTTTAATTAAATATTTTTTACAAATGTCACATCGTCGGTTCAAAATTTGTTCCTAATTTTTAAATTTATTAAAATGCAATTTTACTAAAACTAACTTTTTTTACTTAGTTGATATTGCCAGCATACCGACGATATATTATAGGGAGTTCATGACTTTATTGTATTCCTTAGGTGATTTCAAGAAAAAAAGGTTATAGGTCCGTAAATGTTTAGTTTTAGAGATACAGGGTGTTAAAGTTTCATTTTCTATTTACTGTTTTAAGTCATTTATCTAAACTTCTCTTCTAATACAGTTTCTACGGAAGAATGTTTTGAATCCATAATGGTAAGAGGTAAATGCCAAAATTCATTTAAAAACTTCTAGAGTGTTCCATTTAGGTATCCTAATCATGCTAGTCTTGCTCGCACATAGTTATATCAGCACCAAAAAAATATTTTAAAAGATATAGACAATTTTTTGAAATCTAATTTAGTTTTTGTTTTAAATAACACTACTAACAGAGTAAGTCCACATCAATTCAATCAATTTAAAAATATTTTTGAACCTTGAGTTTTTTGATGATGGTCAGTTTTAGTGTAGTTATTCTATAAAAAGTAAAAATACAAATTTTAAAGTGTTTTGGTTGCATATTTTTTGAGATGCGTTTCCGAAAATTAAAATATTGACCCATTTTTAGCCTGCATCGGTTTCTTCAAACTTCTATAATTTTTAAACCGTTTAAGATAATTAGCTAAAACTTGCTGTGTACAGAGAACGATTCACAAGTCAAGCTTTGATGTGTTGATAGCCTCATTCTCTAAAAAAGAAAAGGACAATGCCAAAAATATATTTTTGATGAAATATCATAAACATATTTTTTGTTTTTCTTAATTTTTATAATGATTTTTCTTAGACTATTTGTTTACATGTATGCCAAATTATACTTTGGGATGATAATGGGATAATAGTTTAAATTTTTTATTTATATCTTGATGCATATATTGTTTGATATTTTTATTACTATAAAAATTAATATCTAAAGTGCACATATTTTTATGAGGCATCTTATTTATGTAGTATGTATATTATAAAAACGTGGACACCATGGGCATCTGGTTTTGCTCCGTTGACATTTAAATAAAGAAACAATTCATTAAAACAACGTATATACATAATAACGGGCTCACAAGAATAATTGAGAACCTGTACAATACTGTACATAAATGCCCATTTTTTGCCCTTAATTGCTGCAATGTTTGACATTGATGAAAATTGTTACATTATTGTGGTGGTGGTGTATTATTTTTATTGACGATTTTTTGTAAAAACCAAAAGTTGTGTAAACATGACGTTTTGTGGCGTGTTTTCTCAGTCTGTTTGGCATTGCGTCGTATCCGTTCTGGAACTTAATTTGATTTAACATAGTTACCGAAATCGAAATGTGTAAATCGAAAAAAAAATTGGTTGGTATTTTCCACTAAATTTTGCAACCTCTATGATAACCAAAATAATCCCACGACAGTGAGAAAGTCCAGAAATGTGACAGAGTGGATGTGTAATCTTAACTTAGGCGTCTAAATAAGTAAGTGAAAATGATTAAAACTTTTTGAAATATTATAATTCCAGGCACGGCTAAGTTATAGTTAAAATATTAAAGTAAGGGAATTGTCAAATAGTGATATTTAAGGTAAAATAAATTTCTAAATAGAAACCCACTGTCATTCCATAATGAAACTAGACCTACATGTAAATAATTAGTCTAGAAAACAAATATAAAAAAATTGAACAAAATAAACCCCTGCATTTTTGTTACAAGAAGGATGTCACTAGGTATACGATAAGCTTGTGGTCCAATAAAATTACACAGCAACTTTTACCTCGATATGCCCAAGACGTTATGATAGACAAGGGTTTAAAGGAATTAAGTCAGTGCTAAAAAGGACGATATTAAACATTTAAAAAATTAATAGCTCAAAAACTAGACTGCTAAAAATCAAAAAATTTGCATTTTTACTTCTTTTAACTTAGAAAAGAACTTGACAAAAAATTATGAAAATCAAAAGTGACAAGGTCCAAACCATTGGTTGATTTGATATGGACTTACCCTAAAGTAAATAACTAAAAATTACAAATAGGTACGTTTATCCAAAATCACCCTCTTCATACAGAACACATCATTGAGTTAGCAAAAAGCAAAACAAAAGTTACCTTTTACGATGGCTAACCTACAAGAAATGTAAATTTTTAGGAATAAATGTATAAAAATCACCTTCCAAAATAAAAATTCAGGAGAAAAGTTTTGTTTTGGAAAAGAAAATATTACTCCAACTTTTTTGCGGCAAAAAAAAATTACCTGCCGCTCGTTTTGGTTGTAAAAAGGATACAAAATTTAATAATAAAAGAAAAGGAAACTTTTTAGAAAAAAAAATTAGCACAGAGGGAAAAATGTAAGATAATGTACAATGTAAAAAATATAAATGTATAATTCTTTAAAAAATTATAAATATTTTATATTTGTATAATATTTAAGTAAGAAAAATAATGTACACACCCCAGTTGCATTAAAACCAAATTTATGATATTTATGACAATAGGGACAGCTGCCTTATAAGAGCCGGGATTAATAGTGCCGCCAGTATTACTGGAAAATAAAACTATCAACTGTTACTTTTCAATGAAAAGCTGTCAGAATCGTGCCCGGCACTATTACTGCCTGGCCTTATTGCAATAGGTCCCTAATATGTTAAAGATTTAATCAATTGTCAAAATCTTTCATTGTAAAAATAAGAAATCATAGCGATTGACTTTTAATAATTTTTACTCTATGAGAATATTTGCCTGTTTTTTAAGAAATAAAAGCTTGAAATAAAATTTTGGACTTCCATTGTCTTTATTTATTTTAAACACGTCGTTTCGGTTAGTAAGTATCTCTAACCGTCTCTAAGTGTAAACTAAACAATCTAGTCTCTAGGCTACTTGGTGTGCAGTCAGGTGTGACGGCCCGACCCCTTTTTAATCCTAAGACACCTGTTTTCCTTAAGGAGTGGTTTCCATATGGTTGTTATCAAAAACTTAGAACATTTTTTCGATGTTTTAAAAGGGATCGAATTAGATCCCGACGATTGATTTATAAGTTTTGATGTAGAAAGTCTGTACACCAACGTGCCATTAAATGAGTTACTCAGTATCACCAAAAACAAATTACAAACTGATAATACACTTCACGAGAGAAGAACGCTATCGGTGAAGGGGGTGATGGATTTGTTGGAGCTCTGTCTTCGTAACTCTTACTTTCAAGTGAAAGATAAGTTTTAGGCGCAAAATGATGGACTTCCAATGGGTTCGTCTCTTTCACCAGTGGTAGCAAACATCTACATGGAGGGGCTCGAGGACCATGCGATCAACACAGCACGAGTCAAACCAAAACTATGGCTACGATACATGGATGACACATTTATTATATGGCAGGAAAATGATGATGAACTACAGAATTTTCTACACCATCTGAACGGTATTCGACCAACAATCAAATGCACCATGGCAATTGAAAAAGATTCGGCCTTACCTTTTTTGGATGTTCTTGTCAAACAGTTAGACAGAAACATTCAAACCACTGTATATAGGAAATCTACACACACGGAAAAGTAATTAAATTTGAAGTCTAATCATTTTGTTGCTACAAAACAAGGAGTTATAAAAAATTTGAAAAATAAATAATGAAGAATTAACCACAGAAATTAACAACGTTAAAAAGGACTTACAGCCGAATGATTATTCCGAGAAATTAATAAACTTCACGATCTTTAAAATTAAAAACAAACCAAATGTAGCAAATTCTCAAACTAATAATTCGTTGGGTGTTATTAACATTCCATATGTTCAAGGGATTTCAGAAAACATAAAACGAATAGGCAAGCACTATAATATAAAAACAGTATTTTCATCGGGAAATACGATGAGTTTTGTAACTAAAACAAAACCAAAAAATCCCTCAAATAATAAGGAATGCATTTACCAAATCTCGTGTGTGTGGTAAATTATATGTAGATGAAACGAAACGCCCTCTTCAGGTTAGAGTAAATGAACATTTGAAAAGTACCCAATCAGGGGATATTGAAAAATCCTGTTTAGCAGATCATGCATGGTCCGAAACGTCGTGTTTAAAATAAATAAAGATAATGGAAGTCCGAAATTTTATTTCTACTCAATCATTGTCTACGAGTTTCAGGGTCCATCTCACCGACTTTTTTTCGGTTCCATAGCTTAAGCGTTTCTTAGTATAATCATAATATGACGTAATAAGGAACACTTTAGGCTAAGTAACGAAAAAAAAGTCAGCGCGATAAGAGAGAGAAAGAAACTCTGTAGAAAAAGAAAGTTTTTGACATAGAAATTCAAAATTAATTAAATACACTTTTAACAAATTTGATTCGGTTGTCTGTGGAATTCATTGAAACTTTGGTATGTTGTAGATCTCGATCTGCTGATTATATTTTTTTTTAAATTTAGTTTTTTTTAACTTAACAATCAGCCTATATCTACCCATTCGATCCATTTAAAATACAATCAGCAGATCGAGAGCTACAACACATCAAAATTTTATTAAATTCCGCAAATAACCAACGTCCCATATAATCCGCACAGGGTCATTTCTTCACAAATTTCATTTATTTTTATGCAATTGGGGGATATTATTTGTGCTAAAGTAATAAATATTCATGTTTAATTTTAGAATCTAAAATGTTTGTTGTGTTTCAAGTGTCGGATTTTTGGAAAATATTAATAAATCATTATAAAATTTATGTTCAAATTTTATTATTTATATTATGACCCTATGTTAAACCAATAAAAATAATTTCCGAAGCGAACAAGAGAGGGAATACGTACTAATAATATTAATGATAAAACTGAAAAATTATTAGTTTAATAAATTAATGAATTTCGAAAAGAAATACACAAGGTAAGTCCTTCACTATTTATTGTAGATAAAGTTATTTAGGTCGAAAATTAGTTTGCATTTTTTTGTTAGAAAACTTTTTTTTCGAATGGCAATTTTTTTGAAAATGTTTTTCAAACGAAAATTTGTTTGGAAACATTTTCTTCAAAAATATTTTTTTCGAAAAAAATATCTTGAATGACAATTTTTCCAAAAACTATATTTTTTAAAATTAGTCCTCCTTTTGAGAAGTCGAAATCGGTTCGGTTCGTAACCTTTGTCAATTGATCGCAAATCTATCCTCACCTTCGAGATACGCTTCTCACCTTTTTTAAGTTAAGGATAATTTTTCAAAAAATGTCATTCAAATTTTTTTTTTCGAAAAAAAATATTTCGAAGAAAATGTTTTTAAACAAATTTTCGTTAGAAGAAAATGTTTTCGTACGAATTTTCGTTAGAAGAAAATGTTTTCTAAGACATTTCCATTAGAATAAAATGTTTTTGAATTATGTTGTTTTAGAAAAAAATGTTCTCGAACAACGTGTTTTTGCAGAAATTTCCGCGAATCAACTCTAGTTTGACCCGAAGCTTTGACCGACATTACAAAATGTCAAAAAAACTTATTTTGTTTTAATTTTTTGCAGAATTTCTCTGACATAGGTATGGCAATGGCATAACATTGCGGCACATCAAACATATCTTTGATGACCTGCTATGTTGAATATTCTTTAAATGTTTAGATCACAAATTTAGATTAACTTATGCTTTGATTTGCGGCCATCGCTTTTATTATTATGATAATATTAGAATGTTATTAATTATTTTTTAATTTAGTGCATTTTATAAAAGTATGTGACTTAAAAAAAAAAATTACCAATTTATTTTCTACTTTTTAGTCTCAGCTATCTACTCTATTAAATGAAAATATTTGTTCAATAACAGAACAGAAGAGTTTATTCTAGATTATAATGAAATTGCTGATCGTGAGTTGTTTTGAAAATCTATTTACTATTGGGGGAAGGAGAGGGTGGGGTAGAGGTAGAAATATATTTTTTGTTTGGGCTGTATTGCCATCGGACCTTTATGCATATACCAAATTTTATAAAAGTCATTTGAAGTGAAGTGTGTCAAAAACGCATTTTTTATGGAAGGGGGTGGGGGGTAATGGTGGGAGTACATTTTTTCATTATTGTTGTATTGTCATCGGACCACTATGTGTATACCAAATTTCATCCAAATCGGATAACGGGATGTGTGTCAAAAACAAATTTTTCTATGGAAGGGGGTGGGGGTAGGGGTGGAGAATATTTTTTTCTTATTGTAGTATTATCATCGGACCACTATGTGTATACCAAATTTTATCCAAATCGGATAACGGGAGGTGTGTCAAAAACATATTTTTCTATAGAAGAGGTGGGGGTAAGGGTGGGAGGATATTTTTTCTTAATGTTGTATTGTTATGGGACCACTATGTGTTTACCAAATTTCATCCAAATCGGATAATGGGAAGTGTGTCAAAAACGCTTCACAAGATTTGATAGATAGTTAGACAGAACATCTGAAGCTAAATAAAAGCTTGTAAAAATACAATTTTATAATTAATTTTCACAAATTCTTTTAAAAATATTACATCTGGTATTTTTCGTATTCTTAAGTCTTTTAAATTCTTGATCTTATAGCTTCATATCAGAGTTTTTCCCAATCTGATTTTCGCAACGCGGCCAACCACAGCAACTTCACAGAGGATCAACTGCAAATTTGATTATATGCACACTAGTGGGCAAGATTATAGAGTGCCTAGAAATATTTTTGATGGTAAAACAAAATATATTGAAAAATATAGCGCATGAACAAATTCAAAATGAATTTATTGTCCAACAGACTTAATCCAATTACAGGACAATGTAACAAAAATAATTCGATTGATTTACACCACGGTGGATAGAATAGACCAGTGTTCGGATCATAAATATATTATGTCGAATTTTCACGACACTGGTGGTCCAGCTGATTTTTGTAAACAAAAGTTAGATATGATATAAACAACAATATTTTTTGAATTTTTTTAAAACTAAGGCATTTATCCTACTATTTTTTAGTATATTGTTATAAAATAATATTTTTCAGACATACCAGTCGTTATTTTTTTTAGCCCGCTTCATTTTTCTTTACACAAAAATTAAAATTCGAAGAAAATAAAGTGTTCGTTTCACCTTCAAAAATAATCCGCTGACCTACATCTTTGTTTACTTCCCAAGTCCTCGGTTCACCTTTGATATTAAACGATCACATGCAGTATGACTTGTAGTTTAAGTTTTGTGTAATAAAAAATAAAGCGGGCTAAAAAAAATAATGACAATAAGTCTAGACAATTATAGGATGTACCAGAAAACAGTGGGAAAATTTCCTTAGTTTTCAAAAAATTTAAAAAATATTAGTAGTTATTGGCGGCAGGGTAGTGCCGTGGTGTGGTCATCGGCTTTACATGCATAAGGTACCAGGTTCGCGTCTCGAACAACGATGCAAAAACAAAAAAAAAACTATCTTCGCCCTGCAGCTTACTTCCTTGCGCGATGCGATGCACGCAAAATATATGTTGACCTTGAAAATCGAGAATATACGCAGGTGTAGTCCAGAAGCCGACACGCAGCCAGCCGAGGAACCAGGAGTAATTACCCAGGAGTCTGCTATAAGTGCTATATTGTCGGTACCAGGATGGCGCCAGCATAAATCTCCTACAGTCAACTCACGACAACCACGAATGTTGCGCTAAAATGGAAAGAAGTCTATCATCTATAACCAAGTTATGCTGGGACGATAGCGATGTTAGATAGATGCAAGTCTAACATGTAGCAGGACCACCTTTCGCAAGGGGTGTAAAAGCGTGGGTCTACTGTGTATACTTGCTACGTAGTATAAAGATTCCTGCCCTTAACAAAGAGGTGCCAGGCAAAACTAAGTTCTCCTGTAGAAAGAAAACTTGCATCCTAAGGGGCACGTGCATCAGTTTGGTATATGGTGTAAGGACAAATCGAAAAAGGCGCGCCGTGTGCCTAGTCGCTAGACTAAAAATGGTCCCCCAAACCCGCAAACCCCGATTTGTCCGTACACCATATACCAAACTGATGCATGTACCCCTTAGGATGCAAGTTTTCTTTCTCTAAGAGGACTTAATTTTGGCCTGACTTCTCTTTGTCGAGGGTAGGGATCTTTATACTGCGTAGCAAGTATACATAGTGGACCCACGCTTTTACACCCCTTCCGAAAGGTGGTCCTGCTATCGTCCCAGCAGAATTTGATTATAGTTCCTTTTCAGCGCAACAGTCGCGGACGTCGGCGGTGACTTAAAGAGAATTTTGCTGGCGCCGCGCCGTCCTGGTTCCAGCTGTAGCAGGCTCCTGGGATAATAATCTTGGCTCTTCGGTTGTTGGCTCCTGGACTACACCTGCTTATATTCTTGATCTACATGGTCAACTGATGTTTTTGTGTGCATGTGTATCGCACACCATTTAATATCGACTGTTGAACACTGAAAAGGAAGTGCGAGGCTACGTGACTTTGTTTTTCTTTTTGCATCGGTATTTGTGACACGAACCTGATATCTTCTACATGTAAAGCCGTCGACCATACCACTGGACTACCCTGCCGCACAAGAGAGATATTTAAAAATTGTTTAAAAAGCTAGACACGTAGTCACTCTAAAAAAACAACGATTTTCCGAGGTAAGTAGATGAAATCTCTGGTCTTGTCAGCAAAGACCGTTTGCTCCGCGCTTTTACCGGAAACGCTTTCGGATTTTAAATATTATTTTCTTACTTCGCCGCACCGGCGGCATGCAAGTGTATGTATACGAACTGAAAGCCACCCAATTTCAGACAAAATGGCGGCATATACGGTGCAAAAAAGTTTTATAAAGAATAGGAACTCTCTTTCATTCAGTTAGGGGTGTATGAAAATTATGCAGTTTTTAAATGGTTTTGACAAATAAAAAGGTGAGCAAGTAGGAATAGTAGTGGTGTGGGGTAAACTCTAGGCCTGGCGACTAGGCACATTTCGCCAACCCCCGGGAATCCCCCCTACTGCGTCCTTCCTTCGCTAAGGAATCTGCCCGTCTTCTGTACAAAGGCCAGAACATCGGGCCACCTCAGATTCATAAGGTCCTCCGTCTCAAAGGCTTCCTCTTCGACTACCTCTCTTCTTGCCTCCTTGTATGCTTCATATGATGAGAGGAAATGCGCCGAGGTCTCGTCCTCGGCCCAACATCGCTTGCACGTCGCGTCCTCCTTCGCTCTTATCTTTGCCAGGTGTCCTTGTAGGACGCAGTGTCCGGTTACAACTCCCAATATGGCTCCCACATTTCTTCGTGTTCTATGTAGCAGCCAGTCCCTACGGGACTTGCTGTATCCTGTGATATACTCCTTCGCCTGTCTGGCGTTTCTTGTGTTGCTCCATTCCTTTTGTATCTATTTCTGGGTCCACTCTATTAATGTGAGCCCCAGGAAAGGCTGTGGCCCAACGCATTTCTGCTGAGATCCTCTCCTGGCGAATTCGTCCGCTATCTCGTTTTATTTGGGACCCATATGTGGCCTGGGACTCATAGAAGCTCCACCTCTCTTACTTCAGCCAACTGCTGAAGTGCATCCGCACACTCCTACATCAAACCAGCGGACATGGTTGGTTTGCCCAGTGCTTTCAGCGCAGCTTGACTGTCTGAACAGATGCAGAGGCGATTTCCTGTTTCGTACCTAATTTATTCCTCCCATGTTACCACCAGTATAGCGTAAACCTCCGCCTGGAAGACTGTTGCATTAGATCGCAGCGAAGTAGCTTTTTTCAATACTCTTGCTTTCCACATACACTCCTGCACCGGTCGAATTCCGGTCTGTCAGCCTTGATCCGTCTGTATAGCAGACCATGGCAACGCTAAGGAATTTAACCCTGTCCTCCTTCCATGCATCCCTTGGTCCGTACATTTGTGGTGCTTTGAAGCCTTCTATCTTCGTCTTCTTTGTAAGGAGAACCAGTTCCGTCTTGCTGGGGTTGACGGAGAGGCCGTTCTCTTGGCACTAGTTCTGTATTAGTTTGCTTGCGTAGCTTATTGATCAATGTTTAAAATTAATTACAGTGGCGCACTAAAAAAATTGGCGGGGGGTCAAAAGAATGGCTAAATTTTAAAATCGTGCGCCATCTTGGATTTCTGACAAAAACGTAGTATAGTCTCAAGTCTTAGCTTTTGATAGAGACCATAATCATAAATATCAAAAGGAGGAAAAAAAATCTACAACCGAAAAAAAAATTGCAGATTTTTTTGGCCCACCTTATATAAAAAACTGAAGTATGCGAGTTTGATAAAAAAATTCGTTAGCATATAAAAATTATTTAAAAAAATTGCTGATACATACGCGCCATCAGAAAACTGTGGAGTTTTTTAGGTATCCACATCACCATACCCACTTTGTTGGTTATTTTAATTATTTTTGTACATTTTTCAAAATTCTAGTAGAGACAAGTAAGGTTATTTTTGGGTTATAATTTTTGATATGTTTTCCTCGGTTTCGCATTGGCGGCCCGTTCTTATTTTAAAAATGTGGTTTTAACACAGTTTAAAGATCTATTTAATAATGATACAGTTTCAAAATAGTTTGCAGCATAAGTTTTTAATTCTAATTACATAAATATATATAGTTTAGGTACCTTCTGTATACTGTGTAAAACAACATCTTTAAAATAAAACCGAACCGCCAATGCGAAACCGAGGACAAAATGTCGAAAATAATAACCAAAAAATAGAAAGCCTGACGTTGGCTTCACTTCCAATAAGGCTTGCATTTACGATGAGTGTCCTTAGAGTCAAGGCACCAAATATGGAAGACTTCATCTTACTCCGCAGAGTTGATTTTCTTTTAAAAAGATATTCAAATTACACTTCTACGTTGAGATTTTCAAAGATTTTAGATTTAAAATGTTGATTCCGCTATTAGAGGTGTTGAAAAAGTAACTATTCATTACTCGACAAATAACGGAGTAACGAATACCGATCCGAAAATTAAATGATTACTTTCGTCCAGCGCGGATTTGAGGGGTAATTACCCCCACTAAAAAAATATGCACTTTTTCTTAATAAAATAAGGGAAAACAGGAGAGTTACCCCCCCAAAAAAAATTATATTTCAATAATAATTTTTATCGACTATTACCCCCCTAGATTTTCACCCAGATCCGAGCTTGACTTTCGTTACTTGGATTACTTTAATTCCTTCGATTATTTTAGTTAGTGTCAGTAATCACTCGAAAGTCGATAATCCAAAATCAAGGTAACTTAAGTAACTAACGCATTTAAAATGTATTTGTAAAAGGTAACAATAATCTTATTTTACATTACAACCAAGATTTATACAATATTTTAAGATATATTTTTGAAATATGTCGTATCTACAATCTACATATTATAAAGAATGTATATTTTTATTTTTGTTTTTTGCCCAAACTTTTTGTATATTTTTTAGGTTCTCGTCTAAGATTGTTATTTTTGTCTCTATTTTTATTTACTTTTAGATTTGTATGTAAGGCATTAGATTTTTAAAACAAAGTTGTACACAGAACTGTTCCTACGCAATTCCTACCTTTATTTTTTAAATTTTAGCCCGCATTTTGAAAATTTTAATTGAATATTTCCATAATATTGTCACAGAGAAAAATCGACCTAGGGGTCTTTAGTTTGGGGGCGTAGAAAATTATCGGAAACGGGGGAAGTTTAATACATATATTTCGTTTATAATTATACAGCGGATAAATCGACAGAAATTATAGCCTACGCTAACCTACCCAAAAAAAATATGGAGAACCATAAATACGGCCATTAGGGCCTTACTGTGAATTATGCCGGGTAGCACTCGGGGGACGCAGTACACAGGACCACAGGTTCAGGGTTAAAAAAGAGACGACGTCCAGAAACTGGTTACGAAGCTAAGCGGACGTCCAGAAACTGGTTACGAACGCTTAGTTAAGGGGCAAATGAGACGACGTCCAGAAACTGGTTACGAAGCTCAGCAGGACGTCCAGAAACTGGTTACGAACGCTTAGTTAGGAGTGGACCCCGGGTACTGGTCACTTGTATGGTGTGTTAAATCGCCTTTTATATTAAATTATTGCAAATTCAGCAATATTGCTAGTGACGATGGTTTTCGATACTTAGGTACCACAATTATTATTATTGCCAATACCTTGGTATTTTATAATAATAGATGCACGCCTTTAATTTATATGGATCCCAATAATTAAATTAATACGAAGTGCATCTGTTTTGTTTAGATCACTTTGGGATAGTTTAATAATGATCTATGTGACAATATCAACAAAAAAAATATGTGGGTTTACACATGCATGAATTTAGTGGCGCCAGTGTTCGCGCCAGTTCTATTGGCACGCCAGTAAAGGTTTACACTATTGTGCGAAAATTAAAAAGACTGGCACGCCAGTTTCATTTTTAAAGTGTACACGATACGCGATATGTCGGCTGAACTCTCGGGGCCTGCAAAATAGTCGCTAAACTTTTATTGAATAAAAAAAAAAGAGACTCAGGAAAAGGAACAACGAAAAGGCCGTATCTGCATGGGTTAAAGCATGGATTGCTAGTCGATCTACTTTCGGTGCTTCCGAAAAACTTTTAGGAGAACTTGCAGCAGAAGATCCATATATATAAAAACCATCTTCGAATGACAAAGCAACATTTTGATATTCTTCTAGAGTTTCTCTTATTTAAACAACATTCTTTAAAACTCGGTCTCCTACTTTAAACCATGGTACTTTTGGGGTGTATACTTCATTTGCACCGGCTCCGGAACGTTGGCTTTTTGTAATTTTTGTCAATTCCAAAGCATATGTGTTTCTTATGGATCATATTTTTGCTTTTCCATCTGCAACTTCAAAGCCTTCAATAGTTATTATTTTACTAATTTTTTGGGAAGCATTATCTCGACTATCTTTGTTTTTATACGAACTACTGTGTACATCCCATAAACAAAGAAAACATTCATAGCCTTCAAGAAACTGTCTGGTCAGTTCTGCTGACCACTTTTTTTAGCCATATTAAGCTATAAAAACAAAAATAAACAAAATGTTTAAGCTCAAACACAATGAAAATAAAAAATAATGTAAAATAATGAACTTAAAACTGGCGAGCCGAAGTGCAAGCACTTGTTTACACATGAAAATTTTCCTTTTCTGCGCGCATGCGTCACCACTGGCGCCAGCAAATTCAGTCAGCTGCAGACTTTTTTGATACATGCATGCAAAAAAATAACTTGTGTGCAAGTCGGTGTTTACACTTGCAAATTTAACTTACTGGCGCGCCAGTTTTTATTGGCGCCAGCAAATCCATGCATGTGTAAACTCTCCTTACCTACAAGTAAATGATCTTCGAATTAACGACAGTCCGAGAATTTTGCATTAACTGTATGATTGAATTGAATACAGTTACAGTAATCAAATTAACGTTAGTAACGAATATATAAAATGATTACTTAGTAGTCGAGTAACGATTAGTAACGAGTATTCAAAAGTAACGAAAATCAACACCGCTATCCGCTATGCCATTTTGGTCTATTTCCATTGAAATTAAAGTTAGTACAAAGATTTGTTTATTTGTTTTGTTTTAAATTATATATTCTGCGCTCTGAAACTACATATATTTTATTCATCAAAATGTAAAATTGTGATTTCATGCATTTTGAATTTATCCAGTTACCAGTTGGCCTTTTTGCGTTCAGTTTGTACATATATTTATAAAGAAACAATAAAAGCTTCAACTTTAAACTTTTTACAGGACGTTTATTTTTAACTACCCGTGAGGTGAGGTGAGCAAAATGTTTACTTTTACAGACTCAACAGATAACCAGCAAATTAATATGAAAAATATAAAATCTTTTAATAAAAATAGGAAAAATATGAAATTATGAAAAAAAAATATGAAGGAAATATAAATAAAAAAAAATTTTGTCCCTTTCCATATGACCGGTAATTTTTTTTTTTTTTGGGAAATATATTTACAAATCAAAAATATTTTTTTTATTTATAAAGAAATGTATTAACAGTTTTAAAAAGTTGAATTACGCCTGGGGTATCGCCAAACAAAAATAAGGCATATATTTTAAGTAAATTTTCTGTGGATTTCACATCATCTCTTTTTCATCCAAACTTATTTTAAGAAAAAAATTATGCTGCTATTTTTTTGACCGGTATTGTTTTTAAAATAAGTTATTGTTATAAATTTGGGATTATGCAAGAACAATAAAATCTTCAACATTTAGTTCTTTTTAACATTTTAAAAATATTTTTTTGTTTTTAAATAAAGGATGCCAAAAACCAAATTTTATATAAAAATTATGACAATGGCAAAAAAAGTTGCTATAAAAATGTTTTTAGAAAATTACGGTATTTTAAAAAATCTTCCATATAATAAAAACTATAAGATACGAAAAAAAATCTAGTAACACCATTGTTAAGAGCTCAAAAAAATGAAATCAGCAGATCGCCATCTTTATTAATAAGCGAGTATCAAAATAGGACATGCTGTACATTGAGGAAGGAAACAGGCTTAAGTATACTTTAAATGAAAAAGATAATTTTTAATTTATGTTTGCTTCAACAGTAGTCACTACTGGAGCCAATATTAGCCCCCTCAGTTGCTCTTCATTGCAGAAAATATGAAGGTTTCTTTAAAAATATGAAGTTTTATGAAGCCTGAAAAAAAATATGAATATTTTCATAAAATATGAAGGTGTTGGGAGCTCTGTACGGGTGGACCTAAGATCACTGGGGCTCTATTCTGGGGCTTGGATGATGTGACCATCCACATCACACACTCTAACCAATAGCAAACTCTGAGCGGTCGCGTGTTGTGCGAAAGAACTTGTCTCGACCAATGGCAGTCGCCCGCTCTTCAGAGTAAGTGAATTTTACGCGTTTGGTGGTCAGTTTTATTTTCGAGAGAAGTGTTTTGATAATTTCAAGCTCGCCAAAACAAAACTGACAGGCAAAAGTAAGGTTATAGACTAAAGAATTCCCGTTATTAAAAATTAAAAATCAGGATAAAAAGTGACAAAAGGAAAACGTAAAGCGAGTGTTGCTGCGAGACTAGAGAAGGCCTTCTTTCGTCTCGTCTCATTATGCGATATAAAATGGGTATCTCGTCTCGACGATAGGACTCTTCTATCGCTCGAGAGAGCCTTTATTCATCGCTTCTCATCTCTCGTGTCTCGTGATTTATATCAGCTATAAACATTTTTGAGACACCCTGTGTAAAAGTGTTTTTTCAAGGCGAATCTTATTATTTATGGTATTTACTTTTTAAAATAAAGTGTTAGGTCCATATTGGGATATACTCTGTATATGCATACATACAATAAATAAAGAAATAAATACAATAAATTTACTAAAATACCTCTTTGATGCCGATGAAATAAAAGCTGTGGAAAAGTTTTGCATCGCTTTATTTATTTAAAACTGTACAGTCGGGGACTTTTTAAATTGCCGCCCTCGAAAGTAAAAAAAAATCCTATTTGAAATTCTGAAAACTAGTCTGAACCAAAACAAAAAAATTGTGAACCTTACCTCTGTCTGTATACATACATAATTAAAAAATTATGTTTTCATAATTAAAAAATTATGTTTTTTGATTTCTTTAATTGATTAATTTTGACAGAAAAAAATAAAACGACAATTTAAAAAGTCCCCGACTTTACTTAAAATCACAAGTGTTCCTTGATAAAAGATTATTTTGTGTTTTGCCAATAATATAAATCCTTAAAAATAAAACTCTCTCTTTGGAATTTCCAGATTCTGGAAACCAAAGATTTTCCTTGCAGAAATATGTTTTTATCAAAACTAACCAAAATGTTTCTTTTAATCTAAATTGTTCGTAATTTTTCAGGCAAAAAAATGTTTTTATGTTTTTTTTTAATAAACGCACAATAACTTTAAACTTTTTTAACAAACAGATTTTTTATCTGAATTTCCCATATTTTTCAAAATAAAAAACAAACTAATTTCCACCAGAAAATTATTTGATTTTCAGAATTTTACCTCTAAAGAATTATCCAAAAACAATTTTTTAAATCAACAGATTTCTAAATAACAAAAATTCACGCCAAAAGCTGGAAAAAAAATTTTCAGTACGTTAATAAGCATCAACAGTAACAGTATAATTTAATCACAGTAAACGAAAGGTAAGCCACAGTAGATGTTGTCAAGGAAGGAATATGACAATTTTTACATACCTTTATTTTTAAAAAAACAGTACATAAATATCAACTTAAATCAATATTTTTTGCTCGAGAGAATAAGAGAAAAAACGAGAATCTCTCGACGAGAGAGGGTCTCTCTCTCTCGTCTTGTCTCGAGCTATTATTCGAGAGAAACTCTCTCTCGAGACGAGACGAGAGGCGAGACTCTCTTGTCTCGGCGGCAAAACTACCTAAGATCTTCAAAAAAATATGGAAAAAACTCAGAAAAAAGTTAAAAGTGGCGAAAAATAGGGTATAAACCTCGTGATAAAAGTGAGAGCTCCTTGATCGGGCTACAAACTTATCACCTCGGGATAAAATGTGCCACTTTTATTCCTTGGTATATAATATACTATTTTCGCACCTTTGCGTCAATTTTAGTTCTTTTCAACGTGTTACATAAAAATAAAATATAATTTTTCTTGTTTTTAGTTGCATTCAAGGATTTTTATAGATACGATAAACAAGATATACCGGTTCCATTTATAAAACAAATATTTTGGACAATCTATAATACCTATCTATCTATCTATTGCTCGTATCTCATTTCGGTAATTCTATAAATTTGTTCTATTTTTTGTTTTTCAAATTTTAATATTGTGCCATTTTAGGCAAAATAAACCTACAAATATTTTTTTACTGTAAATCCTTAGGGATTTTAAATTAAAAATTAAACAAAAAATAGTTGATATGCATGCATATGCATATAAATTAGTTGCGTAGGCTTTTTTGTTAAATAAATTAAAATGTTTTTTTAAATATTAAAGCAATTTAAAAAAATCCTATTCAAAACATACGTAATTATTTTTCAGATATTCAAAATTTTGTAACAAGGAATAATAAAAAAAAGGCAGTTATTGCCACACTAATAAACTCAGCATCAGGATTTCTTTAAATATCGCAAAAATATTCAAAAGAAAGGAAATTTCTTTGAAAATATGTCTTCAAACGGGAATTTTTTCAAAAAAATTTTCTTTAAACGGAATTTTGTTCAAAAACATTTTCTTAAAATGGAAATTTTATCGACAAAATTTTTTTCGAAAAAAATATATTCGGTGAAATTTTTTCGAAAAATTATTTTCTAAAATTAGCAGTCCTCTTTGTAAGGGGTCGAAATAAATTAATTATTCGAAATAATTTTCCTTTCGAAGTACAGTGAAACCTCTCCCTGCGGGCACCTCGATTAAGGGGACACTCCCTTTAGACGGACAAACTTGTTGGAACCAAGCTTTTGCCTATTTCTTCAGACCCGGACAATTTTTTTGGTTAAAAAAATCTGAAACCTCCCTTAACCGGACGCGAACCTCTGACAACGGGACGTAGCGCTGCACGACATGGGCATAAATATTATGTAGTATATTGGCAACAATGCACTCTGCAGCCGGGAAATTACCTCTTTCCGTTTTAATGCGGAGACTAAAATACTTCTGTCGTATTTACAACATATTTTATACGGCGGGACTGCTGTGTTTTATTTGTATTGTTCAGTTGGGTAGTAATAGATCTCTTTGAAATGGCGCCTAGTAAAAAACTTTTTAGTTTACGTGAAAAAATGGAGGTTGTTAATTTTTCGGAGAAGGTACAGCGTGTCCCATTTTCGATGGGATTAAATGGGAAACTCGGTTATTATTAAAGATATCGATTTTCTGATTGCACCTTACCGTGCTCTTTTTTGGAGCCCTTAAAAATGGTGTAATCAGATTTTTGCTATACCCCGTGGTTTCGCTAATACAGGGAGTTTTTGAAAAAATTGCATTTTAATTAATTCCTTTTATCTCGCTTATTTTGCAAGATATTTTTATTCTGTAAAAACCTTTCTATGGCAACTTTTTTAGTGCAAAATAATGACGTTGTCAATTTTTAAAAATATTGTTTAGTTTTTGAGATATGGTATTTATCATAAAAAAATTAAATACGGACCTGGATTTTTTTTTATTACTACTTTGATTAGTTCCATGCTATTATTACCTTAAAATGATAAAACTTTAATATTTTTTTGATTTAAGGTTAAAAAAAGCTATTTAATATTTGAAAAAAAAATTATAGTCCCAACCTGGAAATTTCCAACGTAATTATAAATTAAAAATTGCAAGACACACTAGTTGAACGATTTTTAGTTTATCTGTTTTGAAATGATAATTAAAAGATTTATAAATAAACTAAAAAACGTTAAAAAGTTACAAAAATAATATCATACTAATTATTTGATAACCGAACAGCAGGTCGTGAAATTTACAAAACAAAAGCGTGGAATTGACATTGTCATTTTACTTGTCATTTTTGTAAATAGCTTACAATTATTTTAAACTGGCTAGAAATCGACCATATCCAGATTTTGAAAAATGTGATATGTTTGACTGCTTCATTCAAGCAACAAAATCCCAATATTTAAATGGCAGAAATATTTTTATGCAAAATGCGTTAAGAAAAATTACTCAAAAATGCCAACAATGTCTTACACATAATTGTAATCAGAAAGATTAGTTATTTTTTATAATTTGTTTTTTTTTGTATTTTTCGTAGACTTTGTTTCAAATAAATCTGTAAATTAACGTAAAACCATTTTAATATGCTAAGTATCAAAACAGTTAAACTAAAAATTGTTTAAATAGCAATTTTTAGTTTATATTTATGTTGGAAATATCCAGGTTCGGACTATTTTTTTTTTAATATTAAATATTTTTTTTTAACTTAAAACAAAAAATTTTTAAATTTTTATTATTTTATGATAATACTAGCATGAAACCAATCAAAAAAGTAATAAAAAAAATCCAGGTCCGTATTTAATTTTTTTATGATAAATACCATATCTCAAAAACTAAACAATATTTTAAAAAATTGACAACGTCATTATTTTCTTCAAAAAAAGTTGCCATAACAATGTTTTTACAGAATAAAAGTATCTCGTAAAATAAGCGAGATACAAGGGATTATTAAAAATACAATTTTCTCAAAAACTCCCTGTATTAGCGAAACTACGGGGTATAGCAAAAATCTGATTACGCCATTTTTAAAGGCTCAAAAAAAGAGCACGGTAAGGTGCAATCAGAAAATCAATATCTTTAATAATAACCGAGTTTCCCATTTAATCCCATCGAAAATGGGACACGCTGTACATCTATCAGCATGAAAGATCGCTGAAAAATTTAATATCGGAAAAACTCAAGCAGCAAAATCTGTTAATAAATATATATTAAAATTTTACAGTTTTATCTCATAAGCAGACACCTCCAATAAGCGGACAAAATCAACGAAACCGTGAGTGTCCGCTTATAGGAGGTTTCATTGTATTAAAAAAAATTCCAAAAGGCAAAATATTAAAAGTACAAATGATCAAAACGACAAAGGATCAGTTTTGTAATAAAATTTTGACTATATTTGTTGTGTCATCTATTAACGTTCTTGTTAGCTGTTGCTTTTATCTGGGACACCCTGTATACAGGGTGTTCGGCACATGAACCGTCAAAATTTTTTGGGATATTGTTGGGGTCATTTGCTACCTTTTCAACCTTAGAACTTGGGTCCTAAAGGCCGCTTGACATTGTGCATGACGCGCTGCAAATATTTGCAAGCGAAAAATTTCGGTCAAATTGTTGCCTGCAAAAAATCTTCTTTTCGTTTGACATTGTGCATGGCCATGCATGGTTTCCCCAGAATCTAGGTAAAAATTCCCCAGTTTGCATGCAAAAAAATGGCACCGGACCGATAAAAATGGATTGCCTGCAACAATCAGCTGGATTTGTACTGCGCGTGCACCTGGGCAAAATTTCATGCATTTGCCTGCCGGCTAAAGAGATATGAATTTTTTAATTTTTTTTCTCAAATTACCCAAAATCCCTTCTTTAAACTCTCGTAAGCTTTTTATTAATGTCTGGAAAAGCACCATTTATTTTTATTATTCTGTAATCTTCTTCAACTAATTAATAGATTTGTTAAAATTGATGTATCAAAGAGACATACGAGGTTTTTTATCGAAGAACATTAGTGATTTTGTGAAAGAAAATCTATTTCAAAATTAAAAATCAAAAAAAGTATCGACAATTGAGAACTTAATTTTCTTTTAAAAACTTCTCTAGTTGATTACCTTTCTAACGGTATGCTATACATTAATAAAAAAAACAATTCTGCGCTAAAATACGGATATTCCGTGAGACAGGCGATAATCGTTCGGAGTTGATAAGAAAAAAAAATTGATGTTTATGATCGTCTTTTTAAATAAAAATTAAAAATTCACAATAATTTTATACCTCACTATTCTCCAGTTTACAAATTCCGTTTGAACAAAAAAGATAAACATTTGTGATATTACAAAAAACAGTAAATACGAACCGCAGTCGAGTTTTAACTACAGCTTAGTATTTTTCTTACCAATTTCGAACGAGTCTCGCCCTTCTCACGGAATATCCGTATTTTAAAGCAGAAATGTTTTTTTTATCAATGTGTACCATACCGTTAGAAAGGTAATTGACTATAGAAGTTTTTAAAAGAAAATGAAGTTCTCAATTGTCGATACTTTTTTTAATTTTTAATTTTGAAATTGATTTTCTTTCACAAAATCACTAATGTTGTTCAATAAAAAACCTCGTATGTCCCTTTGTACATCAATTTTAACAAATTTATTAATTAGTTGAAGAAGCATAAAATTACAGAATTATAAAAAAAATGGTGCTTTTCCAGGCATTAATAAAAAGCTTACAAGGGTTTAAAGGTGGGATTTTGGGTAATTTGAGAAAAAAAACTAAAAAATTCATCTCTTTAGCCGTGACTCTTAGGACCCAAGTTCCAAGGTTGAAAAGGTAGTAAATGACCCCAACAATAGCCCAAAAAATTTTGACGGTTCATGTGCCTAACACCCTGTATATGACGAAAAATCCTTAGAGAGCTTAACGATGCTTCGGTTTTGTCCCGAGATGCGCCTGAAAAGAGGGCTGTGGAAGAAGAACGTGTCCATAATACGAAATACGGTGGCAAGGGTATTCAACTCAAAGGTTTTGCGCTGCTTTGTCTGCTTGTCTGTTTGTTTTTTTTTTACAAGCTTTTATTTAACTTCATCTGTATGTATGTATGTGGGTATGTATGTATGTAACCAAACCTTGCAACTCGTTTTTAAAGAACTTCCAAACATCCGATTGACTTCAAATTTCGCTAACGTCTTGGTTCCGATGAGATCCAAAATTGGTATCTGGGGGTTTTTGAGGATAAGAATTACGAATTTTTGATCAGATTACAAAAATTCAATATGGCGGATTCAAACTGGACGATTTAATATCAAGTTTTTCTGATTACTTTCAACTGACTTTCACGTATCTGATTGACTTCAAATTTCGCATACCGTTTAGTTCCGATGACAATCCAATAATGTGTATCACTGACTGCCTACCTCCGCCCTAACGTGGAGGGCGGATAGGGGGTAAAATTTTAGTTTGCCGGATTCAAAATTGACAGGAAAGACTCCCTGCAATATCGATGCGCTAGCTGAAATGCATAGACTTAGACAAATCTAAAAATTAAAAAATAAATTTAGAAAAAAAAACGTTTTGAAAACAAGCTTTTTATAAAATGGACTAAAAAGCATCAAATAATTTTTTGAGTGTTCTGATATCATAATAATAAAAGCGATGGGCGTATTTATTATTAGATAAATGCATGCCATGCGCATTTGGTGGATCGGCCACAACCGATGATGGGCCGACTCTTCTTTTTCAATGTGACAAAATCTTAGAGTAATTTTATTACTCTGAGGACAAAATAAATCGACACACTGCCGGCCGCGGATGATCTGCCTAATATGAAGCAGGCGTAATAATGTCCATCCATATCAGAAAAATGTAAGGGTAGCTTAAGTAGGGTTGGGTTGGGTTGGGTTAAATTGTCTACCCTTACATTTCTCTGCTATAATATTTGGATTTTTATTAAACTTCGAGTTACCAAGGCTTAAACAAAAACGGGTACATTTCCTTTAATACGCCCATCGCTTTTATTATTATGATATCAGAACACTCAAAAAATTATTTGATGCTTTTTAGTCCATTTTATAAAAGCTTGTTTTCAAAAAGTTTTTTTTTCTAAATTTATTAACAAATACAACTGGAGGTTTATAAAGGTTTTTACACCATATACGGTAAATTAAGGTAAGTTTATGATATTTTAAATTAAACATTGCATTGAGCAATTTTCTTTTCTATATAGAAAAGAAGTTTTTTTTTATTTTGGCGATTACGTCGTGACATATTTCCGTTAGTTTAAATAATAAAATGCCAATGACGAACCGCCATTCTAAAAAAATCGGCTACAGTGAAACCTCTTATAAGCGGACACTCACGGTTTCGTCGATTTTGTCCGCTTATTGGAGGTGTCCGCTTATGAGAGAGGACTGCGAAATTTTTATATATATTTATTACCAACTTCCGCTACTTGAGTTTTCCCGATATTAAATTTTTCAGCGATCTTTCGTACTGATAGATCTTCCTTCTCCGGAATGTTAATAACTTCCATTTTTTTACGTAAACTAAGAAGTTTTTTACTAGGCGAGATCTATTACTACCCAACTGAACAATAAAACTAAAACACAGCAGTCCCGCCGACTAAAATATGTTGTAAATACAACAGAAGTATTTAGTATTCGTATTAAAACGGAAAGAGGTAATTCCCCAGCTGCAGAGTGCGTTGTTGCCAACATACTACATAATATTTATGCCCATGTCGTGCAGCGCTTCGTTTTCTTGTCAGAGGTTCGCGTCCGGTGAAGGGAGGTTTCAGAATTGTTTAACCAAAAAAAATTGTCCGTGTCCGGTTATTAGAGTGTCCGGTTATAGGAGTGAATTTTACATGTGAAGAAATAGGCAAAAGCTTGGTTCCAACAAATTTGTCCGCCTAAACGGAGTGTTCGCTTAATAAAGGTGTCCGCAAGGAGAGGTTTCACTGTATAGGTATTTTTTTTGGTAACCAAAATTTTTTGAAAAACGTTTTGGTCGTAATTTTATACGAGATTAAATTTTAGGTACACAGTTCTAAACCCTTGAAGGATACATAAGAGAAATATTCACCCCTTATAGTCGTAAAATAAAATGCGAACACAATTCCGGCAAAAAAAACTGCTGTTTTAAGTCTAATAAATTTAGCGCGTTATTGCAAGGGACTTTAGAGAAAAACCCAGAAAAATATTTGCGTAATATGTAAAACGACCAAAACAACATGTTCTTTATTAGTTAAAAATGCAAAGTATTTTTACGACAGGTAATAAAATGAGTTTAGCAAATAAGCAAAAAAATATCTTTTTTAGGGAGTAAAATGATAAACTTTTTTGCATTTTTTGATATCTGGGGGCACGGCAGTGCCCCGCCAAATTCGCGTAAACTTCTGTACCATCTTTTCTTGAAACATTTCAGCCCATATTTGACCTATCTAAAACTCTACTTTAAAATGAGCTACGAAACAAACTTTGCACAGTGGTAGATCTTCATAAAGTTAACAACCCCTCTAAGTTTCATGAACTTCCACAGAGTAGTAAAGTAGTTACGAAATTTCAAAAAACGTCGAAATTTCCAGTTACTTACTCATGTATAGATCATCAAATTTCTACTGTACTTCCAGACATGCTACAAAGCTAAAATTTGGTAGACTGCTAGAAATTATGATCAAACTAAGCAGTTTCGAAGTTAAAGGCCACTAAATAAAACAATTGGTCAAAATCCAAAATAACGGCGAAATGTTTAGCGTCATAACTTGAAAACTATTCGTTTGAGGAAATGCTATTGTTTTCAACTCTTGTCTAAAATATACAGGGACCAAGTAATTTAAAAAAAAACCTTTTCGTGCAAACTAAATCCAAGATGGCGGGGGAGCCACCCCCCCCCCTAGGTCGACAACTAAATTTTTTTTAAGACTCCAATGTGAACTACATATGTCAAAATCACGATTACACCACCTTTTGTAAGCTGGGGAGTCTTTTTTCCGCTTTAATAACTGGCCTAATAATAATTATATTTGCGTTTTTATGCGCCGAATTACCCTTGTGTATTTTTGTCAGATCTAATGATAAATTAGTGTGCACTAGAGACCCTGTATGATAAATTAGTGTGCACTAGAGACCCTGTATGTATAACATATTTTAAAGAAATAGAGAGGCGACAAACCCATCTCTCAATTCACATATTATTTGGTTATATTATTTTCTTGCCAAGTTCATTGACGTTTTACTAAAATAGTTTATGCTATCAGCAGTGAGTGACATCAATCATCATGCAACATATAAAAAACACGTTTGTCTGTCACCCATGTAAATGTTTGTCAAAAATCGTTTATTTTTATTTTCCGACGCTTATTAATTAACAAGGACGAAAGGTGCGTCTCTCTCTAAACAAGGCTAGGGTATAGAGGATCGATATTTCCTTCCTTTGATTTTGTCTTTGATACTTTGATAAGTTAATGATGATTGATGATTCATATGTGAGTGGGCCTAGCAACCCTAAGCGCCGGTAGCACGGAACTGTAACATAAACTGGAATGCTAATTGGCCCCGGAAAATCTTACAAATATAACCGCTAGATGTAGGTGACAGTTTGGATGTTCAAAGAACATAGTCACGTCAATCAAATCAACTTAACTTTTTTTAAAATTTAAAGTATTGCTTGTATAACCCGAAATTTATATGTTTTCCATCTTATTTATTACTTTCATGTTTACCATAGTATAACATTTTGTAATATTTGCTATTTTATGTAAAAAAATTCAAGTTCTAAACTTTTGAAATTGGTTTAAAATCAGCATGTAAATACGTAAAATTTCTTACTTGGTTTTTTATTAGCAGCACACAGATTGACAGAAATGATACCAGACACAAAAATTCCCAGATTATTTTTGCGAAGTTCTACCGGGTCGAGTTCGTTTAATTTGTTAAATAGTGCGTTATTTTTTTAAAAGCAAATACAAGTGCTTTTTACAAATGATTATCTGTTTTGTTGTGGGTTACTACAGTCGCAACGATTTGCCGTTGTTTTCCTTTCACCGGTAAGTTGCGTTATTTATGCAGAATCCCTGTGCTTAGTGCATTAGGTGCTATTGTACCCAACATATTGCACAATGGACAAACCTAATTCTTGCATAATGACTGTCTTTTTGCTTCCTGCTTAGTATGGTAAGATGCACTAAGCACCAAATGTATCCATTGTGCTTTATGTTGCTGGGTAAATCAGTAATAAGTTGCAGGGTAAATCAGGCATTAGTTTACACAAATTGTGTGTTTTTTTAATTAAATTTTAATAAATCTCTCTCTGTCAGTCAGGATTTTTATCAGGGGATATATAAGACTGGTCCCAGACTTTCAAAAATTAGGGCAGTTTAGATTTTTAAAACATATGTGGTTAGAATTTTTTTTTCAAGTGTGTAATACACCAGAATGTGCTTATATTATTTGAAATTCTTTGGAAAAAGAGGAGTGGCCCTCTAGCCTTGACTCTTGGACTGCTACTGGGATATACATATATATAGTGATATTTATCAGGTTTAATATAGAGAAAGAGGTCCGCTGAATCCAAATCTGCAGTAAAAAAAAATTTGGGGTAATTTAAAAAAGATTTTGACCGCTCTGCTCAACCGTATTATAAAACTAACCAAAGACTTTTGGTCATCAGCCATCATTTTGAAATATTCAAGATGATGACTGTGAAAAAAAAAAACAAAAGGAAAGCATACACATGCGAGTTTTTGGGTTCGCTAAATCCAAATATATTGTTAAAAAAAGATTTTGGAGTAATCTGCATTATGCTTCTTTTTAAATTTTTTTCCCACGGTCGCCATTTTGAAAATTTCAAAATGATGGATAATCCCAAAAGTTATTAGCTACTTTTATAATGGGGTTGAGCAGAGCAGTCAAAATCTGTAAAAAATTTTATTATTAAGGTATTTTCGGTAAGACTTCGCCATATAACGCCCACTCCTCCAGAATACCCCAAAATCTTTTTTAACAACAGATTTGGATTTAGCGAATCTAAAAACCCTATAATTGATGTATCGCATGCATATGCTTTTCTTTTGTATTTTTTTCACTGCCACCATCTTGAATATTTCAAAATGGTGGCTGATGCCCAAAAGTCACTGGTAAGCTTTGTAATAAGGTTAAGCAAAGCTGTCAAAATCTGAAAAAATCTTAACTAAAGTTTGTTTGCTAAGTCTCCACATAAACAGTTTTACCGTAATACCATAAATTCCCGCTGTTTCTGTTTTAACTGAATTCAGGGGACCCAAAAACCCCAGAATCTGTGTATCGCTTGCCTGTGTTAACAGGTCGATTTTTTTCATAAAATCATTCTCCCTCCGTTGGGGTACCTCCCCAGAAAAAATAGTGTCGAATTTCAATTCTGGCGACCAAAGGCCGACTGAAATAGTGTACCACAGACCTATCCTTGATTTAGATATTTTTTTCTTTAATTTTTTCACTTTGAAAGGGCCGCCATCTTGGATTTTTCAAAATGTTTAAGGGTGCCAGAGTGGCATCACTGGGATTAACAATATGGAGCACCCTGACTAACAAAATCAGTAAACAAAATACTCTGCCAATATATGGGCCCCTAAGCTCACACTAGGTACTATAGTTATAGTGTACGTGTGAGCTAATATAACTAAAAACTGAAATATATTTTATTCAACTCCAGACTAAATTACCTTTTGTTTGATACCACACAAGCCATGTTTTGACTTAAACTCAAATTTTTGAAATCTACCCCCACCCTTAAAAAAAACAAAAAACTAAAATGTATTTTGTTAAACTCCGGACTCAATTACCTTTCGTTTGATATCACACACGCCATATTTTCACTTAAACTCTAATTTTTAAAATATACCCCCACCCTTTTTTTAAAATAAATTAAAATGTATTTTGTTTAACTGCAGACTCAATTACCTTTCGTTTGATATCACACACGCCATATTTTCACATAAACTCTAATTTTTGAAATCTACCCCCACCCTTTTATTTGGTTTGTATTCGGTGGATTTTGTTCATTTTTAAATGGGACCATCTCGACCCAAGACCCAGCCTAGGTACCAAATTTCATTAAAATCGGGCAAGCGGTTTTTGAGTTATGCGCGTTGGTCGTTACAGACAGACATACAGACAGACAGACAGACAGACAGACGGCGCAACAAAAAAGTTTCAAAATCATCTGAAACGCAAAGATATATAAAAAATTTTGAAATCGGAGCAACTTTTTTTTTCTCGAAAAAATCACTATAGCTCACACTACTATAGTATAGTAGTAGTGTGAGCTAATTCTATACAATTAATTTCCCACTTAAGGCAAAAATAGATGATTCGCAACCAGATTATTTCCCTTCGTAACACAGTTTCCGGGAAAAAAAGATATTAAAAACGTGTAATGCAAGGCTACACCCCGATCCCCCTAAATATTACATAATTTGAGAATGGCCAGTAAGTATTATACTCTTCATCAGTGTACACATTTCTCAAAATTGGATAACATCATCGAAGATATATCTGAATATGTTCGATGGTAACATCTAAAATATCAAAATTCATTTTATCGAAAATTAAAATCTTGAATAATAAAAATCTCAAATAATCAAAATCTCGAAACTATAAAATATCGCAAAATCAAAAGCTGAAATATTAAAAATTGGTTAGGTTAGGTTAATTAGTTAATTTGGTTAAGTTGGCTGTTTAGGTTGGTTGGTTCTGTTATTTATTTAGGTTGGTTAGGTAGTTGTGGTAGTTTCAACATTTCGATTTTCTATTTATTCAAATATTTTGTAATTTTGATTTTAATTATTCGACATTTCAATTTTCAATAATAACATTTTTATTGTTTAAGATTTTGATTTTTGACATTTTAATTATCTATATTTTGGATATTCAACATTTTAATAACTTTAAATTTTAATTTTCATTATAAAGAGTTCGAGATTTTGATATTCGATAAAATATAATTCAATATTGTGAATGTTACTCCTAAAACTATCTCACAATCGGTACACAGTCCCTGTAAAAAAAGTGAGGCAATCAAAAGTGTGTTTTCCAGTTCAACCGAAAAATGAACAGTGGATACTACTTACTAAAGTTAGCATCAAAAGTGCTAAGAACCAGCCAACACGATAACACCTCCCACGTTTGCCATTTTGTTATTCAGT
Organism: Aspidapion aeneum; assembly: GCA_963576565.1. Taxonomy (NCBI): domain Eukaryota; kingdom Metazoa; phylum Arthropoda; class Insecta; order Coleoptera; family Brentidae; genus Aspidapion; species Aspidapion aeneum. The sequence continues at coordinate 136,199,280 of OY755040.1, forward strand.
AAGGGGCACATTTGTATGAATGTATTCACATTTACCAACCTCTATCTGACTATGTTTCTTACATAGTTTTTGAACAGTCCCATATTTCCTTCATAGCTTTTTGTAATTTTAAGCCACAGAGTTTTTGGGGACTTTCTAAAGATTGGTGCCGATATGGGGATATTTTGGTCAATACCAACCCATTTAACATCCAAACTATCAAGTACATGTAGCGGTCATTTCCTTTCTACGTCATTAGCATTCCAGTTTATGTTACAGTTCCGTGGCCGGTAGACACACGCGTTTTTTTGCAGCGCGGTGACGCAGCGTTTTTCTGAAGAATGCACGCAAGACAAACGCTCGTTTGCCGCTCAACTGTGAGAATCGCGCCATTTATTTCATAGTATCGCAGACCGCAATTGCGGTAACGCTGCGTCAACGCGTATGTGTACCGGCGCTTACACTGCGACTACTAGTGGGTTATTTTTGAGTGGTTTGTCGCCACTGTATGCCAAATCCTCCAAAAAGCTTAGCTATCACTTTGGGTGAGACACTGTTCAGATCTTCTAAATCAATCTGAGGTTTACCGAAAGTGTTTTGACGTAAACGTGCAATAGCCGGAGATTCGCACAGTAGATGTCTAACTGTTTCGTCATCCTCCATACAGAGTCTACATACGCTCTCTTCTGTTATTCCTATTCTTTGCGTGGGTACTCTTAGTCGACAGTGACCCGTAAAAAGTCTCGTCATTATACGGATCTCCTGTCTGGTAAGTGCAATGATATTCCTGCCTCTCTTTTGACAACATCCTTTAATGAACTCTTTAGAGTGAGCCAGTTCTGGTATTTTCATCCAGTATTGTTGGAAGCTGTTCTCCATCCATCTCAATATGGTTAAGTTCGCATCCCCAGGGCTGGTTCGGGGCCGAAAAATTCGGCAGATGCCGCTCTCCTCGCTGTCTGGTCTGCGGCCTCATTTCCCTCGTGCCCAGAATGCCCTCGTATCCATACTAGTGACACCTTATTAGCGCTACCAAGCGCATTCATCGAGTCCCTGCAGCTCCTCACGGATATCGATGAGACCATAAATGTATAGGAATCAAGCGCTTTTAAAGCTGCTTGACTGCCGGAGAAGATTTTTATTGTCCTGTTGGTACATTCGTGGTCAGTAATCCACCGAGCACACAACTCAATGGCTACGAGTTCGGCCTGAAATATAGTAGCTAATGGGCCGAGGCTATGTTTAATCTCGACTTTTTCTTGGATACTAACAATTCCAGATCCAATTCCTGATGACAATTTGGATCCGTCGGTATATCAGAAGCTATCGTTGTTTAAAAAATTGGTCCTGTTCATTAAGCAGTCCTCCTTCTTTGGGAGTATTTGATAAGTTTGTCGCGTCTCTATTCCTTTAAAATATGTCATACATACAGGGTCTCTAGTGTGCACGTGATATCATCGCATCAAAACTAATTATTGTGAATATAAAATACGTTCGTGTTTAAAACGAAAGTGACACCGATCCATTAATTACCGTCCACTACGGGAAAAAATTAGGTGTCATCAAGGCACGGAAACAGAGTGGAATATAAACAAGAACAGAAGTATGAAAAAGTCTAAACTTTAGGCCTCCAAATAAGCATTATTATTATTGTTCTTACAATACGACCTTTTAAAACAACAATAAGATTTATTATTTGGTGTTGGTGATAACTTAAAAAACTCTATAATTGCGTTAAAAAAAGTTGTAATAACTTGTTGAAAACACCAATTGATAAACATTTTAGTATTATAACAAACGTTCTTAATATAACTTGTCCTTGTATAAATTAATCCTTGTCTTTGTTTACCAACTTTATGTGTTTCTTTTTTTTTGTCTCAGAATAATTTTATAAAATGGTGTTAACAACATCCTTATGAAAAATAAAAATCATAACAAAAACATTTCATTGATTCACACACGAGATAAGAGTAAAGCCAAGTTTTCTAATACAAATTTCAAAATGAAAGGTTCTTACTAGTCTTACAAATCTTCAGTTAAAGCTGGATATGCAGCACAATTAGGCAAATTAATTGAAATTCAGATCGTTTTGTTTTCACCCTGATATATTTTCCGGGTACTATTCCTGTTGGCCTTTTCTGAAATCTGCTTGTTCTTTTGATTGATATCCGTCAAATTTTGTTGTTAGTCTAGCTGTTAATATTTTCAGAAAAAGCTTATCAATTACATTGAGGAGTGTTATAGGTCGATAGTTTTTTAGGTCTGCTCTATCGCCTTTCTTGTCTAAAATAATGGTTATGAATTCTTTCTAGTTGTTTGGGATTATTTTTACTTTTAGTATTTTATTCAGTAGGATTTGGAGAGTATTTATCAACTACAGTTTTACCACCGTACGTGAGCATTTCTGTCAGTAGTCCGTCTTTTCCAGGTGATTTATTACTTTTTATTTTCTTTAATTGTCTCTTCTGTTTAGAGTTTCTTCATGTTTTCTCGCAATGGTTCCCTTTTTGTTTAGTATAATTCTGTATAGAATAGTTATTCATAATATCCTCCTTAACGGTAGTTTCTATGCCGTTCATATCCTTTATTTTAATTATTTCATATCTACCTAGAGTCGGCATTAGACATTTCATATTCCAGTTATTTTCCATTCCTTTTATAATTTTTCTTATAGGTTGATTTATTTCTGTGTATTCTATCCATGTTCTTTTTCTTTCTTCTTTTTTCTGATATACAATTTTCTGTCTTTTTTTTACGCATCTTAAGCTTTGGGTTAGCTGTTCCTTTACCCTTTCTTTGTATACAGCTTTATTTTGTGTAAACTTGTTAATGTCAGTTGTTCATTGTTATTATAAGTTTCTCTTTTTATTTCGAAATTGCTATCAATGCACATTTTTGTTTTCAATTTCCATCCTGTGATTACTGCCTGTTGTAAAGCTATTTAGGACTGTTACATCTCTAACGATGTTTTTCTCAGTATGTAGTCAGTATGTAATCAATTTCGTTTTTCGTTATTCTATGAGGGCTGAGCCATGTCCACTTTCGTTGCGGTTTCTTTCTCTAGAACGAATTCATTGCATAAAAATGTTTTTCCTCTAGATAATTCATTAAGGTTGTGCTCCTGTCATTCCTTCCGCCATATCCAAAATTTTAGTTTCTTCGATGTTCATTATTGTTGTTCTTACCTAATTTGGCATTTAAATCCCCCATTACTATTGTAAGATACTATACTATACTAAGATGAGTATTGTGTTCTTCCATAGCTTTGGAGATGTCTTCATAGAATGCTTCGAATTGGCTTCTATAAATCTAGGTTGCTTTAAAGTTTTTTTATTTAATTTAATTTATTACCAGCTTTGTTTATTAATTAATTACCCAGTGTCAGTTTTATTCAGGCTAAAGACCGAATCACCCAGTAATATACTGGGAAAATTATTAAATGGAAATAATATTAAAACTGTCGAGGCGTCAAATTACACGCTAATAGGTTGCCGCCGTGTGATCTCGGGGGAGGCACAAGTCTGGAATCGATAACCAGCCACCCTCTATCTCTATATAGCCTTCAGCTATAGCACAAAAAGCTACGTACGTAGGTTTGAAACAAAAACAGCCTTATAGGAAACCGCCAAAAATAAAAAGCTACTGGTGTTTTATATACTATAACTTTATTGCTTAATGCTATCAAAATTCTACAACTCTTTCAATTGGTGACCAAATAATTTCTTCAGAAAGAGAGAGAAGTACAACAAGGAGATCCCTTCGGTTCTCTATTATTTTGTTTATCCATACGTTCCATAATCACCAAACTTAAATCTGAACTTAACTTATGGTATCTAGATGGCTTTTTGGCTAACGATCCAGATATCGACCTAAAATTACTGACAAATTCTTGTTCTGGTATTAGTCTTAAAATAAATGTTAGTAAATGCGAATTTTCAATTATTAAGCAACTTAACAATTTCAAAATACCTATGGAATTTCAATCAATCATAAAAAATACTAATATTGAAAATATTAATCTTTTAGGTTGTCCCTTTTCCGTGGTTGAAACAGAAAAATTTTCAAAAAAAATTTTCTTTTATCAGGATAATCTACATTTTACTTTGTGCTCCCTGCTGAAAAATACTAGAAACTTTTTTTCAGTTTTTTTAGGTTCTATTACTAGTGTTTCTTCGATGTTACCTTGTGTCCTCTCAACTGAAATTTTTTCTGGTTTAGATTACGCAAAGCTAAAGGCAATTGATTATATCAAAAATTTAACAAATATTTCAGATTTTTCTAAATTTAAGCTTCAAAAAGATTTCGATTTAGAATTATGGAAAGTTTCTATTAAAAAAATGATTTTGGAAGCAAATTCAAATATAGAGAAACACAGACTTTTTGCACTTCACGAAGAGGAGAGTCATGCTTGGTTGAATGTTATTCGAGTTGGTCGGCCTGTGTGCATGCCACACATCTGCACTTGCAACAATCAAGTTGATAAATTTGGGCTTCATGCCCTGAGTTCTCAAAAAAGTGCAGGAAGAGTGTCACGTCATAGGTTGATTAATCATATAATAAAACGCTTCTTACAACAAGTAAAAATGATAACGCATACGAAGAAGCACTTTTCAAGTCTTTAAAATCAATAACTAATAGTTCAAAAACAAAAAAAAATGTTACAAAACTTTTTCAAACATTTTTATATTAAATTTCAGATAACCAAACATCTTTAAAAGACAAGGCTAGACTCCTAGCTTTATAGGAATCCAAGACCTCCTTCTGGCTTCATGCTTTACCTTCATCTTGTTTGGGTGACCTTTTAGACAACTTGTTCTTTTGCTTATCTGTCGCTCTAAGACTAACTCGGCCTGTGTGTGAGCAACACGTCTGCACTTGTGGCAAAACAGTTGATGTTTAAGACCATCATGACTTATGCTGCTTACAAAATGCATAGGTTGATTAATCACATTATTAAGAGGTTTCTTGGTTCTGCACATTTTGCTGCAGTGCTGGAGCCTCCAGGTATTTGTCGTGTAAGGCTTTAATGTGGGATGCTTCATATAGAGATATCCTTGCAGATTCATATAGAGATATCCTTGCAGATTCCTAGATAAATAAAACTTCAATAAAATCTTGGCAAGCTCATCTTGAAGAAGTTCAACAGAGTAAGAAATATAGAAAATTGGAAGATTGGTTTTGGTTTGTATTTTTTATTGTTAAGACCTTGGGCGCGTGGGAAGAGGAAGCTAAAGACTTGATCGATGAGATAAGTAAAAAAATTAAGCATAAAAAAGTTCGTAGTTGGATGTGCCTTCATTTTGGGAACCATTAAGCCTGAGTCTGGTTTAAAGACTTTTTTTATTTATAGTATATTTTTATTATTGTTTTATTTTTCTTAAGAGATATTTTATTTTTTTATTATCAATTTTACTATTTTTTACACCAATTATAAACAGAGAATAGTAAAATATACCTGCGAAATTTTTAAATTTTGTGTGACGTTAGCTTTAAATTTAGGCATTAAGAATTAATCGAAAATTACAGTAGGGGTCTTAAAACAAATGAAATATTAATTGGAAGAAATTACTACAAAAGCTTTATAAAAACGAATTACAAGAAAAAGTTCTGGAATATTTAAAAAATTATTTATTCCAGAAAACATAGTCCTAAAATAATATCTACACAATCAGCAAATAAAATAAATTAAAATTGAAATAACCTAGTAGAGTAAATAAGATTTTTTTTTGTTACATAAACGATCTACCATCGATTGTAAAAAAATGTTTATTTTGGAGGTTTTCGAATGTTAATTAATTTAAAAACCAATTTTTTGGTTGAAGAGTGGACTGGACAAACAAATTAAAATTAAATGTCAATAAAACCGAATGCATGTAAATTTGAAAAGTAATCGTTTAAATTTAGAAATGAAAATAAACAATGAAAAATTAGAAAATGTGGATTTATTCAAATATCTAGGAATTATAGCAGACTAAAAAAACAGTTTAATTTATATTACGACAATAATTATCATATATAAAATATGTAATTTACAAAACCTTTTAATAAAAATAAATGTTATTACTATGCTTAAAACAGAAGGCTAAGAAACAATTTTATTTAAAGATTACATCGCAATTGTTAAATAATACATTTATACAAACGGTTTGAGTGAATATAATAAATTAAAAGTGTCGAATAAAAATGAGGCCAATGAAAAAAAGAAAGGTTTAGAAAATATATTTATCTTCAATTTAATTTGTTTAAAACTATTAAATTTATATACAGAATATATTTAGATTTATGGCGGATTTACGCGGTTCCAGTAGCTGGAACAACTACTAAAACCAGTAACTAAAACTTAGTTAAGGGAACCGTGTAGATTTCATGATGTAGTACTTGAGCTACTAAATCATAAAGTCAACACGGTTCCCCTAACTTAATTTTAGTTACTAGCTTCGGTACTTATTCCAGCTACTGAACCCGTGTAAATCCGCCATTAGTTAGTTCTTTTAATTGTAAATTTATAGAAAGCAAATTTCGGATTTCCATTGTCTTTATTTATTTTAAACACGACGTGTCGGTTAGTAAGCTTGTATTTATTTAAAAGCCGTAAATATTTGCAGTAATAATGAAGAATTAACCACAGAAATTAACAACATTAAAAAGGACTTACAACAGAATGGTTATTCCGAGAAATTAATAAACTCAACGATTTCTAAAAGTAAAGACAAACCAAATGTAGCAAATTTTCAAAATAATACTGCTAAGGCGTTTGATCTGGTTGACCATGAAATCCTAATCAAACGACTTGCAGAACTGGGTTTCTCTAAGCAAACTTGTCAATTTTTTATTTCATATCTCTCAGACCGGACACATAGTGTAAAAATAGGAAATTCATACTCTGAACCATACTTTGCAACTTCTGGAGTGCCTCAGGGGAGTAATGTTGGTCCATTGTTATTTATCATATTTATTAACACACTTAATAACAGCAATAAATACTCATCTTGCTTGGTTTTTGCAGATGATTTTCAAAATTTTAAGATTATTATTACACTAGCAGATTCCATCCAGCTACAGGAAGATTTAGACTCTGTGGCTGACTGGTTTTTGCAGAATAAAATGCGTCTTAACACAGATAAGTGTGTCGCAGTTACATATACAAGAAAAGTAAATCCTATTGAATTTGGGTACTCCATTAACAATGCTATTTTACAGAGAAAACAAGAAATCAAGGATCTGGGTGTATATATGCAGCGCAACTTAAAATTTAATTTACATGACTTTGCAATAAACAAGGCTTATAAAAAATTAGGGTTTATTGTCCGCAACTCCAAAAATTTTAAGCACTTAAGCACAATTACAAAGCTCTATAATGCACTAGTTAGACCTCATTTGGAATATGCATCGGTAATATGGTCTCGTATGGCTCAATGTCATAGTGAGCGAATTGAACGCATTCAAAAGAAATTTCTCCGATTTATATACCTTAAAGATAATAATTCCTACCCCTATCTGGTTTCTTATCAAAGCATGTTAGACACACAAAAACTCTGTGATAGAAGAAAATACCAGTCTGTAGTCTTTATTTATTATTTACTAAATAATGTTAAATACCATAAATGTGCAATAATAAATGATATCAATTTTCATGTTCCTAAAGTGAATCTTAGATATCGGAGAGATAAATTATTTAGTGTTAGGTCTTCTTTAGATAGTCCTCTAAACCAAATGTTGCAATATTGTAATAATTTATATAAAGATAGGGAGATTGACTTCTTTAACACTACCGTTAAAGAAATCAAAAAGCTAATGTTGTAGTTGATACCTGGTGAAAAAACATCATGGTTTGCCACTGAAATCTGTAGCTGTAGTTGTATTTTTTTTTCTCTCCTGTAGGTCTGTCTGTATGTGAGTATTGTTATGTGTAAGTATGTGTTTTAAAATGTGATACAATTTATATTTTACGAGAATGTTAAAATTCTGCTACCTCTAGTCTTATATTGTAATTACCTTTTGTAAAACTTGGTGTTTTGTAAGACTTTAATTCAATAAAAAAATAATAATAATAATAATCCATTGGGTATTATTAAAATTCCATATGTTCAAGAGATTTCAGAAAACATAAGACGAATAGCACACACTATAATATAAAAACAGTATTTTCATCGGGAAATAAGATAAGGAGTTTGTAACTAAAACAAAACCAGAAAATCGCTCAAATAATAAGGAATGTATTTACCAAACCCCGTGTGGGTGTGGTAAATCATATGTAGGTGAAACGAAACGCCCTCTTCAGGTTAGAGTAAATAAACACCTAAAAAGTACCCAATTAGGAGATATTGAAAAATCCGGTTTAGCGTCAGAAGCTAAAGTTTTGCATAAGGAGTCGTATTGGCGAAAACGAAAGTTTATTAAAGCAGTATAAAAAAGTTTTCAGTCAACCAAGCACGGACATACCAAACATTTATGGAAACTACTCCTTAAGGAAAATAGGTGTCTTAGGACAAAAAAGGGGACAGGCCGTCACACCTGACTGCACACCAAGTAGTATAAGTAGTAGCCTATAGACTGTTTAGTTTACAGTTGAAAACGGTTAGAGATACTTACTAACCGAAACTTAGTGTTTAAAATAAATAGACAATGGAAGTCCGAAATTTTGTTTCTACTCAATCATTGTCTATGAGTTTCAAAGAAAAATATAACTTTATACTTAAATGAAACAATATGTTATTATCAAATAAATATTACTAAATAATGCAAAAGAGTACTTATTTAAAAATTTACCTATTTTTTTTTCAGCTTCATGCGATTTTAAGTTCGTTAAGTTGCTAAATTTATACAGTAAAAAATTAAATATAGGATCTAAAAGAGGATTTAAAAGAGGATAAATAATAATATACCCATAACTTAAAAAAGTGTACTAAAATCAACCAGGCGATTAGGCCTTACCAGTTTTTAATGTTGTTTTATGCCCTAAAGAGGGATTAAAAATTTCAATATCTTTCCATCCCCCTGAGGCAGCGAAGCCGCTAAACTAAGCTGCCGCCTCAACTGTGGGGGCTGGAATGGGATAATAAGTTTGTTATTATATATTAAAATTATACCATGCCAGGCAAGATTATTAGGAAATTTCGAGTAAACTCTGCTTCTTTAGTTTTTCCGCAATTTTGAAATTTGCATTTTAAATTTGGTTTTTCATAGGGTAAGAAATAAAAAAGCTAAACGATCACTTCTCTGAAATTGAACAAAAACATATACATTTATATTTTATATATACATTTACAAAAACGACAAAAAGTGTTTTTTTTAAGTATGGGATTTTTTCATTCATACTAGGATTAATCGCCCAGTTTTTTGTCAAGTTTTGCGAAAAAAAAATAATTTTTGATACATAACAATACAATCATGTGTAAAGTGGGAATCGAACCTACAAGCTTGCAAGACGACGTGATCGAGGCACTCCGGTCAAATATATGCTGCCAGCATAGCTGCGATACATCCGAAGCAAGATCATTACACAAGCCGACACGGGCTCACACGAAAAATTGTGAATTTTGAGGTTAAAATGTTTGTTAACTCCTTTATTTCTAACATTGAAACTGTCTCTTCCTTAGTTAAAAACATTCTACCAGAAGTAATATATTCTTCTTTGGACTTTATAATTACACAGAATTAGATTCAGCTAAAATTCCTAGCAAACTTGATTCTACTTTATGTCAGGCCTCTTTTAGTAACTTTATGTGAAAAAACAAAGAATCTGAAGAAGCTTTCTAATGTCCTGCAAGTTCTACCTGGTTAAAAGCTCTTTCCTCGGCTACTCATTTAGAAGACTCAACCTTCCGCGTCTCAATAGCCATAAGAATTGGTACTCCGGTGGTTAAACAACATACCTGCATGTGCGGCAGGTGCAGGTAAGTTGTTGAGGCATCTGATGATCAATAACTTCATTAAACGAGCTCTAGGTTCTACAGGGATTCCTTCAGAATACGGAATTTGTAAAGCTGAAGGAAAGAGGGTTGATGTTCGTTCACTAGAAGTTAGGCAAGATGTCTATTTGGAAAGGTAAGTGCAGACACACCTTGGCTGAATCATATCATAAAAGAACATCAAAGGAAACAGATGTGGCTGCATACGTAGCAGAAAAAGAAAAATTTTGAAAATATAAAGATCTGGTAGACAGATATATTTTTGTTCCTTTTGTGGTTGAGAGTGTTGGTCCTTGGTGTGAGAAAGCAAGAAAAGTATCTGAATATTTAAGTAAAAAAATTAAAAATAAGAATTTTAAGTGCTTTTTTATCCAGAGGATTAGTCCTTTGATCTAAAGAGGATATGTTGCTGCGGTGTGTGGCACAATGAACCTGGTGGAGGAGATAGGTCTGGAGGAATTTATTGTTTGTTAGGTTAGTTCATTGTTTTGTTTTTTTTGTTATAATTTTTTATAATTTTATAATCTTAGCTTTGTTATTAAAACTTTTATACTGTAATTTAGAACAGAATTGTCTTACTTATACAATAAAAAATAACACAAAACCAAAAAACTGTAATTGCACACTCAGGATCAATGAAATATGCTTGTTATATCTCATTCGATCCAAGTGTGACGTCACATATTTGTTTCCAATGTTATACTGTTTATATTTCATTCCGCTTAAGGATGCCGTAACATATTTATTTCCAAAATATACAATGTATGCCCGCAGATACAAAAACGATAACTGCAGTGGACTGTATATATTTTATTAAATGAAAGCGCGAACAAAACCAGTTTGCAGCCAATTTCTCCACGTTCCAGGGGCCCCTGTCTTGATCTAATGATGGCACCACGTAGCTGAAGGGCTGAAGTTTCTAGTTCTATGCTTCAGTACACCAAAATCGAACACTTTCAAGTGTAGAAATTTGTAATAGTTGGAGAAAGTAAATTAACACGCCATTTTCTCGAGGCGGTAGAAAAGGATCTCACTGATTCTTGGTACGCATGTCCAATGCGCGGAAAATGTACTCTGTCCGTCATCCAATTGTGTGGTTTTAAAATTTTAAAAACAACCGCGAAATTTAGCGGGATCTAACATACAATACCTACTGTTGAGCGACTTCTTGTTGATTTGATGTATAGGTAATATTAAAGAAGGTAGCACGGTATGCAGAATTTTATCGCTCTTAACAACAGCTAAGTGGTTAACTAACAGATACAGATGAAAGATTGAGGTGATTCCAACAATTTAGAGCTCTAAGATCCCATAGGCAGCTCGGGAGTTTCGTAAAAGCTCTAAAACACTTTTTGTTCAGGAATAGAGCTTTTGGCTTAGCCCATATCTTTGATATTTTTTGAGTTGCTATTGAGGTTTTCCTCCAGATCTAAACGGGTCTTGCTGATCTTCTTGTTTATTGTGTATCTCATTTAAAGTCATGCGTTATTGTAGTTAAGTCTCCGCAATATGTAACCCATTTCAATGCAATTTTGATCGAATATTTCCAGACGGACTGACTGGGTGGTGACTATGGGATAAAATATTTAGCATCTCTTCCTCCCTATTCAGCGTATTTTTAGGAAACCGATTTTCGCTTTCCAAGTTTTTACATTTCCTTAGTTTCTGATAGTTTTTATTATGCGGTTTCGTTTTTTTGTTACCTTGTCCATATTCTGCATTTGATATCAACATTCGTCTAGCGTTTTTGCCTCTTAAACTATCAAAGTGTTTGAACCCTTCAACATCAATGCTATTATTTTGTCTCTTAATAGTAACCGGACTGTTAAGAGATCCAAGACAATGCTAAATTTCATGGCTATTAAACTTACGCCATTGAACCGGAAAAAATTCTGCTAAACTGTCAACAAAGTAATATAGACCGGAATAATTGCCAATATTTTCTGAAGAGAGGAGACAAAAAGAAGTAGATAGTAAAAGGGTTGAGATTCAGTGTGTTAATATTGTCACAAAGGTACATCCAGCCTTAAAGTATAAACCCTAACACCTTAAAGGCATTTCAATATTTCCGTGTTATTCCATTTATTTATATACTGGCGAAAGAGACGAACCCGGAACCCATTGAAAGTAAGGACACTCGTCGTAAAGGCAAGCTTTATTGAAAGTCCTTCATTCTGCGCGTAAAACTTATCTTTCATTTGAAAGTAAGACCTACGGAGAAAGAGCTCCAACAAATCCATCGCTGATTTTAATGATACTGAGTGACTCATTTATTGGCACGTTGGTGTAAAGACTTTTTACATCAAAACTTACAAATCTATCGTCGGGATTTGATTTGATCCTTTTTAAAATCTCGACAAAATGTTACGAGTTTTTGACAAAAGATTCGGACTTACCCTGTAATGGTTGAATTATATACGACAAAAACCTCGACAAAATGCTGGTCGATGAGTCCTGGGCTGGTAATTGGTCGCGGTAGAATATCCTTCTTATGGATATTTGGTAAACCATAGAAATGTGGTGCCTTACTGGTGTTTAAAATAAATAAAGACAAGGAAATTGACAGTTTAGCATTATAAGAACAGCTGTCTTCTTTCAAAATTAGGCCTATGTGTATTATAAAAGCCGAAATTAATAGTGCCGCCACTATTAATGGAAAATAAACGACTGGATGTATAAATTCGACTTTGGTATGTCAATTTTCAGAGATCAACTGTCAGTTTTGAATGCGAGACTGTCAGAATAGTGCCCGGCCCAATTAGTGCCAGGCTTTATTGCAATAAGTCTTTAATCTACGTTATTTAGTGCATACTTTTGGACAGTTTCATTATTAAATAAACTACCCTCTTTATGTAGCGAGGATAGCTACATCAACTGAGCCTAATTTTCCCACAGCCCAGATCCGTTTCTTTATCGATTAGACGCCGTGTTCGGCATCAAGATAACGTCTTATACGACCTAATAGACACCCCCTAAATTCTGATTTGCTGGTTCAACAAGTCTTGATGTGGTTAAAGGTCGAGTTAGTTTTTCCATTGATTTAAGTAAAGCCTATAGACTTGTAAAGGTGAGTTGAACTACAATTATATACGCCTTGAAAAAGTCAGACACAAGCTGCGTTCGGTATTTGCATCTCAGACATGACGGATTTTTGGTCACGTGATTACAGATTAGTGTGAGTAAATTGGAATTAACGAATGATCCAGATCAAATCGATCAAATTTTTATGAACGGTTATAACTTTAAATATAACCAAAAATATTATGTACATATTGCAACTCACGCCCAGCTATAATCTATACAAAATTTTCCTGTGATGTCGGAAATTTATATAATTTGTTGTCTTCAACATCAAATACTGTCGAACCTCTCTAACTAGACCCTCTGTAACTCGAACCCCTCTATAACTCGAACCTTTTAAGCGGTCCCTGCACTTTTTACATGTATTTTAACCTATGTAACTCGAGTTTCTATAACTCGAACTCTCCATAACTCGAACTGTTTTGGTTGTCCCTTCAGGTTCGAGTTACAGAGGTTCGACTGTAATTCGATTTCAATCTTTTTACATAAAAACAAATACACAACATACGTCACAATATCAGATTAATCTGTTTCGTCGATCAAAATGTACGGAGCAACCAGATTTACGTCCGACTAGTCTGAGCAGAATTACCGAACGATTCAGATCTACCTCCCCTAGATCTATATGGAATTAACGAACGATTTCGATCAAAAAGTTTAATCCAACGTAAATACCGAATGCAGCTACAGTAGCAACTAACCAGCTTTTGATTTAGAAAAGTAAAAAGAAACGTAAACAAACCATAGTGTCATCAAATACCAAATTGCAAATAATGCAAGGACCTAAAACTACAAACAACAAGTGAAATTAAAGAAAGAAAAATCAGAAAAAAGTTTTTGCTTCGGCCGGGGATCGAACCCGGGTCTCTTGCTATCTAGGCAAACATTCTTGTTGTGTAACAAGTCTCCAGCGAGGCATATTAATAAAATATTATTCATATTAAAAAAAAATAAGTAAGCAAAAATTAAATTTAAAAAAAAATTATTAATTTTTATACATTTTTGGAGGTTACTTTGACAGCCTGTATCTCCTCAACTTGTTATTTTATCAAAAAAAGGAATACAGTACAACTTCAGTAATCCGGACACATATCGTTCTGGTCAATGCTGGATTACTGGGACTATTTATTTTTTTATAAAAATGGCAAAATTTCATACTAAAATACCTTTATTTCGTAAAAGTGCTTATATAAAAAAAGGTAAAACTTAAAAAATCAATCCAATGTTATAAAAATATATAATATATTAATAATAATAATAATTATTATTTTAATTCTAATTTCTTTATTTTATATACTTTGGCACTACCAGCGTCTTCTATGGTGTTTTTCACATATCAATAAAATTTAAAATATTGTGATATGGTCTCCTATAGAGGGTGAAGTGCTGTGCGCATGTCCAAAAAAACAGAGAATATGTGTGAGAACGTGAGCAGCGCGTCGCCATGTCCGAAACCGACAACATTTAAAAATTAAAAATTAAGTGAAAATTCGCTTTAAAATTCCGCTAATAATTAACACAATTGTGCCGCCATCGTTTTGGAACTTCAAGTCACACGACTCTTGTGTAAAGGTGTACAGGGTGTCCCAAATTGGGCACTTTTAGGGGGTTTAAGGTACTTCTAGGGGAGACAGAGAAAAACTGACCACGCATTGCGAGGCTCAAATTTCAAGAGAAGACTTATAGTGAAAACTGCATTTTCAAATATCGTCTCGTCTTTGAGCTACGGGGGCTTTTTGAAAAGTCTGCATTTTGGAGGGGGGTCTATAACTTCGTTATTATTGGAAATATTGATTTAGAGTAAATTGCAATTTTATAGACTTTGTCACAAGGAATTCACCCGCTAAATTAAATTGTAACTGTCACTTTTAGTTTTTGAGATATGACATAAAGTTGCATTTTTTCTTCTGGAATGGCCTATATTTTATTTAATTTTCGAATTCGCCATTGAATTCTTTTCAAAATGATGTATCATATATCATAGTTTGATTGAGCGGTTTAGGAGATATTCAGCTTTTTCACTTATTTCTAGTGCGCTATGATTTCCCGCTGAGGCAGGTCAAGGCACTCCAGTATTTTTATTATTATACACAGTCAAAAATATAGTAAGCCTGGTTAGGAAAAATTATAATTCAGCTGAGGGCCCTCAAAGCTTATAATTATTCCGTTTAAGTGTTCGGTGGATTGAAGTTCTTGGTATGTCTGTGGCAGCTTCTAATTGTCTCAATGATCGCGATTTATTTTGTTCTAACTCACCAATAATGCCTCTCTCCTCTAACTCACGGTCTCTCCTAACGTCATATATTTTGGCCCGTCCTTTTAAAAAAGAGCCATACTGAACAAGGTTCCTTTTCAAAGTTGGAACTATATCCATATACGGTTGTCTTCGTTCGGGATATCTTTGAAGATATAAGTTTCCAGCGCCTTGTCAAATTACATTTTAACATTTCATACTTTTCATCGTTTTGATACATAATCAAAATAAAATTAAAAACGCTTTTGTGCAAAATAATTTCATATCAAAGCGTAATGTCAAATTGTTTAAACAATTGAAAACAATGAAAAAACGCCAAGACGCAAGGCCAACTTGATTTGCATAGTATATAGGTAGATTATTGAAGTAGGATTTGACCGCAAGCTTTCATGTCAATGGCGCATGACGTCATTCAACGCATACTAGACAAAAATAAAAAACTTTAATTATCTCCGAAACCGCTCAATAAAACTATGACATATAATACATCATTTTGAAAAGAATTCAATGACGAATTCGAAAATTAATTAAAATATATGACATTCCATAAGAAAAAATGCAATTTATGTCATATCTCAAAAAATAAAAGTGACAGGAAAAATTTAATTTAGCGGGTGAATTCCTCGTGACAAAGTCTATAAACTTGCAATTTACTCTAAATCAAAATTTCCACTAATAACGAAGTTACAGACCCCCTTCCAAAATGCAGACTTTTCAAAAAGCCCCCGTAGCTCAAAGACGAGACGATATTTCAAAATACGGTTTTCACTATAAGTCTTCTCTTGAAATTTGAGCCTCGCAATGCGTGGTCAGTTTTTCTCTGTCTCCCCTAGAAGTACCTTAAACCCCCTAAAAGTGCCCAATTTGGGACACCCTGTACATCTAAAGCTCTGGAACTTCAAAACAGCGGTCCCAGTCCCTCTCCATGAGGCTATATCACCATTTTCTTTCTCTTTCAACTTTTCGCTGTAATTTTAAATTAATTTCTTGCGTTAGTTAAATGAATTTTTTGCGCCAATGTTAATAATAATCCACTGATTCTACCACAACCCCATCTGAGCCATCGGAGTGCTACAGCGCACCTTCAAGATATGTTTCTTGAAAGTACTCACCCTGTTTAATGTATTTTCGTTAGAAATATACCTCTACGTTCTTTTTTTGTTATTGTGTTTTTTCTGCTGCGATGGGATGTATGTATTCTTTTTACGATGCGAGGCTGCCGCGAACATCATTCTCCTTAACCTATACAATCGCAGTGCGACCAGAAGTTGGCGCTCTGCCAAAAATTTCCCCAGCCATATTAGTTTTTAACAAAGTTTATGCCGTGAAAGTATTATATTGGGCTAAAGGGCATTAGGGTGGTAGACCGATAAAGTTTTACCACATGAAAATATTTTAGTAGAAAAATTATGGACAGTGTTAGAGCAGACTAATATTAATCATACGTACATAAAAGCGATAAAAGAGCTATACAAATGGTCAAAATCTAAAATTAAAATTGGAAATCGACTTTCAAAAGAATTTCTCGTAACAAAAGGCTTAAGACAGGGATGTTGTATCTCTCCAACTCTTTTTAAAATATATATCGCAGTAGCTCTAAAAAACTGGAAAAGTAAAGTGTACGGCATGGGAATACAACTTAACGACCGATTTACCATATACACACTACAGTTTGCTCACGACCAAGTTATTGTAGCTAATGATAAAATAGACACGGATGAATGAGAAAGTTAATGGAAGAATACCAATTTTTTTAAATTGTTAACTTTGTAAAAATATATATTATAATACATTGAATTAAACTTCTCGGGGTCCTCTATATAGCGATATAAAAGGTTAAGGGACAGTTGTTTATATTAATGTCGAGAGAGGCCGCCAAAGTCACTTCAGTTTTGAGTTTTGGCATTTAAACTTTTACTTATTTCTTACAAACACTAACCTATAGACCAACTTTTGGAGTCTTTTTTATTTTTTTGTGAGGCAAGCAATAAAAATATAACAATTGTTTTGACGTATATCCAATAGCAAAAAAGTGGACTTTTTTTTGAATTTTTTGAAAATTTTCAACTTTTGATTCTATTTTTCTCGATAACCATTACATTTACAACTGTAATATTTTCAGGTTAGTATAAGGGCACAGTATCAACCAAATGTTTTTTTGAAATTTTTCGTGAAAATTTTCCTGACCCAAGGGTACCCAAAAATTGCAGTTTTTTAATTTTTGTAAACTGTTAACTTTGTAAAAATATATATTATAATACATTAAATTAAACTTCTCGAAGCCCTCTATACAACAATATAAAATATAAAGTACAGGTGTTTATAATAATGCCGAGAGAGGCCGCCAAAGTCACTTCAGTTTTGAGTTTTGGCAATTTAAACTTTTTTTTATTTCTTCCAAACACTAACCTTTAGACCAACTTTTGGGGTATTTTTTATTTCTTTGTGAGGCAAGCAATAAAAATATGGCAATTGTTTTAACGTATATCCAATAGCAAAAAAGTTGACTTTTTTTTTAGTTTTTTGAAAAATTAAAACTTTTGATTCTATTTTTCTCGATAACCATTACATTTACAACTGTAATATTTTCAGGTTAGTATAAGGGACTCCGTAGCTTCTTCGTGGCACCGTATCAACCAAATGTTTTTTTTAAATTTTTGGTGAAAATTTTCCTGACCAAAGGGGTACCCAAAAAGTGTAGTTTTTAATTTTTTTTAAATTGTTAACTTTGTAAAAATATATATTATAATACATTAAATTAAACTTCTCGGGGTCCTTTATTAAGCGATGTAAAAAGTAAAGGCTAGTTGTTTATATTAATGTCGAGAGAGGCTGCCAAATTCACTTCAGTTTTGAGTTTTGGCATTTGAACTTTTATTTATTTCTTAGAAACACTAACCTATAGACCAACTTTTGGGGTCTTTTTTATTTCTTTGTGAGGCAAGCAATAAAAATGTAACAATTGTTTTGACGTATATCCAATAGCAAAAAAGTAGAGTTTTTTTTTTAATTTTCTGAAAATTTTCAACTTTTGATTCTATTTTTCTCGATAACCATTACATCTACAACTGTAATATTTTCAGGTTAGTATAAGGGACTCCGTAGCTTCTTCGTAGCACAGTATCAACCAAATGTTTTTTTTGAAATTTTTCGTGAAAATTTTCCTGACCAAAGGGGTACCCAAAAAGTGCAGTTTTTTAATTTTTTTAAATTGTTAACTTTGTAAAAATATATATTATAATACATTAAATTAAACTTCTCGGGGTCCTCTATATAGCGATATAAAAGGTAAAGGACAGTTGTTTATATTAATGCCGAGAGAGGCCGCCAAAGTCACTTCAGTTTTGAGTTTTGACATTTAAACTTTTACTTATTTCTTACAAACACTAACCTAGAAACTGACTTTTGGGGTCTTTTTTATTTCTTTTATGAGGCAAGCAATAGAATTATAACAATTGTTTTGACGTATATCCAATAGCAAAAAAGTAGACTTTTTTTAAAATTTTTTGAAAATTTTCAACTTTTGATTCTATTTTTCTCGATAACCATTACATCTACAACTGTAATATTTTCAGGTTAGTATAAGGGGCTCCGTAGCATCTTCGTGGCACAGTATCAACCAAATGTTTTTGTTGAAATTTTTCGTGAAAATTTTCCTGACCCAAGGGGTACCCAAAAATTGCAGTTTTTTAATTTTTGTAAACTGTTAACTTTGTAAAAATATATATTATAATCCATTAAATTAAACTTCTCGGACCCCTCTATACAACAATATAAAATATAAAGTACAGGTGTTTGTAATAATGCCGAGAGAGGCCGCCAAAGTTACTTCAGTTTTGAGTTTTGGCAATTTAAACTTTTTTTTATTTCTTCCAAACACTAACCTTTAGACCAACTTTTGGGATATTTTTTATCTCTTTGTGAGGCAAGCAATAAAAATATAGCAATTGTTTTAACGTATATCCAATAGCAAAAAAGTTGACTTTTTTTTTAAATTTTTTGAAAATTTAAAACTTTTGATTCTATTTTTCTCGATAACCATTACATTTACAACTGTAATATTTTCAGGTTAGTATAAGGGACTCCGTAGCTTCTTCGTGGCACAGTATCAACCAAATGTTTTTTTTGAAATTTTTGGTGAAAATTTTCCTGACCAAAGGGGTACCCAAAAAGTGCAGTTTTTTAATTTTTTTAAATTGTTAACTTTATAAAAATATATATTATAATACATTAAATTAAACTTCTCGGGGCCCTCTATATAGCCATATAAAAGGTAAAGGACAGTTGTTTATATTAATGTCGAGAGAGGCCGCCAAAGTCACTTCAGTTTTGAGTTTTGGCATTTAAACTTTTACCTATTTCTTACAAACACTAACCTATAGAGCAACTTTTGGGGTCTTTTTTATTTTGTTGTGAGGCAAGCAATAAAAATATAACAATTGTTTTGATTGTTTTGACGTATATCCAATAGCAAAAAAGTGGACTTTTTTTTTGAATTTTTTGAAAATTTTCAACTTTTGATTCTATTTTTCTCGATAACCATTACATCTACAACTGTAATATTTTCAGGTTAGTATAAGGGTATATATATATATATATATATATATATATATATATATATATATATATATAAGTAGCATCTTCGTGGCACAGTATCAACCAAATGTTTTTTTTTGAAATTTTTTGTTACAATTTTCCTGACCTAAGGGGTACCCAAAAATTGCAGATTTTAATTTCTTAAAATTGTTAACTTTGTAAAACTATATATATTATAATACATTAAATTAAACTTCTCCGAGCCCGCTATACAACAATATAAAATATAAAGTACAGGTGTTTAAAGCAATGCCGAGAGAGGCCGCCAAAGTTACTTCAGTTTTGAGTTTTGGCGATTTAAACTTTTTTTTATTTCTTCCAAACACTAACCTTTAGACCAACTTTTGGGGTATTTTTTATTTCTTTGTGAGGCAAGCAATAAAAATATAGCAATTGTTTTAACGTATATCCAATAGCAAAAAAGTTGACTTTTTTTTTAAATTTTTTGAAAATTTAAAACTTTTGATTCTATTTTTCTCGATAACCAATACATTCACAACTGTAATATTTTCAGGTTAGTATAAGGGATTTCGTAGCTTCTTTGTGGCACAGTATCAACCAAATGTTTTTTTTGAAATTTTTCGTGAAAATTTTCCTGACCAAAGGGGTACCCAAAAAGTGCAGTTTTTTAATTTTTTTAAATTGTTAACTTTGTAAAAATATATATTATAATACATTAAATTAAACTTCTCGGGGTCCTTTATTAAGCGATATCAAAAGTAAAGGACAGTTGTTGATATTAATGTCGAGAGAGGCTGCCAAAGCCACTTCAGTTTTGAGTTTTGGCATTTAAACTTTTATTTATTTTCTTACAAACACTAACGTATAGACCAACTTTTGGGGTCTTTTTTATTTCTTTGTGAGGCAAGCAATAAAAATATAACAATTGTTTTGACGTATATCCAATAATAAATAAGTTGACTTTTTTTTGAAGTTTTTGAACATTTTTAACTTTTGATTCTATTTTTCTCGATAACGGGAAAACTTTATAACGGGAAACCGTAAAAATGGGAAAAAGTAATAACGGGAAAATGTGTAAAAAGGGAAACGTAATAACGGGAAAACGTGATAATGGGGAAACGAGATATCGGGAAAACGTGATAACGAGAAAACGTTACAACAGGAAAACGTGATAACGGGAAAACGCGATAACGGGAAAACGTGATAACGGGAAAATTTGATAACGGGAAAACTAGCAAACTGGCAAAATGTCAAACTGGTAAACTTGCAAACTGGCAAATTGTTAAACTGGTAAACTGGCAAACTGGCACACGAGCAAAATGTCAAACTGGTAAAGTAGCAAACTTGCAAACTGTAAAACTGGCAAAATGTCAAACCGGTAAACTGGCAAAATGTCAAACTGGTAAACTGGCAAATTGGCACACGAGCCAAATGTGAAATTGGTTAATTGGTAAACTGGCAAACTGTAAAACTGGCAAACTTGCAAACTGGCATAGGCTGGTGATAGCTATAGTGACCACGAAGATTTTGCTGACTTCTGGATGTTTGTTTCTCTTTTAAAATTTTTATACAAAATCCATAGTTTTTTGGACCACCTATATACATTTGGCGGTCTAAAAAACTATCGCGTCAGATAATCGACCGAATATTCGATATACCATAAGAGTAATAGCTATAGTGACCACGATGATTTTGCAGGATTCTGGATGTTTGTTTCCAAAATCCATAGTTTTTTGGACCACCTATATACATTTGGCGGTCCAAAAAACTATCGCGTCAGATAATCGACAGAATATTCGATATACCATAGCTATAGTGACCACGATGATTTTGCTGGATTCAGGATCTTTATTTCTCTTTTAAAATTTGTATACAAAATCCGTAGTTTTTTGGACCACCTATATACATTTGGCGGCCTAAAAAACTATCGCGTCAGATAATCGACCGAATATTTGATATACGATAAGAGTAATAGCTGTAGTGACCACGATGATTTTGCAGGATTCTGGATGTTTGTTTCCAAAA
Source organism: Aspidapion aeneum (assembly GCA_963576565.1). Classification (NCBI taxonomy): domain Eukaryota; kingdom Metazoa; phylum Arthropoda; class Insecta; order Coleoptera; family Brentidae; genus Aspidapion; species Aspidapion aeneum. Next base: position 136,221,087 of record OY755040.1, read on the forward strand.
TCCATAGTTTTTTGGACCACCTATATACATTTGGCGGTCCAAAAAACTATCGCGTCAGATAATCGACAGAATATTCGATATACCATAGCTATAGTGACCACGATGATTTTGCTGGATTCAGGATCTTTATTTCTCTTTTAAAATTTGTATACAAAATCCGTAGTTTTTTGGACCACCTATATACATTTGGCGGCCTAAAAAACTATCGCGTCAGATAATCGACCGAATATTTGATATACGATAAGAGTAATAGCTGTAGTGACCACGATGATTTTGCTGGATTCTGGATGTTTGTTTCTCTTTTAAAATTTGTATACAAAATCCATAGTTTTTTGACCACCTAAATACATTTGGCGGTCCAAAAAAATTAGCGTCAGCTAGTCGACCGAATATTCGATATACCATAAGAGTAATAGCTATAGTGACCACGATGATTTTGCTGGATTCTGGATGTTTGCTTCTCTTTTAAAATTTGTATACAAAATCCATAGTTTTTTGGACCACCTATATACATTTGGCGGTTCAAAAAACTATAGCGTCAGATGGTCGACCGAATATTCAATATACCATAAGAGCTATAGTGGCCACGAACATTTTGGATATTTGTTTCTCTTTTAAAATGTGTATACAAAATCCATAGTTTGTTGGACCACCTATATACATTTGGCGGTCCAAAAAACTATAGCGTCAGATAGTCGACCGAATATTCGATATACCATAAGAATAATAGCTATAGTGACCACGATGATTTTGCTGGATTCTGGATGTTTGTTTCCCTTTTAAAATTTGTATACAAAATCCATAGTTTTTTGGACCACCTATATACATTTGGCGGTCCAAAAAACTATAGCGTCAGATGGTCGACCGAATATTCGATATACCATAAGAGCAATAGCTATAGTGACCACGATGATTTTGCAGGATTCTGGATGTTTGTTCCCAAAATCCATAGTTTTTTGGACCACCTATATATATTTGGCGGTCCAAAAAACTATCGCGTCAGATAATCGACCGAATATTCGATATACCATAAGAGTAATAGCTATAGTGACCACGATGATTTTGCAGGATTCTGGATGTTTGTTCCCAAAATCCATAGTTTTTTGGACCACCTATATATATTTGGCGGTCCAAAAAACTATCGCGTCAGATAATCGACCGAATATTCGCTATACCATAAGAGTAATAGCTATAGTGACCACGATGATTTTGCTGCATTCTGGATGTTTGTTTCTTTTTTAATTAATTAATTGCATTGTTTTTGGTAGGGATAAAGATATTTAATTGCCTAGTTAAGGTCTGGTCCATGATTCCAGTTTCTCGGAGATTTTCGTTTATTATTGTCTCTAATCATCGCGTTAAATTAGGCTGCCATATCTTAAGAATAAAATTGATTTTTTGTACTGCTGTTTTCACGGTATAGCCGATTCAACAATTGACAAAATTTTCATCGTGATTTGCACGATTTATCATGTTTTCACAAAATTCAATCCTTAAAATATTGTCCTCAGAAAACAGTTTCTGAGATTTTTTCAACTTGAAGGCTTGTTGTTGTGTTAAAATTTTTCGAATGGTTCTGAACCCTTCAACGCCGACATAATACCCGAGAAAAAAATTAGCAAGGTTTATAAAAACGCAATTCTAACCTTTTTCTCGCTTCCCAGATTTAAAAGAAAAGACAATATCGATCCCGTAACGCAACCTCTTTGGATCTCCTATAATATCCTTAGTCAGCTCTTGTCTACCTGCCCATAATTTCTCCTCTGGTATTCCCCATCTTCTTTAACTTTTAGTTCACGGACCGTCGCATTTTGCTAAGATCTAGGTACACCCTTATGTTTCTATTTTTATCTAAACACCTGACAACATAGTTTTTCTCTTTCTAAGCAGAATCTTTAAGATAACTATAGCTGTTACCCTAATAGTATAATAGCATTTTACACATAATAAAACTCGAAACATTACTACATCTTTAAAAAGTTACGAAATTAACATGTCATAATGCTTATAATTAAATCCACAATGACCTCATTTACGTCTTTTCTCACACTCGCTTATTAATATCTCGATTGAATGTGATACAAATGAAAATTAATTTATCTTGAACTCCTTCTCCAAACGAAAAGTAATGGATGGATGGTTTAAAGAGTCACTCTTTACTGACCTACTCATCATGAAGTATCTCTGGGGAATTAAGGAGAAAGTGACCAAAGGGAAAAGGCCGGAACATGCTTTCGATAAATTAAATGCGCGATATGTTTTCCTGATTGGGAATTTCCCCTCTTTTCCACAAGGATTTTATTTTCCCGAAATACTAGAACAAAAAGAAGTTTGGCAATTAGTAAGCACTCAAGCTGATGCGATTAATATTTTTTAAAATACAGTCGAACCTCTCTAACTCGAACCCCTCTATAACTCGAACCTTTTAAGCGGTCCCTGCACTTTTTACATGTATTTTAACCTATGTAACTCGAGTTTCTATAACTCGAACTCTACATAACTCGAACTGTTTTGGTTGTCCCTTCAGTTTCAAGTTATAGAGGTTCAACTGTATATAAATTTTAAAAAAGGAGAGCAAGTAATTAATATAAATAAAGACGCCGCACAAATTACATTGGTGTTGGGCTTCAGTGGAATAATTCACGTATAGATCCTGGGAATCGGCCAATAATTAATTCACTGATATTATAGAGGAGATCCTCCGATACAACGCTAAAATGAATGAACCTTTGAAAAATTATTTATTCAAAATTATAAATTACTTTAGACAGAAATAATCAAATAGTATTATCACGTATCCATGAGCTTTTTTTGGAAACTTTTGCAAATCGCCCAAACCCAGTATAAAAACAATTCACAGAATTGTGCACAACCAAATCTTCTCAACAAACCTATCATTTTAAATAAACAACAGGAAGCTCGGGATTTTATGATTTGCGGTGCAGTGCAGAAAAATTCTAAGTTGATAAGCTACCAAATTGCCGAAGCAGTTAATAAGTCTTCATCCACCTTAAGAGTCCTTAAAAAGAATGATTCATTCTTACAAAAAATCAAAAACTACAAATTTTTTCCTGATGACCAATATCGTCGTATGGAATTTTGTGAAATAATGGTTGAAAGGACTAATCGTGATGAAAATCTGTTTTATTTACCGTTTAAAGCACTTCTCCATTGTTAAATCGACATAACGATTTTTTAAAATTTTTTGAAAAAACGCAGTAAAAATATGAAATTTAGTGTAGTGGTGTATTGGAGCCGAAGCTAGCAGGAGCAATAAATCACTCTGTAGATTCTCTAATTAGAATTTCTTGTTTTAGCATATAGAAGGTGTTCTATAACTCAGGTGATAGAGAAGGTCAGTTCTCACGTTTCGTAAAGAAACCAATTGTCTGGTAACTCCCAGCCAATAAGAACTCGGCAACCTATGACGCAGCAGTTATCCTGCTCCAAGATCAATAAAGAGAGACCTATTCCTCAAATTATGGGAGTAATAAAGATAAAAAATATTAAAAAATTAAATAATTTATGATAAAAATTCCAATAAGTTTATAAATATCAGATTCAGGACACCATTATAAATAATATTTCTAAGTTAAATGTTTAACCAAAAAATAACTTTAAAATTTTTTCGCATTACTTTGGACACACCCTGTAATTTATTTATATTGTTATACGAATTCCTTTGTATTCCCCGAATGCTTATGCAGCAATGAGTTTGTACATGCTTTGTTTTTTAGAACAATAAAACGCTTCTAATTTTAAACAAGAAAAATTTCTGAGAAAACTAATATTAAATAAAATAGTTCTTCCATTTCCAAACACAAACTTATTTTTAAGAAACACAAAGCAGAAGTAAGGTATTAAACATAATAGCAGTAATAGTAGTTTTGGATTTTTCGTGGCAAATTCATCTTTTACATTTTCGTCGTTATCTCAATTTTTTTCTTGTCGAAAATAATACCTTCTCTAGCCATGGCCGAGCAGGCTAGGAAGGTAAAAAATTGAACCAATCCATAGAGCCCAAAGATCTTATATTAGCCGTGCGTTATCCTTTTTTTTATTACAAAAGATGACAGACTTTTTATTATTTCCAGTATCCACTGCTGTGTCAACATTCTTTTCTTTTGCGTTGTTACTTTTCTAAACAATTTTCGTAGAAAACTCATTTCGCAGCATAAAAATTCCTGTGAGATTCCAAGAAACTATTTAAACAGACAGAAGACTAAATAATAGCGCGCTTAAGTAAACTTGGTTTGCGGCAAACTTATGCTCTATATTTCAAGTTTTTCAGTCCCGACGGCTCTAGCGTACTATGTGTGATTCACATACGTACAAGTTAGAATAAATAACTCTTGTAGATTATATAAAGCATATGTCAAAATTCTTGCTTTGTCGAGATTTGAACTTTTTTGATTATAACTTTTTGAAAAAACGCAGTAAAAATATGAAATTTGGTGAAGTGGTGTATTGGAGCTGGAGCTAGCAGGAGCAATAATTCGAGATAAAAATGTGTAAAAATTTTCTTTTGCGTTGTTACTTTTCCAAACAATTTTCGTAGAAAACTCATTTGGCAGCATAAAAATTCCTGCGAGATTCCCAGAAACTATTTAAACAGACAGAAGACTAAATAATAGCGCGCTTAAGTAAACTTGGTTTGCGCCAAACTTATGCTCTATATTTCAAGTTTTTCAGTCCCGACGGCTCTAGCGTACTATGTGTGATTCACATACGTACAAGTTAGAATAAATAACTCTTGTAGATTATATAAAGCATATGTCAAAATTCTTGCTTTGTCGAGATTTGAACTTTTTTGATTATAACTTTTTGAAAAAACGCAGTAAAAATATGAAATTTGGTGAAGTGGTGTATTGGAGCTGGAGCTAGCAGGAGCAATAATTCGAGATAAAAATGTGTAAAAATTTTCTTTTGCGTTGTTACTTTTCCAAACAATTTTCGTAGAAAACTCATTTGGCAGCATAAAAATTCCTGCGAGATTCCCAGAAACTATTTAAACAGACAGAAGACTAAATAATAGCGCGCTTAAGTAAACTTGGTTTGCGCCAAACTTATGCTCTATATTTCAAGTTTTTCAGTCCCGACGGCTCTAGCGTACTATGTGTGATTCACATACGTACAAGTTAGAATAAATAACTCTTGTAGATTATATAAAGCATATGTCAAAATTCTTGCTTTGTCGAGATTTGAACTTTTTTGATTATAACTTTTTGAAAAAACGCAGTAAAAATATGAAATTTGGTGAAGTGGTGTATTGGAGCTGGAGCTAGCAGGAGCAATAATTCGAGATAAAAATGTGTAAAAATTTTCTTTTGCGTTGTTACTTTTCCAAACAATTTTCATAGAAAACTCATTTGGCAGCATAAAAATTCCTGCGAGATTCCCAGAAACTATTTAAACAGACAGAAGACTAAATAATAGCGCGCTTAAGTAAACTTGGTTTGCGGCAAACTTATGCTCTATATTTCAAGTTTTTCAGTCCCGACGGCTCTAGCGTACTATGTGTGATTCACATACGTACAAGTTAGAATAAATAACTCTTGTAGATTATATAAAGCATATGTCAAAATTCTTGCTTTGTCGAGATTTGAACTTTTTTGATTATAACTTTTTGAAAAAACGCAGTAAAAATATGAAATTTGGTGAAGTGGTGTATTGGAGCTGGAGCTAGCAGGAGCAATAATTCGAGATAAAAATGTGTAAAAATTTTCTTTTGCGTTGTTACTTTTCCAAACAATTTTCGTAGAAAACTCATTTGGCAGCATAAAAATTCCTGCGAGATTCCCAGAAACTATTTAAACAGACAGAAGACTAAATAATAGCGCGCTTAAGTAAACTTGGTTTGCGCCAAACTTATGCTCTATATTTCAAGTTTTTCAGTCCCGACGGCTCTAGCGTACTATGTGTGATTCACATACGTACAAGTTAGAATAAATCACTCTTGTAGATCCTTTTATTAGAATTTCTTGTTTTAAAATATAGAGAGTGTCCCATTACTTAGGTGATAGAGTAGGTCAGTTCTAATAAATAAGATTATATAAAGCATATGTCAAAATTCTTGCTTTGTCGAGATTTGAACTTTTTTGATTATAACTTTTTGAAAAAACGCACTAAAAATATGAAATTTGGTGAAGTGGTGTATTGGAGCTGGTGCTAGTAGGAGTAATTATTCGAGATAAAGAAAATTGTAAAAATGATGGGGTAAAATTTTTTAAAGAAAAACTATTACAAAAGATGACAGACTTTTTATTATTTGTTGTATCTACCACTGGGTCAACATTCTTTTCTTTTGCGTTGTTACTTTTCTAAACAATTTTCGTAGAAAACTCATTTCGCAGCATAAAAATTCCTGCGAGATTCCAAGAAACTATTTAAACAGACAGAAGACTAAATAATAGCGCGCTTAAGTAAACTTAGTTTGCGGCAAACTTATGCTCTATATTTTAAGTTTTTCATTCCCGCAGGCTCTAGCGGACTATGTGTGATTCACATACCTACAAGTTAGAATAAATTACTCTATAGATCCTCTAACTGGAATTTTTTGTTATAGCATATAGAGGGTGTCCCATAACTCAGGTGATAGATAAGGTTCTGGTAACTCCCAGCATATAAAAACACGGCAGCCTATGACGCGGCAGTTATCCTGCTCCATGATCAATAAAGAGAGACTTGTACGGCAAATCATGAGAGAAATAAAGACAGATCTATTTACAAGCCAGAAAAATACCAAAATTTATTAAAAAATCAAATAATTTATGATTAAAATTCCAATAATTTTATATATAGGATTAAACTTTTTTTGCTGGACAATAAATATATTATTATTGATTTTTATTTTAGATAAGAACTAAAAAGTAAGTAAATTTTTTTTTGAGAAATATTATCAAAAAAAGTAGAGGCAAGGAAATTGAAATGACTAAACGTCAATGGCAATAAGGGAACATTCATAAATTACATAACGCAAAGATTCAAGATTTTTGATCCCTCCTTAACGCGTTTTCAGGAAAAATCACAATAAAAATACATCGACTGTAACGCAAGAACCCCCTTCCCTCCTGCTTAAGCATTATATAGGGTGTTAAGTGTCCACCATAGCAAACTTTTATATTATTGAAGATAGAAAAATGTTTAAATTGGCAAACTAGTAGAAGTTTTGACCCTCTTTAAGATACTTCAATCAAAAAAAAATCAAACATCCCGTTTTCGAGTTTTTAAAAAAAACCTTAAAACAAATTCTAATTAAACACCATGTATTTTATAATTTTTTCTGATGGGTCTTTCGATTCTAAACAAAAATGTATTTTGATTTCCTTTCCTAAAGTTTAAAATAACGAAGATATTTTAAATTTATAATTACGAAACTTTTTTGATTATAACTTTTTAAAAAAACGAAGTAAAAATATGATTTGACGAAGTAGTGTATTGGAGCAGGAGCAATAATTCGAGAAAAAAATAATATAGTAAAAAATTACGCGGTGGAATTTCTTAAAGAAAAACAATTAGAAAAGATGACAGATTTTTTATTATTTCCAGTATCTACTGCTGTGTCAAAATTCTTACGCTTTGCGTTGTTACTTTTCTAAACACTTTTCGTAGCAAATTTTTTCGCAGCATAAAAATTTCCTCAAGATACCACAATTCAATTCATTTATTTAGATAGGAAATCCTAATACAAGACATCTTTAAAGAAAAAAATCAAAATACCCACTTACCGTACTCAACCCGAATTCCGACACTCACCTGAATTCCGTCACTTTTTAGAAATGTTTTGAATTATTAAGCTAATCCTACAATGGAATTCCAAAAAAAAAAAACTTTATCTCTTCACCTATATATTTCAAACTTCAGCTGTATTGGTTTAAAAAAAGCTGCGGGCGAAAAATTATTTTAGTCGTGCTGCAACTGTCAAAGCGGAACGTCGCATTTTATTATTAAGGTAAGCCACTTGCACGTACTCATTTAATCTAAGATTTTAGGTACTTTATTATATTATTACCTAAAATATTTGTTATTTTTACTAAACCAATGTCCGTAGATAAATTTTTAACCAAAATTTTGTTATTTTTTTCGATTATTTTGAATAAAAAGGGAGTTTGGGTTACAAAAAAGTATTGAGCCGGAAATCCGACAGAATTCCCAACAAAAACAATGTCTATTCATATCAGTTTTTTTCATACCTACATATATCAAAAAGCGAAAAATACATCTAAATCAGAATCACATTTGATCATATTTTTCAAATCCCAAATTCTATCACAGGCTTTTTGAGCTATTTTCTTTGAAAATGTGTTTTAAATTCAAGGTGTCGAAATTCAGGCTATGACGACTTTCCGATTGTTTTATTTTTGTAAAAAATAAGGGTTCAGTGGCCAACAATTTTTTTTAAGTTAAATTTTTTTATATTAACAACTATCTAAAGACAAAAATTGTAAAATGATAAAACCTACAATAAATCAAATTTCAAATTTCGTCATATGTTTTTTCTACTCTACTCATGTAAAATCTGTGATGAACTTGGGTGTCGGAATTTAGCTTACGACAATGACGGCTTTCAGGTTGGGATTTTTCACGTTTGCTTGATTATGAAGAAGGTTGTCGCCTTTTCATATTCAACGAAGAATACCTACCTATGCTCCAAATATTCCGTAAGAAATAAATACCTTACAAGGCTCGACCCCACTAAAAAATATTAATTATTATCATTTCGAATACCACAGTTATAGGTTAAGCGTATTTTTAGTTATGTTACAGTTAGACAGATAGATCGACAGATCATCCTTAAACAGTTATACCGACAGATATATACTACCACAAAATTTGCTAATTAGGTTTTTTTGGGTTTTTAAACAACTCATTTGAACTCATTTATATACGAACCCATTAGGCTTTCATATTTAATGGTATAAAAAACTAAAAATTCTATATATTTTCGTGTGCGTACTGAGGTCAAAGTTAATTTGTGCAATAAAAGTTAGTTGTATTTGTTATAGATTTGTTAGGAATTCAGGTCAAAATTATGTCGGAGTTCAGGTAAGCAGTATGTCGGAATTAGAAATTTACAATCTTTAACTTTTTTTATTTACTAAAAAAATATAGTTAGCTTTAAATTCTCAAAATACAATACAATGTTTAATCAAATGTCCAATATTATTTAAAAAAAAACAGTTTATAAAAATGGTTTTTTCTTTTATTTCAAACTACAGTCTTACGTCTTTAGAGACACAAAAACTAAACATTTTTCTATCGCGATTTCACTTGCAAACACTAATTTAGATATTTTTAAGCATATTTAGATGCGGATAATATCAAAAAACACAATTTTTTTATTAGGTTTTGGTAAAATCTATACTATACGGAAAATCGCGTGCAAAAACTTGTATTTAATTTTGTTTACATTACAGGTGACATTACCCTGGAATAAATTTTTGGTTGGAAAAAAGAAAAACAAAAATTGTACGCCGTTGCCAAACTGCTCATGAACGCATCCTAAATCTAACAGCACAAATTGGTGAAAGATATTAATTTCGGTTCAGTTGGGTTTGGAATTGTTGGATTAGCTCGGGTTTGGTTAGGTTTGGTTTCATTACAATAAATTATGTTTGATCTGGTTAGGTTAGGCTAGGTTTCATTACAATAAATTATGTTTGATCCAGTTCGGTTAGGTTACGTTAGGTTTCATTACATTAAATTATGTTTGATCCGGTTAGGTTAGGTTAGGTTTCATTACAATAAATTATGTTTGATCCGGTTAGGTTAGGTTTCATTACAATAAATTATGTTTGATCCGGTTCGGTTAGGTTAGGTTAGGTTTCATTACAATAAATTATGTTTGATCCGGTTCGGTTAGGTTAGGTTAGGTTTCATTACAATAAATTATGTTTGATCCAGTTAGGTTAGGTTAGGTTTCATTACAATAAATTATGTTTGATCTGGTTCGGTTAGGTTAGGTTTCATTACAATAAATTATGTTTGATCAGGTTAGGTTAGGTTTCATTACAATAAATTATGTTTGATCCGATTAGGTTAGGTTAGGTTTCATTACAATAAATTATGTTTGATCCGGTTAGGTTAGATTAGGTTTCATTACAATAAATTATGTTTGATTAGGTTAGGTTAAGTTTGAGTTAGGTTAGGTTTGATTTATTCAAGTTCTAGTTCAAATATGCTTTTTTACTTAGGTTAGGTTTAGCTAAAAAGTGTTTAAGTTTTTATGCAGTTTTGATGTTTGAATAATGTTTTTAAAGTAAGTTTTTTCCCTAATTTTGAGGACTTTTGTGGCGATCTGGCAACAGTGCCTTTTCGATACATATTTCAGGTGCATTTTGGTTGGCAGCCATGCTTTTTGAAGTTAGTTGTTACTGAATGTTATTAAAAAAAGTGAGGTTAAACATCTCATTTTATAGAACTTTTTTTCAATTTTTTTCAAAAAATACCGCATAATCCGCAAAAATTTTTTTTTTAATTTTCTTAAAAAGGCTTTTTTTAAGCCTAAAAAAAATTTTTCGCAAAATTCGTGTGTCCGTTAAGTCGACAGGCCCCGTCACACCAAACCAGAGGAACATTAATCGAAAAATTGTTTTAAGTAAAACGTTTTTAGTATGATGTGTTCCAAATTCTGCCAGCCAAAAGCTACGTTTTACATTGTCGACGGTGAACAGTAAACTCTCCTCATTTCCTTTCCCGAACACAGTAATCTAAATAATAAATAATTATTTTACACGAGACCCCTGTGACAACAAATTTTCTCCATTGCATCGCGATAGATACGACCTATATACGTTCCTATAAATATATAACATGCTCTAAGAGCTGAAAATGATCCCGACTCGGCCCATTCTGGCCGGCTATCTGCCGCTCTATCGGGACTCTATATTATTGTCCTGTACAGCCATGGAAAAACTATGTCAACAAGTACCACCATTCCCACAACTAGAACAAAACTATATGGTTAATAGGTGGTAATGAATCCTGCTTGTTCTTTTGATTGATATCCGTCCAATTTTGTTGTTAGTCTATCTGCTAATATAATATTACTTATAGCTTATACATTACATTGAGGAGTGTTATCGGTCGATAGTTTTTTGGGTCTGCTCTATTGCCTTTCTTGTGTAGAATAATGGTTATGGATTATTTCCAGTGGTTTGGGATTATTTTTTCATATTCAGGAGGATATGGAGAGTATTAACTACAGCTTTACCACCGTACTTGAGCATTTCTGCCGTTACTCCGTCTTTTCCTGGTTATTTTTCATTTTCTTTAATGCTCTCTTTATTTCGGCTTTGCTTATTTCAGGTTGTAGCTCTGAGTTTATGTTCTTTATTTTTGTTTGGAGTTTCTTCATGGTTTCTCGCGATGGTTTCCTTTTTGTTTGGTATAATTTTGTATATAGAATAGTTGTGTGATATAATAATATCCTCTTTAACTTTAGTTTCTATTCTATCGATATGTTTTATCCTTCTTTCTCCAGGTTCCGCCTTTTTTTTCTAATATACAATTTTCTCTATTTTTAACATGTTTGGCGGCTCATTATTATTTTGAAGATGTAGATCTGTGTGCTATATCCGGACAACCAGAAAAAAATCGCAGTCAAAATTCGCCTCTAGACTGAGCTTACCTGAGCTTTGGTTAAAGCTGCAAACTTACAATTGGTCTCCTTTTAGTAAACACAATATTTCATCTTTCCTTTTCAGATACGTCATCATTCCCTTTTATCTTCTTCCTTTTTGGTTATGGTAGGGCTTTTCCCCATGACGTCTTTTTGTTTAGTTATTTAACTTTATTTACACCTCGATGAATTTTATTTAAATTGTCAAAAAATCCAGAGGGTGAGGTGATGACTGATCAATTCGCCTTAAAACAGAATCTACCCGGACTTAAGTTGCAGTTCTGTCATTTTCTAAATAAGCTAAAGCAGTAAGTGGAGTTACTGTTACATTCAGTATAATATTCTATAACTCTGGATTCTGGCACTAGTTATCTTCCAGAGAGAGCTTTGTGCTGGCTTAATATTGGTATTTATTGGACTTTAACTACCATCTTAACGGCAACTTCCTCTTATACAAGAAGAATAATGCTTACGATAAACTGCATACGAAAATACAGGGTGTTAGTCAAATGATCTATTAATATAAAATGAGTAAAAGTGTAACAGTCTGTCATAGAAGAAAAAACGGTCAAATAATTTTCTAAGTTTTTGAAGTGGAATAAAATTGTAAAATCCAAACAGAAAAAAATTGATATTTGACTAGCCGGTTTTTTTAATTAATTGTTATAAAAAATGTCTATTTGATTTTCCGAAAAAGTAAGAGGTTAAGGAGATACATACATTTGCGCTCGAACACTTAATTTTTTTCAATGCGTATCAAATTTCCTCTTTAGTAGTAGTTTTTCTGCTCCTCCTAACAAATTATTACAAAATTACAAACAATGACTCTAGTTATGACTAGAGGCTGAGTGACCAATAACCATTGTTCAACCTATAGAATTTGCTTTTCTTTTGCCCAAATTATTTTAATTATGATTTAACGAAGACGAAAATCCTCAGCAAAAACTTTTCCAAGCGTTTCAGTTTTCTGTAAAAAAAAAGTTAACAAAAAACAACAAAATAATGATAGCAGTAAGCTGTTCCATCGCAAACAAAAGATGAGGTGTCGAAAATAAAACGTATATTGTTAGCGCAATAAGTAGGATAGTATAAATTTTATCCAGACAGCACTATTTTCTGGTTTAACTCTGTACAAAGTACCAAAATTTTTATGTCCGTCTTGCGAAAACAGCTAAAATGGCAATTCAGTTCATAAAACAATAAACCTGCTCCAATAAAAACATTCCTTGCGGATTTTTAACGATTTAGAAGCTCAAATAAAAATTTCAAACGAAATCAATGTAACAAAAATTTTAGTAAAATTATACAAACAAAATAAAATGTAAAAAACTTTAAAATACTAAATAAATATAAGGTACTTCACACGCGGATTTGTAGTCTAGGGGTTAAATAAATAGTTGTTTATTATTTATAGACTAGTCAAATTAGATTTTGAGAGAAAAAAAATTATTAACGGGACTTGGAGCATTGGAAATTGTAGAGCGGTAGAAACGAAGTTTAAAAAAAATAAATGCGTGAGGTTGCGGGTTCGGTTTGGGGGGTAAAAAGGGCAGGGAATCATATTATTGCGATTTCTGGCGAAAGTGGACGTCGTAGAAAAGTGACATTCAGAAAAGTCAAAGGTCATAAAAATGTCTAAAACTATTGTAAATGTAATTTTTTACATTTTTTACATAACCTCAAAATATTCAATTTTTTTTATTTTTTAACAAAACTTAGTAGGAGTAGAGCTCTTTGGGTGCTTAATGTCTACAATATTTTACAAACAAAAAAATTAAGAAGTTTCTAAGATATTTGTTTTTTTCGCTCAAAAAAACTTTTTTTTTCATGAAATTTCTCCTTCAGAAAATTAGTTCTGCTAATACTCAGTTTTTAGCACTGAGATATACTTTTTGGCGAAATAAATAAAAATAATAATGGTCATTTAAAAACATGTCGGAAGATACTAAAAAAAAAATGTCACAATATTTTTTAAAGTTATTGTAGTTATTTTATAAGTTTTAAAATATTTTTTAAAACTGAGTATATTACTTAAAATTAGGCTACTTGCCTTGCTTTTGAAATATTAATGTACATATATACATTATGACAAAAATTAAATTTTTTATAGTATGTGTATGTCACTTTTTTCTCCGACGAAAACTTTCGCCGAAAATCGCAATAATACAATTCCCTGCCCCTTTATACCCCCCCCAAACGTAACCCGCAACGCCCCTGCTCACGCATTTATTTTTCTTAACTTCGTTCATCGCCTCTCTACAATTTCCAATGCTCCAAGTCCTGTTAAAAAAAATTTTTTGACTTAAAATATGGAAATTCCACTGGCCTATTATTGTAAGCCAAAATAAAAGGTAAGAAAAATTACAAGAAACTTTTTTTAATCAGTGGGTGATTTATTATCTTATATTGAGCATGTTATATTTGTAAATCAGTTTACTAGACAAAGGATAATATATTGCAACATACTTTTGTTTATCGACATTATTCGTATATTCCAGAAATAGGGAAACGAGTGTGCATTTCAATAAAATCGAAAACTTCTAAAATTGTCAAAGGATCTTGCAATACGGCCCCCAAACGAACACAATAAGCAGATTTTATGGTTTTTTTCTCGGAACCACAAATACCTAAAACGTGAACTTTATGTATTAGCCAAAGCTTTGCTATTCGAAACTTGCCAATTTGTGGCCTACTAAAATGCGTTGTGTGACATTTGTGGCAGCTTAAAGACGTTGCCGCCATTTTGTGACACAAAAAATCCACTGAATAATTAAACGAATATCTGGAAGCAGAACTGTATTTTCCAGCTAGGTAAAACATTGATATGCCCGGTAACTTTTATACAGTGGAGAAGGGGGGGTTCAGAAATAAGAAAATTTTAAGTGCGCCACATTATTTAATACCAATGTTTTACAAAGAAGATTTTAAATAAAATACAGTTCAACCCAAACGTTGTAGCTAAACAATGAAATTCTACCTACTTCCGAGGCTTCCAGAGTATTTGTGTAATTAAAAAACCAAAAAAAAAATATAAAACAGTTAATTTCTGTATATTATTCTATGGTACACTCCCGTCTTCTGTATGGTATTCAGTTCTGGGGGGTCTCCGATTTTACAGATAGTGTTTTTAAATCTCAAAAATGAATTATTCGATGTGTTGCAAGTACCACATCTTTTGTACCCTATTTTAAAATTTTTTAAATTTCAACTATCCCGTCTATTTTAATTTATGAGATTTGTGTTTATGTGTTTTCTTTAGAAAAAAATAATACTTACCATAATTATAACACCAGAAATAAAGACAGGTGTCAAATGTTGATTTTAACCAAATTTGGTTTATGCAAGATGGTTGCCCAGCTCATGACACTGACACTGTTTTTAAAGCAGGCAAGGTACTATCAGCTGGTCTCAGAGATCACCAGATTTGGCACCCAATTATTTTTTTTAAGGGGCTATACCACAGAATTGTGGTATTTTTGAGAATTTAATTCGTTAGGTAGTTCTTAAATCAGTATAAAAGAATTTGCTTTTAAAACAGACCCCTCTCTTATTTATTTCCCTGGGGAAGCTATAAACCTTAGTTTGTGGAAGACAGTGCATTAGATATTATAAAAAAGAACAAGCTTGAAAAAAAGGATTAACGTTACGTAGTTAACGCCTGAATTTCCGATATTTTATGTACAACTACCCTCGATCGATTTTCTTTACGAATTGTCGAAAGAAACGATCGCCGCGCTAGGGGAAACAATCGGTGTCATAAATTTCCTCCTTCTACTTTACCAGAGCTCACAGAGGACAGGTATTGGCTGTGGGTTTGGCTTTCCTGAAACAATGGGCTACCACTACTATTACTACATATTTTATGTATATGCAGTTATTCTTATCTTACATACAGTAATAGCTTAACAAATAAGCCCAGGACGCCCTGTCAAATTTCAAGGAAACAGGAATGGGTTGCAGAAACCCTCCACTACTACTATGTTTCTTTGTGTTGGAACAAATCCTTGTTTTAAAAAAAATATGATAAAATACAGGTACAATAAAACGAATAATAAAAAATTACATTTCCAGCAATGCATTTGTCTCGTGGCGGTCTTGGAAACAATTTCCACCGCATTGGCAATCTTAATATTGGCGAAAATTCGCCATCCGAGTGCACTGAATAAAACTTTATTACTGGTACTGTCGCGCCACGGTCGCAATTTGGTTAGGTAACTTATTCCTAAAGGACACACAATTTGAACCAGACGTTTATACAATATTTATAGGGATATCTTAACTTTAAAAAAATAAAAACGACGAAAACAGGCACATGACCCTAAGATGCGTAAAAAAATACGTTTACCAATTAAGGCAGGACATAGCCGCTATCTAAAAAAAAATAATTTTACTCGTAGTGACCGATCTTTCGATTGGCTTGCTGAAGAAGGCTTGGTCAATGTGACACCCTTGCGAAGTTAATGAGATGGTTTTGTGTCTAATCTTATGTCTATAGTGAGAAAACCCTCGCAAGAAGCGCCATCTACCGAGATACGAGACAAACTAGAGCAAATCAAATGATTTTTAAATTTACGGGTACTAAAATTCACGTTTGTTAATATTATTTGGCTTAGAATTCCGCTGATTGACGCTCGCGTCTTGATGGTGGGTAAAAACGCTAATCAGCGTTGTTCTGGCTTAAAAGTGCTACAGATCGGGACATTGAATTTTTTATTTGGAATTTAGTAGGCAAATAATTATTATCAAACGAATTTTATACATCACGAAAGTTTAAGAACACAAGCAGGAAAACAACCAAAATCAACTCTTCCCTCTCCTTCTGACACTCGCAAGTTAGGCACACATACCTTTGTGTAAAGTATAAAATTCGTTTTGATTTTTATCGATCCACACACAGCACGTTTTCCATCTTTCTTCTTTGCATATGCTTCGGGCAGTACGGCCTTTTAGTTGCTACGTGATTACGTGGTTTTAATACCACATTAATGGACGAAACTTGTCATAGATGGCGCTTCGGCGTCTCAGACAAGACGATGCCAGTATGCTTAAACTTTCGAGTGCTCGAGCCAGTCCGCTAGATGGCGCTACACCTTGTAGTTTACTCGCATTGCACCGCCGCGAGTATTTCATATGTAGGAGTTGGTTTTGGTTAAAATTGGCTTACCTGGGTTTGCTGTTCTCTACTGATGACGTGAAACACACAGAAACGTACGTCTAGAGATGCAACCTTGTGTAAGTAGGAAAACAACCAAAATCAACTCTTCCCTCTCCTTCTGACACTCGCAAGTTAGGCACACATACCTTTGTGTAAAGTATAAAATTCGTTTTGATTTTTATCGATCCACACACAGCACGTTTTCCATCTTTCTTCTTTGCATATGCTTCGGCCAGTACGGCCTTTTAGTTGCTACGTGATTACGTGGTTTTAATACCACATTAATGGACGAAACTTGTCATAGATGGCGCTTCGGCGTCTCAGACAAGACGATGCCAGTATGCTTAAACTTTCGAGTGCTCGAGCCAGTCCGCTAGATGGCGCTACACCTTGTAGTTTACTCGCATTGCACCGCCGCGAGTATTTCATATGTAGGAGTTGGTTTTGGTTAAAATTGGCTTACCTGGGTTTGCTGTTCTCTACTGATGACGTGAAACACACAGAAACGTACGTCTAGAGATGCAACCTTGTGTAAGTAGGAAAACAACCAAAATCAACTCTTCCCTCTCCTTCTGACACTCGCAAGTTAGGCACACATACCTTTGTGTAAAGTATAAAATTCGTTTTGATTTTTATCGATCCACACACAGCACGTTTTCCATCTTTCTTCTTTGCATATGCTTCGGCCAGTACGGCCTTTTAGTTGCTACGTGATTACGTGGTTTTAATACCACATTAATGGACGAAACTTGTCATAGATGGCGCTTCGGCGTCTCAGACAAGACGATGCCAGTATGCTTAAACTTTCGAGTGCTCGAGCCAGTCCGCTAGATGGCGCTACACCTTGTAGTTTACTCGCATTGCACCGCCGCGAGTATTTCATATGTAGGAGTTGGTTTTGGTTAAAATTGGCTTACCTGGGTTTGCTGTTCTCTACTGATGACGTGAAACACACAGAAACGTACGTCTAGAGATGCAACCTTGTGTAAGTAGGAAAACAACCAAAATCAACTCTTCCCTCTCCTTCTGACACTCGCAAGTTGGGCACACATACCTTTGTGTGAAGTATAAAATTCGTTTTGATTTTTATCGATCCACACACAGCACGTTTTCCATCTTTCTTCTTTGCAAATAATTATTGTCTGTCTTAATATTTTGGACCATTATCTATTTTTGTAATTTTGTTTTGTGCCATGATTTGAGTGTTTTTTAAATTTTTCTCCTTTCTGTAACGTTGATGTATGTCCCTTCTGTAACACCTAACATACCCGATATTTTTGTCAAATCCGCAAGTCCAGTATTATTTAAAGCATTTTTTTAGATAAAACTAACTAAAATAAGAGAATAAATTATTTTTCAGATAATGTGTATTTTAATCATTTGCGAGGAAAAAAAACTAGAAATACCTAACCAGAATCACTAAATCAAATAAAAATTACCGCGCTGTTTTTTTAGTCAGTTTGTTACTAGCTGTCTTATCTCAGGCATTTTTTAACACATTTGATAGATTTTGGAAAAGTAGTATGGCAATAACTACCCCGTTACAGAAGATATAAAAAAAAGACCATTCAAAAAAAAATTACTTATAAAAAACGCAATTCACTTATATCATTTGGTGACACATAACAGTTTAATCTCCGACACGTTCAGTTTACAATAATTTTTGCTGATATAAAAACTTTTTTTTCAGCAAAAATTTTGGTATTTTATGCATTAGTTCGGCACTCATTTTTCCGAATGAAATAAACCATAAGCTTCCATTTCTGATATTAAAAAGTTAATCCAATTCCAAAACTATTTTATATAGGAGCCTACCATATTTACAACTTTTCAGTCATAAAAGTGTCGCCTTACTATTTACTGCAAGACTATTAAAACTTAAAATTTAACGATGTACCCTCATAAAGAGGTTTTAGTGCGCTAATTTTCGTCGCGAGGTTACATCAACTTTAGTTATAAGAGGGAATTTTAGTTTTTACGCTACTTTATGGACACGAATTTTTCTTATCTCGTAAAATGAAGAGAACATTAAAAAGATGTAATTCTAAAACCACTAAAAATTCAAATAAATTTACGGTAGTTTTCTTACTTTTATAATTCATTTCTATCTATCTACATAGGGTCAAGTGGGGTAAGTGGGTACAAAAAATATTAAAGTCATCCGACTTTAAGATCATGTAACTTTTACAAAAAAAAGATACAGACTTCATTCTTGGACAGGAAATACTTGGTTATGTTGTTATTATATCCTAGTATTGTAGCTATTATCAATTAAATATTAAAAAAGAAAAAAAAAATAAAAATAAGTGCAGTCTCTCCAACCCACTTGCCCCGGCTATTGGGGCAAGTGGGTTTCCTCTTGGTAAGGTTTAAACTACAACATAATTTTTGCAGATCTAAAAAATTCCTGTTTAAAAAATTATGAATTTTACAAAGAAAAATCAATGGAGTTGAAAAGAAGTTGGTTATTATTACACATTAAAAATTAAATCAGAAAACTTAAAAACAACTTCTTTGACCAAAACACTATATTTAATTTAGTCCAAGGGATAACTGCATCGGTAACAAAAAAAAGTGTTATTTAGGCAAGCTTGGACTGTCCCACTTGTCCCTGTGGGATAGTACCCACTTGCCCCACTGACCAAAAAAGCGGGACAAGTGGGTACTATGACTCCAAAATTGGCATCCTGCAATCTCAAAATCTGAAAAAATCATAAACTTATTATAGTTATGGGAATGTAATTACCGACGCGCTAAAATTACGAATAACGAAGATATATATTTTTTAAAATTTTAGACCAAACTTTATATGTGAGATAAAATGAAGGGTGTTTTAAAATTAACGAATACACCTGTAAAAGAAAATTCAATTAATAAATAAAATATTCCGTGGCTTACAGAAGGTCTGAAAAACATTTTGTAAAGTTTCACATATTGAAAGTTACTTTTTAAAATTTACAAACAAAAAAATACCCATTTACTCCAGAAACCCACTTACCCCACTTGGCCCTATATATCTATTTCGCCTTCTTTAATCCATTTTTGCACATAGGCCTCCCCAATATCTTCCACTCTTCTACTGTTTTACTGTTTTATTGACGGGTTTCCCCATTTAAAAAGGTTACAATTTTTGGTTTGCTTATATACTATAAAATAATTAAGCCTGTTATCAGTTGCTAACGACTAGAAACAAATATTTACAAACAAATATTTACTCTATAATTGATCAGCCTAATAGGTACCTACTAATTCTCTGTCTATCGCCGTGTTCATCCATCTAGCTCCCGCGTGTTTCTTCAAATCGTCCGCGCATCTCATTTGGGGTCTTCCCCTACTTCTTTTATTTTCCGAAGGTCTCCAGTTTACAATACATTTTTTCCATCGATCATCTTTCTGTCTGATATTATGACCGACAAATTTCAATTTTAATTTTGCTACCTCTCCTCTGACATCCCTTACTTTTATTTTATTTCTTATCCATTTCATCCATCTTTGGGCTCTTGTTACCTTATTCATGTTTGATTTTGAAAGTGTCCAGGTCTGGGATCCATAGGTACTGGAAGGATACATTGGTTATACACTTTCGTTTTGAGGTACTTACTGAGGATATTTTTAATCTTTAATTATGTAGCTTAATTTACCAAATGCTGCCCAGGCCAATCTTACTTGTCTCTTGATTTCAGCTGTATGACTTTTTTTTAGTTTAATAATTTGTCTCAGGTATATATATTCCTCTACTTGTTCTATTTTCTTTTGGTTTACTCTGATAGTGATATCTTTATCTGTGTTTGTTATGATTTTAGTTTTAGTGTAGTTCAGACTCAAGCCAATATTTTTAGCTGTTGTATGCAGTTCTTCTTTCTTGCCTGTTATTAAGGCGATTTCACCAGCATATCTTAGGTAGTTTAAGTATTGTCCGCTTGCTTTGATGAGTATTTCTTCCGAATCTAAGTTTTTAAAAATATCTTCTAGGGCCTGGTTAAATAGTTTAGGAGCTATTGTGTCGCCCTGTCTCACACCTATTCTTATGCGGATTGGCTTGGTTCCTTCGTGGTTTTAATTGATGTCGTTGCTTCGCATATATATTGGCTATTAAGTCTGTATATCTTCGGCTATTAACTTTAATTTAATTTAATTAATAGCCGAAAAAATAGTTTCTCAAAAAGTATTCTTTAAAAAAATGTATCTTTTAAAAAACAATTTAAAAAAATGTGACAAATTGTCCCGGCGGCAAGTAGTTGTCACGATGACGAATTTGTCCGTTTGTTATTTATTATAATAAAAAAATAACGCAAATAAAAATTGTCTGCAAAAGGTAAAAATTTTACTTCCAAATTCAACGTGACATCACTCGTTTGACGTTACATATATAAGGGATAAAGCTAGCTAAAGGTCCCTATTATTACACATTACCTACTTTAATACCATAAGAATCGTTACGTTTATTATAGCAAGAGACTTAAAGTGATAATAATTTTTTGTATTTAAATAATTTCCTTATGTGAATATTTGAACTTCCGAAATGTAAGTACTAAAGCAATTCTTCGAAAAAGCTACGCTGTTTAGATAGAGCAGCATACACATAGCAAATCGATTTTCGCCTTTTGAAACTGTAGCCGAAACTTTCAAGTATTCATGTAACTATAAGATATTATAAGAGTTTAGACAAACACACACGTTTGGCAGGAAAATCGTAGTAACATAGTTTTATGTAAGATATTTTTTTAATTAATCTACGTATCCTGATTTAATTCTTTTTTAAAGAACAACAGGTTTTAACCACATTCACCCGAATCTTAAATCCACTTGAAAAGAAAAAACAAAAACTTAAATATAACTCATAACAGCAAACATAACATAACATAACATAACATAACATAACATAACATAACATAACATAATATAACATAACATAACATAACATAACATAACATAACATAACATAACATAACCTAACCTAACATAACATAACATAACATAACATAACATAACATAACATAACATAACATAACATAACATAACATAACATAACATAACATAACATAACATAACATAACATAACATAACATAACATAACATAACATAACAACATAACATAACATAACATAACATAACATAACATAACATAACATAACATAACATAACATAACATAACATAACATAACATAACATAACATAACATAACATAACATAACATAACATAACATAACATAACATAACATAACATAACATAACATAACATAACATAACATAACATAACATAACATAACATAACATAACATAACATAACATAACATAACATAACATAACATAACATAACATAACATAACATAACATAACATAACATAACATAACATAACATAACATAACATAACATAACATAACATAACATAACATAACATAACATAACATAACATAACATAACATAACATAACATAACATAACATAACATAACATAACATAACATAACATAACATAACATAACATAACATAACATAACATAAAACAACATATGTTCGCTGCTACGAATAACTTAATAAGAAGTTCTAAAAGTTACAAAGATGAGGGTCGTTAGAGAAATTCATCGTTACATGTTTTTTAGTAGTTTGAATCGTTCGAGCGAAAGATAGGCAGTTTACAAGATTGGTATAGGGGCTCTGGTGCTTTTAGTTTCTCTTTCGGACTTTTCCTGCTCTTTTAAGCAAATAGGAACTAGCAACTGTCAATTAAAAGGTCAGTAACCCTTGGTTTCGTTTAATAAATACCCGACCTAGATGAGCTCAAAGAAGCCGGTAAGATATTTTAGACATAAAATATAGGTTTTCCCAGAAGTACTGGGACCCCGAAATATCCCGATTTTAGAAAAAATATTTAAAAGTTTATTATCACAACACACACAAAATTTAAACATTAATTTGAGGTCAAACTACTTTTTTTATTGGAAAACCCAATTAATAATTTTTATTTTTAAATGAAAATTTCAAGAAAAATAAATTATAATTTTTATTAAAAAAATGTCAAACAAGTTTCGTGGCTAGTCGGGTAACAAGGATTTTTTTTTCTCTCATATTTTTCCGTGGGTAGCTTGACAATGCTGCGCTTAACCGCACGGGGGTCCACGATCTAATGGAAACCTGATAAGTGTTGACAGTTAACTGTTTCGTCCTTATGGGACTCCTCAGAACACTGCTTGGTCAATGTGACACTCTTGCACTATGTAAATAGTGAGAAAACTCTCGCAAGAAGCGCCATCTACCGAGATACGAAAGAAACTAGACCAAGAGCAGGCGAAAATAAACTGCTATTTATATCGATCAATGAAAAGATCGATTACAAATAAAAAAAAACAAACCATCCGTGACCTACGACAGCACTCTTCTGCCTTTCAGGCCAGATCAACACTGATTGCGTTTTTACCCGCCATCAGACACGTGAGCGTCAATCAGCGGAATTTTTAAGCCAAATAATATAACAAACGTGAAATTTAGTACCCGTGAATTTAAAAATCAAACAAGTTTCGTGGCTAATCGGGTAAAAAATAGTTTTTTTTTCTCTCATATTTTTCTGTGGGTAGCTTGAAAGCTTAACTACTACTTCTTAAGCACTTTCCTTTTGCTTTTACTTTATCATAAAGTAAACAGCGATTTAAATTGTAAAATATTTTAAAAGAAAAGAAGCAACCAACCAGAGAATTATATTTTTCTTGCGACTATTTCTGTTTCTTTACATCCCTGTAACGACAAAAGACATTTTCAAAACTTCACAATTTTTCCAATTAATCTCCTGAGATCCATAAAAAGTCCTTTTGAGTGCGCCTTGAAATGCGAGTCAAAATGCCGCCAAAATTATATTTTTTAATGGTTTTATTTAGCTTTACTTCCTTATATTTATATGTCTGTTTTATAGCTTTGTTTTAAAACTATTTTAACTGCTTCCCGATGAGCTAATGACTTGATAGGTAAAGTGTTCTGGGGATAATAAAATTTGTAATTTATTTAATACAAAAAAATAAAAATAGAAGATCCAATATATAGGACTTTCTTATTAATAAACCGATTTGTCATAAAATTTGACGTGTTTAAGGTCATTTAAACTTAAAAAATCAAAAACGGTGAATCGCAAATGGGAGACTGTTCCAGGGTGTATCATGTAACAAGCAGGAATCTAATAAGTCCCTCAAGGACGACAGAATCAACTGATAACACTTAATAGGTGTCAATGGACCCCTCCACGAAATAAGCTTTCAAACTACCCACCATGGTTTGGTTTTTAAATTATGAGTATTACAATTTACGTTTGTTGATGCTGATTTTTTGATAATGATTCATATGTGAGTGGGCCTTGCAGCTACTGCGACCACCAGTGGATCTATTGTGGCTCACTTTTGAGTGGTTTCTCACCACTGTATGCCTAATCCTCCAAAAAGGCCGGCTATCAGTTTAGGTGAGACACTGTTCAGATCTTCTGAATCAATCTGAGGTTTACTGAAAGTGTCCTGACGTAAACGTGCAATAGGCGGTCATTCGCACAGTATATGTCTGACTGTTTCCTCCATCCTCCATACAGAGTCTACATTCGGTCCCTTCTGTTAGTCCCATTCTGTGCATGGGTACTCTCAGTCGACAGTGACCCGTAAAAAGACAAGTCACTATACGTATCTCCTGTCTGGTAAGTCCAATAATGTTCCTGGTTTTGTTTCTACAAGGTCCTTTATTGAACTCTTTAGAGTGAGCCAGTTCTGGTATATTTATCCAGTAATGTTGGAAGCTATTCTCCATCCATTTTAATATGGTTGATTTACCAGCATCGTATGATATCCCCAGGGCTGGCTCGGGGCCAAAAAATTCGGCAGATGCCGCTTTCCTCGCTTTCCAGAAAGCCCTGGTATCCATACATTCAGCGAATCCTTACAGCTCCTCACGGTTCTTGATGAAACCGGATAGGAATCAAGCGATCTTAAGGCTGCATTCGTGGTCAGTAAGCCACCGGACACACAGTTCAATGGCTACGAGTTCGGCCTGAAATATAGTAGCCAATTGGCCGAGACTATGTTTAATCTCGACTTTTTCTTGAATACTAACAACTCCAGATCCAACGCCCGATGGCATTTTGGATTCGTCGGTATAGCAGAAGCTATCGTTATTTGAAAAATTGGTACAGTGCTTTAACCAGCTCTCCCTCTCCGGAGGATAATGTTGTATATCTTTCTGCTGTACACCGTGTTGGGCATGACGTCGGATATCATTCCTAGAGTTACATCCAACCCTTGGTCCCTTATTGGGGCTGTTGATATCACTTTGTTTGCCCTACCATCCTGGTGGTTGGCTCTTATTCTGTATATTGCTCTTCGTGCCTCCGCGTCTAAGAAAATGTGAAGCGGAGGTAAGTTTAGTAAGCATTCAAGCGCAGTCGATGGGCTAGAGCTCATTGCACCACATATGGCAAGACTGGCTTGTCGTTGTAAGCTGGTTAGTTTGGCCCTTGAGGTTCTTTGATGTTTTTTAGTATTGTTTTCGTAATGTGACCATTCGAGCTACCCACAAAAAAATACGAGTGAAAGAAACCTTTTTTTACCCCATTAGCCATGAAAAATTGTTTGCAATGTAATTATTTTCAAACCCTTTTTGATGACATGTCGATGCTCGAAAGTATTTGGAGATCCCAAAGGGCGTCGCTTCTTACAATAAATTCAACTTCGCTTAGAGTTCCTCTCGAAACTAATAATCATAAATAAAAAACTAGCGACTGCGACTCTATAGAACAGAAGTTTATAAAGCTGCGAAGAGTAAATGACATAGAGCTCATAAAAATAAAATTTTTCAAGCGTCGCTACTTGCTGTAAGTTTTGAAAAGAGACTAGACAGCTCTGTTATAAGTAACAGATTTGAAGTTTTCACTACTTACTGTTTTAGAATTCTACCTACATCTTTATAAGTCTGACTTCCTTAAAGCGTAATCAACCACCAGGATGGCAGGGCAAACAAAGTGATATCAACAGCCCTAATAAGGGAACAAGAGTTGGATGCAACTCTAGGAATGATATCCGATGTCATGCCCAACACGGTGTACAGCAGAAAGCTATATAACATTATCCTCCCGGAGAGGGAGGACTGGTTAAAGGACAGGACCAATTTTTCAAATAACGATAGCTTCTGGTATACCGACGGATCCAAAATGCCTTCTGGCGTTGGATCTGGAGTTGTTAGTATTCAAGAAAATTGGCCATTTGGCTACTATATTTCAGGCCGAACTCGTAGCCATTGAACTGTGTGCCCGGTGGATTACTGACCACGAATGGACCAACAGGACAATAAAAATCTTCTCCGACAGTCAAGCAGCCTTAAGAGCGCTTGATTCCTATATGGTCTCATCGAGAACCGTGAGGAGCTGTAAGGATTCGCTGAATGCGCTTGGTAGCGCTAACAATGTATCATTAGTATGGATACCAGGGCATTCTGGGCACGAGGGAAATGAGGTCGCAGACCTAGCAGCGAGGGAAGCGGCATCTGCCGAGTTTTTCGGCCCGGAGTCAGCCCTGGGAATATCATACAATGCTGCTATATCAACCATATTAAAATGGATGGAGAATAGCTTCCAACAATACTGGATAAATATACCAGAACTGGCACACTCTAAAGAGTTCATTAAAGAACCTTGTAGAAACAAAGCCAGGAACATTATTGGACTTACCAGACAGGAGATACGTATAGTGACTTGTCTTTTTACGGGTCACTGTCGACTGAGAGTACCCATGCACAGAATGGGACTAACAGAAGAGACCGGATGTAGACTCTGTATGGAGGATGACGAAATAGTCAGACATGTACTGTGCGAATGTCCGGCTATTGCATGTTTACGTCAGAATACTTTCGGTAAACCTCAGATCGACTCAGAAGATCTGAACAAAGTCTTACCCAAACTGATAGCTGGCCTTTTTGGAGGATTAGGCATACAGTGGTGAGAAACCACTCAAAAGTGAGCCACAATAGACCCACTGGTGGTCGCAGTGGAAGGGCTGCAAGGCCCACTCACATATGAATCATCAATCATCATCATTCTTAAAGCGTAATTAGATTTATTTATTTCCTCATACTTTTTAAACGGTTAATTTGATTAGTAGGTACTACCAAAAATTTGTTTATTTTTGTGTACCGGCCAAGTGGATTTGCGAAAATATCATAAAACTACTCTAAAATTAGTTTCTAGAGCGTGTATAAGTACTAAAAATATTTCTCATTGTGATATTTAATTTTACACGACTTAAACGATGTAGAAATCCTTCGAAAAGAATCTCAACTGTACTGTTCCGACTATAATTCTGGCAAAAGTTGGTAACTTACTTCTTTGCATTTTGCAGACTTTTGACAATATTTTTAACAAATATGTTTTTTCCATAACCTCTTGTATTATCACACAAAAATTACATATACTGGGTGGGCCCAAAAAAATTGACAATTTTGTTTTCATTATAACTTTTAAACCATACACTCGATTTTAATAAATATATTTTTTTGTCCGCCATCTCAAAATCCAAGATGGCGGACGAATTTAAAATGTACCCTTCAAATATACTCGTTTTTTTATTCGTTGCAAACCTGTTTTAATTTTTTTTAATAAGTGAAAAAGCTGCATTTTTGTTACGCATAACAAGGTTTGAATCAACAAAGTCTGTTTGGTGGTTCTAAAAAAATTTTTTGTCTCAACCATTGTTTTGCATATACGATTGCCTTGCCAATCATGTCTGCATTTGTTTCCTTATAAATTCATTACTACTGAACCGATTTTAATAAAATAAACGCATCCTGGTGAGAATTGATTGCTTTTTAAAGAAAATTATCAAAGTTTATCGCCATCTTAAAATTTAAGATGACGGACAGAATCATACTTGATTCTTCAAAATGACGTGCTATTCTTATTTTCCAAAAATGCTTTAGTTTTTTTTAATTTATAGAAAAGCACTACTTTTCCCCCACACAACGAGGTAGAAATTAGGAAAATAGATGTGGTGGTTTTTAAAAACTGTATTTTTGTTTGAACCCTTGTTTTACAGATTATACAATTGAAATATCAATCCTGTCTGCATTCATTTCCTTATAAATTCGTTATTACTAAACCGATTTTATTGAGATAAAAAAAATCATGGTGAGAATAAAGGCTCTTTAAAAATTATAATGGAAATTTGCCGCCATCTTAGAATTAAAGATGTCGGACAGAATCATACTTGATTCCCCAAAATGGCGGGTTTATTTTTTATTTTCCGAAAATGTTTTAGTTTTTTTTTAATTTATAGAAAAACACTACTTATCTCCTACATAAAGAGGTACAAATTAATAAAATCGGTGTAGTGGTTCTCACAAAATCTGATTTTGTTTTAACCATTACCAACGAACAAATTATACGATTGCATTGCCAATCAACTTTGACTTTGACAAAATCTGCTAAGAATCTGTATAGTCTATTTAGTCTATACTACAGCTATACACATTATTCCCCAAAAAAAGAGCGCCAAGGTGAGTAAGGGATAAGAATTCTATGAATAAGGATACGTACTCACCCCCAAGATCAGCGTAGAATATGTCCCTCAGGGCCAGAAATTCCTCTTCGGCAGCCATATTTGTTGAACCGAAACTATCGTTTTCAGGCCAAACCTCCCTACAAGAAAAATACAAAATATAAATGAACACAGGGTCTTTTTTTTAACAACCGTGACGTTTTCGCCGACACTAATATAATATACAGGGTGTTCCTTAAGGGTTTGCGAATATTTAAGGAGGTGATTCTACATTAAAAAATAATGATAATTTGTCGTATAAACTATGGTCGAAAAATGCACCGTTATAAAAATACAGGGTGTTAGAGTTTTCAAAAAAAAATTGAAATTTATTAATAATTTCGAAATCATTGGGGATATTTTATTCAAATTTGGTACATAACCATAAATGTCTAAGGCGCATATTTTCCAAGAAGAAAATGATTTTTAACTTCGACAATGGCGTGCGTACGGGCACTAGCTTTTTTATTTTTTTAGAAAAAAATAGTACGCCACTGGTTTTTTTCAAAAAAGTTTTACTTTTTAAATTATCCACTTAATTCTTAAGAAAAAAGGTCTCTTAATTTTTTTCTCTACAGGGCGTCGTTCTTGAGTAAAAAAATAAAAACCGTTGTTCTGCAAAAGCAAAATATTGTGACCATTTAAAGAATACAATTGATCAAGTTGCCTTAGAAATATCTCGATTTAATTCAAATTTAGTACGTAATATATATTAATGTGTAGATGTATATGTATTTAGCACTTTGTACTTTAAAGATCTATACTACAATTAAAACACATATTTCGCTAAATTTGGGGAAAAATGTTAATATTTAAAAGTTAATTCCGGCCTTATTAGCAAAAACTAGCAGTTAAATGTCGCATCATTTTAAAAAGGAAGGTTCAATAAAAAATGACATGTTAAAACTGGCCCGCGACAGCGGGCAAAAAGTTACTTTGTGTCCACGTATATTTTTAAAATTAAAGAAAATAATAAATTTTTGAAAGATTTTACAAAAAAGGCAGTTTGAAGAAAAACAACAAAAAATTTTGCATTTTTTTTATACGAGAATAATGTACTCACCATAGTGATTCTCTGATATAATTAAAATTATTTTAACCAAACTTGATCAACATTAAAAATTGTGGCAAAGTTGATTCATTTGTGTTCTTAAAACAACTACGCAACGTCAGTTTTCAAAACACGCTAACTTTGACAAGGTGTTTTATTCATTTGTTTGACGTTTGACTATCCGAAGCTAACTTGCTATGGTACAGCGATTCTTAATAAATAGTTTTCAGTAAAAATATCTCCTATATTAGATAAATGAGTTCTGCACTAAATCGCATGTTTTCTTGATTTTGCCCCTCTGTGAGACGGTACTGCCTTTGTCTTCTTTGGAACTGCTTTGTCCTTTGCCGTCGATTGTTTGGACTGTTGCTTAGTTACAGGGGTATAATGATGAACCCATGTTTCATCAACCGTGATAAATCTACGCAAAAAGTCCTCTGCATCACGTCTAAATAGTGCCAAATTCTCCTCTGAAATGGTTAGACGCACGAGCTTTTGATCTGGCGTGAGCAAACGCGGCACCCATCGGGCGAATAGCTTTCTCATACCTAAAACTTCACATAAAATATGGCGAACTCGCTCTTTTGATATGCCCACAGCCTCAGCTACCTCTTCCAGTCTTAATCTGCGATCTTTTAGAATTAGTTTGTGAATGGTTTGCACCATTTCTTCAGAAGTTGCCGTTTTTGGCTTGCCAGAACGCAGATTATCATCAGTTCGGCTCGGTTCGGTTCGGTTCATTGTCATGTACATGTACCACAAACCCCCCCAAAACTGCCCAATTTGGGACACCCTGTACTTCTCCTTGCGCCTTAAAGTGATCAGACCTATCCATAATTTGCAAATTGCTTCTGTAAGGAGACCCGTTGTGGTCTCACTCAATTTCGGTCTGGATATTTTCTACTAAAATACAATTTTCGATCCATAACTAGGGCTTAACAGTTTTGCAGGATGCAACGAAATTAATCCAGGAGTACAAACTCAAACTACGTAAAACAAACCTAGCATGTTAAGGAGCTTAAGACGAGAATTAAAGCACTTGATTAGGTGCAACTTTGTAAGTTTATATCCGGTAAATGCAAGCACAGTTCCGTTTACAGCCTGTTGCGACTCGCCCAAAAAAGACGCTTTTAACAAGACAAGATTCATTTACAAACACGATGAAATGCGTATGGAATATTCTGACTGAAATGAAAACGGAGCTCAGAAATCGACAAGTTGCAGTTTCATTCGATGGATCAAAAATAATTCAAAGTTCTCTCAAGATATGATTCCACCAAGGTGTACCTGCACGTAGCATCCCAGATAAGGCCCTTTCCTAACTTTCAGGGAAGGAATCAACCCTGTTTCCGTCAGCGCGACAAATTCCGGATGAGTCTAGTTCTGAAGGAATCCCTGCAGTACCTAGAGCTCTTTTTATGAGGTTATTGATCATCCGGTGCATAAACAACCTACCTGCACTTTTTGTGGTTAATTCTTCAATAATGCTACAAATATTTACGGCTCTTAAATACAAACTTCTTATAACTTCTTGTTTTGTAACAACAGAATGATTAGACTTAAAATTTAGGTACTGTCCCGTGTGTGTAGGTTTTCTATATACAGTGGTTTGAATGTTTTTCTCTATTCGTTTGACAAGAATATCCAAATAAGGTAAGGCCGAATCTTTTTCAATTTCCATTGTACATTTGATTGTTGGTCGAATACCATGCAGATCGTGTAAAAAATTCTGTAGTTCGTCATCATTTTCCGGCCATATAATAAATGTGTCATCCATGTATCGTAGCCATAGTTTTGGTTTGACTCTTGCTGTGTTGATCGCATGGTCTTCGAACCACTCCATGTAGATGTTTGCTACCACTGGCGAAAGAGATGAACCCATTGGGAGTCCATCATTTTGCGCGTAAAACTTACCTTTCACTTGAAAGTCAGAGTTACGGAGACAGAGCTCCAAAAGATCCATCACCCCCTCCACCGATAGCGTTGTTCTCTCGTGAAGTGTATCATCAGTTTGTAATTTGTTTTTGATGATACTGAGTGACTCATTTATTGGGACGTTGGTGTAACGATTTTCTACATCAAAACTTACAAATCTATCGTCGGGATCTAATTCGATCCTTTTTAAAACCTCGATAAAATGTTCCGAGTTTTTGACAAAAGACTCGGACTTACCTTATAATGGTTAAATTATGTTCATCAAAAATATCGACAAACCGCTGGTCGGTGAGTTCCTGCCTTGTCAAACAAAGTGTAGGGTATGTTGTCCAACCACCGGAGTACCAATCCTTAAGGCTATTGAGAAGCGGAAGGTTGAGTCTCCCAAATGATTCCACAAAATATCTGAGGGAGGAGCGTTAAACAAGGCAGAACATTCAGGACATTGTTTTCTGATATAAGGTTACTGAAAGGAGCTTATTCAAATTTAGATAATTTACACCGATTCTATAAAGCGGTATTACAAAGTGCGCCTGGAGAATAACATATTACTTCTGGTAGAATGTTTTTAACCAAGGAAGAGGTATCTATAGCAAGCAACACAGAAATGCGGAGAAAGAAAGAGTGGAAGACTCCTGAAGTCCACCTAATTTAACTGGAATAGAACATTGTAGCCATGACAACAAATAATCTGAAGAGTATTTTTAAAACTAGATCATACTAAGTCACTTTATACATCAAGAAAAACAAGCGCTCTGGGAAAAAATAAAAAAAATGTATTAAGTATTGTATGTTACACAAAGCAGTGGACTAGAAGCAGATATACGCGTTTTCTAAATTTCAATTTTTTACGTTCGCGTCAGATAAAAAAATGAGGGCGAAATGCAACCAAACCCACTGGTAACGAGTTGAAGCAAGCACTTATCCGGCATACTCTCTCCCAAGAAATTTAATTTAACGGATAGGTTCGGATAGGTAGTTAAATTTTCAATTATTCAAAGGCGCTAAATTTAGTGTCGCAGCAGCGTTAAAGATAATATATACAGGGTGTCTCTAATAAAAATAACTACATCGGACAAATCAAGACAAGAGACCCTATTTTTACAATAGGATAATTAAAAAATGTTAGATTTTTTCCAACAACGCGTTAAAGGTGCTTATTTTCAAGAAAATTTATTAAACTTTAGCCAAATTGGTCTTATAGTATGTATTGCTACAAATTGAAGGTATTTAAACTTTATAGTTAGAATTTATTTAGGTTTAGTGTAGTATTAGGTTGACTTATCTTATAATTGTATTCTTAGTCTAGGTTTTAGTTGCGTTATCTATGACTCACATTCGTACTCGGACGCGGACCTTCTAGAAAAAACTAGTATACTTGTGAATAGAAAAAGGATAGAAAGTACGCTATATATAGGGCCGAACTTCGCGCATCGAGTCAGTCAGAGATAACCAACTGTAGTAATCGCGAGATATTAACACAAAGGTAATAGCCCGATTTCAGTAGTGAGTGATTAGCAAGTTATTAGTAATTTTAGGTGCGTGTTTTTTTTTTAATAAATAATTATTGTATAGTATATTGTATAGTATATTGGATAAAAATTTGTATAAAATAGTAAAACATAAAAACTAATAAAAATAGAATAATACATAAGAAAAGTAAAATAATATTAATGAAAAAAATAATAAGAACAATAATACACTATAAATAAAAAATTTCTTCCAGACCAGACTCAGGCTTAATTGTTCCCAAAATTGAAGCGGCATTACCCCTTCGAATTGCGAGGCCTATCTGTTGGCAGATGAAGCTACGAACTTTTTGATGTTGTAATTTTTTTACTGATGTCATTAGTCAAGTTCTTAGCTTCCTCTCCCCACGTCTCAACAATAAAGGGTACAAATAAGAAACGATCTTCTAATTCTTTATATTTCTCCCTTTTTTGAACTTCTCCAAGGTGAGCTGCTTCCCCAGATTTTACTGAAGTTTTGTTTATGTAGGAATCTGCAAGGGTGTCCCTGCATGAATCATCCCACATTAAAGCCTTACCTCTCTTCCATGGCACCAAAGTCATCCCGTCCGCCCGCTTACCGTCGCCACGACAAATATCTGGAGGCTCCAGTACTGCAGGAAAATCTGCAGAACCAAGAGACCTCTTAATAATATCATTAATCAGGCTGTATCTAGCTAAACGACCTGCACTCTTTAAGCAGCATAAGCCATGATGGCCGTAAATGTCAACTGTTTTGCCACAAGTGCAGACGTGTTGCTCACACACAGACTGACCTAGTCTTAGAGCGACAGATAAGCGGAAGGACGAGTTGTCTAAAAGGTTACCCAAAGAAGATAAAGGTAAAGCATAAAGCCAAAAAAAGTTTTCGGGTTCCTGTAAAGCTAGAAGTCTAGCCTTGTCTTTTAAAGATGTTTGAGTATCCAAAATTTTATTTAAAAATGTTTGAGAAAGTTTTATATCAAAATCTTTTTGTGAAGTTAAATTAGATGAATCTGAAATATTGGTTATTGATTTAAAAAAGAAAAGTGCTTCGTCGTGTGCTTTACCATTAATCTCCAAAATATATTTTGGTAAAAGAGATGGAAGAAGATTTGAAACGTCATTTGTTGACCCAAGAAAGGCAGAAAAGCAGAGGGTTAAAGAATCTCTTATCCCAAGCCCACCCAATTTAATTAGCAAGGAAGATTGAATCCAAGCTTTTTCATGTGCGTGTTTTGTACATAATTGTCAAAATAAAATGACATATCGTTTTTACAGTTGCGAGTTTAATTTGTTGTTGTGAACCCGTAACAGTATGGTCGCTTGTAAAAAACCCTGTCTTGTAAATACTGTAATTCATTTGATATATAAACTACGATCGTTTTTTAAAATAAATGTCCCAACAAACTTTTCTCCAAACCCAGAAACTTCCATAAAACCGCCACCGCGTGCAGTCGCCAACTAAAACTCGTTACTTCAGATTTTACTGTATTGCTTTTTTAAAGCACCTAGTGCTGTCTCAAAATACAATTAGAAGAGAGTTTCTTTTACGTCTTACTTCTGACTTGTTGTGATAGTAAAAATACGGAAGTTAAAGCTAGCGCATTCGCCAAAGCACTGAACGAAATATGTAAAAAAAAATCAATCAATCAATACAAAAAAAATACTTTATTATAAAGAATAAATCATCCTACTGACAAAGCAAATTAAAAGTACATAATAATACACAAAAAAGGAAGGAAAGATATATGTGACAATTATAGAGGTATATCTGTGACTAGTACGCTAAGCAGAATATACGGTAAAATAATAAGAAATAAAGTGGAGAGCGAATATAGAGACATGGAGGCAGAAGAACAAGCTAGTTTCAGGGCGGGTAGATCGACTTCAGATCAACTCCTTTGTATAACCCAAGTTATTGAAAAGAAAATGGCATACGGATAAGAGCTGCATCTGCTTTACGTCGATTTGCAGAAGGCATATGATAGTATACCGCTAAATCTACTTTGGAAAGCGTTGGAAAACACAAACACAAGCGTACAACTAATTAAGGCCATCAAAGAGTTATACCCCAATAGTAAGGCAAAAGTTAAAATAAAAGCAAAACTAACCAAAGGCTTTCAAGTAAATAAAGGTCTTAAACAAGGTTGCTGTATCTCGCCTACGCTCTTCAAGATATACTTGGAACAAGTCCTTAAAGTATGGAAGAGAAAATGCCAAAACATGGGAATTCCGTTGGACGAAACCACCTTGTATACTTTATGTTTCGCCGATGATCAGATAGTAGTGGCTCAGGATTATGTATAGAAGAGTACAATAAGTGGGGACTAGAGGTTAATCTCAATAAGACAGAGAAAATGTGTATCGGTGGAATGAAACAGGATCTAATCTTAAATACCGGGCAGCTAATTCAGTCCTGTGATGAGTATAAATACTTAGGTCTAAAAATTACAGCTGACGGAACACTAGACAAAGCTATAAAAGATCGAAACAAACAAGGAAGAAAAGCAATAACTTTATTAAATGGAATAATTTGGGACCAAAGTATATCAAAACATAACAAAAAGCTTATCTATAACACCATTGTAAAAAGTATTATTACATACGGCTTCGAAGTATGGCCAATCAAGGATAGAACAGAAAAAATGCTTTCCGCTACGGAGATGGACTATTGGAGAAGAGCAGCAGGGAAATCAAAAAGAGAAAGAGTTACAAATCAAAGAATAAGAGAAATTATGACAGTGGGGCAACGTACTTTAGTGGATGATATAAGAACAAAGCAACTGGTGTGGTACATACATGTACAAAGAATGAAAAATGAAAGACTATCTAAACAAATACTACAAAGGAAACCAACTGGCCGAAGAAAACGACGACGGCCAAGGAGAAGCTGGAGAGAAGGAATAGACAGTGAAATAAGAATAAGAGGCCTAGATGATGAATTATGGGCAAACAGAAACGAGTGGAGATTGGGTATCGGAAGACGTAGAACGTTGTGAAACCGATAAATATATATATAACATTTAAGATTTAGCATTTTATATCTTCATTCCTATCGTTTATTAGATTAAAAAAATTACTTTGTTTTGTCAATCAAATAGATTGATTGCCTCAACCAAACAAAAACACGTGAAATGCAGCATCTTAGAATATTGTATATATATTTTTTAAAGGTTAATGGTTTAATTCCTAATGTAAAAAAAAACAAAACATAAACCCATGGAACACTAGAGACTCCGCTTTAAAGTTATTTTCCCATTAAAAGCGAGCTTCCTTCACTTCGATTAGGAAGCTACACGTAATTTCAATATAAATATATCTTCCACTTTGAAGTGGTCTTAATAGAATTTACTTTAATGTTGACTATTACAAGCATCTGAGAAATATTGAGCGACATTATCGCTTTCATATTTATTACATAAAAGAAAATAAAAGAAAGAGCCAAGAAATAAAAGTTGCGAGAGTTATAGAAAATAACAGAAACATGAAATGTCTAAGGCCGACTTTAGGCAGATATGAAATAATTAAAATCAAGGATATAAACGGCATAGAAACTAACGTTAAAGAAGATATCATAAATATCACACAACTATTCTTATACAGAAATATATACCAAACAAAAAGGGAACCATTGCGAGAAACCATGAAGAAACTCCAAACAAAAATACAGAACATAAACTCAGAGCTACAACCTGAAATAAGCAAAGCGGAAATAAAGAGAGCATTCAAAAAAATGTAAACTAACATCAATCACCTGGAAAAGACGGAGTAACGGCAGAAATGCTCAAGTACGATGGTAAAGCTGTAGTTAATACCCTCCATATTCTCCTGAATAAAACACTAAAAGAAAAAATAATCCCAAACAACTAGAAAGAATCCAAAACCATTATTCTATAAAAGA
Source organism: Aspidapion aeneum (assembly GCA_963576565.1). Classification (NCBI taxonomy): domain Eukaryota; kingdom Metazoa; phylum Arthropoda; class Insecta; order Coleoptera; family Brentidae; genus Aspidapion; species Aspidapion aeneum. The sequence goes on from OY755040.1 coordinate 136,257,790, forward strand.
AAGGCGATGGAGCAGACTTAAAAATAAACAATAATCTCTATATATATGTTTGTTCGTATATAATTCATTGTCGGTAAACTAAGCGACATACTAAAAAATAAAAAAATATCCTCAGTACCTCAAAACGTGTATAACCAATGTATTCTTCCTGTACTTACCTATGGATCCCAGACCTGGATACTTAGAATATCAAACACGGATAAGGTAACAAAAGCCCAAAGATCACTGGAAAGACAAATGTTATATGTAAAGCTAACAGATAGAAAAAGGAATGAATAGATACGAAATATAACAAACGTAAGGGTCACAGGAAAAGTAGCAAAATTAAAATTAAAATTTATATATATATATATATATATATATATATATATATATATATATATATATATATATATATCGGTTTCACAACGTTCTACGGCTTCCGATACCCAATCTCCACTCGTTTCTGTTTGCCCATAATTCATCATCTAGGCCTCTTATTCTTATTTCACTGTCTATTCCTTCTCTCCAGCTTCTCCTTGGCCGTCCTCGTTTTCTTCGGCCAGTTGGTTTCCATTGTAGTATTTGTTTAGGTAGTCTTTCATCATTCATTCTTTGTACATGTCCGTACCACACCAGTTGTTCTTATATCATCCAGTAAAGTACGTTCACCCACTGTCATAATTTCTCTTATTCTCTGATTTTTAACTCTTTCTCTTTTTGATTTCCCTGCTGCTCTTCTCCAATAGTCCATCTCCGTAGCGGAAAGCATTTTTTCTGTTCTATCCTTGATTGGCCATACTTCTGAGCCGTATGTAATAATACTTTTTACAATGGTGTTATATATAAGCTTTTTGTTATGTTTTGATATACTTTGGTCCCAAATTATTCCATTTAATAAAGTTATTGCTTTTCTTCCTTGTACGTTTCGATCTTTTATAGCTTTGTCTAGTGTTCCGTCAGCTGTATTTATACTCATCACAGTACTGAATTCGCTGCCCGGTATTTAAGATTAGATCCTGTTTCATTCCACCGATACACATATACTCTGTCTTATTGAGATTAACCTCTAGTCCCCACTTATTGTACTCTTCTATTAGTTTTCGTGTCATATATTCGAGGTCGTCATAATAATGAAAATTTGCTGGTCATAATATAAGACAGAAAGACGATCGATGGAGCAAATGTATTGTAAATTGGAGACCATGGGAAAATAAAAGAAATAAGGGAAGAACCCAAATGTGATGGCCGGACGATTTGAAGAAACACGCGGAAACTAGATGGATGAACACGGCGACAGCCAGAGAAACGTGAAAGATATTGTGGGGTGCCTATGGCCAAAGATGAATTAAAGAAAGCTAAATAGATAGATAGATAGATAGATTTATAACATGTTCACGAAAAAATAAGAGCATTTACAAAATAATGTTTGGTATTAAAAACCAGAAATCTTGAAAATAGCCAGGTCCTCTTAACGGCGTACATAAATGTAATCAAGGAGGTTGATTGATTGATTTTACTCTTTAATGGCCACTGCAGCTAAAGGCAATTCGGCCAGCTTCTCGGTGAGTGGTGACTAACTAATTGGACCTGGTAGGGTGCCTCAGTAAAGAGGGTCTGGTAAAACCATCATCCAACCAGGAATGTAACTAAAATAATTGTAAGCATTAATTTATATCTTGAGACCACAGGCATTTAAATATCGATAAATAATAGTGGGTTTACACATGCATGAATTTAGTGGCGCCAGTGTTAGCGCCAGTTCTATTTGCACGCCAGTAAAGGTTTACACTATTGTGCGAAAATTAAAAAGACTGGCACGCCAGTTGCATTTTTAAAGTGTAAACGATACGCGATATGTCGGCTGAACTCTCGGAAGCCTGCAAAATAGTCGCTAAACTTTTATTGAAAAAAAAAATAAAAGAGATTCAGGAAAAGGAACAACGAAAAGGCCGTATCTGCATGAGTTAAAGCATGGATTGCTAGTCGATCTACTTTGGGTGCTTCCGAAAAACTTTTAGGAGAACTTGCAGCAGAAGATCCTGCGAGCTATAAAAACCATCTTCGAATGACAAAGCAACATTTTTTCTAGAGTTTCTCTTATTTAAACAACATTCTTTAAAATTCGGTCTGCTACTTTAAACCATGGTACTTTTGGGGTGTATACTTCATTTGCACCGGCTCCGGAACGTTGGCTTTTTTTAATTTTTGTCAATTCCAAAGCATATGTGTTTCTTATGGATCATATTTTTGCTTTTACTTCTGCAACTTCAAAGCCTTCAATAGTCATTATTTTACTAATTTTTTGGGAAGCATTATCTCGACTATCTTTGTTTTTATACGAACTACTGTGTACATCCCATAAACAAGGAAAACATTCATAGCCTTCAAGAAACTGTATGGTCAGTTCTGCTGACCACTTTTTTTAGCCATATTAAGCTATAAAAACAAAAATAAACAAAATTGTTAAGCTCAAACACAATGAAAATAAAAAATAATGTAAAATAATGAACTTAAAACTGGCGAGCCGACGTGCAAGCACTTGTTTACACATGAAAATTTTCCTTTTCTGCGCGCATGCGTCACCACTGGCGCCAGCAAATTCAGTCAGCTGCAGACTTTTTACATACATGCATGCAAAAATACTCTGCCAATATATGGGCCCCTAAGCTCACACTAGGTACTATAGTTATAGAGTACGTGCGAGCTAATAAAACTAAAACCTGAAATATATCTTATTCAACTCCAGACTAAATTACCTCTTGTTTGATACCACACAAGCCATGTTTTGACTTAAACTCAAATTTTTTTAATCTACCCCCACCCATAAAAAAACAAAAACTAAACTGTATTATGTTTAACTCCGGACTCAATTACCTTTCGTGTGATATCACACACGCCATATTTTCACGTAAACTCTAATTTTTGAAATCTACCCCCACCCTTTTTGAAGAAAAAAAATTAAAATGTATTTTTTTTAACTCCATACTCAATTACCTTTCGTTTGATATCACACACGCCATATTTTCATATAAACTCTAATTTTTTTAATCTACCCCCACCCATTTTGAAGAAAAAAAAATTAAAATGTATTTTTTTAAACTCCATACTCAATTACCTTTCGTTTGATATCACACACGCCATATTTTCACATAAACTCTAATTTTTGAAATCTTCCCCCACCCTTTTATTTGGCTTGTGTTCGGTGGATTTTGTTCATTTTTAAATGGGACCATCTCGACCCAAGATCCAGCCTAGGTACCAAATTTCATTAAAATCGGCCGAGCGGTTTTTGAGTTATGCGCGTTGGTCGTTACAGACAGACATACAGACAGACAGACAGACAGACATACAGACATACAGACAGACAGACAGACAGACAGACGGCGCGACAAAAAAGTTTCAAAATCATCTGAAACGCAAAGATATATAAAAATTTTTGAAATCGGAGCAACTTTTTTTTTCTCGAAAAAATTAGGATCACCATAGCTCACACTACTATAGTATAGTATATGTGTGAGCTAAAATAACTTGTGTGCAAGTCGGTGTTTACACTTGCAAATTTAACTTACTGGCGCGCCAGTTTTTATTGGCGCCAGCAAATCCATGCATGTGTAAACTCTCCTTAAGTTTAGCAGAAGAAGCAATTAAAGCATGATCAAAAAGAACTGAATCCAAATGAATAGTTGATGAAAATTTAGCTTGAATGAGTGACTCATATAATATTTGTGAATTTCTCTGGTGTCGAACACAATTGAATAAAATATGATTGATATCTCCAAAATGACCACATTCACAATTTCTGGTAGGTAAAACATTAATTTTCCCAAGATGGGCGGGTGAAGAACAATGATTACTTCTAAGTCTGCACATTGTGGTTATATGCCCCCCTCCAGACTCATTTTGATAACATAAACAGATGCACTTATGGCAATATGTTTGAAGCATTTGTCTTTTTTACATTTTCCTGTTCTGGTATCAATGTAAAAATACTTTTTATAAAAGAGCAAAAGATAAAAGCTAAGAACGAAAAAGAATTAAACAATTTTTCGAAGAAAATGTGGAAGGAGTTCTATCCAATATATTTACGATACAAGAAAATGGGAAAGCCATTCTGCGAAAAATTATTACGTTAAAAATTATTCTGTAGAACATAATTTATTTTTATTTTCTGCGAAAAACAAGAATATAAATAAGATGGCAGCTTGGAGCGTCCTTGTCAGCAGGAAAAAACTGTGGCCTACCAGAAATAACAAAGGCTGGAAAAAATCGAGGACTCACCACAATGGAATGTTTTCTGCAGTTCTCAGGATAATGGTTGGGTGAAGCAAAAATCTTTTTTTTTTGTATTTTTGTGCAAAATTTATTTATTGGAGATTGCACGCTAATATACCGGATGTGTCCCCGGATAGAGTTCACAAAAGTAAAAAATCCTTTATTTTTGATTTTACGAAAAAACTCCCTCTATAAAAAATTCTGCTTGTTGAAAAATGAAGATTACCATAATAAAATATTTCATTAGATGTACAGGGTGTTATCAAATTAAGAAACATGTAATTAATAAGATAGAAAAATATTTATTTTTAATTTTACGAAAAACATCACTCTCAATCGTTGTTCATCCGTTGTACTTAGTGATATCATCCGTTATGCTTCCCTCGATTCCCATTCTTTCTTTTAATGATCTGGTCTAGTTATTCTCATTGGTCTTTTTATTGCATCTATTTCGACACTTTCCATTTTTGCTGTGTATTTTTCTGTTCATACAACAGCGTGCTTTTCACCATTGTCTCATAAATCTTAAATTTCTCATTCGTTTTATGTCTGTGCTCATTTAAATACTGTTAGGACATCCAATAACGTTTTTTGCATTTACTATTATTTTTTCCAGTTCTTTACAGTCTGTTCCTATCTTATCAAATGTGACACCCAAGTATACATACTCATTGCATGGAGATATTGTTTGTCCATTTTCTAGTTCTAATTCACTTGATTCGTTTCCAATACATAAGTACTGTGTCTTGTCCACGATCACTGTTAACCCCCACTTTTGGTATTCTTCCGTTAACTTTCTCATCAAATACTCCATGTCTTCTTTATTATTAGCTACGATTACTGGATCGTCAGCAAACTGTAGTGTGTATATGGTAAACCGGTCGTTAAGTTGTATTCCCATGCCGTTTACTTTACGTTTCCAGTTTTTTGAAGGTACTGCGATGTATATTAAAAAAAAAAGTGTTGGAGAGATACAACATCCCTATCTGAAGCCTTTCGTTACCGTGAATTCTTTTAGGAAAGTCGATTTTCAATTTCAATTTTAGATTTTGATTTTTTGTCTTTTGATTTCAGCTGTTTGGTTTTTCTTTTTTAGTTTAATAATTTGTTTCAGGTATATATATTCGTCTACTTGTTCTATTTTCTCTTGGTTTGCCTATTAATATTAACGAATCTTCAATAAAACAATTTAAAGTCTTACTCAAAAAATATTTATTAAATAACAGTAAGTACCTGAAATTAAATTAAATGTTCCAAAAAAAACCTTACCTTTTTTCTTTGATTTTTTTTCAGTTTGTGTTGTAATTTATATAAAAATCTGTGATTTACATTATGTGATAAAAAAAAGGCTATAAAATAGATTTAATTTGAATCCAATATTTAAGTAAAGTATTTAGTGGATAGGCCCAGTGGCGGGCCCGGGCCCCGCTAAGATTTTTTTAGATATTTTCCACACATTTCATGAATACAAACATAAAATAACATACAATACGGCCCCATGGGGTCTCGAGCCCCCCCCCCGAAACTGTCTCGGGCCCCCTCCGAAACTTTTTTCTATATACGCCACTGGATAGGCCTAATATAAGATTTTTTGTAATTTCTTCTTTGGCTTAATAAACATATTAACATAAAAAAAACACATACAAAAATTTTATTTTTGAGGGCCAATAATTTCTGTAGGCTGCAAAAAAACATCAAGGTTGAAGCAGAAAAACTGATGAGAAATTGCCTTTTTTATAAAGTTAAGCAATCTTAGCGATAAGCCTCGTCGTTTTTCAGTGTTTTTTTTTCCAACACAATTAACAAAGATGTTTGTTTATTTAATTTTAAGGCAATATTTTAGGTGTTGACGAATTTCGTTGAAAAGCATTTATTAAAATTGTAATTAGTCTAAAAAACATTAAATGCGAAAGGTAGTTGCTAGAAAAAAGTAAATTAGTTCGAAAATCATTAAATGGTAGACTAGATCTGTAATTATTTGAAAAATTTTACAGTCGAACTTTGATAACTCAAAATCTTTGATAAGTCGAACCAAACTGTTGGCAATGGCGTCAAGGGTAAGAAATGTATGTAATTTGGTCTTGATAACTCAAACTTCGATTAGTCGAATATTTTGATAACTCGAACATTTTATGTGGCGCCAACTTCGATAAGTTGAATTTTCTGGGGAATTCCCCTAATTACGAATCGTTTGTTTGTTTGCTTTGGAATGTTTTAAAGACGCAATTTAGTGTAACTTGTATTTAGGGATTGTGTGTAGGTTACTGTCACAAAAACCGACTTTTTTTCGGTAAAATAAATATGTACATTCATACAAGAGCAAAAACAAGTACAAAAAAAATGTATTCACATGTATTAGAGGTGAACTTTTTACAAGCTTTTATTTAACTTCACCTGTATGTATGTATGTATGTAATCAAATCTTGCAACCCATTTTTGAAGAACTTCCAAACATCCGATTGACTTCAAATTTCGCATAGCGTCTTAGTTCCGGTGACAATTCAATAATATGGTTTCATCGGGTACCTACCTCACACATGGGGGGTGGAGAGGGGGTAGAACTTTAGTTTGTCCGATTTCAACCAAAATTGGTATCTGGGGGTTTTTGAGGATGAGAATTACGAATTTTTGATCAGATTACAAAAATTCAATATGGCGGTTTCAAAATGGACGATTTAATGTCAAGTTTTTCTGATTACTTTTTCAACTGACTTCCACGTATTCGATTGACTTCAAATTTTGCATACCGTTATAGTTCCGATAACAATCCAATAATGTAGTATCATTGACTGCCTACCTCACCCCTAACCTGGAGAGCGGAGAGGGGGTAATATTTTAGTTTGTTGGATTTCCACCAAAATTGGCATCTGGGGGTTTTTAAGGATGGGGATTATGAATTTTTGATCAGATTATAAAAATTCATTATGGCGGATTCAAAATGGAGGATTTAATGTCAAGTTTTTCTGATTACTTTCAACTGACTTCCACGTGTCCGATTGACTTCAAATTTCGCATACCGTTATTGTTCCGATGACAATCCAATGATGTGGTATCATTGACTACCTACCTCACCCCTAAGAATATTTGCATTTTTTAGGGGTTTCTTAATAAGTCAAATAAATAGAAGGAGTCGGTTTAGTTACCACGTAGAAGTAATTGTTTTTTAAATAAAAAGTGACATTTTCATTCCATCCATGTGGGGAAGTGAGAAAGAAGTACAAGTGAGAGGTCAAATTATGCAGAATTTTTCAAGGAATACGAATATGGTAAAATTTGTATATGTTTATTATAGAGTTTTGTCATAAAATGCAATTTTTATATTTGGGAGGTGTTACTAGTGCCCCCTAGCGGGGAGCTACAGAAAGAAAAATATTTTAGGTGAATTCACAAAGGCCCGATTTTGTTATAAAAAAATTTTTCCCGAAGTCGTAGCTGTACTAGTATCTGAGATAAATCCGGCTGCCATCCTTAATGGGACACCTTGTATATATTTGTAAATCACTGCACGGGTTTTCGTAACAGACACATAAATTCATAGATAGTAAGCCATTATTGCACTAAACGTCCTAACCTAACTCAACCTAAATTTATGTCCTGGCAATAGACAAAGATTTTTTTTTATAAATTAGTTTTTGCAAAGTTTACTTTTTAAAAAAGTATTATTTTCAAAAAAAAAATTAAAAGAAAACAATTTTGTTTTTTTTTAGAACTTTTTTTTCGAAATTAAACTTAAATTTTTTTTGCAAAATGTTGGTGGTCCAGACACCAGTTGGGATTTGTTTACGAATAATTGACTACGATTAGGTTAAACACAGATTTTGATCTCCCAACAAGAGGTAAGGGGAGCTATGATTTAAGAAAAAGTAAGTTAAGTTAGATTAAAATAAAAATTAAACAAAAATTCTTGCGGCGAATAGGCCGCGGCAAATTGCCTCCTACCCGGCAATAAAAGAGCAATAATAGTCTATAAAAACTAGGTAAAAATTTCAAACAAATTTAATTTTTTTTTCTTAAGTTTTTTTGTAATAATAATGTTTCTACATTTTTACCCTATATGCTATACAGTAAGCGTTTCGTATTTTTGATTTGTTGCGTTTTTGACCCCATTTTGGCTCCCCTTCAGCCACAGCTAGACTACCGAAACAGCAACGAAACCAACTTTTATAAAGGACTATTCAATATGTCCAATTATTCTAATTTATTAAAATTAAATTAATCATTTATCTTTCTTTTGTTTCACTGAAATCATTACAAGGTTATTACATTCCTAGCCCGCGTAGCAATGGCTAAAAAAAGTATTATTTAAAAAAAAAAAAAATTCAGATAACGCTAAAAATGTGTATTTATGTGTATTTGGATGTATTTTGACCTATCCTAGCAATATCGTCGTGATGCCTGTCTATGTGTGTGTCTGTGTGTATATTAGATAGTTTAAGTTGTGCTACGTATTTTTACGTAAGCATGAGATTTGACAGTTACGCAAGCGCACTTCGTCACACCGTCGTCAAGGTCACGTTAGGAGCTTACGTATTTACGTTAGCTTACGGCAGTCTGCGGGCACCTTAACGTTACCAAAGAATAGAATTGGTTGATTGACCGATCGAAAAATGAGGCCTAGACGATAACTTCCGCTTCCAGTACAAACGATTCTTTGCAAATATATTCCTACTGTAGTTGAAAAGACAAAAAACAAAATTGTAACATCAAAAAAACACAGTGCCGAATTCCATATTCTCTGCTATTAGTAGACTTGTTATGGTAACGTAAACACATTCAACTTAAACTCAAATTTGGAACAAAACGTAGAGCGCTTAACGTGCAGTTTTACGTAAAAATACGTAGCACAAATTAAACTATCTATTATTTTTGTCCGTAACACGATAGCTTCTAAACCGCTGAACGGATTTTCATAAAATGTTCAGGTAAAATAGTGTTCGGATGGGTTCTTTTTCTTTGCAGTCGATCTTTCCATCGCCTGCTCTTGTTGTAGTTTCTCTCGTATCTCGGTACATGGCTCTTCTTGCGAGGGTTTTCTCACTATACTGCCGTCATAAGCAAATACCAAGTAACCCCAAAATTGTCAAATGCCGATACTTTTTGTACTCAATTATTAACTGGTTAAACATTTTTTGTATTTAAACTTTAAATTAATGTTTAGTTTACAACACACATATTAAAGAACTAAAATACTGACTTATTATCAAAAAGCATGTTTTTTATGTTTTTGCTTATGCATGCATTATTATACATGTCAAAAGAAATCATAAGCATAAATACAGCATCATCCATCGTTTGGTTTCTTTGTCTTCTTCTTGGTTTAGGGCCAAATTTATCAAACGCCATCCTCTCCTACCCATGGTGGTCGTTTTTGTATAAAAAAAAACACTCAAGGGAAGACAATTTTTCATTAATGTTGTATTGTTATCGGACCACTATATGTATACCAAATTTCATCCAAATCGGATAATGGGAAGTGTGTCAAAAACGCATTTTTCTATAGATAGGGGTGGGGGTAGGAGTGGTAGGATTTTTTTTCAATGTTGTATTGTCGTCGGACCACTATAAGTATACCAAATTTCATCCAAATTGGATAATGGGAAGGGTGTCAAAAACGCATTTTCTATGGAAGGGGGTGGGGGAGGGGTGGGAGGATATTTCTTTTTAATGTTGTATTGTCATCGGACCACTATGTGAATACCAAATGTCATCCAAATCGGATAATGGGAAGTGTGTCAAAAACTCATTTTTCTATAAAAGGGGGTGGGGGTAGGGGTGGGAGGATATTTTTTTCTTAATATTGTATTGTCATCGGATCACTATATGTATACCAAGTTTCATCCAAATCGGATAAAGGGAAGTATGACAAAAACAAATTTTTCTATGGAAGGGGGTGGGGGTAGGGGTGGGAGGATATTTTTTTCTTATTGTTGTATTATCATCGGACCACTATGTGTATACCAAATTTTATCCAAATCGGATAACGGGAAGTATGCCAAAAACACATTTTTCTATAGAAGGGGTGGGGGTAGGGGTGGCAGGATATATTTTTCTTAGTGTTGTATTGTCATGGGACCACTATGTGTGTACCAAATTTCATCCAAATCGGATAATGGGAAGTGTGTCAAAACGCTTCACAAAATTTGATAGATAGTTAGATAGTTACATAGTTAGATAGTTAGATAGTTAGATAGTTAGATAGTTAGATAGTTAAATAGTTAGATAGTTAGATAGTTAGATAGTTAGATAGTTAGATAGTTAGATAGTTAGATAGTTAGATAGTTAGATAGTTAGATAGTTAGATAGTTAGATAGATAGTTAGATAGTTAGATAGTTAGATAGTTAGATAGTTAGATAGTTAGATAGTTAGATAGTTAGATAGTTAGATAGTTAGATAGTTAGATAGTTAGATAGTTAGATAGTTAGATAGTTAGATAGTTAGATAGTTAGATAGTTAGATAGTTAGATAGTTAGATAGTTAGATATTTAGATAGTTAGATAGTTAGATAGTTAGATAGTTAGATAGTTAGATAGTTAGATAGTTAGATAGTTAGATAGTTAGATAGTTAGATAGTTAGATAGTTAGATAGTTAGATAGTTAGATAGTTAGATAGTTAGATAGTTAGATAGTTAGATAGTTAGATAGTTAGATAGTTAGATAGTTAGATAGTTAGATAGTTAGATAGTTAGATAAATAAAATCTATATGTTTGTGGCGGATTCATTTTACAAACACAACTTTTTCTGGGTATTACGCCACTAGTAAGGAAAAATTATTTTAAAAAATTAAAAAACCACTGCGTTTCTCCTAGAAAAATAAAAATCACTAATTTGTCAGTGGCTTTCTATAAAAATAAATAATTTTTAAATTTTTCCTTACTAGTGGCGTAATACCCAGAAAAAGTTGTGTTTGTAAGATAGTTAGATAGTTAGATAGTTAGATAGTTAGATAGTTAGATAGTTAGATAGTTAGATAGTTAGATAGTTAGTTAGATAGATAGTTAGATAGTTAGATAGTTAGATAGTTAGATAGTTAGATAGTTAGATAGTTAGATAGTTAGATAGTGAGATAGTTAGATAGTTAGATAGTTAGATAGTTAGATAGTTAGACAGAACATCTAAAGCTAAATAAAAGCTTGTAAAAAAAGACTTAAATTTGACAAAACCTGTAATATTCGAACTGAAATTTGGTTTAAAAGACCCATAGATGGCGACTAGATATCTAACTCAGTTTGGCCAAAATTGTGGGCTACTAGGTATTTGCTTATGATGGCAGTATAGATATAGGATTAGAGACAAAACCGTCTAATTAACTTCGCAAGGGAGTCACATTGACCAAGCAGTGTCAACACTTATTGGGTGTCCATTGGATCTTAGACCCCGATAGCTTTCAAGCTACCCACGGAAAAATATGACACAAACAAAAACTTCTTTTTACCCGTTTGGCCACTAAAACTTGTTTGATTTAAAAAGTATTACGTTGAAAATTTATCTGAACATTTGAGTAAACTATGAAACCTGTATCTCGAATAACACTTGCCAGAAAAAAGGGGGAAAACGTCGTTTTTAAGGGCTGCGCTTTTTATAATTTATATGTCTAAGACTCGAAAAAACTGTAAGGGTGTTGCAAGATGGAAGACCAACACGTTTTGCTAAATACTTTCTTAATGTTCTGCAAATTGCTTCTGGAATCTGGATATGGGATATTCCGTAAAAATGAGGACATGATTAGAAAAAAACAAATACTGGTTTCTAAAAAACAGCTTTATTATATTCAATTGAGCTTACAAAATACATTTGAGAACGGTCACTTTGCCATAATTCATACTTAAAAGCTATAAGTTACCAATTAAAATGTAACGCGTATTCAACAAAAATATTCTTAAGCATTTTTTGAAGTGTAAACTTCTTTAGGCGCGTTTAGCAGTTTTTGTGGGTAGTGAATTAAACTGAGCCGTCAGGCTGTTATGTAACGCTCATTCGGGTGTAGTCGGCTAGAGTCGACTAACTGTGAGAGGAACATTCAGCGAGCGATATGATGATGTAGATGAAGGCCAGTATTATTAATTTCGCCTTGTTGAAGTTTACACTTCTGCCGTGTGGTCTTAAGCACACACATTTTTTCATTGATTTTTATTCTAAAGATTGCATAAGACATATTTCGATTAATTTATGTCGCGCTGTAAGAATGATAGAGACAGAACAAGGAGGCTTTGCGTTGTTTGTTCGCGTCCCATGCACACTTATATTATTGTGTCCTATGCATGCGTGTGCCTTGCTTGGTTAAAATTCAGCCCAGTATAGATAGAAAGGTGGAATCTGTAAATTAGCAAAAATGAAAAGGTTTTATCGAATCTTTACAACTAATAAAGCTGCTAAATGCTTTTTTATGTTGAATTTGGGCACCAAATATAAAATACAAAAAACAGTCCACACAGAAAACACTAGGTAAAGGAGACCCATGAGGAAACAACTGATTTTTAAAAGAAAGAATAAGAACCCACATAGCACAAAAATCACATCAACGTTTAATTAACGTGAATAACAATAGCAAAGTTTTTTTTTACTTAAAACCAACCTCATACCGTGTAATATTTATTTTGTTAAATCTACATGCTTAACGATAACTTAAAAACATTGAGAAATCAAGCTATAAAAATGTACTTTTTGCTGAAGTTTCTGGTGTTGTGTATATAACGTGTTTTTTACCCTCGTTATTTTCATGTACCAAATTCACACTTGAAAAGTTCTCCACAACATGTTCTAGAACCCCACTAGATTAAGACTTCTCAAACCTACTAACTTTCTGCATCTTTTTTGGTCACGTTTTTTTAATAACATTTTTTAACTTAAAAGAGACGCGAAAGGAAGTTATAAAAATTCACTAGTTTAAGACTACAACACTTCAAGACAATTTTAAAGATGGCGCTCAAGGCAAGACAAAATATCTATATATCTATCTATATACATTATGTTTTTTTTAAAAGCTAAACAACATTTTTTAACAGTAAACACTTTCACAGAATATTAATGTGTCTTTATCAGGTTAATAACAGATGCGTCGTGATCGTGGATCGGAAATCAGTTCCTTAACAGGTTTTTGGAGTTTACAGGCTAAAGACTGCCTGATAGATTTCGTCAAAGTGAAAAATCCCGACAATATAGGTGACGCTGCTGCTAGTAAAATCTCAGAAATATTCGGTAGAAAAGCCGTGCAAGTCGCGTTTTAAGGTTGATAAAAATCACTTGAAACTAACGTAAAAACACTACTGTTTTAATTTGATAATGGCGTTATTAAAACGCAGTTTTTAGCAACGTCATTTTTTATAACGTTAATGAATGACCTATTAAGCTTGTTTTCATATATATGAAATAAACGTTGATTAAAAAATATATTTTTTTTAAAAATTAGTTTTTAGAAAAGTATTCCTTCAAATATAAATTTTTTGTTTTTTTAAAAGTTAGCTTTTTGAAAAATTATTTATTCAAAAACCATTTGGTTTTCAACAATTTTTTTTGTGAGCCTTTTTTTTCGCAAAATAATATATTCGGCAGAAAGATAAAAAAGAATGTAAAATTTGACATATATGAAACAATGGTGAAAAACACGCTATTGTATGGAATAGATACTTGTCGCGTAAGAGAAAAATGCAATAAGAAGACCAATGAGAATATCTAGAACAGATCATATTAGAAATAAGATCATAAAAGAAAGAATGGGAATCGAGAGAAGCATAACGGATGACATCAATAAAAGACAACTGAAATGGTACAATCATGTTCAAAGGATAAACGACGAACGATTACCAAAGCAGGCCTAGAATGGCAACCAATAGGGCGCAGAAAAAGAGGGCATTCTAAACTAGAATGGCAACAGTCAATCCAAAGATCAATGAGTTAAAAAAATAAAAATTTACTTACCGGGCAGCACGGAAGAGACCAATGGCTTCCTCGTATTCAGAACTCCTTAGCTTTCGTTGAATTTTTTTCATAGCGTCTGCTCTGAAATTTAGAAAAGAAAAACACAAAATAAAAAAAGCGCAATATAAAAAACATTTTTTTTTAACCAAACCATATAGTGTGGAACAGCCAAATGAAATAAATTCAATAACGAATAATAATAAAAGAGGGCGTGTGCGTGGACGCTTGGACACTTCGATTTGAATGCTTAAATGCGCATTTTTTTCAAAAAAAAAATATATAGTGTGTGTAATGTGACGTGGCCAATACCAACTTTCTTATTTTAAATGCAATCCCCTTTATCTTATTTATGTTTTGGATTCTTCAGAAAATTCTAGACATAATTCATGTACAATGTGCTATACCTAAGTCTAGAGTCCCTGTATGTTGACATATTTGGATATATTTGGATATATCCAAATATGTCAACATACAGGGACTCTACCTAAGTCTAACCATTTTTAAAATATTGACAGGTCAAAAACGACAATTTTAAATTTCGAGGCACTATGGAAAAACAGTACAGTACAGTACAATTATCTATCGATTTACACCAAAGACGAAAACTTTCGGTTTGACCAGAATTCCGATATTTCGTTAAAACCGGATGTGGTCGTGGTTGATGTCAATCGATAGATAATTAAAAATAAGGATAAAAACATGTAAGCCGTTTTTCCATAGTTTCAACCGTTTTCGAAATATTCCGCCTCGAAATTGGAAATTGTCGTTTTTAAGCTCAATATTTTAAAAATGGTTAGACTTAGGTATTAGACATTGTACACCCACTAAGCACAAAATCGTAAAAAACGTTAAATAAATGTTGAAAAAAAAATGTTTTTTTTCTAACACAAATTTGTGTTAAAATTAAGTCAACTTTTGACATTAAAAAAACATGTAGAAAATCCTAACGAAAATTTTATGTAAAAGCATTACCAAGAATATATTTCTTAATAACGTTAAGAAACCAGCATTAAAAAAACCATAATTTCACTAACATTAAAAATAATACCATCAATATATGGTTATTTTTATAATGTTTTTCCTAGAACTCATTTCTAACGTTGAATTTAAGATATATGAAGCTAATAAATGTTTTGATTTTTAAACATTAAAAAAAATTATACTATAGAGGGCGGTGCCGCACAGTTCCACTACCAGAACGGGTCATCGCCATTTTTAGTTGCATTTCGCTGCGAGTTCATACGAGTCGATAGCAGATACGCTTTGTGCAATTTTGGTTAGAATATTTACCTTTTGCAGAAACAACCAGGGCAAATTAGAAGCACAATTATTAATAATAATAGTGAATACATATTTGGATAGGAATATACACCAGTTGTGTGGATGGTATAGTTAAAGAATAACCAATATGTATGCAGTGATTTAAATGAAGCATCACAAAATTAGGTAAGTAAACAAAAGTAAAAAATTGTTTTGTATGAAATATCGCATACGAACGTTACAATTAATCAGACAGGGAATGCGACAATTCTCCGCGAATGATTAGCCGCCGGACCTTAAGCTGCGTATTCATTTGAGGCAGAATTCGGAAGCCTCGCAGCGGGACCAAACGAATATTTCGTTTGCATTCATGCTAAAGTGAATACGCGCCTTGAAATGGTTTGCCTTGTATTCACTTGAGCATGAATTGTTGGGCCTCGTGGCGCGGCACTTACTACAAAATTATTGTTTACATAGAATTTTAAATTTTATTTTCAGAAGCTATGGATCCGAATTTCCTTTACTGAGTGTCGAGTTCATGAAAACCTCAACGGACTGTTGCTACCCTGCGTTTCCAAAATAGAAGAATTTTATTTACGTTATTTATGTTACTTTATCTTTTTAGAGATATTTGAAAAAAATATATTTTTTCATTGTTAAAAAAACATTTATTTTCAATGTTAGAAAAACATTTCTTTTTCACTGTTAAAAATCAATATCGTCAGAAAACGGGTTATTAAGCTTCTTTTTCACTATGAATATGACGTTAGAACTAACATCCAACCTAACGTTATGTTTTTAAATTATACATTATTTTGGCATTATTAAAACGTTTTTGTGTTTAGTGGGCAGTCAAAGACTTTTTAAATTGCAGCGCACGAAAAAAAAAATATTCCAATTTCAAATGAGGAAAACCAGTTTGAACCAAACTAAAAGAATTGTGAACCTTACCTCTGTCTCAATACATACATATTTTAAAAAATCTATTTTCTGGTATCTTTAAATGACAAATTTTGACAGAAAAAAAATACACCGGCAATTTAAAAAATCCCTGACTGTACATGATATAAATAAGAAAGTTAGTATTGGCCACCGTCACACAATACACACTATATTATTTTTTTTTTTGAGAAAAATGCTCATTTAATAATACAAATCGACGTGTCCAAGCATTTTTCCCAACTCATTTATTTGTTATCGAATTTATTCCATTTAGCTATTCCACACTGTATAATAACATTCATTTTGTTCTTTATTTAATTTAAGCCAGGCAGAATAAAATTTAACCTTTTTAATTAGGAGTCTAAAAACAACTAAGTAAAAAAAGATGTTTTTAACTACAATACGCCTTAACTTTTTTTGAAAAAAAATCCACATTTTTATGACCTACATTTACAGGAGCTGAAAGGTGAACAAAAAATTCCATCTCTGTGCGGTGTGGTAAAAGGAATTTACTTACACAAAAAGGGAAACGGGGTATTTTATTAATTAAAAGACCCTTTTTGAACGTGTGCGTATTCGAATGCCGTGGTAATGTCATGTGACGCTGGCACGTATCTCGTCCGGATTAAATACAACTAAAGAATGCAGAAAAGATCACCAAATTAATAAGTCATTAGGGACTCATTGGAATAAGACTTGACTTTATTTTAGAGTCGGCTTTATTCTGACAGATTTACAAAGAAAACTGACAGCTGACCTCTCAAAATTGACATACCAAAGTCAAATTGAAAAATAAAATCGCTAACTTTCATTTAAAAAGAATAGACCACAGTAAACTAATCATTTATAGTAAGGAAAGCACCTCGGTCTTTTCATAATACTGTTATACATACCCCCTGTATACATTAGTTCGGAATACGAAGTTCGAGAGGCGCTGATTACAGACCGTCACCCCTTGTATAAAAATATTATGGACAGAGTTCTTTGCTCTCGCAATATATATAACCGCTACTCTTGGTATATTTTGACAATTTGTTTTTGATTATGACTGACATTGACTTTAGCAAAATAGATAAAAATATGTAATTTCATTTTACATTTTTCGTTTGTGGATGCAGTTTTTCGTTATTTTTCGACTTTTTACCTTAATTTTTATGGTGTGTTTTGCTAAATTATGATCAATCGGTATTTTGCGCGTTTTGATGGGGGCGATCCATCGCTTAAGAAATTGAAAAGAAAACAATGTTGTGTTGGTGGGTGCGAAGACTATGTTAGCAAGCGCCATGGCCTTCTCAAACGAAGCTAAAAACTGACTAACTTTGACGAAAGACGAAATTTACGTTAAATATATAATGTGTGATTTGAACCAGGACAGAGTTTAAAATGTTTAGTTTTAAATTTTAATATTTAGAAAACAAGCACGGATCTAGGTCAAAATCAAGGGGGGGAAATGAAACTTTTTTTCAAGAGGGGCGGCGATAATTTTCCTGTTTTCCCTTTAATTATTAACAAAAAGTGCACATTTTTTATTCTGGGGGAGTAATTACCACGTTACCCACCTCGAATCCGCGCTTGGAAAAACATAGTTTATTTCACTATATTTATATACAGATCCGTCATAATGATCTCCCACATTAAAAACGCCATTGTAAATGCTACTTAGATTTTTTTTTACTAAAACTCTATTCTATACCATTGGTTTTTATTAAGTTTTGAAATTTACAGAGTCCATGTGGCGGCCATTTTTTTCTCATTTCTGAAAGTTTCACTCGTACAGTAGCTTAAAAGCGATATACTTTACTTTAATTTAAAAAGCTTACGTAACATTTTTTTTTAACACCCAAATATAATATAATAATGTTTAATTTAAATACATTTGTACATCACATAGCTAAAAGGATCAGAACACCTCTAATGGGATTTCTGTAATCCGTCAAACTCCATGAAGTTTTGGTATGTTGTAGACTGAACCTTTCTTATCAAAAGTTCTCAGGGGCGCAACTCAAATTAATGACCAGTTTTTGAAATACAGGGTGTTGAAAGTTATAATGTCCAAGAAGCATAATGGCTCTTTAGACGGCTTTTCCAAACATATGCGCAATGTTACTATTTCATTTATTTGCGATTTATTAATTTATTTTAATCTATATCTTTAAAACCGTATAGGGTGTTTAAGTAAATATTATTCGAAAGTGTTGATGAGAAACAAGCGTTATTGTGCTTTAGGTAGAACCTTTTGTATCAAAAGTTCTTATGGGCCCAACCTAAATTAATTACCAGTTGAGTTGGGCCCGGAGAACTTTTGATAAGAAAGGTTCAGTCTACAACAAACCAAAATTTCGTGAAGTTTGACGGAGTACGGAAATCATAAGTTTTGTGAAAGAAAATCAATTTCAAAATAAAAAAATCAAAAAAAGTATCGACAATTGAGAACTTCATTTTCTTTTAAAAACTTCTTTAGTTGATTACCTTTCTAACAGTATGCTACACATTGATAAAAAAAATTCTGCTTTAAAATACGGATATTTCTTCAGAAGGGCGGAATTGGTAAAGAAAACAATTTGATGTTTATGATCGTTTACCTACTTAAACAAAAGTTGAACTTTTAACAATAATGTATTGTGTTCTTTATTCATAAATTTTGTTCGAAACGATCATAAACATCAAATTGTTTTTCTTATCAAGTCCGAACGATTATTGCCCGTCTCACAGAATATCCGTATTTTAAAGTAGAATTTTTTTTTAATCAATGTGTAGCATACCGTTAGAAAGGTAATCAAGTAGAGAAGTTTTAAAAGAAAATGAAGTTCCTAAGTGTCGATACTTTTTTAAATTTTTAATTTAAAATTGATTTTCTTTTACAAAATCACTAATGTTGGTTTTTCCAGACATTAATAAAAAGCTTACCAGGGTTCAAAGGTGGAATTTTAGGTAAATCAAAAAAAAATTAAAAAATTCATATCTCATTATGTGCCGAACACGCTGTGTATATACTCCTCTACTTGTTCTATTTTTTCTGGGTTTATTCTGGTCGTGATATCTTCATCTGTGTTTGTTATGATTTAAGTTTTAGTGTAGTTCATACTAAAGCCTATATTTTTAGCTACTGTATCCAGTTCTTCCATCATTTTTATTAGTTCTTCTTTCTTATCTGTCATTAAGGCCATATGATCAGCATATCTTAGCTGGTTCAAATACTGTCCGCTTACTTTAATGCCTATTTCTTCCCAATCTAAATTTTTAAAAAGATCTAGGGCCTGGTTAAATAGTTTAGAGTTCGTTGGGACAAAACTCTCTTGTTTCGTAATACATTTTTTGTTCAACCAACACGTGAAATGTCTGCCCACGCCACGCTTCAAAAAATGTCGTATCGTATTAAGCTAGAATAAAGCACATTTAATTATTATTATTTGCTTGAAGTAAATAAAGTATAGGTTATTTTAAATTCCTCTTTTTTTTTCGTCATGATATGCTGTTAATTCAAAGCGCTTTTAAAGGGAGTGGCCGCCTGTGAAGTAGTCCCCTTCGTATAAATCGCTGCTGTGCTAGCAGATCAGATTGCTTCGATGATGGCGTACCAAGAGCCTTTGAATTCGAGTCCCACCCTTCCCACCTTTCGACATGGTTATATTGTAGTGTACACTAAAACATTTTCTAATAGCTGGTCCATACCAAACCAAAAAAACAAAAACGAAACAGTAAATCAATGTTTTCCAACATTTTTTAAACACAATGAGAACAATCCGGCAACTTTTTTATTTTGTTGGCGTTTTCAGCAAATTTTTAATTTACCGTCGCCTGTCGGTAAAGATCAAAGTGTGGATGTTTGGTTTTCGTTTTGGGCAACTTTGTTGGTCTAGTCTATACGCGAATAAAACAAAAACAAGCATCGTGGTTCAGTTTGTGTAGTTTCTGTGTGCAAAATTACCATATGTATGTAAAAAATTAAATGAGGTGTTAAAATTACATGTAAATTAATTAAGGTTTATCGAGAAGTTAGATTGTTATGGGATGCCAGACACCCTGCTTATAAAAATCATTATAAAAATGCAGACGCTTTAAAGGAAATAGGAATATTGTGATACTTCTTCGGAGGAAGTGGAAAGAAGAATAAAAAACATCAATAACCAGTTCCAAAGAGAACACAGAAATTATCAGTTATTGAAAAAATCCGGAGCTGGCAAAATTTTTGTTTCAAAGTTCACTAACACCAGTATTTACTAAGGCGTAAGTTTTAGTCTAGGTTTCGGAGCATTGGTTTGGAAAAATTGATTTTTTGCCGAAACAGGCCGCAATTGATTTGGTATTTTTACCTGTACGGACGATAAAATGTCCTAAAAATTGAAATTTAAGACGATATGTTCTTGAAATGGACCATATAGACCGGAAAAAAGAAGAAAACATGGAAAACTGATTTTTCTACAACTGTCTAATTTAGACTTCTACGTCACTTTAAGCCCCTAGGTCATGGGATTCCGACTAAAAATCGTCCTAAATTTTAAACTACCTACGGGGGGTGGTTTATCTCATTGTAACTTGAACACAATCACGTTTTTGTTAATTTATTTGTTAAAAATGTAAAATGTGATCATATTTAGGAACGATATGACAAAATTTTATACGATTTTTAGCTTCAATTAACTATTAGAGCGAGTTTTTTAGGGCAATGTACACAAGGCTGGATAAACCATTTAGTACTAAATTTTCATATCTCTTTTATATTTTAGCATGTAGCTTTTAAACGATATTTGCCTTGACGAGGAAAGTAAAAAAAACGATCTTCAGATTAAAATCCAAATAAATTCACACGCGATTTGTTTATTTGCAAATAATCTTTAAATTAATATAATAAAAAATGTTTTTATTTATTTATTTATTTATTGTAGCAGTCATTTTCCATTAATGGTTTTAATACGCTCTAGCCATACAGATATATTTAAGATGTATGTGCACCGAGATGACAGCAGATGACAATCCCAGTACTTAGTCCAGCAAGTGTCAGTCAAGTCACTTTTACGTCATTTTAAAAATTTAAAAATGTATTTTGCAGTTTCGCTTTGTTTGTGCAAGTTATATAATAAAAATTACGAAATCAGAACACATTTTCCGACAATGTCAAGTTTGGAAAGTAAGTGTAAATTGAAACATGTAAGTAATTCACTTAAATATCGCTGCATTTTCACTTAAACCTCGTTCCCTACAAACTTAAACCTATAGTTTAAACCATTTCTTTTCCGTTTTTTCCATTTTTTTTACGAAATCCTTGCAGATTCTTATTTAAACCGGTTTTTTGCCATTGCGATATAACCTATGTAGTTATAATTAGTCCAAAATTCCATTAACTTTTATTAAGATTAAAAGAAATTCAGTTAAAACGTTTTACAAAAGATAAACTGAAAGTTAAACTTAAACCTTAAACCATCTTAGTAAATATCGCTGTAATTGTTTTCCTATATGTGGACAGCAGTTTACAATTTGTTCGTGTTTTCGAAAACATGCAGTTTTGTTGTGTTGCTGTTTTGTTCATGTTTTTCTTTTGTTGGTTTGATGTGGACCCGACATAAGCGAAAACTTCGGCTAAAAAGCTGGGCAATTGATTTGTGGATTTATTGACAAATATCACCAAAATATTTCACTTCCGACTACTGGTTAAAAATTTCCCACCATGCTTGTCCATTTACCACTGTCCTTTACGAGATTCCGAAAACCGCATATTGATGTGACGCTCCGTTAAAAAGTTCGCATTTTTCAATTTTTAAACTGTCGAAAAACTGCCGTTAGCATTAATGGACTTTCAACAAAATCTAATCAGCTTTTTACCGTTTTGTACAGGGTGTCCCAAATTGGGCACTCTTAGGGGGTTTAAGGTACTTCTAAGAGAGACAGAGAAAAACTGACCACGCATTGCGGGGCTCAAATTTCAAGAGAAGACTTATAGTGAAAACCGCATTTTGAAATATCGTCTCGTCTTTGAGCTACGGGGGTTTTTTGAAAAGTCTGCATTTTGGAAGGGGGTCGATAACTTCGTTATTAATGGAAATTTTGATTTAGAGTAAATTGCAATTTTATAGACTTTGTCACGGGGAATCCACCCGCTAAATTAAATTTTAACTGTCACTTGTAGTTTTTGAGATATGACATAAAGTTGCATTTTTTCTTATGGAATGGCCTATATTTTAATTAATTTTCGAATTCGTCATTGAATTCTTTTCAAAATAATGTATCACATGTCATAGTTTGATTGTGCGGTTTCGGAGATAATTAAAGTTTTTTATTTTTGTCTAGTGTGCGTTGAATGACGTCATGCGCCATTGACGTGAAAGCCTTGCGGTCAAATCCTACTTCAATGCTCCTATAGTTTTGTTGTCTTATACTATGCAAATCAAGCTGGCCTTGCGCCTTGGCGTTTTGTCATTGTTTTCAATTGTTTAAACAATTTGACATTACGCTTTTATATGAAATTATTTTGCACAAAAGCGTTTTAATTTTATTTTGAAATATGTATCATTTTTGTTACTTTTTATAACTAGGATTTGAGGGCGGTCAGCTGAATTATAATTTTCCCAAACCAGGCTTACTATATTTTTGACTGTGTAAAATAATAAAAATACTGGAGTGCCTTGACCTTCCTCAGCAGGAAATCATAGCGCACTAGAAATAAGTAAAAAAGCTGAATATCTCCTAAACTGCTCAATCAAACTATGACATATGATACATCATTTTGAAAAGAATTCAATGACCAATTCGAAAATTAATTAAAATATAGGCTATTCCATAAGAAAAAATGCAACTTTATGTCATATCTCAAAAACTAAAAGTGACAGTTAATATTTAATTTAGCGGGTGAATTCCTCGTGACAAAGTCTATAAAATTGCAATTTACTCTAAATCAAAATTTCCATTAATAACGAAGTTATCGACCCCCTTCCAAAATGCAGACTTTTCAAAAAGCCCCCGTAGCTCAAAGACGAGACGATATTTCAAAATGCGGTTTTCACTATAAGTCTTCTCTTGAAATTTGAGCCTCGCAATGCGTGGTCAGTTTTTCTCTGTCTCCCTTAGAAGTACCTTAAACCCCCTAAAAGTGCCCAATTTGGGACACCCTGTACAGTGCGATCATTTATATCTGCACACCCATCTAGAGCGCCTATGTTAAAATTTAGTATATTCAAACAAAAATCAGTAAAATAAGATTTGCCAAAGATTACTTTGGCACAAATTTTTTTTGTAAATGGCAAAAATTACCTAATGATTTTTCATGTCCTTTATTTTCTTTAATTCGTTGACCCATCTTTAATTAACTTTTTTGATTCTGCTGGAATTGCTACGCGGACTAGGAAGGTAAAAATCAAAATAACGAAAACATTTTCTACAGAGACCTAATACAAAAAAATTAGAAGCTTTTGTGTGTGTGTGTATGCCGGAACAAATAAAAAGAACAAAGTTTCTTTTCTTTATATACAAAAAGGAGTAAAAAAAGTGGGAATATTTCCACAAAGGTATTTTTTCATAGTGCTATTTTCCCCAACCCAATCGGTTTGTTTGGCCTCACGCAACATACTAAAAGGCTTTACGGCCGCGCGTAAAGAGGAAAAAATCCCTTTTTCCAATTTGTTTTTCGCCTTGCACCACTGGACACTGTCCCTTTTATGACGCTACTTTTTTCTAAAAGGACACTTCTACTTCTTCCGTTTCCTGTAGTTTCGTGGGTTAGTTTGTTTACAAGTTTTTAGCTTTATAGAAATGCTAAGGCGTTTTTCGCGGAGACGGAATGGAATGTTTTTGGAATCGATAGTATTAAAAGTCAGATGCCTTTGAAGAAGTGAAATACGAGGGTCGTCTTCTAAGTTTTGCATATACAGCTGGAATAAAACGGGTGACATTTTTTTGTCAATGCATGCATGTCAAAACGCTTTTACTACGTCAAGATGTTTTTATATGAGAAAAAACGAGATGTGCTAAGGGTTTTAAGGTCACTAAATAACACTATTTCGAATATTCATATTTTGAAAACTAATGGAAATAATTTCGTAAATTATTTTATTTTATTTAGAAAATTTGTAGTATAATCGCAAAAGATAAATCAAAAGGAGTTAACGAATTTAACAAAATAAAGGACATAAAAAATAATTGGTTAATTTTTGACATTTAAAAACAAAAAATTTGACCAAAATAATCTTTGGGCAATCTAATTTTACCGGTTTTTTGTTTGAAAATTCTAAACCCTAAAATAAGATGCCTGTGCAGAAATATAAATAATCGCACTGTACACTATTTTACCTGAAAATTACATTAAAATCGGTTCGGTGGTTTAGGAAACACTCAAACATGGACAGACGTTATGACAATATTGCTAAGATAGGTCAAAATACACCCACATTACACATATTCAGCGTTATCACTAATCATTAATCTCTTTTTCCAATTTGTTTTTCGCCTTGCACCACTGGACACTGTCCCTTTTATGACGCTACTTTTTTCTAAAAGGACACTTCTACTTCTTCCGTTTCCTGTAGTTTCGTGGGTTAGTTTGTTTACAAGTTTTTAGCTTTGTAGAAATGCTAAAGCGTTTTTCGCGGGAACGGAATGAAATGTTTTTGGAATCGATAGTATTAAAAGTCAGATGCCTTTGAAGAAATGAAATACGAGGGTCGTCTTCTAAGTTTTGCATATACAGCTGGAATAAAACAGGTGACATTTTTTGTCAATGCATGTCAAAACGCTTTTACTGCGTCAAGATGTTTTTAAATGAGGAAAAACAAGATGCGTTTTAAGGTCACTAAATAACACTATTTCGAGACGTAATATTTTGAAAACTAATGGAAATAATTTCGTAAATTATTTCATGTTATTTAGAAAATTTGTGGTAGAATCGCAAAAGATAAATCAAAAGGAGTCAACGAATTTTAGAAAATGAAGGACATAAAAAATAATTGGTTAATTTTAGAAATTAATTTAGAAACAAAAAATTTGACCAAAAGAATATTTGGGCAATCTCATTTTACCGGTTTTTTGTTTGAAAATTCTAAACCCTAAAATAAGTTGCGTGTGCAGATATAAATTATCGCACTGTACACTGATTTACCTAAAAATGACATTAAAATCGGTTCGGTGGTTTAGGACACACGGACAGACGTCATGACGATATTGTTAAGATAGGTCAAAATACACCCAAAAAACACATTTTCGGCCTTATTAAAAAAAAATCGACGAAAACAATTCCTTTTCTAACAATTGCTGCACGGGCTAGGAAGGTAAAAATCAAAAGAAAGAAAACATTTCCCACAGAGACCCAATACAAAAAATTAGCCAGTAGGGTATCCTCGTGCAAATAAAAAGAACAAAGTTTATTTTCCTTTATATACAAAAAAGGAGTAAGAGAAGTGGGAATATTTACACAAAGGTATTTTTTCCTATTTTCCCCAACCCAATCGGTTTGTTGGGCCTCACGCAAACATACTAAAAGGCTTTACGGCCGCGCGTAAAGAGGAAAAAATCCCTTTTTCCAATTTGTTTTTCACTTTGCACCACTGGACACTGTCCCTTTTATGACGCTACTTTTTTTCTAAAAGGACAGTTCTACTTCTTCCGTTTCCTGTAATTTCGTGGGTTACTTTGTTTACAAGTTTTAAAAAATGCTAAAGCGTTTTTCGCGGGGACGGAATTGAATGTTTTTGGAATCGATAGTATTAAAAGTCAGGTGCCTTTGAAGAAGTGAAATACGAGGGTCGTCTTCTAAGTTTCGCATATAGAGCTGGAATAAAACAGGTGACATTTTTTTGTCAATGCATGTCAAAACGCTTTTACTGCGTCAAGATGTTTTCAAATGAGCAAAAACAAGATGTGGTATGTGTTTTAAGGTTACTAAATAACACTATTTCGAGACGTAATATTTTGAAAACTAATTTTGAATGTTATTTAGAGAATTTGTAATAGAATCGCAAAAGATAAATCAAAAGGAGTTAACGAATTTAACAAAATAAAGGACATAAAAAATAATTGGTAAATTTTTAACATTTAGAAACAAAAAATTTTACCAAAATAATCTTTGGGCAATCTGATTTTACCGGTTTTTTGTTTAAAAATTCTAAACCCTAAAATAAGATGCGTGTGCAGAAATATAAATAATCGCACTGTACACTATTTTATCTGAAAATTACATTAAAATCGGTTCGGTGGTTCAGGAAACACTCAAACATGGACAGACTTTATGACGATATTGCTAAGATAGGTCAAAATACACCCACATTACACATATTCAGCGTTATCACTAATCATTAATCTCTTTTTCCCATTTGTTTTTCGCCTTGCACCACTGCACACTGTCCCTTTTATGACGCTACTCTTTTCTAAAAGGACACTCCACTTCTTCCGTCTCCTCTAATACCGTGGGTTACTTTGTTCAGCACTCTACACCGGAGAGTAAAATTACAAATATGGAGGCAAGTCGTTCGCCCCATACTAACGTATGCGGCTCCATGCTGGAATAAAGTATGCAAAACACAAATGGGAAGGCTACAAAGCTTTCAAAATAGAGTCGTAAGACAAATAGCGGGAGTCCCTTGGTTTGTGGGTAACGTACAAATCAAGAGGGAGCTCTACATGGATGATATCTCAGAAACGATCCAGGAGCATAAGGATCGTTTCATGAGACGGATCGAGGTGCATCAAAACCCCGTGGTACAGGATGCGTTCCTGTACCGGCCCGGAGACAGGCCAGGGACCTACAAAAGGCCCCTGGATGTCTAACAAAGTGGCGCCACAAGGGCGCCAAATTGAGGTTTTAAAGCTCAGGTAAATCCACATGGAAAAGTACTAAAAATAAAAAGAGGTACATACCTATCATGCACAAGCATTATATCTTAGTAGTAGTAGTAGTTACTTTGTTTACAAGTTTTTAGCTTTTTAGAAATGCTAAAACGTTTTCCGCGGGAATGGGATGTTTTTGGAATCGATAGTATTAAAAGTCAGGTGCCTCTGAAGAAGTAAAATACGAGGGTCGTATTTTAAGTTTCGCATATACAGCTGGAAGAAAACAGTAGGTATCTTTTAAAGACTTTATTGTTTCTCAAAGTATTCTCCACAAAAATTAATGCACTTTTGCAGGCGCTCAAATCAGTTGTCAAAGCTGTAATTCCACTCGTTTGTTGGAACTGTACTGTGTAGCAAGGTAAACCAAAATCACCAAAAATCTTTGATAGATTTATTAACTAAAGTAGGCATATTTTCTTAACAAAAATTTTTTTTGGAAAATAATACTGTTTTGTAAAGTAGTTTTTTCAAAAAATAATTTATAAGAAAAACTAAAAAGACTTTTTTTATAAATACTTTTTCAAAAAGCTGTTTTTTCAAAAATTAACGTATAAAAAACATTAACAAATATTTATAGACATTTTTATTTTTTTAGTTCTTTAAAACGATGTTTACTACACACGAAACATTAAAATAAAAATTTTTACAGAATCTTGCGGCGAACCGGCCAATGGCGATATACCGGCCGCGGCAAATCAACGGCGGCAAATCGTCCGCGGCGAATTCTCCCATTTCCATGCTAACTATGTTTTAAAAAACTCGAAATGATGAAAAACTCTTAGATATCTTGCACCTAGAGTTAATTATACAAAAATCTAAAGTGTTCTAAAAGTCTGAATCTCAAACCCTAAAAGTGACCTTATTCCTTATAGGTTTATCCTTATTAAGTTAAAATCCCAATGGGTTACATAAAGTGAAATCCGGTTCTCAGCCTGCTTGTGGAAAAAAGAAACTTTTTCGGAACGTCTAAATTGTATTTTAGGGGTTGATGCAACGAAAAAACCACGGCGCGGAACAGAGCCGTAGTCATCGAATTATATCAATGAGTATATGATTCACATAGAGTGGCAATCGGCGAGCCTTGTAACAATTCGTCTAGTACGCAACATTCAGAGAAGAACTCGCACATGCAACTAAATTTAAGGACGTTCCCTAGGGATAAAAATATTTAATTGCCTAGTTTGGATGTGGTCTATGATTCAGTTACTTGGAGATTTGCGAAGACGACTGTACCCATTTTTTGTTTATTATTGTCCCTAAACATCGCGTTAAATTAGGCTGCCATATCCTACGAATAAAATTGATTTTTTATACTGCTGTTGTCACGGTCCATTTAACAGCTTAAACAAGTAAGATGTGATTTTAAAAACCTTACAAAGTCCTTTCAAGAGCTACCAAATTAATTAAATTAAATGCTCAAACTTGCCACCTTGTTGTGCTAAATAATAACTTAAACGGTTATAAAGTCCCTGTGTGATCGAATTAAAAGCCTCTTCAATTTTTATTCGAAGTTCGGCTAAATTGTGAAGTCAAATATCATCAAATGTAAATATTTTAGTTTTGACATAAGGCCAAATAAAAAAATCCTCTACAGTCAGGTCAGGCGATCTAGGTGGCCATATGGTTATACTGCGTAATTGAGGTTAAAAAGTATCTAATATAGTAATTTTCATGATACATCGATTTCCTACAATCGCACTTCTGGATTTTGCCTGGAACAGAAAAAGCCTTAATACGGATCTGTCGTCAAATAAGACAGAAATTCGTTTTTGGGGCAAAAAGGTTGGCCTAATATTGTGTATTGTATGTGGGGATTGAGATATTTTGGAGGGCAGTTTTGTCATAAAGAAAAGGTAAAGGTATTTCAAAGAATTTCTTTAATGTACGGTGTGTTTCAACGAAACGAAAAGAGGCTTCTGGTATTATTAGCTAAGGTTTTATTACAATTTGCCTTTCCCTCTCTATAGATTTTAGCTCACACATATACTATACTATAGTAGTGTGAGCTATGGTGATCCTAATTTTTTCGAGAAAAAAAAAGTTGCTCCGATTTCAAAATTTTTTATATATCTTTGCGTTTCAGATGATTTTGACACTTTTTTGTCGCGCCGTCTGTCTGTCTGTCTGTCTGTCTGTCTGTCTGTCTGTCTGTCTGTCTGTCTGTCTGTCTGTCTGTCTGTCTGTCTGTCTGTCTGTCTGTCTGTCTGTCTGTCTGTCTGTCTGTCTGTCTGTCTGTCTGTCTGTCTGTCTGTCTGTCTGTCTGTCTGTCTGTCTGTCTGTCTGTCTGTCTGTCTGTCTGTCTGTCTGTCTGTCTGTCTGTCTGTCTGTCTGTCTGTCTGTCTGTCTGTCTGTCTGTCTGTCTGTCTGTCTGTCTGTCTGTCTGTCTGTCTGTCTGTCTGTCTGTCTGTCTGTCTGTCTGTCTGTCTGTCTGTCTGTCTGTCTGTCTGTCTGTCTGTCTGTCTGTCTGTCTGTCTGTCTGTCTGTCTGTCTGTCTGTCTGTCTGTCTGTCTGTCTGTCTGTCTGTCTGTCTGTCTGTCTGTCTGTCTGTCTGTCTGTCTGTCTGTCTGTCTGTCTGTCTGTCTGTCTGTCTGTCTGTCTGTCTGTCTGTCTGTCTGTCTGTCTGTCTGTCTGTCTGTCTGTCTGTCTGTCTGTCTGTCTGTCTGTCTGTCTGTCTGTCTGTCTGTCTGTCTGTCTGTCTGTCTGTCTGTCTGTCTGTCTGTCTGTCTGTCTGTCTGTCTGTCTGTCTGTCTGTCTGTCTGTCTGTCTGTCTGTCTGTCTGTCTGTCTGTCTGTCTGTCTGTCTGTCTGTCTGTCTGTCTGTCTGTCTGTCTGTCTGTCTGTCTGTCTGTCTGTCTGTCTGTCTGTCTGTCTGTCTGTCTGTCTGTAACGACCAACGCGCATAAACTCAAAAACCGCTAAGCCGATTTTAATGAAATTTGGTACCTAGGCTGGGTCTTGGGTCGAGATGGTCCCATTTAAAAATGAACAAAATCCACCGAACACAAGCCAAATAAAAGGATGGGGGAAGATTTTAAAAATTAGAGTTTATGTGAAAATATGGCGTGTGTGATATCAAACGAAAGGTAATTGAGTATGGAGTTAAACAAAATACATTTTAGTTTTTTTTTCTTCAAAAAGGATGGGGGTAGATTTCAAAAATTAGAGTTTAAGTGAAAATATGGCGTGTGTGATATCAAACGAAAGGTATTTAAGTATAGAGTTAAACAAAATACATTTTAGTTTTTGTTTTTTTAGGGGGGGGGGGGTAGATTTTAAAAATTTGAGTTTAAGTTAAAACATGGCTTGTGTGGTATCAAACAAAAGGTAATTTAGTCTGGAGTTGAATGAGATATATTTCAGGTCTTAGTTTTATTAGCTCGCACGTACACTATAACTATAGTACCTAGTGTGAGCTTAGGGGCCCATATATTGGCAGAGTATTTTTTAAGGAGATAGATACTATAACTTAGTCATAAAATATGACTAAAACCTTAAGATAACGAATAGAAAGCTATAAAACATTAAAAAAACTTCAGACCCCTTTTATAACATTTAATTAAATAATAGTGTGTTTTTACCAATCACTGTAAACGCAAACTTTACCGTTACCTGTCATTTAATGAAACTGCACTAACATCATTTTTTTTTGTTTTTTTTTGTTACAAAATTGTAAGACAATCATGTCGCAAGAAATATATTTAAAGATAAGAAATAAAAATGCTGGAAGAACTGAATACAGCAGCTAAAAATATAGGCTAGAATATGAACTACACTAAAACTAAAATCATAACAAACAGATGAGGATATCACGATCAGAGTAATTCAAGAAAAAAGTAGAGGAATATATATGTCTGGGACAAATTGTTAAACTAAAAAAAGAAAACCAAATAGCTGAAATCAAGAGTAAGATTGGCCTAGGCCCGGTAAATTAAGCTACATATTAAAAAATAAAAAATATTCTCAGTACTTCAAAACAAAGGACTATGAAACTATGGATACCAGACCTGGACACTTACAAAATCAAACATGGATAAGGTAACAAAAGCCCAAAGATCAATGGAAAGACACAGGTTACATGCAAGGCTAATAGATAGAAAAAGGAATGCATGCAAACAAAATTAAAATGGAAATCTGCCGGTCATAATATCAGACAGAAAAACGATCACTGGAACAAATGTATTGTAAACTGGAGACCTTGAAAAAATAAAGAAGTAAGGAAAGACCCTAAATGAGATGGGCGTATGATTTGAAGAAACATGCAGGAACGAGATGGATGAACACGGCGACAGAGGAGCGTGGAAGATATTAAGGGAGGC
This sequence comes from Aspidapion aeneum, assembly GCA_963576565.1. Taxonomy (NCBI): domain Eukaryota; kingdom Metazoa; phylum Arthropoda; class Insecta; order Coleoptera; family Brentidae; genus Aspidapion; species Aspidapion aeneum. The sequence continues at coordinate 136,289,290 of OY755040.1, forward strand.
GTTTGTCCAAAGATGAATCGAAGAAGGCTAAATAGATAAAAAAGTTTAAAAAAAAACTAAATATTGTACTAACTTTTGCTCATCAATGGGCACATCACTGGCAGCATCAAATGGAGCGACATCTGTGGGAAAATCGGTAACCGTTTCCAGCACGCTCGACAGTTGTGGACTGCATTCATCCCACATTGCGTCTATATCTAACTTCTGAGGTTCTCGATTTTGACTTGATGGTGCTGAAACAACATTTTGAACAGTAAGGCAAAAATTATAAGGACTATCCAACATAAATAATAAAAAAATATATAAGTAATATTTTTAACCAATATTGGCATAAACCTGACCAAAGCGGTGCAAGAGCTATAAATAACATGAACCGTGTTGTCCACCGCCAAATTGTTTAAAATTTGAACTATCAACACTATGCTATCAGCATTGAAAACCTTGTAAATATCTCAAAAACGAAAGAACCTACGAAGTTATTTGTAATCGATTTTTTCAATGATCGATATATATATATATAGCAGTTTATTTTCGCCCGCTCTTGGTCTGGTTTCTCTCGTATCTCGGTAGATGGCGCTTCTTGCGAGAGTTTTCTCACTATTTACATAGGATTAGAGACAAAACCGTCTAATTAACTTCGCAAGAGTGTCACATTGACCAAGCAGTGTTCTGAGGAGTCCCATAAGGACGAACCAGTTAACTGGACCCCCATGAAAAATATGAGAGAAACAAAAACTCATTTTTACCCGATTAGCAATGAAACTTATTTGATTTTTAAATTCACGGGTACTAAATTTAACGTTTACAATAATGTTCATACTGTTATTATTTTTTTTTCTAGTCTATAGATCAGTTTTAGCACTAGGTATTAAGATCTTCAGTAAATAATGACGGCGCAAATGTTTAATCAATTTCTATTATTCATATAATTATTAGGTTTTTAAGTTATTAGAATTATCGCTTAATTTGAATAACTTTGTAAGGGAAATGCTCCCCAAAAATACCCAAATTTCTAATGTTCGGTGGGGTCAATCCCAATTTCCAGTTCGTGACCAACCAAATGACAGAACAACTTAAATTTTGCGCCGTTAATTTAAGTTTTCAACACCAAAACTTTTGACATAATTGAGGTTAAAGAGTTACCGATTAGTGCTACGGATGATAGATAGATTTCGGCTTGCAAATTGACACTTATTAAACTACAGAGTTTTAGAACTTTCCCTTCCACCCCGTTCCATTTACAGCTCTTGGCAAAGTTGAGATTATATAAGCGGCTGTTAATTTGTGTAGGGTTAATACCTAGCTGACAGACTTATAGTCAAAAATTGTATTCCGTGAGATTCAAATTCAAAAGTAGCTTTATTGTCCTAGAATATTCAAAATATACATTAAAAAAGCCTTGCTGATGTAATAGCAAATAGGTAACTATAGTAAAATATAGCAAAATACACTGAACTACATATAAGAAAATGCATATCCTCCTACATCCACATTTGTGTACATATTATTTGAATGTTTTTGCCAGAGAAGTGCATGTAAATTCAAGTTAGTTAGCACAATGCCCCGCTCTTTGGAGTTACTAGTTTAAGGTTTACTTAACAAATATTTAAAATATATATTTAAAAAATAACAAATTTTTTGTTTGGGCATCAAGCTAGTTATATGTTTGATGATTTGAAGTGGATATACATATAATTAAAAACATGAAACAAATAATTACACAAAAACGTATTAAAGTAAGTTTAAACTAGATTTATAAAAATACAAAACAATTGAAAATACTCTAAAAACAAATTAAAAAATTTATAAAATTTTAAAAAGTGAATAATTTAATTTAGCATAAAATGATTCCAAGTAGACTGAAATTGATAAAAATTTCTTATATATAAATAAAATCATGATCAAACAGTTATTTACACTAGATTACATCCAAGTAGTAAAATAAGTAAACTACTAAAATTATTTATGTAAGGATCTACAAGTAAAAACATACTAAACAATCAAATACACAAAAAAAAATTACACGACGATTACCAATATTCTATAAAGGCAGATATTCATCTAATTTGTAAAAAGCCTTACTAGCCAAAAACTCCTTTACTTTTTGCCTAAACTTTTTGTAAAATTGGATTTTCCTAATTTCAATAGGTAAATTGTTAAATATTTTTTTACCGTTGTACACAAAGGAGTTTTTTACCAAATTGTTACTAAGAATAGGAAGCTCAAGCCGAAATACTCTTAGAATATAAATTCTTTCTGTGAGTAGTTCTCTTCTATATTTCTTGAAAATCAAACAAACCGTCTCCAAAATAAAAATTCCACACAAAGTTAACATCTCATGTTTCAGAAACAAAGGTTTACAAGACACACGGCGTGGAATTTTACACAAATACCTTACAGCTCTTTTTTGTAATATAAACAAAGACTTAAATAATTCTTGGCTGCAAGATCCCCAAAAGCAAATATCATATCGTAGATGTGACTCCACAAGAGAATAGGAAATATTTTTTCCAGTGCAAAATCCCAAGTTTTTTTCTGACCACTCTTATAGCATAGCAGCCTGAAGCAACTTTTTTTGCAAGTAATTCGACATAATGGTTAAATTTCAGACCTTAATCAATTGTTACTCCCAAGAATTTATAGGACAGATGTGGAAGATCATTTAATTTTAAGTCACCGGCTGTTTTCCTCCAATTTAAGGGGGAGGGCCTATGTAACGTCATAAATCCAAGATGGCGCCTTTTTTAATATTTTTCCACAAACTTTGGCTTATAACTTTCGCTAAATTAGTTTCATGGAAAAAGCGTTAATACATATTTTGTTTACAAGAGAACATGAATTAATGTAGTGAAGAAATTAACTTAATATCTTAAAAACTAAAAAGGATTTGGTAAACTTATCACGTCCTTGCAATTCAATTACACGTAAATTTAGTGGGAATAAGGACACTGTTGTTCTGGTAAATATACGTTTTAATCCATCGGTAACGTTTCGACAATGGTTTTTGTCTTCATCAGACCTTCAGACTAGATCGTACATTGGAACAACAAAAAACAAGAATTCAAGCACATCAGGAAAACAAACGGCACAAAATTAAAAACGAAACCCAACATTAATTTGCTAATTGATCAATTGATATTGAAAGATATTAATTTGTTTAAAATACATAAAAATAGTAATTTTTTTTAACCCAATAAAAAACATGAAGGAAGTTTTAGGCTATTTCAAATCGATCACTCAATTTTATGTGGCCGGGTGTTTGCCTCAAATTTGAGCAAGAGCGCCTGTGTGATGTCTTTTCACAAACTTGTGCCAACTTTACTTTCAACTTTAGAAGAGAAAAATCGTATAGGTTACAATCAGAATAAAAGAACAATTTAGTTGTCATTTTAACAAGATTTATATCTCCAGAACTAAAAAAAATATTGTTATTTTTTTAAATATTGAAAAAATTCAAGATTGACCAAAAGCATGGCTCTATTTATTGCCTTCATGGGCAAAGTTGCTAAAAAAATGCAGGTCGCTTGTACAGTAAGCAGATTAATGATATTGACAGGATAAAAAATAATGTCCTAATAACTAAATGGCACAAGTTACATTTATAGGCAAGTGCACATTAACCCTAAACAATCTAAAGGAAATGAACTTCTGAATATAGTTCAATTTGTATTAAAACGTGTAATAAACTATATACGGAATTAAAAGCAATAAGCAATTGACCGGTCATCAACGATGTTTATACAGGAAACAAAATACATCTCGATCTCCTATTCTATGGCCTGGACAGCATTCGGTAAATTAAGCTACATATTAAAAAATAAAAAATACCGTCAGTAACTCAAAATGCAAGTGTATAACCAATGTATCTTTCCTGTAATTATGGATCCCAGACTTGGACACTCACAAAATCAAACATGGATAAGGTAACAAAAGTCCAAAGATCAATGGAAAGACAAATTAAAGCTAACATATAGAAAAAGAAATGAATGAAAAAGAAATAGAACAAAAGTACAGGATGTCAGAGGAGAAGTAGCAAAATTAAAATGGAAATTTGCGGGTCATAATATCAGACAGAAAGACGATCGATGGAACAAATGTATTGTAAACTGAAGACCTTGGGAAAATATAAGAAGTCGGGGAAGACCCCAAATAAGATGGGCAGACGATTTGAAGAAACACGCGGGAGCTAGATGAATGAACACGGCGACAGACAGAGAAGAGTGGAAGATATTGGGCTAAATAGATAGAATAGAAAAATTAACGGTATACTTCCTTAGGGGTAAATCCATATCGAATCAATCAGTCAATTGTTTCGACCATCTCCGATTTTGATGATTTTTGGTACACTTATTCGGCCCCTAGAGAAACTCTGAAATCCAAGATTTTTTGGATCACTAGTTTTTGTGTTATGAATTTTTGAAATTTGAAAAAATGGTCAATTTGGCTCTTACAGGCACTTACGTAAATAGTAATATCTTGAAAACTACCAAATTTAGAAAGAAGTGTGGTAGCTTAATTTAAAGGTATTTTTGAGACCTTTCCAACAATGTATCACTTGGCATACTTTTTTATTAAAAAAAATCAAAATTTTCGAAAAAAAAATTTTTTTTACCCTTAACTTCTTTTAATACACTAGAAAAACAGGTTGTGTCATGTTAAATTCATGCCGTCTCATTACAGAAACTTGTTCAATCCTGAAAGTTTTGTAGAAAGGTTTTACTCACCTGAAATAAGTTGCAAAAATTAAGTATATTCTTGTTAGAAATGCATCTTATTTCTGATTAGTCGCCCCACCAACCTAGATAGTCAAAATAAATTTCTCGTTCATAGTCTTTCTTAGCCCTTTATTATTTGGTTTGGTTGTCTGCTGTTTATAGTTTGATTTACCCTAAAAATGGCACAAAGTAAGCAAAAATAGTGGAATAAATTTTTTGTTGATTGTTGTAATCCTCAAAATCTTAAAAATCATTCTGGAAAGTTTTTTTTTTTGAAAACTTTATAAATAAAAAATCAACAGACATTTATGAGGTACAGTTTTCCTAATCAGTGCTTATAGCTCTGGCCTCGAGAATTTGTGTTTAAAACATTTGGTTTGTTGGTGGTAAATAAACATAAAAAACCAGACATAGAAGCAGGGTAAGTGCCGAATTATTTTTGAAATATCAGCGTATATAGTATGATGGAATATTCAAATCTTGATTTTTTGACTTTTTAAATTTATTAAAATTAATTATTAAGGTCCTAAAACATCTAAATCATTATCAAAAAAGTCTCTCTGTCTCTCGTCTATCGTCTGACGGTCTGTTTGTATACAAAATAACTCGAGCACGCCTGAACCGATTTCAATCAAATTTGGAACAAAAGTCCTTTGTCGGTATGGAATGAATTATTTTTGAACTATCGGCGTATATGGTATGATGGAATATTCAAATCTTGATTTTTTGACTTTTTAAATTTATTAAAACATCTAAATCACTAATAAAAAAGTCTCTCTGTCTGTCGTCTATCGTCTGACGGTCTGTTTGTATAGGGTAAAAGGAGGAGAGATGGACCACGAGGAGTGACGGACCACTACGTGTATTTTGATTGATGTGGCAACACCGAGGGTAGCCGCGCGTGTTCCCGCTATTTACCACCTGTCTGTCTAGAGCAACGTGTCTGTGATTCGTTTCGTCTCGTTAGATGTGAAATAATTAATATTTTAAATACAACTGCTTCAAAAAATTTCGTGCATATATTTGTGATAGAAGTGCCTTATAATATCGTAAGTAAAATCTTGTAGTTTTGTAATTTATTAAATAAAATGTACTTCCTCTTTACACCTAACCTAAAAATTAAGCAAGGGAATGCATGCAAATAGGCATTTTGAAGTGGTCCGTCTCTCCTCTCAAAAAAGGAGAGATGGTCCAGCCATAGGAAGGATAGATGGACCATGTTTTTTAAAATAGTTTTTTGCTTTCAGGCAATGCCTAATATTTATAAACGTAAGGATAATGCACCGCCAAGAGGATTATGTTCCGAAAATATATGGTCGTAAATGAAGAAGCCAAACATTTTTTGATACCAAAGACTACCTTAAAGAGAAGACTAAAATTTAACAATTCACAAAAATCAAATAGACTAGGGCTCAGCCCTTAGCGTAAATGCTGAATCAAAACTTGCCAATCATATGAAGAAGCTTTAAAAAAATTGTTTTTTGTCCAACGCGACTTGAAGTAAGTAACAAAACGAAGTATACAGTTTCTTCTTCAGATTTAGACGAAGAGCCCGAATTAGACGACTCTGAAGAAACCGAAATTTAGATGATTACGAAAATGAGTGCGTTGGTTGCGGGGAAGACTACAGAAAAATTAAGAAAAACGACCAATGGATCAAATGCGATGGCTCCATGAAAATTGTTCAAACTTTGAAGCAATATGCCAAGGAGGTGGCCTAAACGTTACAAAGAAAAAGTCATAATGAGGTGGGTCATCTATCCTAGCATGTACAGTCCATCTATCCTCGAACCTAGAGGGGAGTTGGTCCAGTGTAAACGTTTTTAATTTATGGTATATTTTTTTTATTTATAAATATATTAGATATTTCTTTCGGTAGGTATCCTGAACAGGCATTATTATTTATGTTTCCATAAATATATGTTTATACATGTTATAATAAAGTTTCTGTTGAATTATTTTCAAAATGTGGTCCATCTATCCTCTCTTTACCCTACAAAATAACTCGAGCACGCCTGAATCGATTTCAATCAAATTTGGAACAAAAGTCCTTTGTCAGTATGGAATGAACCATTAAATTTAGGTTGAGTCAGTGGCGGGAGAAGGGGGTAAAGAAGGAGGTTGAATAATTTAAAAAATAATTTCAACAATGCATCAGCCAATTAATCAAATTTGGTACCTTAATTCTTTGTTAGATTAGATTTTTTTTTATTAAGTTAATTTAGTTGTTTAATGTTTTGTTGTTCAATATTACTTATCTTGTTTCTTAACTTTAAGGTCGTTGGACTAACATATATAAGATTTCTCATTCAAATTGTGTATATTTTCCATGTAATAAAAGTTTCATTTTGTTTTTAACTAGAACCCGTTATTTCTCCATCCTAAAATTTGGAATATATTTTGCGAATACCTTAAGAAAAAAAATATCAAAAAAGAAAAAAAATCAAAAATACTGTTTTTAAAAAATTTGAAAAAAATATACAGTGTGTCCACGTAAGTTGGCGGCATATGGGAAACTTTTTTATTATTAGCTTTACGAAAAAAAATTATTCTTCATAAAAAGTTCTGCATGGTCCAAAACCTAAAATGCAACCATCGGATGTTAAATTTTTTCAGTCATATTACGAGGTTTGTCAAAAAATGTGATTTTTGCTCCAGAGTAAAGTACCTTCTTTTTTGACAATATCGAAAATTGTTATAAAGAAAAGATGTTTAGAATTAAAAATAGCTTTCAAATATTCAATATTGTTTATTTACATTAAAAAAATATTTTTTTCTCCATTTTCTCTGCGATTATGTTAAAAATTTAAGTTTGCACATTAATGCATTGCATTTATTAATTATAAATTTGATTAAACAATTATAAATAAACTTTTAAAAACAATTATCTCCTAATATTTATCGAACACTGATAACCTTTAAGTTGCTTAATCACTAGTTTGTAACAAACAAATACGTCTGTCAAACATAAAACTGTACAATACGGATCTCTAAAAATTTTGAAAAACACTGTTAGACTGCCTAAAAAAGTGTTTATACCGTGGCACTTTTTGAAATACGATTGTTGACGTTTCTTCGAATTTTCGATATTTAGACAGTTCGCAAAGCCTACTTTAATTATCAGTTTTAAAAATGCCAGTGCATCCTAGATTAATTATGCATTAATGTGCAAACTTAAATTTCCAACGTAATCGCAGAGGAAATGTAGAAAAAAATATTTTTTTAATGTAAATAAACAATGTTGAATATTTGAAAGCTATTTTTAATTCTAAACATCTTTTCTTTATAACAATTTTCGATATTGTCAAAAAGAAAGGTACTTTACTATGGAGCAAAAATCACATTTTTTGACAAACCTCGTAATATGACTGAAAAAATTTTACATCTGCTGGTTGCATTTTAGGTTTTGGACCATGCAGAACTTTTTATGAAGAATAACTTTTTTTCGTAAAACTAATAATAAAAAAGTTTCCCATATGCCGCCAACTTACGTGGACACACTGTATATTTTTTTAATTTTTTTTTATAAAAAAGTATGCTGTGTGATACATCGTTAAAAAGGTCTTTAAAATACCTTTAAATTGAGGTATCACACTTGTCTCTAGGGTCAGCAGTTTTCAAGATAGTATTTTTGTTCGTGCCTGTAAAAGCCAAATGGACCATTTTTTGAATTGTCAAAAATTCATAACACAGAAACTACTAAGTCAAAAAATCTAAAATTTTGAATTTTTAAGTTTTTTTATAGGGAAAATAAGTGTACCTTATCATAATCGGAGATGGTCAAAACGAAAATCACCATTTTCGTGGTTGATTTGATATGGATTTACCCTTAGGCGACTGCTATAATAGACAAACCGAGCAACTCACAGGTTTGTCCAGCAAGCTTATAGTGAGAATAAAATCAGTCCGTGTATTTTCTATAACTACATTTTATGTAATACAATATTCTTGAGGTAAAAATATAAAATAATGAACCCATATACGCCCAAAGTTGCAGTGCAACTTTCATACATCCTTTGATACGACCCAAAATGTGCTTCTCTTTCCATAACTTACGACTACCTCGACTCAGACATTTGATATGTTAAAATTGCTGAAGCCCTTTGTATTCAAACTCATAAATTATTATTCTCATACCTATGGAACTTCATTAGGAACCTCGTGCATCCGTAATACCGCAATCTTGGAAACTCCCGGACACTGTACCGGATTAGATTAATAGTAGATTATATACCAAGGGATAAAAAGATAATTTTATCAAGAGGTTTGTTCATTTAAACGCTATTTTTACACTTTTGGTTGGACTGTTTTCTTAAAAGGTTTTTACGTTTTTTTTTCTTTGTATCCCTGATTTTTACTTTTTAATCAGAAACCTAAAATTAGGGAGAAAAAGTGCACTTAGAAAAGAAAATCGTTTACGACATTCGATTGATCGTAGTTGCTAATACAAAACTACAAAATTTTCTAAAATTTGTTTACAATATGGAAGAGATATTTCAATTATTACAAAAACACAATTTTTAGAAAGGGAAAATTAGGACAGGCAAATTCCCATTTTAATTTTGCTGCTTGACCCCTGATCCATTACTTTTGTTTTAGAATAGAATAGAATAGATGTTTATTTGAATCCAAAAAAATAATAATGCATGACCTGATACAATTTAATCAAACAAATAAACATACAAAAAGCACTATTTAAGTGTAAGAGTCATTTATAGGTAAGTACACAGTCTAAATTTTGATTTACTGTCAGAATCGGGTTACTTAGTCCAGTCCGGGTTTTATTGTCAATAGTAAAATGCACTTCACTTCACTAAAACTTGACATTATCTTCTTAATTTAATTTAACTTAACTAAAAGTATCCTAAGGGACAGGCATTAAAAAATTATATCTACTACATTATGGTTTTTTGGGTTACAAAAAGTGATATGCTGTGTCTACTTTCCGCCTGTAAAAATTCTTTTAACCGCTTTTTTAAATTTATTTTCTGTTTGCAACAACAACATGTTTTGCGGCAAAAAATTCAAAATTCTAGGCATAAGATATTTTGAATTTCTTTTTCCTATATTTAAAATTGACTTTTTTGTAACAAAATTATTAGTATTTCTGGTGCAATGAGTAGTTTCACGTTTTTCCAATAGATGTTTCTCTTTATATGCCTTTAATAGGGTCACTGCATCCTGGAAGCCTGGCGTCTGACACTACGTCTTCGTGATGCAGTGACCCTAGCCTTTAATGCAAGTTTCTCAAAATAAAGCTGCCTCACATCCTAAATTTTCACTTCAGAGTAAAGTAAGTTGGTAGAATATATATATATGGTTTTTTGAATATAATTTTAAGGATCCACCTTTGGATAACATGCAGACTTTCTAAGTGATTGTCTGAAAGCGTGCCCCAGCCAACTATGCCATAAGTTAAATGGGAATTCACTAGTGAAAGGTAAAGAGTTCTTAGTGATTTCAAACTGAGGAATTCCCGCAAATGTTTAAACCTAGAAATCGTGCATCGCAATCTCCTGGATTAAGCAATCTATATGTCGATTCCATCTCATGTGCGGATCTAGTAATATTCCCAAGTATTTGAAATATTCAGATCATTCAATTTCAAAATTATTTGGAAGATACAAAGAGGTGAAAGTGGGAAGCTTGTCCTCGTTTTAGTTCTTATCAATTCATTCCTTTTTCATCCATGTTTGATTTTATGTGTGTCCAGGTCTGGGATCCATAGGTAACTACAGGATGGATACATTGGTTATACACTTTCGTTTTGAGGTACTCAGGATATTTTTTATGTTGCTGCATAGGTCAGTCTTGCTCGCCTCTTGATTTCAGCTGTTTGGATTTCTTTTTTTAGTTTAATAATTTGTCCCAGATATATATTCGTCTACTTGTTCTATTTTTTCTTGGTTTATTCTGATGGTGATATCTTCATCTGTGTTTGTTATGATTTTAGTTTTAGTGTAGTTCATACTCAACCCTATATGTTTAGCTGCTGTATCCAGTTCTCCCAGCATTTTTATAAGTTCCTCTTTCTTATCTGTTATTAAGGAAATATCGTCAGATATGCGGTGATTAAAGTATTGTCCGCTTACTTTGATGCCTACTTCTTCCCAATCTAAGTTTTTGAAAACATCTTCTAGGGCCTGGTTAAATAGTTGAAGATATTGTGCCACCCTGGCTGACACCTCTTCTTATGGGAATTGGCTCAGGTTCTTTGTGCCTTTGTGGATTTTAATTGATGTTGTTGCTTCGCTATATATATATATTTATATTAGATATTGGCTATTAAGTCTGTAAATCTGTGATTTATTCGGCTATTAATTAAAGCTTCTTTTACTGCCCAGTGCTCAATGCTATCGAAAGAATTTTCAGTTTATAAACCCAATACATAGTGGAATGTTGTATTCGTTGGATCATTCTTTTAGGATTTTCAAAGTTAACCTTTTCTGAAGCCTGCTTGTTATTTTGATTGGGATCCGTCAAATTTAGTTGTTAGTCTATCTGTTAATATTTTCGAGAAAAGCTAATAAATTACATTGAGGAGTATTATAGCTGGATAGTTTTTTAGATCTGCTCTATCGCCTTTCTTCTGTAGAATAATGGATATGGATTCTTTCTAGTTGTTTGGGATTATTTTTTCTTTTAGAATTTTATTCAGGAGAATCTGGAGGGTATTAGCTAGAGCTTTACCACCGTACTTGAGCACTTCTGCAGTTACTACATCTTTTCCAGTTGATTTGTTATTTTTCATTTTCTTTATTTCCGCTTTGCTTATTGCAGGTTTTAGCTCTGAGTTCATGTTTTGTATTTTCGTTTGGAGTTTCTACATGGCTTCTTGCGAAGGTTCACTTTTTGTTTGGCATAATTCTGCATAGAATAATTGTGTGATATTTAAAATATCCTCTTTAACGTTAGCAGGGCTCTCAACAGATAAACAGCAAAATAATATGAAAAATATGAACTTTTTTAATAAATTTATGAAAAATATGAACTAAGAAAACAAAATATGAAGGAAATATGAATAAAAACTTCAGTTTTTTTTTGGGTCCTCTACCAAATGGCTTGTTATGTCAAACTCAACTGTTTTTTAGGAAAACTCATTTACTCAGCAAAAATATATGTATTTCTTGATTTTATTTATTAAGAAAAGTATTAGCAAACATTTTGAAGTTGAATTAGGCCTGAATCCCCATCCAAACAACTATGTCCAAACAAAAACAAGGCATATTTTTTAAAGCATATTTTACAACAAGGTATTTCCATTTCCATATTTTTAAACCAAGGTCTACTGCAATTATTCAAAGAAATAAAAAAAAAATTATAAATGCAAAAATTGAAGGCTTTACCCTATACCATCAAAAAAAGTTATAAAAAAACACAAACATTGTAAATCTCTTACGGAACATCCTACAAATTAATATGTTAATGATTTAACTTAAAAAAATAGATATTTTCTTTCTAAACTCAAAAATAAATGATAAACTGCCATTTGATAAAGCCACTGTTAAAATATTAGTATCTACAATTTCTAGCGGTTTGGGACCTACTCTACATTTCTTGAAAATAGGTACCCTATTTTCTATCTCTTGAAATAAGTGCAGTAGACCTTTGTGAAAATATACCAAAACACTCTGTACATCTAGTAACACAGAAAACTTAAGTATACTCGATGATATAATTGGTATGCGTAATTCCGAGCTCAAACATTTAAAAAAAGTTAACATTACAGAGTAAAAGAATAAAATTAATGAAAAAGCCCTGCTCAATTAGACTTTTTCAGAACTAGCCACGGATGACCAAAACAACTAATTAACATCAGAAATGCATCAAACATAAGAATAATAAAACAAAAGGCAAAAAAGCCCTACTTTATTCAGACTTTCTCAGAGGCAACAAACTAATGATAAACTAAAAGGAACTCAAAATACAAGACTAGGAAAAATATCGAAAATTTCCACACTTATTCTATGACTGAAGTTTCTTCACTGGGGAAAATATGAAAAATATGAAGGTTTTTCTAAAAATATGAAGTTTTATGAAGTGTGAAAAAAAATATGAACATTTTCATAGAATATGAAGGTGCTGAAAGCCCTGCGTTAGTTTCTATGCCGTTCATATCCTTGATTTTAATTATTTCATACCTAATCAGCTAATATCCCAGCGATATTGAAGCTGCTTGGTATTTGTCGAGGCAATGTGAAGCGTGTTTATGGTGTGGGACGCTACATATTATAGAGACACGATGGCTGATTCTTACATTAAAAAAACATCTATCAAAACCGGTGAAGCTGCATGCAGTGGCTAAGAAGTCAAACACAAAAAATTAGAGGCTTTCTTTTTATACCTTTTGTAGTTGTGTCGTTGGTTTGGTTTGGTCATTGAGGTGATGAAGCTCAAAAGCTAATTTTTGATATTACCTTCGTTTACACAAAGCACCCAATAGTTCAACTTATCAAAGAACAGCTTTTTAAAATCAAAAATTCCTCGTTGACTTGGGTTTTCACGTGGGTTCCTTCTCATTTAAATATTAAGAAAAATGAGATGGCGGACTTACAAGCTAAAAACGCGATAAGTGACACAAACTCTAAAGTTCTAAATCAAACTGTAGGTAGTGATTTTAAAACGTGGCTAAAATCTAAAGTACAATCAATGTGGCAAGAAAAGTGGGATAATTCCACCTCCAAATTACGCAAAATAAAAAAATCCGTTACGAAAATCTCGCCGAGTTCAAATAATAACAACCAGGTTAAGAATAGGTCACATTAAATTAACTCACGAACATATTTTTATAAAAACCAATGCACCTACATGCGCCCAGTGCTGCGAAATAATCACAATGAGACACCTATTAATTGACTGCCCAAACTACCACAACCAGAGACGCAAACACAAATTGAAAAACAATTTAGTGGAACTACTGAACAATAGTGAACAGACTACCAATTATCTGTTCAACTTTTTAAAAGACTGTAATTTGATACATTGTATTTAACTATTGTAAACTTCTTTGAGTGCGCAATGACCTTAGTGGTCGATGAGCCTTACAACAAAAGAAAAAAAAACAAAATTTTATAAAATGTTTTATGTTTATGTTTATAACGAGTTTGGGGTATGTTGTACACCGAGTGCAGTCTAGTTAGTTTATTGGTATCTGTTCTAAATTGCACAATATCCGCGGTAAATCCGGGTTATAGCCACGCTCGGGGTATTTCCTTAACTAGCTCTTGTTAAGACAACACTGCGCTTAACTCATACTTTCCCATTTGCTTCTTTATCAAAGGATTTCCATTATCTGTCAAAAATAGAAAACTAAACATTTTCCTGGTTCAGAAAAAAAAATCATTTACGAGAACTTGAACCAATTTTAAACAACAGTTCGTTACGTAAACTTCCGTTCTTTTTAAAAAAGTTACTTTGTTACTGAACACTTTTTTGTAGCATGCACTGTTGCCATTCTGGTTCAGGACGCCCTTTTTTTTCTGCGCCCTATTGGTTGCCATTCTAGGACTTGCTTTGGTAATCTTTCGTCGTTCATCCAATGTAACATCGTGGACTTTTTAAATTGCCGTTGTATTTTTTTACTGTCAAAATTAATCAATTAAAGAAATCGAAAAAAATAATTTTTTAAATATATGGATGATTCTACCAAAAGTGGGCTATATGGATATCATTTTTGGTCATTGCCTTTAAATAACAGTACGGCACAGTAAATAATTTTGTTTTGTTAAATTTATGTAACTAATTAGAAGTAAGCTAAGAAACATTTATTTTCCCAAATTTTAGGAATTATTGCATAAAAATGCCAGAGGAATAAGGACCAGAGGAATGAGTTTTTTAATGGTTTTCCAATTTAAATCAAAATCTATTTAGACTACTTAACTTAAGTTTTATATAAACAAAGTTCCTATACTTATAATTTTAAAACAATCAACAAAAAAATTATACTATTGATATCAGTCGAATATTTACTTACCAGAGGAATGAAAATTGAAGCGTTCCTTTTTGATTTCTCCGAAAAACACTAATTTTCTGCCGAAAATAAAAAGATCTATAACTTAAACCAAACTAAACCTGACATTATCTGTCAAAACTTGTCATCCTCACAAGTAAATTAGATATCGAGGGCCGTCTCTTTCTCTAGAAATTAACCGGTGGTATTCACAAATATTGTGTTATTAAAAATGGAGCACGTTTAAAATTGTAAAATTTTTCGGGAAGATGTAAATTCGGATGTTCAAAAATATGATTGCAAACTTAAGTTTTATCAATTTTTTGATAAATAGTTAAGACTTGGTTAAATATTATTTATTAGGATATTTTTTTCAATCTGAGTTTTTAATATTTGGTTTGGGACTACACCAGAGGAATGAGGTATTTGCTTTGTAATACAAAAATTATAAACTTGCAATTTTTTTTATAAATTAAACTCAAATGCTCCATAAAGAAAACATTTCGTTTTAAATCTTATAACTAAAACTATGCTTCATTTGCAGTCTGTGTTCTGTGTGGAAAAATATGCATTCCCACTCCACAGCACCATTTTTGTAGAATCAGATGTAAGGTTCTCAATTTTCTTGTTTTGGTTCAAACTGCTTCTCCGAATTTCAAATAGGAATATTTTTTATTTTTGAGGACGGCAATTTAAAAAGTCCCCGACTGTACATGGCCGTACTATATCAGTTGTCTTTTAGTAATGTTATCCGATATGCTTCCCTCGATTCCCATTCTTTATTTTATGATCTCATTTCTTATGTGATCTGTTCTAGATATTCTCATTGATTTCCTTATTGCATCCATTTCGACACTTTCCATTTTTGTTTTGTATTTTTCTGTTACGCGACAAGTCTCTATTCCATACAACAGCGTGCCTTTCACCATTGTATTATATATGTTAAATTTTACATTATTTTTATCTCTCTGCTCCATAAAATACTGTTAAGACATCCAATAACCTTTTTTGCTTTTACTATTCTTTTTTCCAGTTCTTTACAGCCTGTTCCTGTCTTATCAAATGTGACACCCAACTAACATTTATAGTAGCGGCTACATGTTCTAAAGGCTTTGCTACTTTCTTATAGTAGAAATGTGGTGATCCCAACCAAAATTTGTTACTTTTTAGTTCTAACTACTATTTAGTATCAGGAAATAGTAGATGTTTCGTAAAAACGACCCTCTAAACTACTTCTTAGGATTGTTTCTTGATAGTCGATTCTGATAGTCTTCTCTACCACAATAGGACGATGCTAAAGTTTTACTTTCTTTTTAGTCGTTATTTCGTAGTCGCCCTGACTTTTATATCCTACTTAATTACCACTAGAAAGTTAAGCTTCATTGGAGTCCCAAACAAGTGTATCCGACAACTACATTATAACTTTAATTTTTACCACAAAAGTTTGTGTCATCATAGTAACATCTGATGTAACAATGTAGACAAAATAACTTTGTGGATCAACTTTAAAGCCGCAACTACTTTGACTTTTTTTTAATGTCGATCTTTTAAAGTAATCTCTCCTTCCTGTTTCTACTTTGAAAACGTAGACTTTTTGAAGTCGCATCTTTGTCGCACACATTCTTAACCCTACTTTTTGTGGCTCCTTTTATAATATGGGAATATTAGGAATAGTTTTGCAAATATTTTTTTAACTACCTTGAGCAGTCCATTTTTTCGAGCTCATTGCTTGACCATTTTGCAAAACAATCAAAATGCAAAATATTGATCCAAAGTATCGAGAACCGCACCCGGATTTTAAGAATTCCCTGGTCCATGCTTAATCTCCATCCTTAATCATTTACGCTACTTGTTGCTGTTCTATTCACTGTCTTTACGGTCGTTCGTGGTTTGTGCTGTGGCACCACCCTATCGCCATCGTAACCCTCTTGTGCGGACTAAACCGAATTCGTTTATCTGTGCCTCTTGTGCTGACGTGTCGTGTCTCACTGTGATTCATTTTATGTGTTGAGCTTGGGTCAATAATTCTTTTTGATTTTCTTCAAATTTGTGCTGTTGTTAAAGCTTGGTTTGAAGTGAATAAACTTAAATTTGTGCTGTGTTACATTTTAAAAAACTCTTTTTATTGGCACTTCATTTATTGTTCTAATGGAATTTAATTTATCTTGTTTTTGTTTTAAAACCTACCACAAATTCACGCTCGTACATAACCTATAAGCAGTGGTGTTGTTGTTGACAGAAACGGCAAATGACAAGTGGCGACACCCCAATAACTTGAGGGTAGTAGTTATACTTATCGCGTGGTTCCTATCACTCTGTAGACGTTTTCTAGTGGCGAAAGCTAGTTAATAATACGTTTCTGCAACGAAGGAGTAGAAATTCGAGTGTGTTATCTAGAACTAAAAAGGAATGCCGACATAAAAGTCGTAAGTGACACGTTGCCGTAACTTAGGCTCACTTTCAAGTAACCCTTTCGACTATCAGGGAATATAGTTTGGGACGCCATGTTTTTATTTAAGAAAGAAAATTTAATATTTTTGTCGTTTTATGAGCTCATATTAAAGATCTATACTATTTTAGAAACAAATTAGTTGAAGCTTACCAAAAATGCTCTTCTTAAGCACCATTTGTTGGAGTTAACTGTCGATTATGAAAACATAACCTCCAAAATCACAACACAAAAATTCCATCAGCTACCAGAAAACGGCTCAATTTTACGGGCGCGCACCGGTTTTTTGCAATATATATAATGCATGTTATACAGAAAACTTTGCGTCGCACTCGAATTTTGATCCTCTGCTCGTAAATTCTCACACTTTTGGATAACATAGTACATATTATAACCATAACCAAACAAAAAAACTAAGCGAGTCTGTTTACTGTTGTGTCCACCATATTGTGTAACAATTCTACCAAAAAGAAACGATTATATTGTTTGCAACTACATCGCAACTTTTATGCCATTACGGAAAAAAAAACAGCCTCTACGACGTAGTAGATACCTGGCTACGACGTAGTAGTGTAGTTGTTACTACAGTGACTTTAAACACTTGGCCAAGTAGTTATAACCAGAAATTGGTTCCCCACTTAGGGAATTATAACGTCGCTGTATGGAATACTGAGACGTAGCGGGAGTACATTGCGGTTACTTTTAAGAAATTCTTTCTAGTTGGGGTTTCGTCGTTACAACTTTAAATGTTTGTTGGGCACCCAAGTATGTATAATCATTGCATGGAGATATTGTTTGTTTATTGTCTAGTCCTAACTCACAAGTGCTGTGTCTTGTCTACGTTTATTGTGCATGCATAGTATCAAAGAAAAAGTTGGTAGCATTTATGATGTAACACCCTGTACATAGTCCATGGCTTTTAGACCATTTCTTTTAAAAGAACAAATTTTTCTGTTTTGATAAAAAATTAACAAAACTTATTTTTCTTAACGCTACTTTTGTTCCAGCCGCGCAAAGTTGGCGCTGTAAAGTGCTTTCTTTCGCTACCAATAAACTTTGCAAATAATTGTTTTTCGCATTTGATTTTTCAAAAAGTCTCGGAGGGAACACTAAAGGATATTTAATTTTATATTAGCCCTTAAGTCCCGCTAAAAGGAAAAGATTTTTGAGCTTTTAAAAAAGCGAAGAAAGAGAAAAAGCAGAGAAAACTAAATTCACGCAAATAACTGAAACCTCACTTATTGTTTACGAGAAAAATACAACAAAACGGAAGTATAATTTAGGTTGAGAAGGATGTTTTAAAAATGTAAAACCCAATGAATGTTGATTTTACGAGGAGAAGCAATTAAAAAGCTTAAAAGATTTTAACCAAAAAATCTGCTTTGAAACAAAGTTACTTTTACTCAATAGGGCAAAAAAGCATGACTACCCTTTTGCACACTTATCATTATCAGCATCCGTAACAAATTCTAATACTATAAACAACAAGTGAAATTAAAGAATGAAAAATAAGAAAAAAAGTTTTCTGTTTTCGGCCGGGACTCGAACCCGGAATCTCTTGCTCTGTACGCAAACGCTCTCTCATTGCCACCGAAGACCATACATAAATTTTCGGAAAACTTCCGTCTATGCATGTCTGCGGTCTCAATATAAGAACGAGAAATTCTCAGGGTATTAACCCGACCAAGTCATCCAACTGATCTCTATAATTCTTCCTTCCCATTGTCAATGGTATGAAAACTCAAATTAGACGTAAAGTATCAACGTCTGAAAACATGAGATCACCTTTTCGTGTGTTAAAATTTCTAATCGCAATAGGCGATTGCCAATAAAATTCTCAAATACCAAATTGCAAATAATGCAAGGACTTAAAACTAAAACCTCAAAAAACCCTGACAGCGGTATTTACTAAGATGGTTTAAGGTTTAAGTTTAACTTTTACTTTATCTTTTCTGAAACGTTTTAACTGAATTTCTTTTAATCTTAATAAAAGTTAATAGAATTTTGGACTAATTATAACTATAGTCCTTGCAATACCCCAAGTCCCTTTGCTATCCTTTTTTATTTTTCTGCTATAAAGAAGACAGAAAATAGCTTCGAAAATCATTGTTGGCCCCAGATTGCAGTTGCAAGCCTGTCTGTCTATCAAAGCTTAAATTGACAATGAAAGTAAACTTTCAAAACAAAAATTTTTTGTCAAGTAGTCAAAATATTTTGTAAAGTAGATATTTAGAAGTATTCACATATTCTCAGAAAAATAGTCAAGGAAATTGGCGACACAGATAAACTGTTCATTCGAAAATTACACGCTTTTTTCGATCTTCAGTCCCATCCGTGATAACTATAGAGCAGAATTTCAAGAAACACAGTAATGAAAAAAAGTATGAAGACTCTTTGATGCCCTTCAAAACAACGCCTTTAAAAAACTAATTCAAAAAGTTTGTAAAACTACTGTTAAAAAAGATTTATAAAACAAGAAGACTGAGGAAATGAGCTAAATTGGTGTCGTTCCTCTCGTCATAACTGAAGATGGCAGTTCACGAGATGGAGTTTTTTGGACGATGAGAATAAATTGTTTTTGCGTAGTTAGTTTTTTAGTTAGATTTTTAGTTTTTCGATTGGTTTTATTTTATTTTAAGAAAATAAGTTTACAAAACCATACAAATAAAGCTTAGTATAATAATTTTCATCTTTTGATTTGAACTTAATCCTATGAGCAGTTCTACTGCAACATTTTAAACTTAGTTATTAGTAATACCCTCAATATAGCTATTTCTAGTTTAAATATTGTGTCTAAAATATATTTTTTAATTCACTCACAAAGAGTCTGTCTCAATACTGTTTTTGTTGAAATTCCCAAAGCCTCTGCGGTTAAATCAGTTAGGAACTTTATATTTTTTAAAAGATCTATGTGTCCACCATAAAAAATGTGAGATTTTCATATGAACAACTTTTTTATTAAAAAGTATAATATAATACTGTTTTAATTTCAAAAAATATTGATGCTTATATACTTATTGTAACAAAGAAATGAGTATGTACTACATTAATATGAGTCGAGATAAAGTTCATTTGTGGAAACTACAAATAATATTAATTTAACTTTTATTAAGTCATTTTGCTTAGGTAATTTAAAAACTTCAATTTACAAAAAATATAATATAAACAGGGCCTAATCCTATTTTTAAATAATAATTTTTACCAAAACAAATTGCAAAGCTTAGCTCAAATCCAACTCAAAATACATTGTAGAAAATAACATTTTTGAAAAAATTAAATAATCACTAATTTATCGTTTGTTCATGGTTTGCAGTTCTTTGGTCAGTCGCACTGAAAATCTTCCAATGTAGAAACTTTGGCGGCAGGGCACCCCAATTGTTCATAAATTTTTCACTACATAAAATCATTTTGGGACAGAAACTTTTCTCAAAAAACTATTCCAAATCAGAATCAGAATTTAAATATAAAATAAGCGATAATGTTTCAAAGTCAGAAATTTCAAAACAATTGACAGTTTAAACACCGATCCATCACCCTTATTATAAAGGGTGGTGACCGATTATATTAACCTAAAGGTAACTGATAATTAGTTTTGCAGCGTCCATTATCAGTTACCTTAAGAATCTATGGTTTAAAACTGAATTAAGAATACACGTGCGTTTTGTTACCAGAATTACGGGGTGATTAAACAAAAGGACTAGCCTTACTGCAAAGAGTATACATAGGTTATATCGCAATGGCAAAAAACCGGTTTAAATAAGAATCTGCAAGGATTTCGTAAAAAAAATGGAAAAAACGGAGAAGAAATGGTTTAAACTATAGGTTTAAGTTTGTAGGGAACGAGGTTTAAGTGAAAATGCAGCGATATTTAAGTAAATTACTTACATGTTTCAATTTACACTTACTTCCCAAACTTGATATTGTCGGAAAATCTGTTCTAATTTCGTAATTTTTATTATATAACTTGCACAAACAAAGCAAAACTGAAAAATAAATTTTTTAATTAATTAAAATGACGTAAAAGTGACTTGACTGACACTTGCTGGACTAAGTACTGGGATTGTCATCTGATGTCATCTCGGTGCAAGTACATCTTAAATATATCTGTATGGCTAGAGCGTATTAAAACCATTAATGGAAAATGACTGCTACAATAAATAAATAAATAAAAATATTTTTTATTATATTAATTTAAAGATTATTTGCAAATAAACAAATCGCGTGTGAGTTTATTTGGATTTTAATCTGAAGATCGTTTTTTTTTACTTTCCTCGTCAAGGCAAATATCGTTTAAAAGCTACATGCTAAAATATAAAAGAGATATGAGAATTTAGTACTAAACGGTTTATCCAGCCTTGTGTATATTGTCCTAAAAAACTCGCTCTAATAGTTAATTGAAGCTAAAAATCGTATAAAATTTTGTCATATCGTTCCTAAATATGATCAAATTTTACATTTTTAACAAATAAATTAACAAAAACGTGATTGTTTTCAAGTTACAATGAGATAAACCACCCCCACCAGTTTAAAATTTAGGACGATTTTTAGTCGGAATCCCATGACATAGGGGTTTAAAGTGACATAGAAGTCTAAATTAGACAGTTTTAGAAAAATCAGTTTTCCATGTTTTCTTCTTTTTTCCGGTCTATATAGTCCATTTTAAGAACAAATCGTCTTAAATTTCAATTTTTAGGACATTTTATCGTCCGTACAGGTAAAAACACCAAATCAATTGCGGCCTGTTTCGGTAAAAAATCAATTTTTCCAAACCAATGCACATTTAAATTTTAAACCTAAACCTTAAACTTAAACCAAAACCTAGACTAAAACTTACGCCCTAGTAAATACTGGTGTAAGAGTTTCTCGTTCTTGAATTGAGACACCGCAGACTTGCATAGATGGAAGTTTTCCGAAAATTTATGTATGGTTTTCGGTGGCTTAATGTAGAGGGCGTTTGCGTACAAAGCAAGATATTACAGGTTCGAGTCCCTGCCGAAAACAGAAAACTTTTTTCTTATTTTTCTTTCTTTAATTTTACTTGTTGTTTATAGTTTTAGGTCCTTGCATTATTTTGTAATTTGGTAAACTACTTTGGAAAGCGTTGGAAAACACAAACATAAGCGTACAACTAATTAAGGCCATCAAAGAGTTATACCGCAATAGTAAGGCAAAAGTTAAAATAAAAGCAAAACTAACCAAAGGCTTTCAAGTAAATAAAGGTCTTAAACAAGGTTGCTGTATCTCGCCTACGCTCTTCAAGATATACTTGGAACAAGTCCTTAAAGTATGGAAGAGAAAATGCCAAAACATGGGAATTCCGTTGGACGAAACCACCTTGTACACTTTATGTTTCGCCGATCATCAGATAGTAGTGGCTCAGGATTATGACAACCTCGAATATATGACACGAAAACTAATAGAAGAGTACAATAAGTGGGGACTAGAGGTTAATCTCAATAAGACAGAGTATATGTGTATCGGTGGAATGAAACAGGATCTAATCTTAAATACCACGCAGCGAATTCAGTCCTGTGATTAGTATAAATACTTAGGTCTAAAAATTACAGCTGACGGAACACTAGACAAAGCTATAAAAGATCAAAGCGTACAAGGAAAAAAAGCAATAACTTTATCAAATGGAATAATTTGGGACCAAAGTATATCAAAACATAACAAAAAGCTTATATATAACACCATTATAAAAAGTATTATTACATACGGCTCAGAAGTATGGCCAATCAAGGATAGAACAGAAAAAATGCTTTCCGCTACGGAGATGGACTATTGGAGAAGAGCAGCAGGGAAATCAAAAAGAGAAAGAGTTACAAATTAAAGAATAAGAGAAATTATGACAGTGGGTGAACGTACTTTAGTGGATGATATAAGAACAAAACAACTGGTGTGGTACGGATATGTACAAAGAATGAATGATGAAAGACTACCTAAACAAATACTACAATGGAAACCAACTGGCCGAAGAAAACGAGGAGGGCCAAGTAGAAGCTGGAGAGAAGGAATAGATAGTGAAATAAGAATAAGAGGCCTAGATGATGAATTATGGGCAAACAGAAACGAGTGGAGATTGGGTATCGGAAGACGTAGAACGTTGTGAAACCGATAAATATATATATATATATATATATATATATATATATATATATAATTGAGAATAAAGAGTTAGTTATAAACACCCTGTAGACTATTTAAAGTTTGAAATAACAATACCACAATACGTTTGTCCCTTTAAACTACAGTCAAGCTAGTTATATCCATAATTAATAAACTACCAATAATAAAGTTGGCTCTATTAGATTTAACTGATATTATTTAGGCAAATATAGTTCATGTATGTACTAGAGCCATCCGTGTGTTTATTTGTTTGCTGTGTAGTCAATATTTAGCTTGAATTTTGTGGATTGTCGACAAATGTTCATATAAGTAGGGAAACAAGGGGTGAACAGCTCTCACAATCGGTCTGTAGAAAACTCCAGAAGAGACATTGTAAATGGGAAGGAAAAACAAAATTGTTTTTAAGGTTCTTAACTGCTTTTTTTGCTTATTACTTTCACATCTTGAAATAAGGATTTTACAGTTTTCGTTTGTCTAATTATATTTTTTGTGAGTAAGATTTAGTTCTTTACTGTTTAATTTTTTACTTTTAATAAATGAAATTTTACAAGAATTTATAGGTATTTTCTTACAGAAATAGATTTGCTAAACACACCAACCGAGTCCTCCGACATTTGTTTATGTAATTAATAACTTAAAACCTTAAAAAAACCTATAAAATCAATTTTATTAATTTATTGCTAAGAAAGAATGCATTCTTCATTCACTGGATAATCGCCTTTCATTTACTAGACTTTTGGCAGAATTTATTATAAAAATAAAATATTTATAAATAATTTATTGTATCATAGCTTACTTTTTTAGGTACACAACCGCTTGCTAGCCCTGATTTTCGGCCAATGATAAACAAATAATAATATTTACTTGAAACATGAATTTTTTAAAACAAAATATCTCTTAACTATTCATTCACTGGCACATTGACCCTACCCCAAGATTATTATTATAATTGACCAAAAAAAAACTTTGATTTTATGATTTGATTGTAAAAGAGATTTTTAATTTTTTATTTAATTCTTTTACAAATTTTAATTGCTCTGTAGTCCATTCATATCAAGAACAATAAACCTTACCTTTTTTGAAATTGTGTTTTTTGATCAGTCAGTAAGTCGTACTCGCCAATTAAACCCGTTTTCAAATTTTAATTATTTATTGTTTGTGTTTATTATAGTAATTAAGTCTATCGATTATGTGTTTTCACAATTTTTCAAATTCAACGGTTTTATAGATGATTTAAGTTGTTTTTTATGGTTTTTTTAACAAATGTCTCCTATTCTTTAATTTTTGTTTTACTATTTTTATGAAATTTTGTTAACTATATATTTTTATTTGCCGTCAAACGGGGTGGATCGGGACAGCGGGGTCAATCGGGACAAAACCTGTTTTTTACTATTTAAATGGCCCCTGTATCTCAAGGTCAACTTTTTTAGGTTCAATAATATTCAAAAGGCGATATCTTAGTGAACGCGTTTCTGCAAGTCGCCGGTCAGTTCGCTTTAGCTTTTTTAAGCAGTAGCACGCAAAAAAACCAACAAAATGTTCGCGGTTTTTTGTTGTTGTTTTGTTGTTTTATGAATAAACCTCGTTTTCTGGCTTATTTTTAAAGTTTCTTTTTCCGTTTTCTTTGCAAAATAAGTTTTTTAACCTTCTCTGTCCCGATTGACCCCATTACAGGGGCTAATCGAGCCTTAACACTGAAAAAAAATGGCGTGTCCCGATTGACCCCGCATATGGGGTCAATCGGGACACGCACTAAAAAAAATATATAAAATCAGCTGTCAAAGTGACAGATATGTATGACATGTCATTTTAAAGCTCCAACGGTAAGCTATCATTTGGCGGTGTTTTGAAGTCTATAACTTTTTTAGAAAAAGTTATTTTGAAAAATATCTGAAAATCGTCCCGATTCTCCCCGTTTGACGGTACTTTGTTTTCGCTGTTAAATTTATGTATCTACTAAAATGCTATCTGACAACTTTTTTTTTCTCTATTTTAGAACCCTGATGACAGATAAATCGAAACGTCCCTAATTTACCAAAAAGTTTTTCTGAAAAACCAGACCCCTACCCAACCAATTTTCACACTATTGAACAGGCCATTAACCAAATCATATACGCGTTAGGTTAGTTTCTATTTTTGTTTATTTTGCATTTTGATATTTTGTTTAATCGACATTTTGTATTTTCGACATTCTGTAATTTTAATCTTTTGTAATTTCGACATTTTGTATTTCTTTATTTGGTAATTTCGACATTTTACATTTGGCATTTTGTTTTAGACGTTTTATATTTTCGACATGTTTCGTCCGTCGTCCGTTGTCTTCGACTATATCACAAAGATATATTACTTTGTGACTATATGAACATATATGGTCAGCTTTGCTGTATTATTTAGTATCCTTCTATGTTAAGTAAACAAAAGTTTACCGTTGTGCTACTGTTGTTATTACTGAAAATTTAATAGAAACTCCGGGCAAATATTTTTCAAATATTGTTCGGAATCTAGGTCAGTGAAAGTTGGAACTATTTGTCTAATGGGTCAATAAAATATTTACGACGAAGTAGCATGTCGATTTATTACAATTACGTCTTCTACAAAGTTACACTCAGAGATTTTGTGGTACTTAATAGAATAGTCACGCGTTTCGTTTCACCTACATATGATTTACCACACTCACACGGGATTTTCTAGTTTTGTTTTAGTTACAAAGCTTCTTCTTGTATTTCTCGATGAAAATACTGTTTATATATTATAGTGTTTGGCTATTCGTCTTATGTTTTCTGAAATCTCTTGAACATATGGAATGTGAATAACACCAATGTCTACAAGACGAGTTGTGTAATCGTTGATAACACCCAACGGATTATTATTATTTTGAGAATTTGCCACATTTGTTTTGTTTTTAAGTTTAAAGATCGTTGAATTTATTAATTTCACGGCATAACCATTCTGTTGTAAGTCCTTTTTAATATTGCAAATTTCGGTGGTTAATTCTTCATTATTACTACAAATCCTCCCTAATTTTACAAACAGGCGTATATGAAAAATAAAGTTTATGAAATGCGACACTTTGATATTTTACTGAAACCAATTTATCAATATACGCACGAGCTTATATTTCTCATATCACTGATGTAAGTTCATTGGCGTAGCTAGCCTTGCTTTTCAGGGGGGGCCGTGGCCCCGGTCTATCTTGAACAAAAAGCAAACATAGGTTTTAAAGAGTCGTGCAAAGTGTGCAATGAATAAAAAAAAATACGTGCATTAAATGTTCTAATATTTTAATACCTATAACAAATTTAATATAATAATACATTTACCAACTTATTTATATGTATACACAGGAAGTATGTAATTCAGCAATTCTACAAAGAAAGTTTTCTACGTCGCTGACTGAAAGCGTCTACCACACTGTCTAAGTCGACCTCAACATCTTTTTCTATGAATAACAATGACAAACCTGAGTGTCTCTCTTGAATCATAGTTGTTCTAAGCCAATTAAAAACTCTCCTCATGGCAGACAAAGACCTCTCGCAAGTTGCACTTGAAATTGGAAGAATACTCGCAACTTTAAAAAGTTGGTAGAGGTTTGGATAGGTGTTTTCTGCTATATGTTGTTTGATAGAATCATGACGAACAGTTTGATTTAACCGAAAAATACAATTCTTTAAAACAGTCATTTCTGCTCTTAGAGTAAAAGTATTAATATTAAAAATTTCCCGGTATTGCTCGACGAATTTATTCCATTTAACGACGTGGGAAAACTTAATATGAAAATGGTTATGAAATTGTCACCAAAATTGGAAAATTTTCATAAGACACTAAACGCTAACCTCAAAAAAACTAAAAAGATTATTATATTTATTTTAGAAAAACAGTTTAAAAAGGTCTTTTATAACCTTACAACATCTACAACACGATTTCGGAAACAGAGGGGCAAAGGTCGCTGTCTTTATTAAATGTGAAATTTAACTTACACTTCTATAATATTTTACAAGATGTCGCCAATATGTATGAAATATTCAATATGCATAATTATGTTTAAATTTAAAAAATATTTTCGGGAAATTGCATAAGTGCAGAAAAGTTACCGATAATTTAAAGAGAAAAAGCCTAATTCCACAAGACAAGGGCTTTTTGCATTTTTTGATTTTAAATTTTAATGCACCTATTTTATTTGAATATTTCCCGAATAATAATAGAAAAGTATGTACTTTCAGTGTCATGTTCTTTTACTACTAGTCGGTAGGGGAGGCCTAAAATATCTTAGGGGGGCCTGAGGGACTTCAGGGGGGGGCCAGGCCCCTCCTGGCCCCCCCTAGCTACGCCAATGTGTAAGTTAGAACTACATATACGCCACATTGTGAGTTGAAAAAGCAACGCATTTTACCCAAAAAAAAACGATCAAAAATAAAAATGATTTTGGTAAATTTTATGATATATGTCCTTTTGTAAAATTAGGGACGAAATATTTACGGTTTTTAAATACAAACTTCTTTAACTCCTTGTTTTGAAGCCACAGAATGATTAATCTTAAAATATAGGTACTGTCCCTGTATATCTTGAAATACATGAATATTTTCTACCAAGATTGTTCTTTTAAAACACTGTGCGACGTGTGGCTTGTAACTTTTGATTCCTGTTACAATTTCCTGACTAATTCCTGATGAAAAGCGCGCCGCATGCAAAGAGCTGCAGCTTTTTCGTGTTTTTCAAGTTTGCATTCAACTGACCGTCGAAATTCACTTAATCGCGCCACCTGTCGCTGACTCAAAACCAGACTAGACTACCTGCAACAATAGCTATACTGCCGTCCCTAAAAAGAAAGCTGCATGTAGAAATTTGACGTATTGGGAAAAACAGCTAATTTTGAAATAAAAAGTGGTATGGATATTTAATTAAATCAAGGTATTTTATTTCACCAGTAACCAGTAATTTAATAGAGAATGATTTTCATGAACAAGAAGAAGAGTAAAGTGCGTTTCACGCAGGCAGATCTTGTAGTGATAATGTTTTTGTCTTAAACAAGTAATTGAGAAAAATAGTGTCAGAAATATAGAGACTCATGTTACGTTTGAAGACCTCATATGATACCGTTCCAGTAGAAAAATTATGAAGAGTATTAGAGCAAACTAATATCAATCATACATACATAAAACCGATAAAATAACTATACAAACGGTCAAAATCTAAAATTAAAATTGGAAATCGACTTTCAAAAGAATTCCTATTAATGAAAGGCTTAAGACAGGGATGTGTGAGTTTGCTGGTGACCAAGTAATTGTAGCTAATGATAAATAAGACATAAAGTATATGATGAGAAAGTTAACGGAAGAATAACAAAAGTGGGGGTTAACAGTGATCGTGGACAAGACACAGTACCTATGTATTAAAAACGAAACAAGTGAGTTAAAACAGGACAATGGACGAACAATATCTCCATGCAAATGAGAATGTATACGTGGGTGTCACATTTAATAAGACAGGAACAGACTGTAGAAAAGTGGAAAAAAGAATAGTAAAAGCAAAAAAGGTTATTGAATTGATGTTAAAAAGCACGCTGCTATATGGAAGATAGAGGCTTGTCGCGTAAGAGAAAACTACAAAACAAAAACGTAAAGTGTCGAAATGGATGCAATAAGATCAATTAGAATATCTAGAACAGATCATATAAGAAATGAGCTCATAAAAGAAAGAATGGGAATCGAGGAAAACATAACGGATGACATCACTAAAAGACAACTGATATAGTACGGCCATGTGCAACGGATGAACGACGAAAGATTACCAAAGCAGGTCCTAGAATGGCAATCAATAGGGCGTTCTAAACTGGAATGGCAACAGTCAATCCAAAGATCAATGAGTTAAAAAATCCTGACAGAAGATGATTGTCAGGATCAAAGGGGGAGAGAATAGGCGTCGGACAACGTAGAAAAACGTTCTAAACCGACATAGTAGTAGTAGTAGTAAAATTGCACTAAAAATTTGCTTACTACTCCAGTGGCGTCTACACAAATTGTAAGATAAGACATTCCTAAAGGACTGACCGACTTTCTGGTCCTGGCGGCCGTTTTCACTTTTATTAAATTTTTATCAAGCTTTCTTAATTCTTATTGGGAAATGGCCACTCTCTTCCTGTTCGATATTCCTTTGACAAAGCTGATAACTCACTACGGTTTTCAGTGACTCTATTCGTCAGTAAATCAAACAAACGATGTACGCCGTTTTGTTATTCAAATTTTTTTGAGAGCAGCCAGCTATTCGAACAGCAGCCATGCGAAGCACCTGGATTTTTTATCAGCCTTACATACCCTTATTTAAGTCGAATAAACAACTGGTGGATTCTAGTAGCCCAAAGGCTCTACTTTGAGGTTCTGGTGACACCGTTAGGCATTCTAAGATATTCAAGATAACGGCTAATTCGAAATTTAAAAAAAACGTTTTTACAAACATCAAAGACTAAGCAGAATCACTAGCTGTGTTCATATCAGGAACATTGTAAAAATAGCGTAGGCATCTTGGAATTTCGACTAAATATATGCAGGCTATCCCCGATTTCGGTGACTTTTGGTAGGGATATAGAGGCCACTTTAAAAGGCGGGGTAACGAAAAAAAGAAAACTGAGGCTTACATCTATTACTATAGGATACTACAGTTACTTTGGGACAGGAGGTATATGTAGGAAATGTACAGGGTGTTTCACGAACAACTAAACACAGGCCTTTTTGGGTATTTAGAGTGCGAATTTGGAGAAACGCTCGGACATATCGATTTTGTTCAGAAGGGGAACACTTTTTAACTATATTGAAATTTTTGTAGCACGAACCCCCTTCGAGGGGTATACTTTACCCCTATATTTTGAATAGGGAAAGTGGGTCTAGTGATACCTTGTTCTGAAGATCAAACTTACTGAGAAATTCTTACTACGATAATGCACGTTAGCATGTAAATATTAAAAAATACACTTAAACCGGTCGGGATTAAGTCTATGAACTTAGTACTTAGACCCTGTTCGGAGTGCTAAAGTTTTAAGATCTTAGGAAATATTGATGTTAAAGTTAAACCAACATTCTTAAAAACAATAAAGCCCTTGAGGAAAAATGTCCACTAAAATCAGAGATAAAATTTTCAATTAAATCCTGATTAGGGCCAATTTTGCCAGTTGATGATTCATATGAGTGGAATTTGCAGCCCTTCCAGAGCGACCACCAGTGGGTCTATTGTGGCTCACTTTTGAGCAGTTTCTCATCACTGTATGCCTAATCCTCCAAAAAGGCCGGCTATCAGTTTGGGTGAGACACTGTTCAGATCTTCTAAGTCAATCTGAGGTTAACCGAAAGTGCAATAGCCGGACATTCGCACAGTACATGTCTGACTGTTTCGTCATCCTTCATACAGAGTCTTCATTCGGTCTCTTCTGTTAGTCCCATTCTGTGCATGGGTACTTTCAGCCGACAGTGACCCGTAAAAAGACCAGTATACGTATCTCCTGTCTGGTAAGTCCAATGATATTCTTGGCTCTGTTTCTACAAGGTCCTTTAATAAACTCTTTAGAATGAGCCAGTTCTGGTATATTTATCCAGGATTGTTGGAGGCTATTCTCTATCCATTTTAATAAAGTTGATTTAGCAGCATTGTATGATATCCCCAGGGCTGGGTCGGGGCCGAAAAATTCGTCAGATGCCACTTCCCTCGCTGTCTGCGGCCTCATTTCCCTCGTACCCAGAATGCCCTGGTATCCATACTAAGAACACATTGTTAGCGCTACCAAGCGCATTCAGCGAATCTCTGCAGCTCCTCTCGGTTCTCGATGAGAGTATAGTACTTGCACTTCAAAATTATAAATTTTACTTTTCTGGTATAAACCTACTGATGTATAATAAACAATGTTGTAATGGAGGGCTAAAACTCGCTTTTCCAAAGCCGCCAAGAGGAGATTGAGTTTCCCTGTTTATGAATATTTTATAGTAGCAAAACATTGTTTTAGCTTTTAGTATAGGCGTAATTTATTATGTGAACTAGGTTTTATGAAATATTAATTTATACAACTAGTGGCTAAAACACAGTTTACCCGCGAGTTTGATACAATATTTTTTATACCTTTTTTAACACAAAAATATAAAAAATATCAATCACTTTTAATCCCTGTTTTTTACTTTTGTCTCTATTATTCTTCAAAAAGTGATGCTTTTATTTCTAAAATGAGGAACGAAAGGTGCACTTTTTACCCTTAAAGTGCAAAAAATAAATATCTGGAAACAACATTTAAATAAGTCATTAAGGCAATTTTTTTTATTTGGAACAAAATCAAAAATGTTGAGTAAAAAATTTTTTGGTGTCTTCAACTGAACTTCAAACTTTAAACTATTATGTGTCACCGAAAGCTAGTAAGATATATGTAGTAATTTTTTTGTCCCTTCTGTAACGCCATATTACTTACCTAAAATGTATTTAAAAAATTGGTTCAAAATAACTCTGGGCTTTTTTTAGCTGTTACAGTAGGGACATCAGCGTTACAGAAGGGACAAAAATTAAAAAGTACACAATTTGTAGCACAAAACAAAATTACAAAAATAGATAATGGTCAAAAATATCAATGCAGAATATAAATAAAACTATTTTCCAACTAAATTCCAAAGAAGAAAATTCAATGTCCCGATCTGTAACACAGGGACAATTTCTGTAATATTGAAAAAAAACCGAACTCAACAAATCATGTTACAGATGGGATAATTTCTTTATATTTTAGCATTTTCCGGCCAAGTCAAATTTATGACATTCTTTTTTTAGTTTTGTTCAAGATTTCAACGGTTTTGCTTGGGAAAATGTTGATTTTACTCATTTAATCAAGTTATATGTAAGATAATCCACGTTACAAAAAGGGAAACATAATTTGCATCAAATCTATAAATTTTTATTTTTTAAAACAAAATTAAAAAATTGATAATGGTCAAAAATATCAATGCAGGTTATAAATACAACTATTTTCCAACAACATTCCAAAGAAAAAACTCAATGTCCCGATCTGTAACACGGGGACAATTTCTGTAACAACGAAAAAAAAACAAAGGAACAAATCGTGTTACAGTGGGACAATTTCTTTACATTTTAGCATTTTTTGGCCAAGCCAAATTTATGACATTCTTTTTTTAGTTTTGTTCAAGATTTCAACGGTTTTGCTTGGGAAAATGTTGATTTTACTCATTTAATCAAGTTATATGTAAGATAATCCACGTTACAAAAAGGGAAACATAATTTGCCTCAAATCTATAAATTTTTATTTTTCAAAACAAAATTAAAAAATTGATAATGGTCAAAAATATCAATGCAGGTTATAAATACAACTATTTTCCAACAACATTCCAAAGAAAAAACTCAATGTCCCGATCTGTAACACGGGGACAATTTCTGTAACAACGAAAAAAAAAACAAAGGAACAAATCGTGTTACAGTGGGACAATTTCTTTACATTTTAGCATTTTTCGGCCAAGCCAAATTTATGACATTCTTTTTTTAGTTTTGTTCAAGATTTCAACGGTTTTGCTTGGGAAAATGTTGATTTTACTCATTTAATCAAGTTATATGTAAGATAATCCACGTTACAAAAAGGGAAACATAATTTGCCTCAAATCTATACATTTTTATTTTTCAAAACAAAATTAAAAAATTGATAATGGTCAAAAATATCAATGCAGGTTATAAATACAACTATTTTCCAACAACATTCCAAAGAAAAAACTCAATGTCCCGATCTGTAACACGGGGACAATTTCTGTAACAACGAAAAAAAAAACAAAGGAACAAATCGTGTTACAGTGGGACAATTTCTTTACATTTTAGCATTTTTCGGCCAAGCCAAATTTATGACATTCTTTTTTTAGTTTTGTTCAAGATTTCAACGGTTTTGCTTGGGAAAAATGTTGATTTTACTCATTTAATCAAGTTATATGTAAGATAATCCACGTTCCAAAAAGGGAAACATAATTTGCCTCAAATCTATAAATTTTGGTATTTCAAAACAAAATTAAAAAATTGATAATGGTCAAAAATATCAATGCAGGTTATAAATACAACTATTTTCCAACAACATTCCAAAGAAAAAACTCAATGTCCCGATCTGTAACACAGGGACAATTTTTGTAATATCGAAAAAAAAATCGAAAGCAACAAATCATGTTACAGATGGGACAATTTCTTTTTATTTTAGCATTTTCCGGCCAAGCCAAATTTATGACATTCTTTTTTTAGTTTTGTTCAAGATTTCAACGGTTTTGCTTGGGAAAATGTTGATTTTACTCATTTAATCAAGTTATTTGTAAGATAATCCACGTTACAAAAAGGGAAACATAATTTGCCTCAAATCTATAAATTTTTATTTTTCAAAACAAAATTAAAAAATTGATAATGGTCAAAAATATCAAAGCAGGTTATAAATACAACTATTTTCCAACAACATTCCAAAGAAAAAATTCAATGTCCCGATCTGTAACACGGGGACAATTTCTGTAACAACGAAAAAAAAACCAAAGGAACAAATCGTGTTACAGATGGGACAGAAATTGTCCCATTATATTTTAGCATTTTCCGGCAAAGCCAAATTTATGAAACAACTTTTTTTTCAGTTTTGATCAAGATTTTAACGATTTTGTTCGGGAAAATATTAATTTTATTTCTTTAATCAAGTTATACGTAAGATAATCCACATTACAGAAAGGAAAACATAATTTGACTTAAATCTATAAATTTTTATTTTTCAAACACAAAACGAATTATTATCAATAATTCAAAAACTCTCCGACATTGTTCGTAATATCTGTAGCTTGTGAGTTGAGAAATAAGTATTTTTTCAATACACATTTACTTTTAGCTCACACATATACTATACTATAGTAGTGTGAGCTATAGTGATCCTAATTTTTTTGAGAAAAAAAAAGTTGCTCCGATTTCAAAAAATTTTATATATCTTTGCCTTTCAGATGATTTTGAAACTTTTTTGTCGCGCCGTCTGTCTGTCTGTCTGTCTGTCTGTATGTCTCTCTGTCTGTAACGACCAACGCGCATAACTCAAAAACCGCTTGCCCGATTTCAATGAAATTTGGTACCTAGGCTCGGTCTTGGGTCGAGATGGTCCCATTTAAAAATGAACAAAATCCACAGAACACAAGCCAAATACAAGGGTGGGGGTAGACTTCAAAAATTAGAGTTTATGTGAAAATATGGCGTGTGTGATATCAAACGAAAGGTAATTGAGTCTGGAGTTAAACAAAATAGATTTTTGTTAAAAAAAGGGTGGGGGTAGATTAAAAAAATTAGAGTTTACGTAAAAATATGGCGTGTGTGATATCAAACGAAAGGTAATTGAGTTCGGAGTTAAACAAAATACATTTTAATTTTTGTTTTTTTTAAGGGTGGGGGTAGATTTCAAAAATTTGAGTTTAAGTAAAAACATGGCTTGTGTGGTATCAAACGAAAGGTAATTTAGTCTGGAGTTGAATAAAATATATTTCAGTTTTTAGTTATATTAGCTCACACATACACTATAACTATAGTACCTAGTGTGAGCTTAGGGGCCCATATATTGGCAGGGTATTTTCATAGTGAGTGTAGGATCAGATCATAACCCTCATTTAAAAAGTTCTTATAAACATATTTCCGCAAACCTTTTGTTAGGTACCAATTTCTGTCTTCAAAAATTATATACAGATTCACCTGTTAAAATATGGTTATTTAATTATGTCACACCCTGTATTTTCTTATTGTTATAGGTTAGCCCAATACTAATGCGGGGTTTAAATTTGATCCATTATGTGGTGAACCACTTGGAAGCAACACTGTTGTTCTGGTCAGTGTTTACAGCTGGATTAGCTATCGCAGCTACAACATGTTCATCTACACCTTCAAAAAAACAAAAGCAAAAATCCTGGTGAGTGTCTTTTTAATTAAAATGTTTTAAAAATATTTGGAGATTTCAAAATTGTTTTTAACATTGGTATGAAACGTTTGCCTTTGACCAAAAATTATTATACCATTTTATTTAAAATACTCATAGCTCATGAGACACCATTACTTGTATTAGCTCACACTACTACTATAAGTAGTGTGAGCTATGGTGATCCTAATTTTTTCGAGAAAAAAAAAGTTGCTCCGATTTCAAAAATTTTTATATATCTTTGCGTTTCAGATGATTTTGAAACTTTTTTGTTTTGCTGTCTGTCTGTCTGTCTGTCTGTCTGTCTGTCTGTCTGTCTGTCTGTCTGTCTGTCTGTCTGTATGTCTGTCTGTATGTCTGTCTGTAACGACCAACCCGCATAACTCAAAAACGGCTTGTCCGATTTTAATGAAATTTGGTACCTAAGTTGGGTCTTGGGCCGTGATGGTCCCATTTAAAAATGAACAAAATCCACCGAACGCAAGCCAAATAAAAGGGTGGGGGTAGATTCCAAAAATTAGAGTTTATGTGAAAATATGGCGTGTGTGATATCAAACGAAAGGTAATTAAGTCTGGAGTTAAAAAAAATGAATTTTAGTTTATTTTTAAAAAAAGGGTGGGGGTAGATGTCAAAAATTAGAGTTTAAGTGAAAATATGGCGTGTGTGATATCAAACGAAAGGTAATTGAGTCTGGAGTTAAACAAAATACATTTTAGTTTTTTTTAAAAGGGTGGGGGGTAGATTAAAAAAATTTGAGTTTAAGTCAAAACATGGCTTGTGTGGTATCAAACGAAAGGTAATTGAGTCTGGAGTTGAATAAAATATATTTCAGTTTTTGATTATATTAGCTCACACTATAACTATAGTACCTAGTGTGAGCTTAGGTGCCCATAGATTGGCAGAGTATTTTTTTTTTATAATGGCGGTTTTTCATTGGTATTAGCTCACACTACTACTATAAGTAGTGTGAGCTATGATGATCCTAATTTTTTCGAGAAAAAGAAAGTTGCTCCGATTTCAAAAATTTTTGCGTTTCAGATGATTTTGAAACTTTTTTGTCTCGCTGTCTGTCTGTCTGTCTGTCTGTATGTCTGTCTTATGTCTGTCTGTAACGACCAACCCGCATAACTCAAAAACCGCTTGTCCGATTTAAATGAAATTTGGTACCTAGGCTGGGTCTTCGGCCGTGGTGGTCCCATTTAAAAATGAACGAAATCCACCGAACGCAAGCCAAATAAAAGGGTGGGGGTAGATTTCAAAAATGAGAGTTTATGTGAAAATATGGCGTGTGTGATATCAAACGAAAGGTAATTAAGTCTCGAGTTAAACAAAATGAATTTTAAGTTATTAAAAAAAAAGGGTGGGGGTAGATGTAAAAAATTAGAGTTTAAGTGAAAATATGGCGTGTGTGATATCAAACGAAAGGTAAATGAGTCTGGAGTTAAATAAAATACATTTTAGTTTTTTTTAAAAGGGTGGGGGTAGATTTTAAAAATTAGAGTTTAAGTGAAAACATGGCTTGTGTGGTATCAAACGAAAGGTAATTGAGTCTGGAGTTGAATAAAATATATTTCAGTTTTTAGTTATATTAGCTCACACGTACACTATAACTATAGTACCTAGTGTGAGCTTAGGTGCCCATAGATTGGCAGAGTATTATATCATTTAAACTAATGGATATATGTCATGATTTAACCGCCAAAATAAAAAAAAAACTATAGTTAGTGTAGGCTCAGATTTTTATACAGTTTTGGGTGATAGCTAAATTATTCGCCACTACATTCAATTATATTTTTTTTTCCAAAAAAATTATTACCTATTATCAGAGCATCTTAAAATTTTCAGCATAACCCTCTTATTAAAAGTTCTTATAAACATATTTCTGCAAACCTTTTGTTATCAATTTCTATCTTAAAAAATCATATATAGTTTCACCTCTTAAAATAAGGTTGTTTAATTTAGTAAAACCCTGTATTTTCTTATAATTTTTTTCTGTAATAAAACATCAGTGTGTACTTACCTTTTTTTGACTTGCGTTTTTTCTTTTTTTTTCCTTTGCTTTGAACAATTACGGTTCCTTCTTTATTGCAAAAATCTTCAAGCATCTTTAAAAATACGTGCTGAGTTTCGATCAGGTCTTTCAGGTATATGTCACTCATCTTGAGTTCATCAAAGTTCACCAGTAAAGCTATAAAATTAAAATATTATGAAAAATAAATAAAATTAAAATATTTTAAAGTTCGCGCGGCGAGAGTTGAAGCCACCCACGTCACGGCTGAGGGGGATCTACTGGCCTCGCCTCTAGCTTGTGATTGGCTGTTTTGGAGATTCATAGGCGTAGTGTCTTTACCGCTATAAATTATTATGTGTAATTTATTCCGCACGGCACTGTCCGACCGCAAGTAGGCGTATACCAAGATTGATGATTGATGACGTGCGTGGCATCAACTCTCACCGCGTCTACTCTACAGCAGTATTTGGAAAACAGGTTCAATTCTTAATCTTAGAAACGAGTATCAAATTTTAAATAAACTATTTTTTATTAAGTCAACAAGTGCTAATAAATTAATAAGGAATAAAGGATCCCAAAATAACGCAAAAAAGTTTATATAACACTCATTTTCTGCAAAAAAGGCTTGACAAAACAAGAAAATCATAACAAAATCAGGATAAAAGAAAAGCCAAGTTCTCCAATTCAAATTTCAAAATGAAAGGTTCTTACTATAGTCCTTGCAATAAGGCTAGTCCTTTTGTTTAATCACCCCGTAATTCTGGTAACAAAACGCACGTGTATTCTTATCCAGTTTTAAACCACAGATTCCTAAGATAACTGATAATGGATGCTGCGAAACTAATTATCAGCTACCTTAAAGTTAACATGATCGGACACCACCCTCTATAATAAGGGTGGTGGATCGGTGTTTAAACTGTCAACTGTTTTAAAATTTGTGACTTTGAAAGGTGATCGCTTATTTTTTATTTAAATTCTAATTTAATTGCTATTTGGAATAGTTTTTTGAAAAAGTTTCTGTCTCAAAATGATTTTATGTAGTGAAAAATTTATGTTTAGCATATGTGCTTTACTGGCATGCAATGATCGATCAATTGGGGTACACTGCCGACAAAGTTTCTAGATTGGAAGATTTTCAATGCTGTAGAGCTACAAACCATGGACACACGATAAACTAATGATTATTGTTTCATTTGAAATTTTTTTTTATTATCTACAATGAATTTCGAGCTGTTAATCAGAGCTTCGTAATCTGTTTTGGTAAAAATTATGATTCAAATAGGACTAGGCAATATTAATATTATTTTTTGTAAATTAAAGTTTTAAATATTAATACTTAAGCATAAAGATTTAATAAAAGTTAAATTAATATTATTTGAGTACTTACTTATTTCTTTGTTATAATAATAGTATATAAGCATTTATATTCTTTGTTTAAAATAAAATAAAACAGTATTTTATTGTATTTTTTAATAAAAAAGATGTTCATACGAAAAACTCACACTTTTTATGATTGACACATAGATCTTTTAGAAAGTGTAAAGAAGTGCCCGACTGATTTAACTGCAAATTCTTTCGGAATTCAACAAAAACTGTATTGAGGACAAAAAACCTACAGACTCTTTCTGAGTGAATTTAAAAAGAATATTTCAGGCACAATATATAAACTTTAAAGAGCGATATTGAGGCTATTACTAATTACTAAGTTTAAAATGTTGTACTAAAACTTGAACAGCTCATAGGATCAAGTTCAAATCGAATCATTAAAATGATCGTATAAAGATTTAAGCATAATTGATTGTATGATTCTGTAAACCTATTTTAATGAAATAAAATTAATTGAACCAACCAAAAAACTAAAAATCTAAAATCTAACTAAAAAAAAACAAAACGCAAAAATCAGTTATTTTCATCGTCCAAAAAACATCATCTTATGAACTGCTATAGTCAGTTATGACGAGAGGAACGACATCAATAGCTGCTTCATATTTCCATTCTTCCAAAATTAGTTTGTCGCAACTTTACCAATGGGTTTTATCTTTTTAAAGAATGGGTTCACAAACTTTTTGAAGTAGTTTTCTAAAGGACTTGTTTTAAATGGCATGAGAGAGTCTTCATATTTTTTGTCATTGTTACTGTTTTTCTTGAAATTTCGCACTGCAGTTACTACAGATGGGACTGAAGATCGAAAAAAACGTGCAATTTTCTTGACCATTTTTCTGAGAATATGTTATGTTATGGTACTTTTAAATATCTACTTTACAAAATATTTTGACTACTTGTCAGACATTTTTTGTTTACTTTCATTGTCAATTTTTACCTTGATAGACAAACAGGCTTGCAACTACCAACAGCAATCTGGGGCCAACAATGATTTTCGATGCTATTTTCCGTCTTCTTTATAGCAGAAAAATAAAAAAGGATAGCAAAGGGACTTGGGGTATTGCAAGGACTATTTTTAAAGTTTGCTATTAAAGCCAAACATGTTTATGTATTTTTGGAAGTGGAAGTTTATGTTACTTTTACATAACTTGACATTTATAGGGGAGGGAGTAAATTAAAATTTTGAGATTTTTTTATTTTTTCCTATAGTTTTATCATAGTTCCTATCAGCCTTCCAAAGATCAGCTCTGTAGGGTTTCTGTAAGTGGGCAATAGTACTTTTACATAACTTTGCATGTATAGGGGAGGGGATTAAATTAGAATTTTGGTTTTTTTTTTAGTTTTTGCGAGGGTTTGGTCACAAATGTATTTATAGGTTGTCCCAAAAATGATTACCAATAATAATTATTAATCCACATTTAAATAATTTGGGAAATCTTGACCCTTTACGCTAAGTACCCCTTCGTGACAATACCTACAGTCAAATCAAAAAGCATTTATTCATTTAAAAG
Organism: Aspidapion aeneum; assembly: GCA_963576565.1. Lineage (NCBI taxonomy): Eukaryota > Metazoa > Arthropoda > Insecta > Coleoptera > Brentidae > Aspidapion > Aspidapion aeneum. Next base: position 136,329,367 of record OY755040.1, read on the forward strand.
TTCCAATTTATAACTTATCAGACTAGTCAAATATAGAAGAGCATTACAAAGTACATTTAGTGTATAAAAACGTTTTTACATAACATATTTTTACAAAAACAAAATTAATTTTTTCATCATAAAGCATTTAAGGCTAGGTATCAGACCTAAAACTAGAAGCTTTTTATATTTTCGTTGTCTTTTGTTTTTTTTTTTTAGGAGTTTAAAAATTCTTCCACTGTGTAGAAATATTTCCCTATCAAGAATTCTTTAAGGGAATTTTCAATTTTTTTAGAGTGATTTTTAAAAAGAATTTTGTATTTTATTAAAGCATTTTATTCCAATAAACATTGGTGAGTTCTGGCTAATGCTGAGTCTGGAGTATGGCAAGTGTGCCTCATGTCCACTTTTTGTTTCATAATTATGAATGCTGCTGTTTTTTATTAGTTTTGTTTCATTCATTTATATAAATAACACTAGTTGATAGATGTAAAGGCATGGTAAATTAAGGATCTTCTATTTTTTACATAAAATTAAACTGCTTGTAGACTGACACTAATTTATTTTGTTTTATAAATGCTTTTTCAAAATGGGCTGATATTCCCCAGAACATCAACCCATATTGCAGAGCAGTACGGATGACTATCAATTTTCTTTACATACCTAAGATGAACTCTCGATATTCAGCCACGTAGAAAATATTGTTCTTTATGACCTTTGACGATTCTCGAACGCTGGCATCTTTACATTTGTCCATTGCAGACAGAGTGACAAATAGCTCTCTATAGGCTAAAACAAATAAGTAATCGGTTGTAGGAACTGACGGCTATTAAAAGTAAATTCAAAAAAAGCCATGATGAATCTAATACCTTCCTAGCCCATTAGTACACTTCAAATTATGATTCATATGTGAGTGGGCCTTGCAGCCCTTCCACTGCGACCACCAATGGAGCTATCATAACTCACTTTTGAGTGGTTTCTCACTAATCATCCAAAAAGGCTGGCTATCAATTTGGGTGAGACAGACACTGTTCAGACTTTCTGATTCAATCTGAGGTTTACCGAAAGCGTTCTGGGGTAAACGTGACTGTTTTATCATCCTCCATACAGAGTCTAAATTCGGTCTCTTCTGTTCCAGTCTGTGCATGGGTAATCTCAGTCGACAGTGATCCATAAAAAGACCAGTCCCTATGGGTGTCGGTCTGGTAAGTCTAATTATGTTCCTCGCTCTTCTACAAGGTCCTTTAATGAACTCTTTAGAGTGAGACAGTTCTGGTATATTTATCCAGTATTGGTGGAAGCTTTTTTCCACCCATTTTAATATGGTTGATTTAACAGCATTGTATGATATCCCCAGGGCTGGTTCGGGGCTGAATAATTCGGCAGATGCCGCTTCCCTCACTGCGGCCTTATTTCCCTCGTGCCCAGAATGCCCTGGTATCCAGCGAATCCCTGCAACTCCTTACGGTTCTCGATGAGACCGTATAGAAGTCAAGTGCTCTTAAGGCTGCTTGATGTCCTGTGGGTCTATTCGTGGTCACACTTCAAATGAACTCCTCATTCTAATCAGCTCTTTATAACGATATTGCTAAGATCGGTCAAAATACACCTAAATAAAAACAATACCTTCTCTAACCATTGATGCGCGGGCTAGGAAGGTAAAAAACATATAAGATAAGTAACTAGCTCTTGATGGATTGATTTTTCCATGAAAGGAATTCTCCTTTTTTTAAACTAAGGTTCTGGAGACAACTTTAATTGGCCAATAATTAAGTAGAATATAGTGCTAAAAAAATATATTTACATACAAGTGATTTATTTTTCTTTAATTTTAAACCCTTGTGCGTTCTTGTAGGGAAGCTTTTGCCCTGACATTAATTTTAACTATAATTTCGAAAAAAAATACACCAAAACCATGTTGCGGAACATTAAAAAAAAATTAATTAAAATTAAATTGATTGGGGAAGTTTTTTCCAACAAAACTTAGTTCTCCAAAATTAAAATTACCTGGCACTTTTTTTTTATTAGTGGGAAAAATTGATTGGCTTTCATCTCCTCCGTCCTCCCCTATAATAAGTCTTCAAGACGTAGAGTCGTGCTAATGTTTCTATAGGCTCTGGAAAAAAATGTCTTACCTAGTAATGCCAAATGTAGTCGTTTACCCCATAATTTCAAGCGTTTCTTGTCAGACGCTATTTGATCATAAAAGTTTTCACTTTGCTGCTGAACATAGTGAAAGGTTTGAACTGACATGGTTTCACTAAAAAAAAATTATAAATAAAAATTTACACCGTACCGACACCGTCACGTCATTTTTAAATAATTGTATTGTTGTATAAATGCATATACGTAATATTCCAATACTCCCTGTTACCTATTTACACAATGGCTGGCGTTTGATGCAAACATTCAGAAATAAAGGTACGAAAAATGCACAGATACCAAATTTACATAGATAGAGTTTTTGTCAACTGTACGAATACAAGAATAAAATAATATTCATGCGTAAAAATATAACCAATCAGGACATTTTATCTTAAGGGCCGCAAAGAGGATAGACTTATACCCATTGATATTGCTATTTCAAATATGTTTGCATTCTGCATCGTAAGGTACCGTAGGTATTGCAATAATACGTACTATATGGAAATATTATGCATATGTCTTTGAAAGCAACCAATCAGGTCTTTTTTGCTTAAAGACCCCAAGGCCCTCATGTTTGCATCATGAATGGGCAGTTACCGTGGCTATTGGAATATTATGTATTTGACTACACCACCTTTTGCAAGGTATAATTCTGTAATGACTGGACTATAGTATGAATCGCGCCCAACTCGACCATTTTCAGCCACCTTTAAGCAACAAGAAAGCAATGTCATTTTATTCATTCAGTTTCCGACTTTTATTCCGCTGCACCACATTATGCTAATCGATTCTTCTCTCAAACTGCTTCTCTATGCGGGGGGCGACCTTTTCTACTCCCCTGATGACACAAATATTTCTCTCAATATCTCCAATATTAACCATGTAGCTCTTAAACAAGGCTGGCAGAGCAACCAATATAAGTGAACATCCTCTATCCTTTTTTAACATACTGACCACAAAGCTAAAATGTTGCCACGAATCACGGATCCATCACTACCGTATTTTTCTGCAAAAACACGTTTTTTTTATTTTTAAAACATTTTTATTGGTTTTTATTTTATGGGTTTCTTTTTCATTTATATATTATATGAAATTCGGTAGCCCTGTGCAATGAAGTGGATCACACTCCGACTCGACGCGACGGCGACGCGATGAATGGGACACTCACTGAAACCCACAGCCGCGACGAACCCGCTGCCACTTTTCTCTTGGCTCCTTCGAATAGAGATAGATTTTTTCCGCGGCCTATATAAGCAACAGTGTTAGGGCTAATGTTGGGCATTTTAGCGTTGTTTAAATAGGAAAAATCAAAGAAATTTTGTGCCTGGCACAGGCCATCAGTTAGTCATATTACTCGCATTGTTTTTGCGCGTGGAGCTTGGATTTTTTAATTTACTCATCACAGGAATGAATTCGCTGCCCAGTATTTAAGATTAGATCCTGTTTCGTTCCACCGATACACATATACTCTGTCTTATTGAGATTAACCTCTAGTCCCCACTTATTGTACTCTTCTATTAGTTTTCGTGTCATATATTCGAGGTCGTCATAATCGCCACTACTATCTGATCATCGGCGAAACATAAAGTATACAAGGTGGTTTCGTCCAACGGAATTCCCATGTTTTGGCATTTTCTCTTCCATACTTTAAGGACTTGTTCCAAGTATATCTTGAAGAGCGTAGGCGAGATACAGCAACCTTGTTTAAGACCTTTATTTACTCGAAAGCCTTTGGTTAGTTTTGCTTTTATTTTAACTTTTGCCTTACTATTGCGGTATAACTCTTTGATGGCCTTAATTAGTTGTACGCTTATGTTTGTGTTTTCCAACGCTTTCCAAAGTAGATTTAGTGGTATACTATCATATGCCTTCTGCAATCGACGAATATCATTACAATACATTTCATTAATTTCAGCAGAATTTTTGTCATTTCATGGTGGAATTCGAGTGGGCATTGGTAAGTTTTAAAAAAAAATAGAATTAGAAACCCCAGGTAAGTAAAGCAGGTAAAGTAATTTTTGAATCAGGAAGGAACGCTTTTCCGTACTAAGAAGTCTAAATTCTTACAGAAATATTTTTATTTTTGTATATCATTATATTTTTAGTACTTACCGCTTTTATGGAGCAACGTGGCCCCAAGGTCTACTTTAAATATAAAAACATTGAGAATATAAAGGCACAAAGACGCAACATGCTTTATATTTTAGCTTTTTTTCACTTTCAGCATATATCATTTTTAGGGCCTAAAATTGAAATTGTGAAAACTTTATATATTACGCAGTTTTACATGACATCAGTTTCATTACAAAAGTGTCACAGAAAAATTCTTATACCTGTTTTTTTACAGTTTTGCATCTCTATGGCCCCACCATGATGCTTTTGTTGATAAGTTCGGCTATTTTGGTCTTATGGGATTCCCTACCCCACCATACTGCAACTCGGTGCTTTTGTTGATAAACTGTATAGTTTTTGAAATATGAATTTTCAAAGTTTGGCCATTTTGGTCTTATGGGATCCCCTACCCTAAAATTCGCTAAATGACGTTTTTCCGAATCTTAACTCAAGGTGTGGTTTTTTCGTATCTATATGACCCCACCATACTGCAACTCGGTGCTTTTGTTGATAAACTGTATAGTTTTTGAAATATGAATTTTCAAAGTTTTGCCATTTTGGTCTTATGGGATCCCCTACTCTAAAATTCGCTAAATGACGGTTTGCCGAATCTTAACTCAAGGTGTAGTTTTTTCGTATCTGTATGACCCCACCATACTGCAACTCGGTGCTTTTGTTGATAAACTGTATAGTTTTTGAAATATGAATTTTCAAAGTTCTGCCATTTTGGTCTTATGGGATCCCTTACCCTAAAATTCGCTAAATGACGTTTTTCCGAATCTTAACTCAAGGTGTGGTTTTTTCGTATCTATATGACCCCACCATACTGCAACTCGGTGCTTTTGTTGATAAACTGTATAGTTTTTGAAATATGAATTTTTAAAGTTTGGCCATTTTGGCCTTATGGGATTCCCTACCCTAAAATTCGCTAAATGACGTTTTTCCGAATCTTAACTCAAGGTGTGGTTTTTTCGCATCTATATGACCCCACCATACTGCAACTCGGTGCTTTTGTTGATAAACTGTATAGTTTTTGAAATATGAATTTTCAAAGTTTTGCCATTTTGGTCTTATGGGATCCCTTACCCTAAAATTCGCTAAATGACGTTTTTCCGAATCTTAACTCAAGGTGTGGTTTTTTCGTATCTGTATGACCCCACCATACTGTAACTCGGTGCTTTTGTTGATAAACTGTATAGTTTTTGAAATATGAATTTTCAAAGTTTGGCCATTTTGGTCTTATGGGATTCCCTACCCTAAAATTCGCTAAATGACGTTTTTCCGAATCTTAACTCAAGGTGTGGTTTTTTCGCATCTATATGACCTCACCATACTGCAACTCGGTGCTTTTGTTGATAAACTGTATAGTTTTTGAAATATTAATTTTCAAAGTTCGGCCATTTTGGTGTTATGGGATCTCCTACCCTAAAATTCGCTAAATTACGTTTTTCCGAATCTTAACTCAACGTGTCGTTATGTTGTTTTTTGCCCCACGATGGCAACATCATACTGCAACTCGGTGCTTCTGTTGATAAACTGTAAAGTTTTTGCAATATGAATTTTTAGTTTGCTGATTCCCTATCCTAAAATTCGCTAAATGACGTTTTTTCGAATCTTCACTCAGTGTGTGCTTTTTTTGCATCTCTGTGGCCCCATCATACTGCACCACATTAGTCGACAGTTTCTCGTTGGTATGAAAAACTCAAACGGCTGTTACTCAGGAAAACATCGATGCTGTGCGCATGCTCATCGCGGAAGATCGATGTGACATATCACGAGATGCAGGTTTTATCGGAGTTTTCAAAAACTTGAATTTAAGAAATTTTGCATGAAGAATTGGTTTCCCGCTGGATAGCGCATCTGTTAATCGAAGAACAGAAAGGGTCAATTGTTGTCAGAAAATTCTAGACCGCTTTGAGAAAAAAAACTCGAAATACGTCTACAGCAATGTCAGTGGTGATGAATCGTGGATTTACTCATATAAACCTAAAAATAAACGTCAGTCGTCTGTTTGGGTGTTCCAAGATGAAGGAAAGCCAACAAAAGTCATCCGTTCTCGAACTGTATCCAAAAATGTGGTCCTGACATTTCTCTCAAAAGCAGGTCATTCCGCAACAATTTCTCTGGAATATTAAATGACTGTAACTGCCGATTAGTACATCACCAATTGTTTGCCGAAAGTCATCGCTGAGCTTCGAAAAAGGGATCCCGAAGGACGAATCATCCTCCACCAAGACATTGCAAGTTTGCACAAAAAACCATTGTACTTTCAACCGAACAAAACGTCGATTTTGAGCGTATGCAAAAGTACATTAATTTTCGTGAAAAACACTTCGAGAAACAATAAAGCATTTAAAAGTTATCTATTGTTTTATTCCAGCTGTATTCCTACCACATACTGACTTTTAAATTTTGTTTTAAAACCTACTTACTTCTGTAAACAAAAGTCACTTTTCCTGAATAAAGTTACATAAAACAGCTAGAACGCTAAAAGTATGTACCTACTCGTAGACAGAGGCGGATCCAGGGAGGGCCCAGAAGGGCCCGGGCACGCACCCTCCTGACATGAAACTTTTTTTTAGTTCAATGAAAAAAAATCCACTGCACACACCGCAATTTTTAACAAAATTTACCCGCAACATAACTTTTTTTATTTTTTTTTTGAGAAAAGTTACTTAGTATTCCAAAAGTTTTCGCCTAGGGCGCATTTCCTATGCCTGTCAATTTTTATTTTAGACCTAAGACTTCATAAAAACAACATGAAAACGATAATAAGCATGAAGTTAGCGAAGCACCCATCTCAAATCGAATCGCGACTAGGCGGATAATTTGCCGTTAATTAGTCGTGAATTGGTTGTGGAAAAATTAATTTTGTCGCTCTAATTTTGGACCTTTTTTTTGGGTGCTTCGCTAACTTCATATCGAATCGCGACTAGGTGGATAATTTGCCGTTAATCAGTCGTGAGTTAGTTGTGAAAAAATTAATTATGCCGCTCTTATTTTTGACCGTTGTTTTGGGTGCTTCGCTAACTTCATATCGTGGGCGTACAAGCAGAATCATTTAAGTCCATTTTTTAATAAATTGACAGAATCATTTAAGTGCACTTGAGCGATTTTTGGCGTCGACGAGCCCGCAAGTTTGAACAGGAAAAAACCTGTAAGTCCATTTAGGTTAAAAACTCACACAGACTTGCGCTTAGTTTGTTATTGTTTGTTGTTGCGTACGTGAAATTGCTACTTGGCTAAAGAAAAGGACAAAATACGCGCTGGTGAAGACCCAACATTTGCTGCAGCTACTTTTGATCTACAATCAGTTCTTCAAATACCTTGCTCCGATATAAGTCCAATGTATTACTCAAGAAAAATTTGCGTCTTTAATTTGACGATTTATAACTCAGCCCCTCCGAACGATGCCTATTGTTATTGTTGGACGGAAATTAATGGAAAGAGGGGAAGTTCAGAGATTGGAACATGTTTATTTGAATACATAATGCGTTTGCCTTCACATGTAAAAGAAGTGTCACTTTGGTCCGACACATGTGGAGGACAGAATCGCAATCAACATGTTGCTGCTCTACTGCTCTATTTGTTGATGGTGACTGATATTTAGATAATTCAGCATAATTTTTTGGAAAGCGGCCATTTCTACATGGAAGTAGATTCCATGCATAGTTCTATTGAACATGCCAAAAAATTTGTTTCCGTTTTTACAATAAACGATTGGCTAAACATATTTAGAGTAGCTAGATCAAAGCGAAACAAAAATAAAAAAGCTGAGCCCTACAATGTACAAGAATTGAAATTTAACAACTTCTATGATTTAAGGAATTTGTCTGAAAGTTTGATACATAACAAAACTAAAAACACCGAAGGGGAATCTGTCAACTGGTTACTCATTAAAAGCCTAAGATATGCAAAAGAAAAACATGGAATAATTGACTACAAATACATGCATTCCAACTCTTACAAATCTTTCAACGATTTTGGAAGAGAGAAGAGAGATTGACAATCAGTGCCAAAAAGAAGGAGGACCTCCTTAAACTTTGCAAAAATCAAGTTATTCTGGAGGAATTCCATGGTTGGTACCAGTCTCTGCCCACCTGCGGCTATAATAATTATGAAGAAAATAGTAGTGATGAAGACGACGACCTTCCTTTAATCCGTTATGTGGAAAAATTCATTTTGTCGCTCTTATTTTTCCATAACTAATTAACGACTAATTAGCGGCAAATTATCCACCATATTCGGTTTCGATAGGTCATGTCTAAAGCCAGTTTTGAATTGATAAATTATAGTATTGAAAATCTTAAATCCGGAAAAACTAGCGGAGCTGGGGGAATATACGCTGAAATGCTCAAATTAGGATCAGAGAAACTACTAGAAAATCTCACATATATTATCAATCAATGCATAAACGGAGATCCAGTACCTGATGAATGGAGAATTGCATTCATATCCTGAATACATAAAAAAGGAAAAGCTCGACTGCAACACTTATGACATTCCCTACAGAGCAATTTCAGTAACCAGTACTCTAAGTAGATTGTACGATAGGATTCTTACAGATTTAATAGAGAATGATTTTTATTAACAAGAAGAAAAAGAACTAAGTAAATTTCGTGCAGGAAGATCTTGTAGTGATAATGATTTTTGTCTTAAACAAGTAATTGAAAAAAGGAGTGCCAGAAATATAGAGAGAGACTTATGTTCCTTTGTGGACCTACAAAAAGCATCTGATGAAAATTATGGACAGTATTAGAGCAAACTAATATAAATCATACATACATAAAAGTGATAAAAGAACTTTACAAAGGGTCAAAATCTAAAATTAAAATTAAAAATCGACTTTCAAAAGAATTCCTGGTAGCAAAAAGCTTAAGACAAGGATCTTGTATTTCTCCAACTTTTCTTAAAATATGTATCGCAGTAACTCTAATAAACTGGAAACAGTTTGCTAACGACCAAGTAATTGTAGCTAATGATAAAGAAGAAATGGAGTATATGATGAGAAAGTTAACGGATAAGAATACCAAAAGTGGAGGTTCACACTGAACATGGACAAGTCACAGTACTTATTTATTTAATTTTAATGTGCCATTAACGCTATTGTTAAATCTAGACTGTTAGTAGTAAACAGAAATATGCCAAATTATTTTTTACTTTTTGATACAATTTTTTACTAAAATGGTACCTAATTTAAATAATAATATTGTTACGGGTTCATAACAACAATTAAAACTCGCAAATGTAAATTTATTTCGACAATTATGTACAAAACACGCACTTAAACTTACTAATAACTTGCTAATAAATCACTACTGAAATCCGCCTATTAACTTCATGTTAATATCTCGCGATTACTACAGTTCGTTATCTCTGAGTGACTCTCGTTGCCCGATGTCCGGCTTTCATATGGCGTCTGCGATCTTTCGCGAACAATCTATCCTTTTTCGATACACGAGTATACTAGTTTCTGCTAGAAGGCTCGCGTCCGATTACGAATGTGAGTCATAGATAACGCAACTAAAACCTAGACTAAGAATACAACCATAAGATAAGTCAGTCAGTAATTTATAATAATTTAAATAGGGATGATTCTACAAAAAGGGTGCTGTGGAGTGGGAATGCATATTTTTCAAACACAGACTGCAAATGAAGCATAGTTTTAGTTATAAGATTTAAAACGAAATGTTTTCGTTATGGAGCATTTGAGTTTTGCAAATTGCAAGTTTATAATTTTTTTTATTACAATGCAAATACCTCATTCCTCTGGTGTAGTCCCAAACCAAATATTAAAAACTCAAATTGAAAAAAATATCCTAATAAATAATATTTAACCAAGTCTTAACTATTTATCAAAAAATTGATAAAACTTAAGTTTGCAGTCATATTTTTGAAAATCCGAATTTACATCTTGTCTGGAAAATTTAACAATTTTAAACGTGCTCCATTTTTAATAACACAATATTTGTGAATACCACCGGTTAATTTCTAGGGAAAGAGACGGCCCTGGATATCTAATTTACTTGTGAGGGTGGCAAGTTGTGACAGATAATGTCAACTTTAGTTTGGTTTAAGTTATAGATCTTTTTATTTTCGGCAGAAAATTAGTTTTTTTCGGAGAAATCAAAAAGGAACGCTTCAATTATCATTCCTCTGGTAAGCAAATATTCGACTGATATCAACAGTATAATTTTTTTTATTGATTGTGTTAAAATTATAAGTATAGAAACTTTGTTTATATAAAACTTAAGTTAAGTAGTCTAAATAGATTTTGATTTAAATTGGAAAACCATTAAAAAACTCATTCCTCTGGTACTCATCCCTCTGGAATTTTTATGCAATAATTCCTAAAATTCGGGAAAATAAATGTTTCTTAGCTTACACCTAATTAGTTACATAAATTTAAAAAAACAAAATTATTTACTGTGCTGTACTGTTATTTAAAGGCAATGAACAAAAATGATATCCATATAGCCCACTTTTGGTAGAATCATCCATAACTTAAATTTGTAGCAATATATTTATTTTATTTTAGTTAAAGTCCCTCAAAATAAAAACCAATTTGATTAAAACTGCAACACTAGCTTCTATCGCAAACTACGCCCTCGTTTCTGCAATAGTCCATATTATTTAAATTTCCGTCGTTTACTTTTGCTGCTTTTGTCGCAAGTTGGAAAGATCGCATGCAGCGGCACCAGCAAGAGAAAAATTGAGACAGCTGAACGACATCAGCTACTAAAAGCTTCTCAATAAGCTAATAAAATCCAAAAGTCAGCCACCATTCGCTGGCTGAGTTGATCGCGATAACAGTGACGGATTCTGAATATTTTCAAGATGTTTTTTTGCAAAACAGTCATTTTAGCGTAACGGACGGAACAGTTCGTACACATTTTTAGCCATTTATACAGTATTGGTAGTGGTGGGGACTATTTTTGGTCTAGCGACTAGGCACACGGAGCGCCCTTTTCGCAAACCCCGAATTGTCCGTACACCAGATACCAAACTGGTGCAGGTGCCCCTTAGGATGTAAGTTTTCTTTCCCTAAGAGGACTTAATTTTGCCTGGCACCTCTTTGTCGAGGGCAAGGATCTTTATACGAGGTGTTACAATTAAACTTTAAGACTGGCGCCCATATTAACAGGTTTTAAATCTCCGCGCCTTATGCGGTTGGAGTTATTTACCTTGATGTGCGTTCTACTACCGCGCGCAATCTTGTCGCATTTCCTCTACTAGTTTGGCTTACGCAGTGGTTTGAAGCGGATCGTGCATAGCTCATTTGCCGGAATTATGACAAACGAAAAATTTAGCAACATATTAATTTAAAGTAAAACTCAAAAAAACGGCTACTGAATACTTTCAAATGCTAAAAAATGTCTACGGAAAGCAGTGTATGTATCGTGCAATGATTTTTATGTGGCATAAAAGCTTTTTCGAGGGCTGTGAAGAAGTTAAAGATGACGAACGAGAAGGGCGCTCTAGCACATCCATAACAGCGATGCTCATTGTTTTTTTTTCGACTTAGGAGTATTATTCTTATTGAATGGGCGCGTGAGGGTCAAACAGTGAACCAACAACAACACCAACCAGATTTGTGGAAGAACAACGCGTGGCTGCTCTACCAGGACAATGCACCGGCCCACAATGCCCTATCCATTAAGCAGTTTTTAGCTAATAAGAAGATCCCCGTCGTTAACCACCCACCATATTCAACAGACTTGGCCCCTTGCGACCTCAACCTGTTTCCGAAAGTGAAAAAATCGTTAAAAGGAACCCGTTTTGAAATATTAGAACACGTCAAGGAAAAAACGACAAGACTTCTTCTTAACAGCATTAAGTTGTATTAGTATTTAAATAAAGTAGATTTTTTACAACAGTCTTATAACTTTATTGTCACACCTCGTATATATAATATTCCCAAGCAGAGAGGAGTAAGGTCACTCATCGTTGCCTTTATGATAAGTGTCCTTAGAGAGGAGTGGTCGGAAGGGTCGGTTTTAAACGATGTCGTCATTCCGGTATTTAGATACGGCTCAAAAATGAACGAAGATGTAGGGTCCGAAGTGTTCCTCACAGAGCTAGGACTGGCCATGCCTAGGAAATTCAATACAATTTGACAGGTCGTTAGGTTAAAGTTCTCACTAAGCTCAAAAGATTCGCTGCGGTCGCGCGTTTGTTTCTTATTCTATTTTTTTTTTGAGAATTCTCTGTGGTTTGGATTTTTCGTCTCCCTTTTTTTCAGGTAGAAAAACCTCTTCCACCGCATTTTATTTCGGGTTCATTTTAAATCTATCTTATTGGCTTATGTAGGTAATCTTTGCTGCTGTGACGCATTAAAATTAAATTTTGTTAAATTTGTAACTTTTGCAATTTTAAATATAAAAGAATAAGAATTTCTAGTTGCTTTTCTGGGTGAAGTGTCTAAAGTTCAGACGAGTATAAAATGTATAGTTTTCCGAGACATTTTAAGGTATGTTTTCTTATTTTCTCATTTGAGGTTAGATTGGCATTTGATAAAATTTGTATTGGTAGTGTCTTTTTAACTTCTTATCGCTTACTTTACGGAACTCTGAATACAGGTTTCCAATGCCTGATAGGTGCCTTATTTGCCCATCAATTAAGCACAAATTTAGTGTTAATTTTATGTCTATCCCTTTCTTTTGATATTAAGTAAAAGACACATACAAAATTAACACTAAATTTGTGCTTAATTGATGGGTAAACGAGGGATTACCAGCAGCGTAATGTACTTTGAATAAATTTATTCCTTAATTTTAAATCTTTATCTTTCCATAATCTAGTACCTATGATTAATGTGGTTATAAGTTGATTTTTTTTTATTGTTTTCAGCTTTTTGATGATATGTGCGACCACTGATAAGCTATGTATATACTACTTTGAAACATACCCTACACAACTTACAATCAAGGCGAGGAGGTACTTTTAAATCATTTCAGATTTTCGTCAAGCTGTTAAAAAGTAGACATTTAAGAATGATTCTCTTCACGAACAACTGTTTCATTATTTATTCACTCATCACTGACCAAAAATGTTAAAAGCAAATTTAAATATGCTAGATAGTGTTTGGTTTTTCTTTATATTTTATTTTACCAATCAATTAGACTATGTATTATTTCATCAATAGTCGTTAATTTGTAGCTTTTTTTATAATAATAAAAACTAATTTAAAAAATGTTTTATTTATTGCAGTTTATATATCATTTTCAATCTGTTTATATCTTATAAAGACAGTGTATGTCTTTATAAAATATTGACTGATTAAAAATTAAAAAAAAACTTTAAAATTAAAGAAAATTTATTATAAAAGGTGATTCAAATTTCCCGCCTTAACTTTTAGTTCGTCACTAAGCTCTGCAGTGGGCGCCACAGAGCTAACGACCTGTCAAACAGCCGGAGTTGGCTATCTAATAAAAACTCACTGAACCGCGCCGCAAATCCTTTATCTATGGGACTGGCGGAGTCCTACAAGCTTCCTGATTACTACACTATCCTTCAGGTGGAGACACTTGCGGGCTCGGACCTATCAATCTCGTTAACCTGCAGCACCAACTCGAACCATGTTCGGAGATATTAGGAAAATTTACACGAGTTGGGGAACCGACGCGCGACGTCGAGTTACTCTTTGTTGGTTTCCAGGTCAGTCGGACATACAAGGCCCGATAGTATACCGCGTGAACAAGTTCACATCTAGGGGTATAAATGTCCATAAGAGGATAAAAAACAGATAGAGTATAGCATTTATTAAAAAGAGACCGCGACACGCCCGAGTCTCGCAGAAAGCTTTGCAGCGTTGTCAAAGGTAACTTTGATAAATTACAACAGGCGCACGCGGTCGCACCCGTCAAGGGTCGGACAATTTGAAATATTTTTTTAAGGCGAGAATTATTACTTGACTTGTCACAATACAAGAAGTAGACTATTCAAAACATGAACATTTTATTATTAAAATTTTATTAAATGTGCGTTATTTAGTTCCTAAAACACCTAGATCGTATAATAAAATAAATTGTCTGTCTCAATACACGATAACTCAAGAATACGTCAAACTATTTTAACCCAATATGATAGACAAGTTTTATGTCGGCATTAGATTTTGGTTTAAAAAAAGGGTTAGTTAAAAGTATAATTTAACCAATTTTACCTTAAAACTATCAAGTTTTCTCTCTATCAACTTTTCTTGTTGCATCGATTTTTGTTTAAAAATGTTCCTTTTGCATTTAAAACGCCTGTGGCGCATGTCACCTGCATTTGAAGTAACATTACTTTAATATTTTCTGAAAATTTTTAGTTTAAAAGGCATTACTACTCATAATTATGATATTTGCCTTGAAAAAGTACTAAATGAGCTCCGCAGAACTACTTTTGAGGCTCAATACCACCTCTGCCGTCTCCCTAAAGTCTCGACCATCCTCCCGCGTCCTATAACCACGCTGCGTTCACTGTGGTCTACCATTACCTTTGTTAGGGTTAGACTAAAAATGCATTAAAACAAACCTAAAATTAAATAGTAGCTAGCTTACCAATAGATTGGTAAACTGTGGTGTAAAAAAAATTACTTTAGTAAATGTGAAACGAAAATCAATAACAAGAATAACACTTTAAAAATCTGTTTGTTTGTAAAAATAAGTGAATTATTTACATTTCGGAACAAGCAGAATTTTAAGGTATTATTCTGGTTGTTTATCACCCCGTTTGATGAATGCACGTATATAAAACTGAAAAGTTCACCTTTCGCGAACCAAGTAACGAATTATACTGATATTTTCGCTAAACTAGCAAGGTTGGTCTATTCTCCCATACAATCCTTATAGCCCATACAAAAATCCTACCCCTAGATAGAAGGCTGGCCACGCGGTATAAAAGATACGTCACCATCAATAGATAAAACCAAATATACGTAGGCAAATGGCAAGGATCTTAGCTTTCATATTGGATTATTTTCAATTTTATCTGATGGTAAAATTTTGTTACTGTTGATCTTAGCAGCATCTTTTGCGCCACATAAAAACTTTTCTTATATAAAATCTTCACTATGAAACGTTTTAAGTGGCATATGTAAATTCATAGGGACTATTCTTAAATTACTCAATAATTTTTTTAATGTATTTCTTCTTAAATATGCTTGGCGAAGGGAGAAGTTGTGTCTAAAAGCTTACAAACACCTCACTATACTGCACTGGTTGCATTTTGAGGGGTCACCTACACTGTTATTTTTTCTGAAGGAGTTTTATTTTTTTTTAACGCACTAATTTTTTTTATGGCATTCTGTCCAGATAGATTCTGACAGCGAGATGACAGCTCAGTGAGCTTCACTATAAATAATTAGAACCACCTTCAGACTGAAAGGAGACAAATTGATAGATTTTTTTGTTTAAGTGTCTTTTCCTACCCAGTGGTCCGATTTTAATTTTTTAAAGCTTGTTATACTTCTTTTTTGAAGGTAAATAAATTTTGTCATTACACATGTTTTGATAAATCAAGTAGTTTTTGAGATATACCAAGAAAATTACTACTTACTCTCGGAAAAGAATTAAAATAATACCCATGGTGATTTTATTGGGGCTACAATATTATTGACATTTCTTTTTTTTTGTTACATAGAAGACTTTAAACTTTTCACAGAAAAGGATATTGACTTTATGTTTTTATAGTTCGATGGATGGTACCCCTAAAGACTCCCTTAAAGAGGGTGGTCTCTAAAACTGTTCACAAGATTATAGAAAAAGTGAATTTACAGCGAAACTATGCATACTAGCGAAAAACGTTAAGAATAATTTTTTATAGTACTTTTAATTCCACTTCTTCTGATCCTTGTCATATCTTTTACAATTAAAAAAAAAATCGATTTTGGAGCGAAAACATGAAATTTTCACAAAATTGTATATTTTAGCTGGTTTGTATAGCTAACTATCAAAGTTAGGATGCTAAGTGATACATTAAAAGAAGCGGAATTAAAACTACTATAAAAAATTAATTGTATCGTTTTTCGCAAGGATGCATCATTTTGCTGCAAATTCACTTTATCTATAACCTTGTGATCAGTTTTCGAAACCACCCTCTTTAAGGCAATCTTTAGGGGTACCATCCATCGAACTTTTAAAACATAAAGTTAATATCCTCTTCTGTAAAAGGTTTAAGCCTTCTATGTAACAAAAAAAATAAATGTCAAGAATATTGTAGCTACAATAAAATGATCATGGGTATTATTTTAATTACTTTACGAGCGGAAATAGTAATATTCTTGGTATATCTCAAAAACCACTTGATTTATCAAAATATGTGTAATGACAAAATTTGTTTGGGTTTAAAAAAGGAGTAAAACAGGCTTTAAATAATTAAAACTGGACCACTGGGTAGGGAGATACGCTTAATCAATTTGGCGGCCATTTTCAAAGTTCGTCCATGTGACCAAACTTTTTTTTTATACTCCTATGGGTGCTTAACAAAGCGCCGCAGTCAAACTGAACGCACATAATATCAGGTCACACGTGACAGGAGCTAGAGCCTACACTAACTAGAAAAAATACAAAAAACTGATCAAATTTCGAGAAGAGGATTTATATAAATATGGCTCTGAAGTCAGGAAAGAGTCCATATTCAAAATATGCAATTAGTTTTTGGAACCATTTTTATGTAACATATACAGCGTGTCCCATTTTCGATGGGATTAAATGGGAAACTCAATTATTATTAAAGATATTGATTTTCTGATTGCACCTTACCGTGCTCTTTTTTGAGCCGTTAAAAATGGCGTAATCAGATTTTTGCTATACCCCGTAGTTTCGCTAATACAGGGAGTTTTTGAAAAAATTGTATTTTTAATAATCCCTTGTATCTCGCTTATTTTGCGAGATACTTTTATTCTGTAAAAACATTTTTATGGCAACTTTTTTAGAAGAAAATAATGACGTTATCAATTTTTTAAAATATTGTTTAGTTTTTGAGATATGGTATTTATCATAAAAAAATTAAATACGGACCTGGATTTTTTTTATTACTTTTTTTATTGGTTTCATGCTAGTATTATCATAAAATAATAAAAATTTAAAAAATTTTTGTTTTAAGGTAAAAAAAAGATATTTAATATTTTTAAAAAAAATTAGTCCGAACCTGGATATTTTCAACATAAATATAAACTAAAAATTGCTAGTTAAACAATTTTTAGTTTAACTGTTTTGATACTTAGCATATTAAAATGGTTTTACGTTAATTTACAGATTTATTTGAAACAAAGTCTACGAAAAATACAAAAAAAAAACAAATTATAAAAAATAACTAATGTTTCTGATTACCTTTATGTGTAAGACATTGTTGGCATTTTTGGGTAATTTTTCTTAACGCATTTTGCATAAAAATATTTCTGCCATTTAAATATTGGGATTTTGTTGCTTGAATGAAGCAGTCAAACATATCACATTTTTCAAAATCTGGATATGGTCGATTTCTAGCCAGTTTAAAATAATGGTAAGCCATTTACAAAAATGACAAGTAAAATGACAATGTCAATTCCACACTTTTGTTTTGTAAATTTCACGACCTGCTGTTTGGTTATCAAATAATTAGTATGATATTATTTTTGTAACTTTTTAACGTTTTTTACTTTATTTATAAATCTTTTAATTATCATTTCAAAACAGATAAAGTAAAAATCGTTCAACTAGTGTGTCTTGCAATTTTTAATTTATAATTACGTTGGAAATTTCCAGGTTCGGACTATAATATAATTTTTCAAATATTAAATAGCTTTTTTTAACCTTAAATCAAAAAAAATATTAAAGTTTTATCATTTTAAGGTAATAATAGCAAGGAACTAATCAAAGTAGTAATAAAAAAAATCCAGGTCCATATTTAATTTTTTTATGATAAATATCATATCTCAAAAACTAAACAATATTTTTAAAAATTGACAACGTCATTATTTTGCTCTAAAAAAGTTGCCATAGAAAGGTTTTTACAGAATAAAAATATCTTGCAAAATAAGCGAGATACAAGGAATTAATTAAAATGCAATTTTTTCAAAAACTCCAGGGGTATTAGCGAAACCACGGGGTATAGCAAAAATCTGATTACACCATTTTTAAGGGCTCCAAAAAAGAGCACGGTAAGGTGCAATCAGAAAATCGATATCTTTAATAATAACCGAGTTTCCCATTTAATCCCATCGAAAATGGGACACGCTGTACTTCATTTAGGCACACTGTGTGCAGTTTAAACTTATCAGCTAACCTACAAAGGCATTTTCCTATGCAGTTAAAGGTCAAGTCTTCGTGTTTAACCTCACTAATTTTCAAGAAAACTTTGATATGATAGCCCTGACTTACCTAACCAGCTTGATGTCAAACTTATAATATCTATTGAATTCCATGAAGAACCTCAAGGCCCACAAATAATAGGAACTGTCATTCTGCTGTGCTCCCCTGTTCAGGCTATCTTTAACATAACGCATCATGGTGTTGTAAGAGCCGGTAAGGAATTCCACGCAGAATTCTTTGAGGAACAGCCGGATGCTGAAAGCGGACCTGCGCTCTACCGGGGTTTCTTTTACCTACATAAATAAATTCAAGCAATAAATCTCAATTTTTTTAAATGTTCTTGATTCATGTTAAAATACTCTGCCAATATATGGGCCCCTAAGCTCACACTAGGTACTATAGTTATAGTTTACATGTGAGCTAATATAACTAAAAACTAAAATATATTTTATTCAACTCCAGACTAAATTACCTTTTGTTTGATACCACACAAGCCATGTTTAGACTTAAACTCAAATTTTTAAAATCTACCCCCACCCTTAAAAAAAGCAAAAACTAAAATGTTATTTGTTAAACTCCGGACTCAATTACCTTTCGTTTGATATCACACACGCCATATTTTCACCTAAACTCTAATTTTTCAAATATACCCCCACCCTTTTTTTAAAATAAATTAAAATGTATTTTGTTTAACTCCAGACTCAATTACCTTTCGTTTGATATCACACACGCCATATTTTCACATAAACTCTAATTTTTGAAATTTACCCCCACCCTTTTATTTGGTTTGTGTTCAGTCGATTTTGTTCATTTTTAGATGGGACCATCTCGACCCAAGACCCAGCCTAGGTACCAAATTTCATTAAAATCGGCCAAGCGGTTTTTGAGTTATGCGCGTTGGTCGTTACAGACAGACAGATAGACATACAGACAGACAGACAGACAGACAGACAGACGGCGCAACAAAAAAGTTTCAAAATCATCTGAAACGCAAAGATATATAAAAAATTTTGAAATCGGAGCAACTTTTTTTTTCTCGAAAAAATTAGGATCACCATAGCTCACACTACTATAGTATAGTATATGTGTGAGCTAAAATATTTAAAAATATTAATTTTAATAAACGTGAATTATAGTACACGCGAATTTAAAAATCAAACAAGTTTTCGTGGCCAATCGGGTAAAAGGAAGTTTTTGTTTAGAAATAAAATTTCGGACTTCCATTGCCAAAAACTCGGAACATTTTGTCGAGGTTTAAAAGGGCTCGAATTAGATTCCGACGATAAATTTATAAGTTTTGGTGTAGAAAGTCTGCACACCAACGTGCCAATAAACGAGTTACTCAGCAGGGGGTGATGGATCTGTTAGAGCACTGTCTCCGTAACTCTTACTTTCAAGTGAAAGACAAGTTTTACGCGCAAAATGATGGACTCACAATGGGTTCATCTCTTTCGCCAGTGGTAGCAAACCTCTACATGGAGTTGTTCGAGGGCCATGCGATCAACACAGCAAAAGTCAAACCAAAACTATGGCTCTGATACATGGATGACAGATTTATTATATGGCCGGAAAATGATGACGAACTACAGAATTTTCTACACCATCTGAACGATATTCGACCAACAATCAAATGCACCATGGATATGATAAAAGATTCGGTCTTACCTTTTTTGGATTTTCTTGTCAAACGATTAGACAGAAAAATTTACACCACTGTATATAGAAAACCTACACACACGGGACAGTACCTAAATTTTAAGTCTAATCATTCTGTTGCTACAAAATATAAGAAGTTTGTATTTAAGAGCCGTAAATATTGGTAGTAATAATGAAGAATTAACCACAGAAATAAACAACATGGACAACATGAACAACAGAATGATTATTCCAATAAATTAATAAACTCAACGATCTTTAAAATTAAAAACAAACCAAATGTAGCAAATTTTCAAAATAATAATCCGTTGGCTGTTATTAACATTCCATATGTTCAAGGGATTTCAGAAAACATAAGACGAACAGCCAAGCACTACAATATAAAAACAGTATTTTCATCGGGAAATACGATAAGGAGTTTTGTAACTAAAACAAAACCAGAAAATCCCTCAAATATTAAGGAATGTATTTACCAAATCCCGTGTGAGTGTGGTAAATCATATGTAGGTGAAACAAAACGTCCGCTTTAGGTTAGAGTAAATGAACATCTAAAAAGTACCTAACTAGGGGATATTCAAAAATCTGGTTTAGCTGATCATGCATGGTCAAATGATCACAGGATTCAGTCGGAAGCTAAAGTTTTGCACAAGGAGTCGCATTGGAGAAAACGAAAGTTTATAATGCAAAATAAAGTTTTCAGTCAACCAAGCACAGACATACCAAACATATGGAAACCACTCAAGGAAAACAGGCGTCTTAGGATTAAAAAAGAGGCGGGCCTTCACACCTGACTGCACAAATCAAGTAGTATAAGTAGTAGCCTAGAGACTAGATTGTTTTGTTTACACTTGAAAACGGTTAGAGATACTTACTAACCGAAACGTCGTATCTTAGATAAATAAAGACGATGGAAGTCCGAAATTTTATTTCTACTCAATTATTGTCTATAAGTTTCAAACAAAAAGTTTTTGTTTCTCTCATATTTTCCCGTGGGTAGCTAGAAAGCTTAACCTCACATCAGGGGTCCAAGATCTAATGGACAGCTTAATAAGTGTTGACAGTTAACTGTTTCGTCCTTATGGGACTTCTCAGAACACTACTTGGTCAATGTGACACCCTTGCGAAGTTAATTAGACGATTTTGTCTCTAATCCTATGTCTATAGTAAGAAAACCCTCGCAAGAAGCGCCATCTACCGAGATACGAGAGAAACTAGAACAAGAGCAGGCCAGAATATTAATATTTTTACTCGATTAACCACAAAGACTTGTTTGATTAATTTTCAATTTATTTTATTTTTTTTTTCTTATTTTTTAAGGGTATAAAAGTAGAAAGATGTCAACGCTTACCGGCATTCGATTTTTCGGAATTTTGGGATTTGTCTTCTCAACACTAAAATCTAAAGCATCAAGTTTATTCAAAGGCTTGTGGTATATGAGATCGTTTTCATCGTTGATCGATTTCATGGATTTTACGACAAAAGTGCCACCAAATCGTGAATGTCTAAAAAGAAAACAAAAATAAATATTTTTTTTTATAAATCTAAATGAAAGTTAAGTTACCAGCAGAAACCATGAATGGGAAAAAATATTTTAACCCCAGGCTAACGTGCATTTGTGTGAACTTGAATTTTATTAAAATTGGTTCAGTAGTTTTAAAGCTTTTACCATTTAATAATTTTTTAGTTAAGTTTTTAAGAGTTATCAGCTGGTTATCAAAAGAATAACATAGGCCAAAGAAAACAAAGTTTTCCCAAAAATAATGAAATGAACTGTACAGCGTGTCCGATTTTTGAAAGGATTATTTAAGATATCGATTTTCTGATTGAACCTTACCGTGCTATTTTTTTGAGCCTTTAAAAATGCTGTAATCAGATTTTTGCTATACCCCGTAGTTTCGGTAATACAGGGAGTTTTTAACAAAAATGCATTTTAAATATCCTTATATCTCGCTTATTTTGCAAGATATTTTTATTATGGAAAATTCTTCTTATGGCAACTTTTTTAGTTGAACTATGTTCGGTTCGGTTCGGTCAATTTTTTTAAAATATTCTTTATTTTTTGAGATATGGTATTTATCATAAAAAAGTTAAATACGGACCTGGATTTTTTTAATTACTATTTTGATTGGTTTCATTCTATTATTATCACAAAATAATAAAAATTTTATATTTTTTTGTTTGAAGGTTAAAAAAACATTTAATATTTTTAAAAAAAATTTAGTCCGAACCTGGAAATTTCCAACGTAAATATAAATTAAAACTTGCTATTTAAACGATTTTTAGTTTAACTGTTTTGATACAAAGCAAATTAAAATGGTTTCACGTTAATTTAAAGATTTATTTGGCAGGACAAAGACAAAAAAAATAACGAATTACAAAAAATAATAACTAATTTTTCATTAATGATATAAATTTTCAAACTGATTGCCATTATGTGTAAGACATTCTTGACATTTTTGAGTAATTTTTTTCATGCATTTTGCATAAAAATATTTCTGCCGTTTAATTATTGGGATTTTGTTACTTGAATAAAGCAGTCAAATATATCACATTTTTATCTAAATCTAGATATGGTCGATTTCTAGTCATTTTAGGATAATTTTAAGCCATTCACAAAAATGACAATGTCAATTTCACGCTTTTATTTTTATTTATTTAAACATCGTTTAATTAACGTTTTAAAACAGATAAACTAAAAATTGGTCAACTAGTGTGTCTTGCAATTTTTAATATATATTTACGTTGGAAATTTCCAGGTTTGGACTATTTTTTTTAATATTAAATTTTTTTTTAACCTTAAATCCAAAAAATATTAAAGTTTTATCATTTTGAGATAATAATAGCGTTAAACCAATCAAAATAGTAATAAAAAAATCCAGGTCCGTCTTTAATTTTTTATGATAAAGACGATATCTCAAAAACTAAACAATATTTTAAAAAATTGACGTCATTATTTTTCTCTGGAAAAGTTTCCATAAAAAGGATTTTACAGAATAAAAATATCTTGAAAAGTAAGAGAGATACATGGAATTATTAAAAATGCAATTTTTTCAAAAACTCCCTGTATTAGCGAATCCACGGGATATAACAAAAATTTTATTACACCATTTTTAAGGGCTCAAAAAAACAGCACGCTAAAGTGCAATCAGAAAATCGATATATGTATTTAATTACAACCGAGTTTCTCATTTTATCCCATCGAAAATGGGACACGCTGTATATGCCTGCCATCGTCAATCTTTTATAAATAAAGTAGGTAGTGGTTTATTAAATTCCAAATCGTAATGGAGAAAAGTTTGTGAAAAAGCCTAATTGATTTTAATATTCCATACACGCGCCCTGCCTCCCATATGCGAACGAATGAAAACGGGGATAAAAATATGTATACATTTCGCGTTTGTTTATTCAAGAAAAACGGAGGAAAGCCCTAACTAATCAGGAAAACAAATAGGGGGTTTTATTGACGGGCTTGCGTTTATGCGGGACACGCGTAACTCTTAACGTGAAGTGTCAATCACGGTTAAGCCGATCACACACAAAAATGCATAGCGTATAGCATGGCGCATAGAAGCAGGGCTATCAAAATGGACGGGCCACGATCCTCCACTTTGTTGACGTCACATCCGGGGCTGATTTTTTTTTGATGGTCACGTTACGACACAGCTGATTGTCTTTAACATATTGAAGTTGGAATGACGGTTCATGGATATTTGATTTTTTTTTTAAATAAAGCCGTTTTTGAGATTGTTTTTACTATATTCTCGCAGAAATTTTTTTTTTAAATGTATAGTAAGCCCTAATTTTTCATAGCCGCTTCATTAACTCACACAAAAATTAAGTTTAAAGTAGAAGCGAATGTGACAATCACATATGACAAAGTCAAATACATGTCAAATATAACAGTTGGCATGTGGTACATGGCGGGTAATTTGAATTCAAAATAAGGAATGCTAAATCTTGAAGATTTTAACCTTTTAATCATGTTGCTTCCTTACAAACCTTTGGTGGAATATCGGGATGGTGTCTGAGAATATTTCACTGAAATTTTGCGGAAATCTGTAGTGCCATTTTGAAAACATCATAAAAAAACGTCTGACCTCCCATAAGACCCAATGTAAAATTCAGCCCCGGGAGAACAGCTGATTTTTTCAGGGTCGTGGCCTCTATTTTTGTGTTGGCCTTGATAGAAGTTCAACCTTATGGACTTTTCTTACGCAAATCCAATATGGCCGCTGCTATTCGAACGCTGATTGGCTTTGCACACTATGTGCCATGCTATGCGCTTATGCATTTTTGTGTGTGATGGGCTTTAGAGCGGCACTACTGAAGACATGCAACCACAGGACACTAAACGACAAAAATAAAAACTACGTGGTATACGGATGGCAACCAGCGGCGACTCCTACAGGGAGGGCAACAAATATAAAGAAATGAAAACGTGAAGTTTTAAAGAAGGAAATTGAACAGGTATGTATGATTTTTCTACATTGTTTATACAGGGTGTCCTATAACTTAGGAACAATAGGTCAACAGGTGATAGAGGAGGTCATGCCTGATAAAAAAGTTCCTATAATGCATGGGCCAAAACTCTTTCTTTGTCGAGATACAGAGCATCAAAGTTGGCGATTTTTTAAACTTTTTTGATAACAACTTTTTTAAAAAACACAGTAAAAATATGAAATTGGGTAAAGGCATGTATTAGAACAAGAGCAATATTTCGAAATTAAAATAATTTTAAAAAAAATTATGCGGTCAATGTTTTTTAGAAAAAACTATTTTTTTTGTATAAACTTTTATGAATGCCATATTAAACGCAATGTTTTTTTTTAAAATATTTTTTGTTAACAAAAACAAGTCTCTAGCGAGGCATATTAATAAAGAATAAGTAAGCAAAAATATATTTTTTTTAATTATTATTTTTTATACATTTTTGGAGGTAACTTTGGCAGCCTGAACTCAACTTGTAATTTTATCAA
This sequence comes from Aspidapion aeneum, assembly GCA_963576565.1. Classification (NCBI taxonomy): domain Eukaryota; kingdom Metazoa; phylum Arthropoda; class Insecta; order Coleoptera; family Brentidae; genus Aspidapion; species Aspidapion aeneum. Next base: position 136,354,508 of record OY755040.1, read on the forward strand.
AAAAAAGGAATATCACATTTTTGAATCACAATTAGCTAAGTCTTCAGCTGGCTGTAACAGATTTTTCCTTTTTTTGTAAAACCTTTTTCCCCCACTCCTCTAACTTTAAAGATGCTATATCTTAAAAACAGATGTGTGTTTACCCCGAGGGGTCATCAGCTTTCAACAGTACTGTACAAATTTCACAACAGTACCCGACAGTACCACGACAGGATCCAACAGTACTCGACAGTACACGACAGTACTCAACAGTACTCGACAGTACCACGACAGGACCCAACAGTACTCGACAGTACACGACAGTACCCAACAGTACTCGACAGTACACGACAGTACACGACAGGATCCAACAGTACTCGACAGTACACGACAGGACCCAACAGTACCTGACAGTACTACGACAGGATCCAACAGTACTCGACAGTACTCGACAGTACTCGACAGTACCACGACAGGACCCAACAGTACTCGACAGTACACGACAGGACCCAACAGTACACGACAGTACCCAACAGTACACGACAGTACGTAACAGGACTTAACAGTACACGATAGAATCCAACAGTACGCGACACAACCCTCTTACCCGAAACAGTGGCGTAGATGCAAAACGACAGGATGACCTTTTTTTGTTTTTTTTTTTTTTTTGGAGACGGCGTGGTTCAAATTTCTACGGCGCGGTTCGGTTCATTTATTCATATATGCAACGCGCGAAGGCCCTATCGGCCTTCCCCAGGATGACCTTTTTTTTGGTCGCGCAAGATTTGTGAGCGCGGCGCGGTTCCCCAAAGATGATGACCTTTTTTTTTTTTTTTTTTTTTTGCTCGCATGTTTTTTGAGGGCGAGGCACGACGACAGTACTCAACAGGACCCAACAGTACACCGCCAGGACCCAACAGTACTCGACAGTACACGACAGTACTCAACAGTACACCGACAGGACCCAACAGTACTCGACAATACACGACAGTACCCAACAGTACTCGACAGTACACGACAGTACCCAACAGTACTCAACAGGACCCAACAGTACACGTCAGGACCCAAGTCCTGTTGGACGCTGTACAAAATTTTAGGGTGCCGATGACCCCTCGGTTTACCCCCATATTATATAAACTTTATTTTCTGAAATAACCTCCTCTGTCACCTGCTGCACTACGGCCCCTAAGTTATGGGACACCCTGTATAATCAAGAAAAACACTTATAGTAGTACTTCCTCCAAGAATCGTCAAATTCCCTTTTAATATCATAATAAATTTAACGTTTAATACTTTCATGAGTCATTCAAATTGTTGCTAATTGGTAGCTTGGCCACTGTCAAAGAGCTCGCCTGCTACACCATACCTGACAGCCTGCATCAGGTCGAATAAGATATCATTTTCCAAAAAACCATTTTGCAAAGTTTATTAAATTTAGCGGCCTTAAAAAATATTTTGCCTGGGCCGGCTGTCACCTATATTAAAAGGTTACGTGAGGGAGGTTAAATAAAACAGACCACAGGTTGGTAGTTTATAGGCGGTTTACTTTAATTTACTCTCGATAATTACGATGGAAACACATGCAAAATTAACTCTAAAACACACAAAACTATTTTTTATGCAATCTGGCAAGTTTCGGAAGCATTGTTTGAAGTTTGCTCACATTACTGCTTTGGTGTACCAGAGAACGTAGTGACTTTGTGCCTGGAACAGACTGTAAAGAACTGGAAAAAAGAATAGAAAATGCAAAAAAGGTTCTTGGTTGTCTTAACAGTATATAATGGAGCAGTAAGAAAAAAATAATGTAAAATTTAACATATCGATGATTCTACAAAAATGGTGCTGTGGAGTGGGAATACATATTTTTCAAACACAGACTGCAAATGGAGCATAGTTTAGTTATAAGATTTAAAACGAAATGTTTTCTATATGGAGCATTTGAGTTTAATGTATAAAAAAAATTGCAAGTTTATAATGTTTTTTATTACAAAGCAAATACCTCATTCCTCTGGTGTAGTCCCAAACCAAATATTAAAAACTCAGATTGAAAAAAATATCCTAATAAATAATATTTAACCAAGTCTTAACTATTTATCAAAAAATTGATAAAACTTAAGTTTGCAGTCATATTTTTGAAAATCGGAATTTACATTTTCTCCGGAAAATTTTTAAATTTTAAGCGTGCTCCATTTTTAATAACACAATATTTGTGAATACCACCGGTTAATTTCTAGAAAAAGAGACAGCCCTGGATATCTAATTTACATGTGAGGGTGACAAGTTGTGACAGATAATATCAACTTTGGTTTAAGTTATAGATCTTTTTATTTTCGGCAGAAAATTTGTTTTTTTCAGAGAAATCAAAAAGGAAGTAAATATTCGACTGATATCAATAGTATAATATTTTTGTTGATTGTTTTAAAATTATAAGTATAGGAACTTTGTTTATATAAAACTTAAGTTAAGTAGTCTAAATAGATTTTGATTTAAATTGGAAAACCATTAAAAAACTCATTCCTCTGGTACTCATCCCTCTGGAATTTTTATGCAATAATTCCTAAAATTCGGGAAAATAAATGTTTCTTAGCTTACACCTAATTAATTACGTTCTAAGCCGTGTTACAAAGAAGCGTGCGGTTCCATCTAGACCTCACTCAACGTTGGACAAGTTAACAAACAGCTGTGCGAGCCATTTATATAAATGGTAAAAATATGAATATTTTACGTTTTCCGTATATTTTATCTTAGCCAACAAAAACTATTTTATGTAGCTAAAATATAAGTTATGTGTAGTATTCGCTAGAGACCCTGTAAGTATGACATATTTTTATCTTTAAAATATATCATACTTACAGGGTCTCTAGTATTCGCTATAGTTTTGGCTATTTATTGAAAAACTTTTATTTTAATAAGTCCAATCTCGAAGTTCGTGAAGTTATAATTAATAAAATTTTGCTCAAAATATTCGTTATATTTAATAAATTCTGCTTTTATTTATCTATACAATTATTATTTATTTTATTGTCATTTGCGAATATAGAATTTATGTTCCTATCAAATTGCATGGATAGTTTATATTTTGGCAATTTTGTAAATTCGTTATCAACGCTTCATACATAATATAATATTTATTAATATTTTCGATCTATACTTGTGTCCTTCAAATATTAAACCCCGTAGAAGCAGCATGCCCCAATTGCAACGTTTACATAATGTGATAAGATAACTAAAAAGGGATAATTAAATAAAGGGTATTTTCTTTCAAAATTAACATTATCTTCATTCAAAATAAAATCTTATTAGTTTCACCAAGATCAATAAAATATTTTTCCTTTTGTCAAATCACAAACGTTCGAAAAAATTAACAGCGCGGCAACCTCGCTAACAACGGCGTGGTCGATGACGTACTATCACTTGTTGTTGATGGTCGTCATTGTATTTTGAATCTTTATAGACTAAAAGGTGATCCGTGCTAAAAAGCCTGTGATTTTGTGACTTTTGATTGTTTTTTTGTAAAAAAGTGCGAGGTGTGTAAAACATCCTATGCTGAAAGAAATAAACGGTCCTTTTACAAGTAAGTAAACAGCTTATTTATCTTAGGCGTAGTTAAATATTTTAAGCATTGTTATGTAAACAAACAGCCGGTTCTTAAGCTGCCACATTGTTTTAAAGGTATTATACCTGCACGATTTTGTATTATTACTATTGAAATTCAAAAAATAATATACTTGCTACAATAGAATGTTGAATCATTTTTAATATCAAAAAGTATTCTCTTGTTTAATGCCGTATTATGGTTTTGTACTATTTTTAAGATTTACAAAGAAATGTTTGTATCATTAAAGGTTTAGGAATGTTTTCAAATTGACTTGACAACAATGTCTGGAGATCATTTATTCAAACAAACCTGCCTATCAGTGGCGTATATAAGGGGGGGGGGCCTGGGGGGCCCCCGAAGCTAAGATTTTTTGGATATTTTCCACATATTTCATGAATACAAACATAAAATAGCATAAAATACAGCCTCATAAGGTCTCGCCCCCCCCCCCAAACAGTCTCGGGCCCACCCCGAAACTTCCCAAGTAACATTTCTTTATTTATAGCAGAAGCTAAAAGGTTGCCAGCGCCTTTCCTTAAAACCATTAGTTTCAATGTTTGGTCGCTAGCACGTTCCTATTACGCTTATATACCCCTTAGACCTCCTAAATGGGACTCCCCAATTGGTGGTGGTAACCTATGTATTAAACTCATTATAAAACCATAAGAAATAAACGCTAGCTTCGCCCTCTAACGGTTCCACCAGTATAGAACCTTTTAGAGCCTAAAGCTATTATGCCAGGTTCTAAAAGCAACTGAGAAACGTCCTCTATCCTGTTATAAAACTAGATTTGGTAATTTGGTATCCTAGCAATTCTGTTGAATACCATAATACCTTTAGAGTAAAGAATTTTTCCTATAAAAGCTTTAGCGATATTTTAGATTCACAATGGCTATATAAATAAATTTAGGTCATAAAATTGCCAAAAATGTCAGAGTCCCAAAATTATTGTATCACATAAAAATATACCTATATATGAGGAGTTTGTCGTTTTGTGGATCATCAAATTGCCTGCCAGACTTATTTTTCTGATAAAATCGTATCTGAGAAGCTCTCAAAACAAGCGCGCCAGCTCACAAATGCTTTTTAATAGTTTTTTGATAACTAAATAACAAATATTTAAAATAAAAAAAAATAATTTACACTATTCACCATTAAAAAAGTCTGTTTGGTTTACATAAATCAAAATTAAAGTAAAATTATTGTTAAAAAACACTGCTAAAACGACTAGATAAATATTTTCTGTTTACAATATTTTTAAAATAATTCTATATACGCCATTATCGTTTTATAGTGGTCACTTGGTTTTATTTGTTACTCTGTCGCAACAAGGATTTTTGAGTGCGCTTATGAAACCAATAAAAAAGAGAAGGTAAACATAGTGAACATAACCTCACTTAAATTTTTTGTATTTGTTTTTTAAACTGTTGTGTTAAATTTAAATGTTTTTTATCGTGCAATTTGCACACAATCAGGAGGGCCAGTGCAATAATATCCGTTGTGCCTGCAGGTTGGAGGGAAACCTCTTATATTGGCCGTATAAACAGGCCTTATCTAGGCTTGGGTGCCCTAACCAGGAGGATAATAAATAATCAATCTTGCAATAGGTAGGTACCAATCTGTACTAGTACTAGTAAAAACTAAAATACGAAAGTATTTATTTACTTCTGTTAGAACCCAAGTTTTATATGACTGCATATTTAAATAATATTTAATATGCAGCTATGGGTAACCAAAAATACAAAAGAATTAAGTTTACCTTTAAGCCTTCCAATAAAACCTGTTTAAAATGCCTAAAAGTAATGGCAAAAACCAAAAGTTTATATATACCACTCTTAAAAACCTTAAGGAAACTAGGTTCTATATGGCCGCCTATATAATCATATTTACTATTAAACTACTGGTAACTACAAAAACAATAGGATATAAGGTAACCTTTTAGCTCTATTATAAAACACTTTTGTTATGACCTAAAGTAATGAAAAAAACTAAAAGACCAAAGTTTTTATTTATTTCTTTTTAAAAACTTTAGGTAAAAGGGTTTTATAAGACCATCTTTATAAATCAGAAATCAATAAAACCAAAAGTATCTAAAAGGAACAGAAGAACACTTTTTGGTTGTATAACACCTCTTTAGGTAATTGGCAATATAAATTACCTTTTTGTAGCCAAATTGATCCTAAAAGCCATAACAGCACCCTCTAAATAACCTTGGAACCAAATTAATAAAACCTTGAGTGGTAATAATGTTACTTGGGTTTTTTCTATATACGCCACTGCTGCCTATGGTTTGAGGTGATGCTGCTTCTAGTAGTTCAATGTTCTATACTTGTGTCTCTTTGTGTTTGATATTTGTTAATTATGTTATTTCGACAACGCATAAAATGATGTTTAAATTTTGCCAAATTACAACGTAAATTAAATATTAGAAACACTATTGTAATAATCAACCAAACGGTACATGGCATGTCATATTTATTATATAATTGTAACAAGAGCTAACATGTGTGTTTTTATTGAAATTAATTCATATTGTATAAAGGACCTCGCACAAGAAGTTTTTAAAACGTAACTATGCGTTACTCGAGTACTCGACAAACAACAGAGTAACGAATACCGATTCGAAAATTAAATGATTACTTTCGTTACTTTGATTCCTTCTATTATTTTAGTATTCAGTAATCACTCGAAATTCGGTAATCCAAAATCAGGGAATAACTATCATAACTTAAGTAACTAACGCATTTAAATTGTATTTGTAAAAGGTAACAATAAGAAAAAGCAGGACGTGACAATCTGGCAATGTTGTTTGTTTGAACGCTTGCAGCCGCTTGCTCGGAATGCTCAAACTTTTTGTATATTTTTTAAGTTCTTGTCTAAGATTGTTATTTTTGTCTCAATTTTTATTTACTTCTAGATTTTAAGTATCTATTTCTTTGTATGTAAGGCATTAGATTTTTAAAGCATAGTTGTATACAGAACAGTTTCTACGTAATTCGTAGGTATTTTTTTAATTTTAGCCCGCATTTTGAAAATTAGCGGCGAACAAACAGCCCCCCCCCCCTTCGCTACGTCGCTGTTCATTAATTTTTCTTGTAATTACATACGGGTTTTATTGCCAATTTGACCCATCTCCCTCGAAAATCCTAAAAACAGTCGAACCTCTATAACTCGAACCTGAAGGGACAACCAAAACAGTTCGAGTTATGGAGAGTTCGAGTTATAGAAACTCGAGTTACATAGGTTAAAATACAGGTAAAAAGTGCAGGGACCGCTTAAAAGGTTCGAGTTCTACAGGGGTTTGTTATAGAGGTTCGACTGTAATATAGTCTCCATTTCCAATTTTCTAGTGTGCGGGGTTCTTTGTTAAATAAATTCGATACCTAAATGAGTTTATTTTTAATCATATCGAGCAAACAGCTCAACACATAAATAAATAAATGCTATATGTTGCGCTTTTGCTTTATTCTAGACATGGTGTGTAATGAGTTCATATATCAATACACAGATATTATGTAGGTTCTGTAACAGGCGGCTGTGTGACAGTGGTACTGTCATCTCAAGTGGCCAAGGCTTAAATGTTGTGAGCTACCAACTTAGGCTACAACTTATATAAATTATAAAAAGATTAAATATTATTACTTATTTGTTCTCGAAAGGGAATTTGACGATTCTTGGAGGAAAAGTAAACGTTTTTCTCAAATGTAAAAATAATGTAGGAAAATCATACATACCTTTTCAATTTTCTTCTTGTAGCTTCACTTCTGATATTTATTAATTGAATATCAACTTTTTACTACTATTAAGCTTTTGTATTCAAATATTTACACTTCTTAAATTTTTAGGTTTTATAAACCTTTTATATATTTGTTGTAAATATATATATTTATCAACATTATAAACGTTGATTGAACAGGTGAAACCATTCAATCAACTGTTTAATTTACTTAATATTACTGTTTAGGTTTGGGATATATTGTGGATTAAATATGCCGATTTTAGGGCAACGAATGGTTGTATTATGTTGTTAAAAAAACCATAAAACAGTTAAAAACATTATTTCAAAACACTGGAAACAGTAATAATTAAAAACTTTAAAATTAATAAACTCCAAAAGAAAAGACTAAAATAATTATGAATATTAAAGTTAACAGTTTTATACAAAGTTAACATAATTGATAAATTTCCCCAGTTGAAATAAAACCCCCCGTAAGAAGTATGAACGAAAGCGTAGCCGAAACGAACCAAGCGAAGCGCAACTAAAGAGTGCTTGCTCCAACGACTTTCGAAAGTTTCAGTCATTCTTAGCTTGCCGCTGGCTGATTGGTCTAAAATCTAAGCTTTCTTTAACGGCTTTCTTGGGTTGCCGTTGCCGTGGTTTGAAACTTAAGCTCTCTCGCATTGGCGAGAAAGACAAAGAGACAAAATACCACCGCAATTCAAAGATGCGTGGACTCAGAAAATCGATAAATTTAAAATCACACAGTGTTTTTTTTTAAAGTTGAAAATAGTTTAGCTAATTTGTTTCCAGCTACAAAATATGAATTATTTTGATGTTAGTGGCTCAAAGGACATATTAGCCGAATACAACTTTTATTAAAATACAGCGACCCTGAAAATATGCCAAAAAACAAGTCGCCGGAGTTGCCATAAATTTTACTTAATCTTAACCTAGTCTTGCATATAATTGATGCTTGTTGATGACAAAAACAATATTTAATTAAAAATATTTAAAAACTTATAAATGGCAAAAATACCATTTATATTCAAATCCCGTTTTGTTACAGTTCGTTTAATACCTATCTACAATGTTTATCACTTTTTTTCAGAAGTTTCTTATTTTTGCATCTTAGTAGAGTAAAAGTAATTCGCACCAAAATAAAAGTTTTAGATATAAAAACGTTATAGACCACCTCCAAAAATGCAGACTTTTCAAAATCCCCTCGTAGCTCAAAAACTACGAGTCTTATCAAGAAGCGGTTTAGATATTTGAAAATCGAGTCAGGAACCATCAAAAAACGTCGAATTTGGCCCACTCTGTACATAAAACCTTGTCATACACACTTGTGAGTTCTGGAGGGCATTATTATTGCCATACAACCTTGTGAGTTCTTTAAGGCATTATTATTTTTCATTATTTACGGCTATTATTGCTTAAACCATTAGCGCCCAAAAAAACATCGCCAACTGGTCGGGATCAAAGCATCAGGCTTCCAAACAGTAGCCGCAAAAAAGGACTCAAGGTCTTATTAGTTTTTGTTGTTTACGGCTTGTAACCGCCCAAATAATCATCGTCCAAATGATCGGCGCTTAAATTGATAGCGCCTAAAAGGTCTACGCCCAAAACCATTACTGTCCAACCAGTAGCTCCTCAAACAATCGGCCATGAGCGTCGCTGTTAAAAGTATACCTACGCAGGACTTGGTATATGATTCAGACCCACATGGTTCGGTTCAGCTCGGACCGGTTCAAGAAAATTTTAAAGACATTTATACCTATATAAGCTACATAGCTTTTAAGCACATCATTTGAAAGAGAATTAATCTGGCGATAAGACTCATCTATTCGTTTAGGCCTCAGTTACTACGGTCATGCAAAAAATCCACTGCAAAACAGAAAAAAATGTTTTGATGTAAAAAAAAGTATAAGTGCTGCTCTTAATCGGATTATTACAGCTATGTAGCTTTGTCACACATCAGTCGATTGGAAATTTTACGGGCCATAACAAAGGTCATAATCAATTTTGACGTATCCCATATTGGTTGTCCAGAAGACGCTAGCGCTACCAAGTCCACTTTCAATCCCTGGCTTGGCAAGCGCAGATCTACCAATATTATTTACCTCATGTCTTAGAATAGATGCATACAGGGTGATTTTCACTTGAATGATTCTAACCACATGAAAATAGAAAGTTTCAAAAACCTAACCTAACAAAACCTAATCAAATCTAACCGAACGGAAGGAAACTGAACCAATAATTTTTTTCAAAAAAAAAACTTTCCTGACTTCCTGCCCGGGATCCTAGAGGATGTGAATCCGAACCGAACCAAACCGAACCTAACTAAACTAAACCAAACCTAACCTAACCAAATTAAACTACAACACGTACTGCTAATTAGGTTTAGTTGGGTAGGGTTAGGTTTGGATAGGTTCGGTTCGGTACGGTCCGGTTCGGATTCACATCCTCTAGCATCCCAGGTAGGAAGTCAGGAAAGTTTTTTTTTTGAAAAAAAATATTGGTTTAGTTTGCTTTGGTTCGGTTCGGTTAGATCTGATTAGGTTTCGTTAGGTTAGGTTTTTGAAACTTTCTATTTTCATGTGGTTAGAATCATTCAAGTGAAAATCACCCTGTACATCGATTCTAATACATGAGGTAAATAATATTGGTAGATCTACGCATGCGAAGCCAGGGATTGGAAGTGGACTTGGTAGCGCTAGCGTCTTGTAGAAATCTGTGTTTTATATAACAAAAACATAGATTTTTCCGAGATTTTTCCTAAAGTCACAAATTGAAGCTGTCCTGGCCAGCTACAAATTCAAACTAGGATGCTAATTTATGTATTTTTTTACAGGCAGTTTCAATCTCTATAAGTTTGCTCTCTAAAAGTTTTTTGAGAAAAATATATTTAATTTAAAAAAACCCTTTTGATTTTTTTTTTGATTGCACCTACTAGATTTAATCAGCATCCATTTCTTAAAGGTGTTTTTGCCACAATTAAAAAAAAAATCAAGTTTTTAGACCTAATTTGGGGATTTCTGACGCTAATGGAGGGTAGATGGTTAAATTATGTTCGAAAATGCTGAAAAAAAATGAAAATAAACCGAGATTTTACTTTTCGAAAAAACTCCATCCCCACCTCCTTTTAGGGGGTGCAGAGTGGTTCTGCACTATAAGCCAGATTTCCACCATAGAAATTCGTATTATGCGAGTTTTTCTGAAAATTTTGATGTATCACACAATATAATATCACAAATAGGCGAGCAACAAATCATTACAGAACTGACTAGTAGACACTTACCTAGTGCCAGCAAAATTTCGCACTTTCTTTGCCTTTTCCTGAACTTCTCGATGTCTGATAGCTAGAAGTTCCGCTTCATCTCGTAGCTTTTCAGTTTGCGAGCGTTGTAGGGCAGCATTGGCTATAAGCAAATCATATTGATAGAATAATTTATAGAAAAACAAAGTATGGAAAAAAAATTTGTAACAAAAAATTGTACAAATAATAAAGCAAACCCAACAAACAATTAAAGTTGTAACGACGAAACCCAACCAGAAAGAATTTCTTAAAAGTAACCGCAACGTACTCCCGCTACGTCTCAGTATACCATACAGCGACGTTATAATTCCCTAAGTGGGGAACCAATTTCTGGTTATAACTACTTGGCCAAGTGTTTAAAGTCACTGTAGTAACAACTACACTACTACGCCGTAGCCAGGTATCTACTACGTCGTAGAGGCTGTTTTTTTTCCGTAATGGCATAAAAGTTGCGATGTAGTTGCAAATAATATAATCGTTTCTTTTTGGTAGAATTGTTACACAATATGGTGGACACAACAGTAAACAGACTCGCTTAGTTTTTTTGTTTGGTTATGGTTATAATATGAACTATGTTATCCAAAAGTGTGAGAATTTACGAGCAGAGGATCAAAATTCGAGTGCGACGCAAAGTTTTTTGTATAACATGTATTATATATATTGCAAAAAACCGGTGCGCCCGTAAAATTGAGCCGTTTTCTGGTAGCTGATGGAATTTTTGTGTTGTGATTTTGGAGGTTATGTTTTCATAATCGACAGTTTACTCCAACAAATGGTGCTTAAGAAGAGCATTTTTGGTAAGCTTCAACTAATTTGTTTATAAAATAGTATGGCTCTTTAATATGAGCTCATAAAACGACAACAAAAATATTAAATTTTCTTTCTTACATAAAAACATGGCGTTCCAAACTATATTCCCTGATAGTCGAAAAGGTTACTTGAAAGTAGTTGCGGCTTTAAAGTTGATCCAAAAAGTTATTTTGTCTACATTGTTACATCAGATGTTACTATGATGACACAAACTTTTGTGGTAAAAATTAAAGTTATAATGTAGTTGTCGGATACACTTGTTTGGGACTCCAATGAAGCTTAACTTTCTAGTGGTAATTAAGTAGGATATAAAAGTCAGGGCGACTACGAAATAACGACTAAAAACAAAGTAAAACTTTAGCAACGTCCTATTGTGGTAGAGAAGACTATCAGAATCGACTATCAAGAAACAATCCTATGAAGTAGTTTAGAGGGTCGTTTTTACGAAACATCTACTATTTCCTGATACTAAATAGTAGTTAGAACTAAAAAGTAACAAATTTTGGTTGGGATCACCACATTTCTACTATAAGAAAGTAGCAAAGCCTTTAGAACATGTAGCCGCTACTATAAATGTTAGTTGGGAAGAAGATGTAATCGAACGAAAAATAAAACGTAGAAAACTGAAGTCATCAAAAAGTAATTTATTAAAATGTAGAAATGGTCGACACCAAACAAAAAAAAATAAGTTAAGTCTGGTAAAATTATTGGAATACTTTCAAAATATATAACTTTGCCTCAAAATAATCAAAATCCTTCAAATTCAGATAGAAACCTTCAATAGGCAAAATTTTTGTTAAAAAACCTTCATATTAAAGGAAAACCTTCAAATCTGGCAACACTGGATATACCTGTTCTTTGCACTTACCAAGTTCAGATGGCTTTTGTTCCCTAAGCATAAAGGACAGAATTTCCAAAATATGCAGATAATAGGCATGTTCCTGAGAAGAACTGCTAATGTACAGGATAATATCGAGCATGCCTGATTGATGAAGGGCCCAAAGTACCTAAAATGTTTTTTTTTTAATAAACATTTTTATCTTATTTTTCTGTTACAGTTTAAAAACTAAAATCAGGACTTGGCAGGAGCAGTCAGGACTTGGCAGTACTTGGTAGGACCTGTCAGGACTTGGTGGGACCTGTCAGGACTTGGTAGGACCTGTCAGGGCTTGGTAGAACCTGTCAGGACTTGGCAGGACCTGTCAGGACTTGTCAGGACTTGGCAGGACCTGTCAGGACTTGACAGGACCTGTCAGGACTTGGCAGGACCTGTCAGGACTTGGCAGGACTTGGCAGGACCTGTCAGGACTTGGCAGGACCTGTCAGGACTTGGCAGGACCTGTCAGGACTTGGCAGGACCTGTCAGGACTTGGCAGGACCTGTCAGGACTTGGCAGGAATTGTCAGGACTTGGCAGCACCTGTCGGGACTTGGCAGGACCTGTCGGGACTTGGCTGGACCTGTCGGGACTTGGCAGGACCTGTCAGGACTTGGCAGAACCTGTAAGGATTTGGCAGGATCTGTCAGGACCTGTTAGGACATTGCAGGACTTGGCAGGACCTGTCAGGACTTGGCAGGACCTGTCAGGACTTGGCAGGACCTGTCAGGACTTGGCAGGACCTGTCAGGACTTGGCAGGAGCTGTGAGGACTTGGCAGGACCTGTGACGACTTGGCAGGACCTGTCAGGACCTGTCAGGACTTGGCAGGACCTGTCAGGACTTGGCAGGACCTGTCAGGACTTGGCAGGACCTGTCAGGACTTGGCAGGACCTGTCAGGACTTGGCGGGACCTGTCAGGACTTGGCGGGACCTGTCAGGACTAGGCGGGACCTGTCAGGACTTGGCGGGACCTTTCAGGACTTAGCAGGACTTGGCAGGACCTATCAGGACTTGGAATGACCTGTCAGGACTTGGCAGGACCTGTCAGGACTTGGCAGGACCTGTCAGGACTTGGCAGGACCTGTCAGGACTTGGCAGGACCTGTCAGGACTTGGCAGGACCTGTCAGGACTTGGCAGGACCTGTCAGGACTTGGCAGGACCTGTCAGGACTTGGCAGGACCTGTCAGGACTTGGCAGGACCTGTCAGGACAGCCCCCCGAATCATTATGTGACCCAGAGAAAATAACACAGAAATGACAGGGAACAACAAATTTATTGGTTTGTAATCACATGACTTTTATTTTAAATATTTTGTGTTGAAAGATTAGGTACCTGATCATGGATACTGGCATCATTGTCTGGTCTATTTTCAGAGGTATCAGCAGCCACATATAAGATGTTTCTGATCAAGATAAGGATTCTCTCAATGATTAGACTGTTTTCATCCCCTCTGTGAGCATATTCCTAAAATACAAAATTCAAAAAAAAAAATAATTAAAAAAAGATTTTCAAAATAAAAAAAAATTAGATAAACTATAAAAATTAATGTCTTGGACCCCTTTTAAAATGGCAAATTTTCAGTTCAATGTTAGAAATTTCCCATAGCTTTAAAAATTAAAGGATTCATTTTTCTAGTGTGGAATAAAGAAACAGGACTCTGTTTCGCAATAACACATGGTTTCAAAAAAGTAAATCAAGATTAATTTAATAAACAATTTTATTATCACTTTGTAAAGTCCCTGGCTTTCCAGACAACTTTAGGAAATTGTAGAATGACTTTAAACTGAATGAACCGAACCGAACCGAACCAAATCCTCCTACAATTTCAGACACTTATAAAGCAAGCTCCAACTATAGGAAGTGAAGCCTGACATTGACTTTCCATTTTTTGGTTATATTTTTTGACATATTTTTTTATAGGAATTTTCCTCGGTTCACAACTTTGATAAAACAAATATTTTCCTACAAATAGAAACTTACAATTTCCAAAATCTTGCTTAACCGAGTGCTTAACACTGCCCAAACTGCTTCATCAGCAAAAGCTTCTTTATATGCCTGCAGGTGATCTTCAATTTGAAGATAATAATTCCTAGCAGTCTTTTCAACAGGCATTCGTTCATTCCATAACATCAGTGCTGGGGTTGTAAGATTGACAATGAGTCTGAGAAGAACATCAAATAAATCTGTTTCTTCCCAATAGCTTTTCAGCATCGGCAAAAGATCACTTTGTAACACTAAACTGGCACCTAGCTGCCTTCTGATGTCAAAGCTGTCATCATCTCGTCTCAAATACCTAATTAAGTCCTTTACTGTTTCCAAAGAGTTTGAATCCGCTAAATATTTGTTCTTTATTTGATCAAAGTAGCCTAGTGCGCTACATGCTGCTGATATGTCAGCAGAAACCAAGTTTGCCATGGTTACTAAATGAACTCAAATGCGATAATAATTTTGTTAGGAGAAGAAAATTGATTAAATCATTTTAAAATTTTAATTGGTTACTTTAAAAAGGCGAATTTTGGAACACCAAAATTTTTCTAGTCTGCCAAAATTTTAGGTTAGACTCATAAAAAATTTTTTATGCTTAAATCTTTTCACAACACATTTTGTTTTTACTCATAACTCACTAAACAATCACCAAAGTTCAATAATTTCTCAAAAAACGTGTGAGAAACTGCGAAAAAGTCCCGAAAAAAAAACACGCGAAAAATGTAAACAAAAACACGAAACACCTGTTGAAAACTTAGGTTAGGAAAAACGAGCGGGAGTTTATGAGCGGGCACCGGTTAATGTGCCCGGCACGTGTGTACTCTGGGACCGTTCATAATTTATGTAGAAATTTAACAAATTTGATAAAAAGTGTAAGTGAATTTTCTTTAAAATCTAGGAGTTTCATTTGGGGAAGATAATTATATTGATGATTGGATATGGATTTTCCGCGTTTGGCATAAAATTGTTTTCTCAACTCAATTTGATACAAAAATTATAAATGGCAACGAGTTTCTTACTGTGCTGTTAGAACTATTTACATTAAAGATAGATGGAGCTCGTAAAGGTAATAATAGCAGTGGCGGCTGGTGCCGTTATAAATTGGGGGGGGGGGGGGGAGAAATTTTTATTGTATGGAAAAGAAGATAAAAAAACTAACCTAAACAATTTTATTTTAGCATTTTACAAACAAGCAGCACTTGGTGTAGTTTTTAGTCTATTTGTTTATAGATAGAGTCTATTCGCCCTTCTTTAACATGCGCAAAGTGATATTGTTCATAATAAGACAAATAAAGCAAAAAAAAATCGTATAGATTTTTATTACTTGCACTAAAATTTTGGTTAATTTTTAGGATTTTTAGGTCCGGTCTATGTGGCCCTAAAGATTTTATTTGTAATCGAAGTTCATATGTCAACGTATTTAAATTTGCACAGTTCTGTAATCGACGGTATTTATTTCCATTTTATAAACAAACGATAACAAAAACAATGACACGCGACCGGCAATGCTTTTTACTACTGACATAGCCCAAATCAAAACAAACTCATAGGTCTTCACTAAGGATAGAACCGGCATCGTGTAGAAGAGCAACGGACGTTTTAGCATGATGATGATGGCCGACTTCAACTAAAACACACATTCCTTCCGCCCTCGCACTAGAACATCCACCCATACCCGCTGAAAAACGGGTGAAATTGAAACCTTGCCTCGCGCGCGGCGCTGCCGGCTTGTAAATATTTACGCTAAAAAAGTTCACCCAATTAATCGCTTGATTTTAACCACAAATACAGTCGAACCTCTATAACTCGAACCTGAAGGGACAACCAAAACAGTTCGAGTTATGGAGAGTTCGAGTTATAGAAACTCGAGTTACATAGGTTAAAATACATGTAAAAAGTGCAGGGACCGCTTAAAATGTTCGAGTTATAGAGGGGTTCGAGTTATAGAGGGGTTCGAGTTATAGAGGTTCGAGTTAGAGAGGTTCGACTCAGCGGCGTAGCGTGCCCGAAAGGGCGGGGGGGGCGACAGCTAAAAAGGGCGCCTCTGAAAACTGATGAAAAATCTTGTGACAAACAAAACAAAAAAAAGGTCACAAGGGCGCCTCTCACGAATCTTGCGACCAAAAAAAAAACAAAAAAAGGTCTTCATGTCGTTAGTTTCCTTTGGCACCCACTCAATTGGCCGTTACCGGCCCGACTTAATAAAGCTGAGGGCGCTTCGGCCACCTATGGGGCGCCACTACCCTCGGGGCGGGGGGGGGGGGGGGCGACGAACCCCCCCGCGCCCCCCCACGCTACGCCGCTGGTTCGACTGTATTAATAACAACTAGACAATCATGTAAGGGAAGATTTAACTTTGCCCTCCCTGTAAGAGTACAGTGGCTCACAACATATAATCCGAGTGGTCGCTTATATATATTTATCGAAAAATAAGCTTTATTGAACAAATCTAAGGTAAGAATACTCTAGACTTTATTTGGTCCTTTTTTGTGGGCTGATGCAAGATGACGAATTCATCAGAGCAGAGAGCTTTCATTGTTACGTCGACTTCAAATAAAGAAGAGCTTGAAAAAAATTAACAAATTTGAACAAGAAAAAAAACCTATGGTTAAAATCTTAAAAGAAAGTTTTTAATGATGTTAATCAAAAACAAAAATGATCAATGAAAATATTTCGAGGTGCCAGGTACCATGGATTAAACCTCCAATAGAGGACTGGAATAAATGTGTAGGGTGAGAGGGTTGATGGCATAAGGCGTGTACCGTACATGAAATGACGGGTCTGTTCATTTGTAATCTAGTGTTATGTTATTATCTTTCCCCAATAGGCCGTCAACTTACCCCGTTAGTGGGGCAAGATGACGAAAATGCATTTTTTAGGTTTTTTGCTGTGAAGATATTTAAGATTAAAATTTTTGTGGTTTTTGTTTAATTTGTTTGTAAACCAAAACATCTATCTAACAATTACACGAAGTTTTTAAGGCAACACCAAGTTTGTGTATTGTCGTGGGAGCTTTAATCCTTAACATCGTCATCTTGCCCCGCTCTTCCCTATACCTACAGAAAGTCGCCTTACCTGGACAAACTTTATTTTCTCATTTTTGTTTTTGTTGACTCTTTCTTTCTTATAGATTTTTCTAATTTAAAAAAAGAACTTTTTTTATAAGCCTCCTATCGTACTTTAGGTATCGAGCAGTAACAGTGGCCGCGTATCCATTTTTCTGTTGTCTACAGGAAAAACTTTTAAGTGAATCTTCCACTCGCAAACAGTTTTTATCGAGTTTTCCTCTAAAACTTTTCCTAGTTTCCTTTTTTTACAGTTTCTTTTGTTAGTATTTCTATAATGGAGTTTTCAAAGATGTGAACGACTATCGACTAATTTTTTTTGTGTTACAAACACAGAAGAGAAGAGGCTAGGCTTTCTTAGTTCCATCCAGTGGCGGCTGCTACAGGGAGGGCAACAGGGCAGTGCCCTCCCAAAACTAGACAACAAACACTAATTTTATTTAATTTATTTTAAAAAAGTTAAATCTTCCCTTACGACATGATTGTCTAGTTCTTTTTTTATCTGTGGTTAGCAACGAACGATTAATTGGGTGAACTTTTTTAACGTAAATAATTACAAGCCGGCAGCGCCGCGCGGGGCAAGGTTTCAACTTTATCCGTTTTTCAGCGGTGTATGGCTGGCTGTTCTCGTGACCGTACCTAAAAACTCAACGATTATACACTAGACAGGATTGCTCAGTTGGTCGAATCTGTCTGCAATCGAAGTTCAAGGTCAAACTCGGTGTTACGTCACCACTTGAGCTGGGCAGAAAGCGCGCCTATCGTTATATTGGATTTTATGTGCTTTTAGAGCTATTTTCTTTATGCAAATTAAATTTTATGCAAAATTCAGGCATTGTAAATTTAAAAATATTGTCTTTACATTAAATAAAAGGATGATAAATGATTTTATATTTGAAATATCTGTTAAATAAATTAAATTTAATTATTTAAAGTAAAAAAAAACTACACATAAGGTCGTAGTACCTAAACAGGGTGTCCCATAACTTAGGGGCCATAGGCCAACAGGTGATAGAGGAGGTCATGCCTGATAAAAAAGTTCCTATAATCATAGACTAAATACATACTATAATGCATGGGTCAAAACTCTTTGTGGAGATACAGAGCATCAAAACGTTTTTGATAATAACTTTTTCAAAAAACGCAGTAAAAACATGAAATTGGGTAAAGTCGTGTATCAGAACAAGAGCAATAAATTGAAATAAAATTTATTTTGAAAAAAATTAGTCGGTCAATTTTTTTTAGAAAAAACTATTTTTTTGGTATAATATATATTTATAAATGCCATATTAAACGCAATGTTTTTTTTTTTAATATTTTTTGTTAATAAAAACAAGCCTTTAGCGACACATAATAATAAATAAAATATTATTGATATTTTTTAAAAGAATAAGTAAGCAAAAATTCATTTAAAAAAAAAATATTATTTTTTATACATTTTTGGAGGTAATTTTGACAGCCTGTATTTTCTTAACTTGTAATTTTATCAAAAAAAGGATTATTACATTTTTGAATCACAATTAGCTAAGTATATTCAGCTGTCTATGATAGATTTTCTTTTTTTTGCAAAACCATTTTTTCCCCACTCCTCTAACTTAAAAAATCCTATATCTTAAAAACAGATGTGTGTTGACCCCATGTTAAATAAACTTTTTTTTCGGAAATAACCTCCTCTATCACCTGCTGCACTACCCAACTAACATTTATAGTAGCGCTACATGTTCTAAAGGCTTTGCTACTTTTCTTATAGTAGAAATGTGGTGATCCCAACCAAAATTTGTTACTTTTTAGTTTTAACTACTATTTAGTATCAGGAAATAGTAGATGTTTCGTAAAAACGACCCTCTAAACTACTTCATAGGATTGTTTCTTGATAGTCGATTCTGATAGTCTTCTCTACCACAATAGGACGTTGCTAAAGTTTTACTTTCTTTTTAGTCGTTATTTCGTAGTCGCCCTGACTTTTATATCCTACTTAATTACCACTAGAAAGTTAAGCTTCATTGGAGTCCCAAACAAGTGTATCCGACAACTACATTATAACTTTAATTTTTACCACAAAAGTTTGTGTCATCATAGTAACATCTGATGTAACAATGTAGACAAAATAACTTTTTGGATCAACTTTAAAGCCGCAACTACTTTCAAGTAACCTTTTCGACTATCAGGGAATATAGTTTGGGACGCCATGTTTTATGTAAGAAAGAAAATTTATATTTTTGTTGTCGTTTTATGAGCTCATATTAAAGAGCCATACTATTTTATAAACAAATTAGTTGAAGCTTACCAAAAATACTCTTCTTAAGCACCATTTGTTGGAGTTAACTGTCGATTATGAAAACATAACCTCCAAAATCACAACACAAAAATTCCATCAGCTACCAGAAAACGGCTCAATTTTACGGGCGCACCGGTTTTTTTGCAATATATATAATGCCATGTTATACAAAAAACTTTGCGTCGCACTCGAATTTTGATCCTCTGCTCGTAAATTCTCACACTTTTGGATAACATAGTTCATATTATAACCATAACCAAACAAAAAAACTAAGCGAGTCTGTTACTGTTGTGTCCACCATATTGTGTAACAATTCTACCAAAAGAAACGATTATATATTTGCAACTACATCGCAACTTTTATGCCATTACGGAAAAAAAACAGCCTCTACGACGTAGTAGATACCTGGCTACGACGTAGTAGTGTAGTTGTTACTACAGTGACTTTAAACACTTGGCCAAGTAGTTATAACCAGAAATTGGTTCCCCACTTAGGGAATTATAACGTCGCTGTATGGTATACTGAGGACGTAGCGGGAGTACGTTGCGGTTACTTTTAAGAAATTCTTTCTAGTTGGGGTTTCGTCGTTACAACTTTAATTGTTTGTTGGGTATGGCCCCCAAGTTATGGGTCACCCTGTATAATTTGTCAATTGTTTTAAAAGTATGTTAAAAAATATTTTGCGATAATAATTAAAAATCGAAATATAAGTAGAGGAAAAATTATTGATTTATTTAAGAAAAGGAAAAGCACACATATTGTTCTTAACAATAGACAAATAACAGAAAGAGAAAAAATGCACATAATGTATAGTTTAATTATTACAACCGCTTTTAAAAGCATGTTGAGAAATTATTGAATAGATAATAAAAAAAATGGAAATATAGAACATAAAAAAAAGTATTTATTATTATATTTTTACAAAGAAAAAGAAAAGTACAGATACATACAATAAATTAAAATATTAATATACATAATAATATTTCATTTAGAAAAATATTCCTTTTCAATTCACAATCTTTTGTAATTTTCTTTATAGATATTATTAAACAAGAGCCCCATTGTTGAGAAAATCGTGGCCATTTTTTTACTCTGTAAACAAACGTTCTTCTCTGTCCAGAATCGAAT